>JAKOGI010000001.1:1445000-2045000 GCA_029747015.1 Carnegiea gigantea | reverse complement strand
CCCTCTCTCAAGGGTCATGAGCTAGTCTAACTCGCGTAACCACCTACTTTCGTGGGGTTAGTCGAATTATATCACAAAACTAGCAACCCCGGACCTAGCTCGATTCGGATACTACTTTCGTGTCCCGAACTCGGCCATTCCCTCTCCCACACTAGCGAATTGACCTCACCTCTCAGCATAAGTCAATCGCCCAAAAATATGGATGAAAACCCTCTCAAGCATTTCATCGAACACTTGGCGGGCGTGAAGGAAAACTCTAAGTTCTAAGCATAGATTGGGTATGGTTAGGCTAAATACAAGATTAATTAGCCATCAAGAGGCTAATCACAACCCAAGCCAACACAATCTACCAACAAAACATCACAAACACAAGAAAACCTAAACTAACAAGCAAGAACATAAACTTGAAAAACAAAAACAAAGATAATGAAATAAAACGAATCTAAACAACTAAATAACATGAATTAACAACAAAAACTAAACATATAAACTAAACAAAACAAATATAAGAATTAAAGTAACAAAACATAAATAAGAACAACAGTGAAATAAATAGAGAAAAGGAAGAGGGAAACTTATGCTTGAATTGATTGAAGAACTTGAAATCCACAAACTTGAATCCTGAAATACAAACTACAATCCTAATCTAATCCTCTCAATGGAGTTTTTATTGGCTAAAACCTAAACTAAACTACCCTAAAAATCGCCTGGAAGAACCCCCTGAGCGACCCCCTGAACAAACGCCCGAGCGAAGCTTAAATAGAAATCGCGAGACCGACGAAACTGGGGGACGGCACGGGCGTGCCACATTGCTGGCACGGTGGCCGTTCCCCGGTTTGTTGTCTTTTGCCGGTTTTCGTCGATTTTTGCTGTTTTTCTTCGTTTTGTCCCGTCTTCGTCCCTTTTCGCGACGTTTGCTTGATTTGGAGTGATTTCCTACAAAACATAAATAAAACAAGTTAAAATCCTAAGAATTAAGTTATTATACGAGCTAAAAGTGAGTGAAAGAGGCACGTAAAATGCGTAAATTTACCGTTCAACAACCCAAACCCGTCCAACTTGAGAAGTCTCTCCTGTGCGGTACTGCCACACCAAGAGCCGAAATTGGGGCTTGTTGACGGCTTGCGATTGAGTCCGTTGCCGAACCATAAGGTTCATAGGATTATGTTGCACACTTGCACTTGTGCAGGCGTGACTGCTATGTGCGTCATTGTATTGTAGAGGGTTTCACTAGTAAATCACCGCACACGATATGAAGTGAGTGAGTGAACTTTTAAACAGTCTTATGGATAGTGGTCAGGTTGTGCTTTCAAAACAAAAGAAGGATATATACCACAGTAAAATCATATAAAATAGATCAGTATAAAATATATACCCGCCTAACTGGAGCTTGACTCGGACATAGATTATCTTTCTATTCCCAACTGATTTTAGTTTACCTGATCCAAATTCGGATAAAATACCCTATTTACTGGGTCTATTTCTTTCTTCCCCAATGCTGGCTCATAATGGCTGTTCCTTGTTCGCTTGTTTTTAGTGTATCATCAGCTGTCCCTGTTGCTTAATTAGCCTCACATGTTCAGACTTCACTAACAAAATATGAAAGGAAGTACCTTGCCAATTTTCTGGATTCTGTAGTCCTTGTCAGATGAACCTTCCACTCTTTCACTATTGACTTTAGTTTTCTATGGCAATTAACTATATCTTACTGTTGGAATAAACACGGATAAATATTTCTCATAGATCGAAATAAATATGCCCCAAATCCCAAAGTCATGGGCAAGTTGCTAAAACATGAAGTCTTGGTGAGAAGTGGGAACAGGATTACTATTCTCTTAAGCCCGTTGTTTGATCTGGGAATGTGGATGCTGCTATTCTTTTATACTTTTGCTGCTTGTGTCTTCGTTGATTTTTCTGTTTTGGAATCTTTGTGGTTTCTGTGGCTCTTATTGCATGATATATCCCTTTCTTCCCAAGAAACAAAAAGGGATTGAAAGGACAAAAGTAGGAAATGCATTTGCCAAAGCCATTGCTTTTTAGCAAGTCTTCAGGCAGAGTAGCCTGTAAAGTCAATTGATGGTGTCTAATCCATACTCTCTTGGTCGATTAATCTTAACATTTTTAAAAAATGAAAAAAAGTATATTGAAATAACATGATTGGGTTACAAGATCTCATCAAGCCAAACATAAACCGGTTAAAAATGGTTGAACATGTTTTGAAGTGTTGGGAGATCCGAGGAAGGAACCCATTTCAATCAAGGTCTATGAAAACAAGTCCAAAGGATGTTCTATTCTAAAATCAGCTAATGATAGTATGAGTAATCCACTTAGCCTATACATCATGGACTTTCATGGTCCTTCTTCTTAAACTCTTGAAGTGGAACTCCAAGTCATGTAGGACATTCCTAACAATCTCCTCGTAGCACATGAGTCTCTTCCAAGTTCCAAACCACATTTACACTAGCTCCCCCTTCAGCCGAAGCCTTTATAGACGTGCCAAGCCATCATCAAGAGCACACCTAGAATCAACACCACATAGTTCCTCTGCATATCACTCTACACCAAGTCTCCATGCCCCCCTTTCTATTCCAAGACTACAGACCGTGCATGCCATGTATTGTTCGCTTATGTCCATGGTGCTTTCACATACCGCCAAAGAGCTCACCCATGCTATCGAGCCATGCTAACAGCAAACATGTCCCCTCTCGAACAACATTTGTGTGTCACTTCACCGAGCTCATCCATGGGGTCCACCTTTCCGCATCTTGCGCCCAACCGAATGCACCATTGGCTCTGATAGCACTTTGGGAGTGTACAAAAAATATTATACTCAACAAGATAATTTTGAAAAGTAAACTTCACTTTTTTACTCACTTGGGCTTATTATCAGGGGCCTTGGTTAAAGTAAACTTCCTCCTTAGATCTCCCCAACAAAAATGGCCCATAAAATAAGCTTAGCTGCAAAGCCTCCAAAAATCTACGGAGACCCATTTATGGCATGAGATGTTAGAATTGTCTTCAAATGTAATATCTTCGCTAAATCAATACAGTATATGAGGAATCGATATTGATGCGAAGCCTCCAAAATGTGGTATAGTGCAAATGGACATGTTAAGCGAGCTAAAGAGTCTCACCTGACTTCAGTTGTCATATAATCACTTAAGTGTCCTTGTAACACCGGCAGTGATTTCTGTCTTCCAAAACTTGAGCTGCTGGCTCTTGATTCATGCAACGTAACTGAGTTCACCTACTTCCTAAGGAAGCAGAGTAAACTCAAAGTGCTGTCTCTTTATATGAACAAAATTTCTGCTGACTTACCCAGATGGGTGTCGAACATGAGCACTGAAACCGTGTTATTTCTCAACCTCTCTTACAACTCTTTTGACATGAGCTTCAACATGCTAAATGGGTCTCTTCCAATCCCCACATATTCAACGCTGTTCTACAATGTTGCCGACAACACGTTGACAACCAGAAATCTGTAGCACTGCGGTTGATCTTCAAATCTTGGATTTATCCAATAACTTCTTACACGGTACTATTCCAACGTGCCTAAGAAGCTCAAACAATTTTCTGTACATACTGAATCTAAGAGGGAACAAAACTTCGTGGTACCATGCCACAATTGAGCACCAGCACTTATAAGTTGAGATCACTGGATTTGAGTCATAATCAACTTGAGGTACAATACCAAGAAAACTCAGAAGCTGTGAAAGTCTCCAAAGGCTTGATCATGAAAACAATCGAATTTAACGATGCATTCCCTTGTTGGTTGGGATCCCTTCCTGAAGGACAAGTCTTCATATTGCGCAAAAATGGAATTCATGGTACATTGGGAACTCCTAATTCCAAGACCGATTTCACCAGTAACTTTGGCTTGTGGAAAGGCATGAATGTTTCTGACTCGGAGTCTTTGAGGTACATGAAGCAAGATCTTCACTGGGATATGTATTTCGCAAATGCAAATTTGTCTGGCTACTACAACCACTCCATGACTTTGACAATGACCAACAAAGGCACAGAGCTTGGGTATCAGAAGATCTCTAACAGTCTGACAGCTATCAATCTATCAGGAAACAAATTCAATGAGATGATTCCAGATTCTATTGGGGGTCTCAGAGGACTTCGAGTGCTCGATTTATCCAACAACAGTCTTACTGGTGAAATCCCATCATCATAGGAGACTTGAAACTACTTGAGTCCATGGACCTCTCTCAGAACGTGCTTTCAGGGCAGATCCCACATCAGAGGGCTAAAATGACATTTTCAGTGTATCTAAATGTGTCGGATAACCATCCCTTGGGACAAATACCACAAGGTGCACAATTTGATACATTTCAACAAAGTTCGTTTCCGCGTACTCCAGGATTAATGTGTGGGATTTCCTTCGTCCAAAAAATGTGAGCCTCAATTACCACCATATGCAGTTCTACAACATTCCATGCGCGATGAGGATGATGATGAAGGGTTGTTCAATGCTTCTTGACTGCTTTAGGGATGGGCTGTGGCACGGGAACTGGAATCATTCTTGGGTATGTTCTGGTCAGAAAAAGAAACATCCAATTCTTTGGATTTGGAAAGAAATAAATTGGACAAGTAGAAATGTACATTAAGTTGTAATTGCCAGTGCTTTCCTAGTATTCTTTCATGTTAGGATATGCCACTATGGACATTTCTCTTTAATACTTTGCATGGACTGATTATGGTTTTCAAACAAGCAAAAAAGAGAAGGGGGGGGGGGAATGGGATGTGCTGAACTATTTGTTCATATGCGCAATACAATTCATTGTAGAAATTTGGCCAGCCATGTAAGCTCCCCGTCTCAAATTTCACTTTTTTTTTGGATGTAGGTCTCAAACATAGATTACTGAATTTTTCTGAAGGCAAAAACTATTGAATCCTAGGTCATTGACTCATTGAGGCATTGATATTAACATGTATAGTACTAAAGGAAGACTTTTATGGGCTATATGCCAGGAATTTTCCATATATAATTCTGTAATGACGAAAGAAATTGAAATTTAGATTATTACAACCTTTTTTTTGAAATATTTTTTATTTTTAAAATAAAATTAGAAAACTGCACATGTGTTTCAGAGATGGGAAGGAATAACTAATAAATCCCTTCTAAAGTTGTCCAACAACTAAAGGATTCTGCTACAAGGAGTACATGAAAACTGCAAAATTCTAAGAAATTTCAGATATTCAAAAAATCACATTGATTAGAGAAGTTGATTCTAAGAAATCACAGTTACTAGATCAGCATATCTACATTCTGAGAAAAAGTATGATAGATCTACGAATCTCTTCCTCATACTGTACTAAGGATTTATAAGGGTCTAGATTTGATTTTAACATTTTGGGTTGTATTTCTATGAGTTGGATTTTATATTACAGATGGCGGAATACTTATTATGTATTAACTAAGGTGGATTCTTAGACATTGATCGTATTGTCAATGGTTAATTTTGTTCCTTTTTGGGGGGGGGTCTAATTGTTGTTCGTTTAAGCCATATATATCTATATATGACGTACATGTGTGCGTCAACTATTTTTAGATACCAGTTAAGTTTGCACCGTGGCGTTTAACGAAGAAATGACGCCTCATACATGTTGTCTAAACTGGTGCTACAAATGCAGTTTTATTAAAGTGAGAAGACTCTGGACTTTAGTCGCTTCTAGAGCTCCAATCATAAAGATAAATCAAAGCTTTTATACTTCAGATAAAAGTGATTTTATCATTGAACTGCTGCTAAGAATAAGGGTATACTTGATAACTCTTTTAACACCACGAGAAAAGGTCACAACAGTGTTGAAACCGCTGAAGGTCCCCAGGGAGTATCCATCAGTTGTCAAAGATGCATGCACGGCATAAATAGCACTTTAATTAGAGGATCCGAAGACAGATAATCTAGGCAAAATTTATAGGCAAAATTTGCAATTCAATAAAGCCAGAGCATGTTGTAGGCAATAGGCATAGTCATCTTTGGACTCTACACAATTAAAGAATGTCAGCTTTGATTAACTGGTTTGGCATGGTTGCTGCCTTCCCATCCACTCATCTATGCATGGTGGGGAGAGAAACTTCATTTCCCACTGTGGCGGGAAGGCTAGGTCCTTGGGCTTGAGCAGCTCTTCCTCTATCTCCCCCCTCCCCAGCCGGTCGGCTCACGTGTCTCCCAGAGATAGGTTGTCCAGTATGTAGCCCTCCTTACTCCAAAAAATATATAGGGGTGTTTGGCAAATAACTTTTTGAAGAATTTTTTGACTAAAAAGAACTTTTTTGATCAAAATTAACTGTTTAATCAAGTAAAAAAGTTAATTTAGATGTTTGGTGAAAAAGCTTTTTAGAAGAGCTTTTTAGGTCCAAAAAGTTAATTTGAAAAAGCTAAATTTATGAGCTCTTTGGAAAAGCTTTTTAAAGAATTAGCTTTTTGTCTCACAACTTTATCAGAAACAGCTAATTTTACCAAATAATTTTTTAATAAACAGTTAATTCAAATAGTTAATACAAACAGTTAACTCGAACAACTAGTACAGCTAATATAAATACCTAACAGCTAACAGCTATTTGCCAAATTGGGCCATATATATTAAAGAATGTTGACTAGATGTTAGAGTGTGAATCAAGATAGTGAAAAGACATATATATACCTGAAAAAACTAGCTAGAGATTTGAATCGAATGACTCATACCTACATCCTACCTGACATATGAAATAGATTCATTCTAAAATGGATCCAAAATTCGAGTTAACTTGAATCCAACCGAACATGACTTGAAATTTCCTACAAAATTGCTTTTTTACATGATATGTTATTGGACCAAATGTCAATTGTCAAAAAGTCAACCTAGCTTGACTTGAAATATCATTGATTCGAAATATGACTCGATCCAAACTCAATCATGCCTAAATTGAGTGACTCATTTGTCAAATAAGCCATACGAGAAAGTGGGGGTGCTAAATCATAACAAATTGAACAAGGATTTGGGGCCCAAAATCCCCCTTCCTTCCATGGCCCGCTAAGCCTTCTTGAGTATCTCTGGATACGATACAAGAAGGGTGGAACAGCTTAAAATTTTCTTAAGTCCTTCAATAAAATCAAGAATTACAGCATGATTTTACACTTTCAAATTATTGGGCCAAGTGTGAATTTTTTCTTTTTTTAAAAAAGAAAGATAAGTGATATAATCTAGGTAGCCCTTAATTTCAGGGTTCTTCTTAGATTGCGAAAAATTTGGACCATTTTTTGATTTGCTCGTGGCATCCTTGCGCAGGGCCCAAATGTGAAAATTTACCTAACTCACAGGGGCTTAAATGCAAAAACGGTACCAATAAAGACTACACCCACTCCGTCATGTCCATCTCTCTGATGTTGCCACTGCTCTATCCCTTTGCAAACAAAGGGGGGGGGGGGGGGAAAAGGAAGAAAAGAAACTATGCTGGCATCTAACTGCTCAAATATTCGATCTGGTACAATGTAATATATGGCGGAATGAAAATGTGAACTCCTACCCCGGAAGTCTATTAAGCATGCACACCTAAAACCTAACAGAATCCGATGCCCTTTGCTCACAATTTACTTGCAACCTCTTCGGGAAAAGTATCCATACAATCGTGATTTTTCCACATTTTCCACTATATATTTTTCCTACGCAATCCCATGGTATTTAAATAGGATCTGAGGAGACTTAAATATATCTGCCTTTATCCCTACAAGCTGTGAGCAGAGAGCTTGAAGACTCACAACTTAAACATATATATAATAATGATGACGACAATAATAAATAGTAGACTAGCTGACCCAACCTATAATCAAAACTCTCCCAATAAGAACATAGATTATGGCTACAAGACGTGCATTGGAAGGCATGGAGCTAGTAAAAATAGAAGATCGATAAATCAGCAAAGGGGTTAAATTACATCAAGGATCTCGCCTATTCTTTTTCTCATAATTTATTTATTAACTGAAATTCTTTTTAAAAGGGATTATGGTCATCTAATCATACTATAAAATAAGCTCCTATCAAAAGCACCAACTTTATATAGGATATTTCGGATAATATTTACCAAAGCAACCTTTTTTTATAGACTTCCATCTTATAAGGTCAACTACTTTTTTGAGTTTTCCCCCTCATTATTTATTATATTTTTTTTATATTATATGATTTTTTCATCACTTATACGATAGATCTGGGTGTATAGATATATTTAGTGAGATTTGGAGTACATAAATTTTATTTTCTTGAAAAGGGAATCATGAAAATAAGAATTGAGTTTTGAAAAAATAAAAAAATTATTATTTATGGTAGCCCATGTCCATAGACTTAGGTCTATCTAATACATTAATCTAATTTGCAGATCTCTCTTATGCCAAACTCAATATGCACCGACTGTATATGATGATGTACTGTAGTAACGCTTGTATTTTCTAGTTAGGTACGAAGAACTTATCGGAGATATGCTGCAGGACACAGAGTGAAGATTCCAAAGACGGCACCTTAGAGCAAATGTGTACAATGGGGTGTTTAAGATGAGAATTTAGTAGATTAAATCCATTGAAATCTGCCCTTAAATTGCCATAAAAGATTGTACGCACAGTTAACATCAAAGTTCATGTCCAGCATTCCAAAAATTTGGGGCTTCAAAACACGACGCATACGCATCTGGTGCGCAAAAGCATAGTGTTGCACTGCACCTGATTGTTCTTGAAAATGGAAACCATTGTCCAACATCTCGGGGCCTGCCTCTTTCCTTTTCTCTCTCGTCGCTCTTTCTCGGCACCTCCATATTTTTGCTTTTCATAATTTTTTCTTGGTATTTGGTGAATACTTTTCAGTGTTGCATTTTCAACTTTTTATGGAATTTTGTTTCTTTCAATGCTGAGGAAAAAAAATACATTGTTCTAAGAAATAATTGAAAAAAGAAAAATAGCATAGACAACTTTTTAAAATTAATGCTAGTAGATTTGTTTAAAAAATTCAAATTATCACATGAAAAAAATCTATTGAGTTTCAACGCAAATGATATTTTCTGTAAAATAATATTCTAACATATATTGTGAAAATAAATTGGGAGTAAAGAACAAAGGACCCGCTTATGTTGAGAAGAAACTTTGTAGAAACGTTACTAAAAACTTGCATTGTATACGTAGCTTTATAAAGTTAGTATTTTTGATGATGTAACAGTTTAAATTCCCAATCTTGGACACTCCCATCACATTTGCTCTTAACTAGGGCAGTTAAATTGTATCTGATGGCTTCTTAAAAGATTTCATATGTTACACTTAGTATGAGTTATTATTATGCAAGTATGATGCTCACATTTTAGTCAGGCTAAAATTGTCCTTGTTTATTTATTTATTTTTTCAAAGCAATGGTAAATGTGGGCCACCTATTGGGTAGCCTAAGGGAAGGGGACAAAACTGTCAGGGCCCAAGGTCCAACCCATACCCTCCCCCTCCCTCTTTCAATTAATTGGTAAAGGACGATCCCTACCCAAATTCAAATCTAAGTAGGGAGGATGGAGCAAAGATAAATATGCCTTTCTGCTACAAGCCTACAAGCAGATCGGCTGGCTAAAATTGTCCTTGTGAAAACCAATTAATAATAGAAAATCATGTTCTAATTATGTGCAGTTACTAGAGCAAAATCTGATTCTAATTTTGTGCATGTCCTCGTTCAATGCTTAATTATATTGTATATTCAAGCCTCTAATCTGGGATTGGAGGGAAGACTACGATGCAATAATGTATTTTCCACTTGTAGTCTACTTGTGTCATGGGATGCTTTTCTCATAGCCAATTTTTCTGGCTGAATACACCTTTTTTCACCAATCATCTATTGTTGATAAATATATAATAATCATGTGAGAATATACTGCAATTTGGTTAAAGGCTTTGCAGAATGTGTTTTGTCTCAATACCATGCATATACGTAATAAGTTAAAACATATTCCATGAATAAAGTTTCCAAGAAATATTCTCGTTATGAAGATCGGATTCTCATCAAAATGAGTCCGTAGCGAGCCACGCTCTTCTCTAACTTTTAGATACCGAATATATATATATATATATATATATATTCTTTAAATTACATCGTTAATGAATATTATATTTATCAATATAGATTGATTCAAAATGTTTAATATTTTTCTTTAGTAAATCTCGTGTTCGAGTTTTATAAATAAAGAAAGCTATCATTTGAAAATGGCCAAGAGTATAAATATATATATATTCTTTATAGGTAAGCAGTAACTCAACTTCGATAAAACAAAAAGTCATAGACTAAAAATAAATAAATATTATATTTATTGTGAAGTGATAATGAAATTCTTTGATGAAAATTAATTAAAAATCTATTGAGTCTAGAACTAATCAATTAAATTCCTATAGTTGGTATAACAATTATTTTTTAATTATCGATCGAATCAAGAACATGTACATATGGATGAATACTTATACTGCTTAATTCCTTAATATCCAATTCTACTAAATATTTTTCTTCATCTAATGTATAATATTGTGATATTTTACACATATAATGGCAAAAATTGTTATAAAATCTTTCATCATTCTCAAATATATACCATATATTCATTGTGCATGAGTAACAGGAAGCATAATATGAACAAACAAATAACAATTGGGAAAAAAAAAAGAGAGAGAGAGAGAAGAGAACTTAACCATCACAGATTCACAATTCATAAGACTTGACTTGCGATGTGGCCCCTCTATATATTCCTTCCTCCGTCGGGTCTTTGCCAGTTGCCTTGCTCAACGCAGTTACCAGTTACCACAGTGAGTTCCGTTTTCTGTCTCAAACCCGTTCTGATTTAAACCACCCTCTCTTTCTCTCTCTAGAAACCAAGTTTCGAGTTAATGGCAGTTAGACCAATTCACCACCATGAATTAGCCTTCATCTTTGGAGTTCTTGGTAACATTGTCTCCTTTGCCGTCTACTTGGCCCCTTTGTAAGCCCCCTCTCTACTACCCCCTTCTGATTTTTTTCTCTTCAGTTAATTTAATTGATAAAGATAGTTTAAAAATGTTCTTCTCTAAGATAGTCATTTCCATCTGTCTATTTCACTTAACAAATAATGTTTCCTTAAAAATTTCATTACTTAATTAGGAATGTTTCATTGGAACAGATAAACTATTTATGAAAACTTGCATATAAGACCGGTGCATCTTTACAAACTATATCAAAATAATTATTACGTTTTTTTTTGGGACAGGCCTACGTTTTGGAGGGTATACAAGAAGAAATCAACAGAGGGATTCCAATCTATACCCTATACAGTGGCACTCTTCAGCGCCATGCTTCTATTGTACTATGCATTTGTCAAAAATGATAATGCCACGATGATCATCACCATCAACAGCGTTGGCTGTCTCATTGAAGGATTTTATCTAACCATGTACATGATATATGCTCCTAAGAACGCTAGGGTACGTACGTGCAATTTATACATTCATAAACAAAATAATCCCATGTAGCTTTCGATCTGTTTAAGCAGCAAATTCATTATATTTGTATTCTAAGTATTTCAATAAAATGACGAGCATGCAGGTTTACACAGCAACGGTGCTAGGCATCCTTAACGTGGCCTTGTATGGACTCATTGTGGTCACCACCCTGGTGTTCACACGTGGTTCGGACCACCATAACTTGTTTTCAAGGGGGGGTGAACGCGAGAGGGCTGTAGGTTGGATCTGTGCTCTCTTCTCCGTGTCTGTCTTTGCTGCTCCTCTTAGCGTTATGGTGAGACTGTCTCACATAAAAGAGCTATTATTTTCGATTTTTGCGCATGTTTTTGTTCTTTACAAGTATGTGTATATGCAGTGTTCATAGTGGGTTTGGTTTTGACAGAGGAAGGTTATAAGCACGAAGAGCGTGGAGTTCATGCCATTCTGGTTGTCGTTCTGCCTCACTTTATGCGCAGCTATGTGGTTCTTCTATGGCTTCCTCATTCGAGACTTCTATATTGCTGTAAGTAATTACAAAAATTTATTATTGTTACTTCCGTCACTTTTTTAAAAACACATATCTCTTCTTAGAGGCACCTTAAAGTATGTAGATTCTGGTGTCTATAGCATCCAATACAAAAAAATAAAAGTTTTTTTAAATTTTAAAACTTTGATACCGTTTCTAGATCCTCCACTTCTTAGGTGGAGCTTGTCTTGTATTATACTCGCGTAAAATAAATGGTTCAACCATTGAAGGGCATGTAAGTAATTGTGAGATAATCTCATACAGGACTTGACATCGTGGATATAAAATGACTGAAATCCAGTTGTGCATGTTAATACAGTTGCCAAATATTCTTGGTTTCACATTCGGGATAACCCAGATGATACTGTACATCATTTATAAAGACTCCAAGAAGACGAAGAACCAAGATGATAATGGCGCCAAGGAGGCCGATATCAAGCTCGAAGGGCTAGTCACGGACACCAAGCTAGGCACCATTGAAAAAATTGGCCAAAATAATGCTACCAATTTTGAGGAGCAGAACAACCCTCAAGTGATTGAAGTCATTGTAGAAGAGATCATGGTACATGAAGCCAGAAACCCCAGTCAGAATCGCTTTGTCACGTACTAGAGGACTGGGGAGTCCTCTACATATTAAACAACTTTGTTTGTTTTTTTGGTTATTTACTTTAACCAGAAGATTACACACGCATAATTCTCATCTCACTGATTGCTAAACTTAACGATTGGAAGGTCCTTTGTACATGAGGGCCCAATGAAATCCTCAACTTGGTCAATAACAACTAATTATCATTGTCATCACTGATTTAGTAGCATTACTCCTGTTCCTCTTTAAATGGGCTCCTTAGCCTATCTTGGAAGCTTGAATGGACTGGGCCTTTCCGCAACAAAGGGTCAAAACCTTTTCTTTTGGCAGTCACAACAAGTGGCCCAGACCAAAGTAGGCAAATTAAGGCACAGTAACAGGCTGGGTATTTATTGGGTTAAGTGAGTCGGTCCGTGTAAAATAGAGCCCGGTCAATAATAGACCGGCTCAATAGTGGGCTGGCCTGTTAAGGCATATTAATGGAGTGGATCGGGTCAATCTCTTGACAGCCATTTAGTGACTCATTATTTTTCAACCTGTTTGATACACTAATTTACATGTTACGATTAATTAAACTTATTACTAATACTTTATACATAATAATAATTATTATTATATATAGCTTTTCTGTGCAAGTTTGTTCCATATTAAAAGGGGCCAAAAGCGGGACAGCCATGGACCGGTTTGACCCGATCTGTTTATTTATACAAAAGGCCCGACCAAGCCCAAATGACTAATGGACCGACCATGACCCAATCCAGTCCATTTTATAAATGAGTCGGCCCTAACCCAATCATGTCCAAACCAGTCCATTACCCACCCATTCCATGAAGGAAGAATCATTCACTGCTTCTCTCTTTTTTAAAGCTTTCTAAAGCAACTTCATAGAAAAGGGACGCTTGATCACCAAGAATACACAGCAGACAAAAAGCGCTTTGATTTCTTCTCTTTCTTTGTCATGTTGAGACCTGAGTATATTTTCCCTTATGCACGTGGGAAGGTTGGCTGACGGTACATATGTAAAAGGCTTTTGCATTTGGTGAAAAGTTTTATTAAATCCTACAAATTCAGTGAGATGAAACTCAGATCACTCAATTGTTTAGCGCCATGATTCTACTTTGTTCACTCACAGCCTAGACTATACCAACGAGGTGCCTTCATAAAGTATGCCCAATCACTCTGGAAGGCACCCGATCAAGGGGATATTTTATGCTTTCAATAGACAGGTTTCTGTGCATTTAAACTAGAGCCGGGAAACACGGATCGGGTTGGCTCGACTCATTTAGTAAACAAGTTAATTTTATGTCGGCATCACAGACAGTTTAGATTTGCTCAAAATTGAAAAATAAGAAGTTTTCATGCTAAACGGTGAAACCGTGTCGACTCGAATTGAAATCGGTTCGGTTCAGATCGGGTTCATGTTACTCTCAATAACTTCGGGTCGGGTTAGTGTCGTGTTATCGTATCAAATCAGACTTTTCCAACTCTAATTTAAACGCACTTTCTGTTTCTGTCCCCCGTCCAGTCCCTATCTTGCATGAACTGCGAGTAATATATCTTTTAGCAATACTTATATTATACAGTCGGGTCCTTTGACAAGGGTGATGTGTGCTTTTCGGGGAATGGAGGATTTGTTGGCGAGGGGGTCATGAAAGTAGAAAGTGAGTTTTTTGAAATAGAAAACTGTCATAACTTCATTTAATTTATAATGTGTGATCTTTTCCATAACAAATAAAAAGAGGGTGGAGAAAGAGGGAAAGAGCGATGATTAAGAGGGAAGTAAGACTGACTTTAATTCTAAATTTCACGATTACACTTGCTCCAACAAATTTATTGCCTAGTGAATTCTTGAACGACATGGAAATTGAAGAAACTAAAAATTAATGTACATAAACTTAATCTCTACCCCTTCTACGTACCTCCTCCTCGGATCCCCTCTCTCCAACCTCTTCGTTCAAATTACACATCCCACCTCACTTCCATCTTCATTTCCCCATCATCACTCGCCACGTGGCAGCTCACCAGTGGCCACCACATTCCCATTAACCTTAACAATATTTTCACCATTACTAACACTGGTCTTCTTGGTCCCCTTCCTGGGTAATTTCTCAGTAACTTCTCCAGTAATATCATCGTTTTCACTGCGGCTATTGTCCTGATTTACTGTCTCGTCAACAATGACTTCAATAACTTGGGGGCAGTTGTGTTCAAAAGTGGTAACATCGGAAGATTCAATCTTCTCAATGTTGCTAAGCTTGATGTCAACTGCAAGCTCTTGGAGTTGCTTGATGTTGCCCTCTTTGATGCAAAGGTCGTCTTGGGGTTTCTTCGAGTCTTTGTAGATTACGTAGAGTATCATTTGAGCTATTCCGAACAAGAACCCTAGGATGTTTGGCAACTGCAGTTGCATGTGGTAAATTAATTATTAGTGCAGTTGAAACACTTAGCTTGTAGCAAGACATTTATTATTTTACTCTTGAGTAATTAAGTACACACTTACAGCAATGTAGAAGTCGCGGATGAGGAAACCGTAGAAGAACCACATCACCGCGCATAGTGTGAGGAAGAAGGACAGCCAGAATGGCATGAATTCCACGCTCTTTGTCCTTATAACCATCCTCTGGAATCCATAACCAATTACACAAAATAAATGCTACAGCTATAGAAAAACATATGAATAAATACTTAGTTTTTTTAATAAAAGGTGTGGATTGTGCTGTTCTTAGCTTCTTCAAGTTTGTATAAGTAATATTTTATAAGTAATATTTAATCAAGTTAAAAATTAGTAAAATGAAAAAAAAGAGGAAAATGGCTATATTGGGTATACATGGATCGTACCATAACACTAAGGGGAGCAGCAAAGACAGAGACAGAGAAGACAGCGCAGATCCAACCGACCACTGTCTCGCGGTTGCCCCCTCGTGAGAGAAAGTTGTGGCGGTCTGCACCTCGTACGAACGCCATCGTCACTAGGACGATAAGTGTGTAGAAGGCCATGTTGAAGAGGCCTAACAGCTTGGCTGTGTAAATCTGCTCACAATTTTATTTTATTTTAATTTTTGGTTGAGATGGAATAAGTATCAGTACCAATTGAATTTGATACTCATCAGCAATAAATAAAGGCTCAATAAGCTTAGACGAATGTATATATATACTTGGTACTTGCACATACGTACGTACCCTAGTTTTCTTAGGAGCATACGTCACGTAAACAATGAGATAAAATCCTTCTATGGCACAGCCAATGGTGTTGATGGTGATAATCATGGTAGCATTTTCATCCTTGACAAACGCGTAGTACAACATAAGCATGGCACTAAAGAGCGCCACTGCATAAGGAATCGACTGAAACCCCTCCGTGGATTTTTTTTTGTATATCCTCCAAAATGTTGGCCTATTTCATTTTCAAACAGAAAGGTTCGTCGATCATACATGTTATTTTTATAAAATTTAAATAAGACTCGTGATTTCTATTCTATTGGTTAAATTAGCTTATTAACATTGGTCGAATCAAATTAATTAAGGGTGACCAAGAAGGGCCGGTACTTACAAAGGAGACAAGTAGACACCGAAGGAGACGATGTTACCAAGAATGCCAAAGACGAAGGCTAATTCATGGAGGTGAAGTGATGACAGTGCCATGATCGATCGATCGAACAGCTCTTTCTGTAGAGAGAGAGAGGGATGCGAGAGAAAGAGGAAGAGGGCTTAAAGAGCGAAGCTCCTTGGACAGAACAAAGAGCTTATGATTGTAATGGCAACTGCGAGAAGCAAGGGTGGGGGTTGGACGCTATATATAGGCCCCCTCAAATTAATCAAAAGCTAAAAGCACAAATGGCGTGCCTTGTGAGAGTTCAGTGAATGATTAATTTAAAATCCCAGGTTTTAATCTTGCCTTTTTGGTTTTTTAATTTAATTAACATAAGGGAGGGTCATTAGTGAGTTAATTAGTGTATAGCTGTATTCATCATGTAATTAACACAATAACACGTATGTACAGCTCGGTAGCACTCGTAGTAGTTCCATTTTTGCTGCCTAGGTCCTCAGGTTGGCGAGAGTCTCCGTTACATATGCATGGGCGAGCTTGTTGGGAGCTCAATTCATTGGCTAACCACTAAGCGTACGTAGCCAATTAGCCTAGCGTATTAGTCTGACTAGTAGTCAAGCTATTCTCCACTCGTTGCCTTTTTTCATTTTCTTTTTTTTTTTTAAAAAAAACAAATTAGGCCATCAAAGATCACCGTTCATATACTGTAGCCCTTTCCAGTGAATTTTTGTTACTTTAGTCCCAGTCCTTTCAATTGCTTTCCTGTTTCCTTTATTAATTTGTTGGTCCTCCTTCATGCCTTTAATTTGTTGGTCTTCCCCTACTTTGCACAGTTCAATCACTTACTCTTCTCCTCCGTCTGTTGATTTAAAATTTATTTTTACAAATAATAATAAAGGTAGATCCCTTTACTATGATGTTTCCATTCGTTCACCGATAACTATATCTTACCATAATTAATATCTATTTTAATGGATTAATTGGGACTTTCAGATGCTCATTTTTGAAAAACAAGTGAGCAATTCCCTTTTTCTTTTTAAATTATGCAGCTTCAAAAAGGAAGCAAGATACTATGATGTAATGCCAATAAAATACAAAAACAACAAACTAAGAAAGGCGAATTCAAACATATCAAAGCTAGCCAGATACATGAAGCAAGCTTGTTTACGCTTTGAAGGTACCTCATTATTTCTTAACGGTCAAGCAAAAAGTTTTCCCTGCACATATTATACCAGCACCCGTAGGAAATTATGTATGAATGTTCCATGACATTTCTCAAGTGTCGTAGAGACCACAGCTAGAGTAGCCCTTAAAAAAGTTTAATCCAAAGCTTCTAGTGAAAGTGAAGCATAATTTATTACTTGTTACATCAAATTTATTGACTGTATTGTGAATGAACGAATGTTACCATGATCATCAACCACGTCTTGCCTTGCATATGCAATAGTATAGCTGTTGATTAATTGTAATCCACGCATCATAAAGTGGACATGAATCTAATAACCTCTCAATTTGATATATATATAACGGTGGATAAGTGTAATACACTATTAGAAGGATTCTAACTTTTATTACGTTTACTTTAACATCCCTGACTTTTAAAATTATTTGGAGTTCTTGTTGAAATTATTTTATAAGGTATTTTCACGGGAAATGATATAATTTTCATTACTAAAGAAAAATAATTCAGAGAATTTTAAAATATGAAAGATTAATATAGGTGTATAACCTAGATATGAAATTTTATAAAATTCATATAAATGGTGCTGATATATGAGATTGTAATAAAATTATAATTAGTTTTAAAAAGTCTAAATAAACCATAAAATGTAATAAGATTACTAAAAGTGGGAAAAAAGGGCAAATGGAGGTATAAATTAAATTAGAATATCATTGTGCTCATTAGATGAATGATAAATCCATTTTTTATGCTAATTTAAGTCCTTTTCCATTTTTCTATAATTCATTAACATGTTCCTACATCAAATTGAAATTAAACCCAAGATATATTCGAGTTGATATTTCATGGCGGACTAATCAAGAGCTTACACCTATCTATATTGCACGCATATATGGGTGGATCGGAAGGAGAACAGAGGACATAATTGCTTCACACACTTGCTAATTAAGCTACTGCTGCCCAGTGATGATGGTTGCAGGAAAGTCTCCTTTTAATTTGTTTAATTAGAGTCAGTAACTTTTGCCCATCATTGGGAGAATCAAAATCAAGAATGTCCGAAAGTACTGGTGATGGATGAATCGAGCGCCTAATTAATTAATTAAAAATTACAAAACTTAAAGCAACTAATTAATTATATTATTAGCAAATAGCAAGGCAAAATGTAGTGTTGTGTTAAGTTACGCAATAATCATAATTTCTTCTGTCATAGTAACATGCCACGCAGTTGAGAGTGTCCTGCTGATTTTTAAAGAGCTAATGGGAGAGAGTGAGGAATCTTAGGTTGAATATAGTCTCTGAAGATGATGATGGTTCTTCCAAGCATTGGGGTAGTGGTGCCTTTTCGAGAGATCAAAGATTCGAGAATCTTTGATTTCCAACTGGGGATGCTTCTTCCAATATTCCAGGTTAGTGCCGCATGTCTTTTCCAATTTACAAAATTATTATTTTTTTCTAATGATGCCATCTTAGGGGCTATTGGCTAATTAGCTGCAAAGGTTGAAAGGGTCGAACCAATTTGTGACTCATACAATACAAATAGAATTTCAAGCGCTTAGAACTTTCTTTTTAAGCAAAGTTGTGGACTAAATATGACATATTGACATTGTTAAAACTATTTAAAATTATTACCCAATTAAAATATGAAATTTAGTAAAACATATAAATGAAAAAAGTTATATACAAGTTAGTTTAATGTACTCAAAATATCAATAATTTGATACTGAATATTGCATTCAGCATGAAACCTTGGACAACTTTTCCTTGGTGACAAGGTGGACGCACAGGGTCCGGTGGAAGCTCAAACACTTGGCAAGCGGTGGTAAGTGAAAGAAATTATTTTGTTTAATTATGTTTGTATAGAAGATGACCAATTGACGATGGTCAATTCAAGATGCCATGAATAATTCCATGCTGTTAGGAGAAAATAGGAATAATGGCACTACAAGTGTTAACCACAGAAATCTGATGCAACATTTGCGGTTCGCATGTTGATTACTAGTCAAATGCAAAAAGCATACTACTCTGGTCAAACAGCCACTACGGCCCACGCTGGTTTTATTTTGTCTTTCAAAAAAAAAATTAGGGAAGGACATCAATGGCGGCTGTAATTTCATTTTCATCCCCCCCCCCCCCCAAGGCACGACCTTTATTCGATCATACAGACTTTTTTTCAATGGTAAACCCTCTTTTATCAATTTTAATTATTTTTATCAACTCCAATAAAAAATTTTAATCATTTTCAAGTTCAACGAATATCGACCAACTTTTATCAATATCGACCACCTTCTGCCAATTTTTATCAACTCTTACTAATTAATCTTTTTCAAAAATTCTTATAAAGAAATCCTCACTTATTTACATTTCTTACTTGCATCCTCTAACTTCTTCCAATCTCTCCTAATCTTAACCAACTCCTATTAATTATTCCGAAAAAATATCAACTACTAACAATTTTTACCCTCTTCTGTCAATTTTTACCAACTTTACCCATTTACCAATAAAAAGAACATGCCCTAAGTATACAATTACATGTTGTAGTCTTAATGAAAGCTTTTTTAAACCAGAAAGAGAAGGAAAAACGTGAACTACTTAAAAGATTGAGCTCACATCTTAATGTTTTGAACATGTCAACGTACGCCTATTTAAAATTTGATACTTTGAGCCTGAACTTGAAATATTTAAGGAACATATAAAATCTTGCATTTTAGGATTTGGACATGAGTCTTGCTTCTTAAATTTTGAATATAGAATCAGGGTCTCAAATAAATACAAAAAATGATGATAAACGTACCTAATTTATGCACTCATATTTACGACAATTATAGTTATCTCATTATTAAGAGTTGATGCCTTGTTAACATCATTAGTTAATCGGTGATGAAGTTAGTGCTATAAGCTTACAAAAGTTGTACAATTACTCAAACTTTACCGTTACATGAACATATGATATGAATAGAGTAAAACGTCAAAATTAAATAATTGTAAAGAGGGAACGGAAGAAAAAGGAGGGAAACATTGGATTAGGAGGTGAAAACACACTATATTACATATTGTGGCTATGTGTTCATTAACAACATTTCATAATCAAAGGAATTATGTTTATGTAGGAAGTTTAATTGTTTCAACCCTAATATTTTGTTTCTTAAGAAGGCTTACGGAAGCTCATTAGGCTCGTTAGCTTGACTCATTGACTCAACTCATCTACAATGGAGGAGCTTGCCAGCCCAAATTCATAAGGCTCGAGTTCGGCTCAGATAACTTAACCAATGTACACACCTAACCTAAAGGAACCAACACTAGCGAGATATATAAAGATCTTGTTTGATTTGACATTAAAATGATTTAATAAATCTGGAACAAATTTAAAATGATTTAACAAATCTGAAACAAAATCTGAACCAATACTAGCTAAACATATAATTCTCACCTTAGACATTTAAAAAAAAGTCATTTTATTTTCTAAGTAAGTTGATATTAGAGTTGAAAACGGTTCTGAGTGCCGGCCCAAAAAATTGGGAACCAGAATCGGAACAAGTCTAAGTGTTCCTAATTTTTGGGAATAGAAACCTCAGGCTCCGGTTTCGATTTTAGGGTGTCCACCCCAACTAATTTGAAATTTTAGCACCTAATAAATTAAATTTTCTTATTTATTTGGAGTGAGAGAGGAAATGTTTGATCATTTTCTACCTTAATCTTATATTTTTACACAAAAAAGTTAATTTATTAAGTTTGTATTTTTTTATCCTAGTATTTGAAAAATATAATGATTTATCTTTCAATTAGTGGTAGAAAATTAACTGATATTGCCTTAAATTTGCTATTTGAAGAGTCCAATTTGTAAGGAAAAAAAATCAAATAGAAAAAGAATAGAGAAACAGAAGAAACGGCAATAAAAATTTAAAAATGATTCATTTTTCTCTCTCTAAACCGGTTCAGGTTTGATTCCATATATGCTTTTAAAAATCGGAAATCGGAAAATATTAGATTGATTCTTCTTTTTTAGGAACTAAAACTGGAACCCTTGAACTGGTTATGAACAAATTCTAGGATACCGAAGAACCTTGTAATGCCTACTGAAAATGAAATTAAGAAAAGCAAGCATTTTGATTAAGCCAACCAGCAATGCATGTTGGTAGAATGTAATGCAGAGTTGCACCCACATGATGACTGGGTTTAGGGGGTACGCTTGTACTACTAGTACTACTGCATCCACCCATTGGCAAAAGCCACGAAGGCCATTAAAATTCAAGAGTCATTTGAACCGCTAGCCTAAGCATTATGAAGCATTGGCAGGAATTTAAAGGACGGAATCCCTTCAAAGCTGTAGCACTTCAACTTGTTCCCTACCTTAGACTTAGCTAGGCCTCGCATGCATTCATCCATATGCTTCCCATATATTCAATTCAAACCTACACATGAATAATAAATAATAATTAAAACAAACAAATTAAAAAGTAAGCTCCCCGATTCTGTTCTATTCATTAATTAATTACATCTTGCTTAATTAATAAGAGTATAATTAGCTATGTATCTTTTTAAATTGCTAATTAATTAAGTAGCCATGCAATTTTTTTTAGATTTTAGATCCTTTATTTCACTAAAATCGAGCTACTGTTGGTCCAATAAGGGGTAGAACTCTCCCATCATAAATTTTCTCCATTTACAAGACTAAAACCGGAGACTTTACTTAAGGAGAATAAATACTAAACCACCTGAACCAACATGTATTGATAAGTAGCTATGCATTTTTACACTAGAGGAAGTGGGGTTCAACTCTTGGTATATAGGAGTTAGCTAGCTAGCTATATATGCAAATGCATGATTCCATGGTTGTCCATCTTGCAGGAAGGGAATGCTTTACTCATCATACGAATGTTTTTTTTTTTAGGGGTCGGGTCAATGATAGTAGAATCTTGATAAGAATCATTCTCATTTTAGCCTTTGTCAATTCAGTTACTACACTTGACCACACAACTTTTCATTTGGAAATATTATACCAATGCACGGACTACATTTATCAAGCTACCATTATCTATGCATATATCTTTCTTGCATTTTCTTTGAATGTGGTATATTCGGTCAACTTGGCAAGTTTTGTTTTCTAAATTGTACTTGGACAAGATTTTTGTCCATTAACTTTAGTCATTGGCTTAATGATCATTGAAAAAAAAAAAAATGTGGCCTGAATCAAATTGTGATCCTAAAATATATGTTGTCAAGTTTAATTGTCCTCTCCTCTAATGTGATATATTGGTATTTATGCTTTAGTTAACCCTAGTTTTTATTTAGATAAAAATGCTTTCTATCCCGTAAAATTAATCCCTCTTTAAGAGTGGAATTTCTTTGATGTAAATAAGATATAAAGGTTGATTAGGTAGATATTCGAACCCAAGCCTCTGGAACTTTACTAATTGACACCCACATCTCTATATATTTAAGAATGTGAGACTATCAAGCAAACGACTTTTGATTGAATGTTTTGTAGGATTTGTTCTTTGAGAAAGAAACAAACTATTTAACATGAACAACTTACTATTAAAGATACCACGCGATATATGAAAAATCTCATAAGTTTTTTAATTGTAATAATTGTTTGTAGTTTCATAGTAAGAATATCACAATAAAAATGTGTTAAAAGGAACGATACTCTTTCCATCAAAAAATTGTTAATATTCATTTGACTCTCGTGCACTAAAGACTTTAAAAATCTGGAAAGTTTTCAAATATTACAATATAACTTGTTTTAAAGGTGATATATTCTTGCTATTGTTAATCATCAATACTAAGTTAGACTCTTGTGCTTCGAAAATCAAAAACAAATTGGTAAATTTTGTTAGTCAATTTTGGCGATATTTTTTTTAATATATAGGATTGTAACTGAAATTGTATTGTATGTAAAATCTCTAATATTCCATATTTATACTTATGCTTATGTTCAAATAGTTAGGAAAAAATAATAATGATGAAAATAAAATATCTTTTGTTATCTCTTGATAATTATATCTTTTGTTATCTCTTGATAATAATAGTTGTGTTTTATGGTAAATAAGATGTGCAATATCAAAATAAGTGTATATAACTATTTGTTTTTTAATATTCCATATCAATAGCCAAATTTTTTGTAAAAATTAAAAACCAATACGCATGATAGATTATCCTTCACCGATGCATTTACTTCATTAGAATATAATACGTACATTGCTTTCGATAATATTGGAAGTACTATCAATAGTACAATATAGTTTTTTTATCAAAAGTAATATAATATAATATTTTATCAGTGTTTTGTATTGTCTTCTCTTTATTTGGAAATAAAATCTTTGGAATTATAATTAAACTTTATAAAATCTTTTTTTGGGAAGAAAATCTTCCATTTATAGTTGACTAACTCCAATTTTTTAAAAAAATTAAAAATTAATTATCTTAGATATTTTGTGGGAATGACACATGCCAAAAATTGAGGGGGTTTGTTTTGTTTCAATATATATATACATATGTGTGTGTATGTGTGTGCGTGCGCGCTCGAGCGCGTGTATATAGAGTAAAATTGAAATTTTCTTAAAGAACTTTCTTAAAAGAAAAAAGGACATTCCTCACAGGGGGAATACAATTAGACTTTTCTTTTGGGGGGCCTTGAAGGGGAGCATTGGGTGCTTTTGTTTAGATTATATGAGTTACAGACATAGGAGATGTTTAGCAAATAGCTTTTGGAAGAGCTTTTTGGCGAAAAATAGCTTTTTTTTTATCAAAATTAGCTGTTTGACCAAGTAAAAAAGCTAATTTCAGTGTTTAGTGAAAGAGGTTTTTGGAAGAGTTTTTTAAAGAATTAGCTTTTTATCTCGTAACTTTATCAGAAATAGTTAATTTTATCAAATAATTTTTCAACAAATAGCTGATACAAACGGCTAACTCAAATAGATAACAGCCAACAGCTAATGCAAACAGCTAACAGTTAACAGCTGTTTACCAAACATGATCATAATTGAATAGTTCGGTGAATCGTTGCATGTTTTCAGTGTCAAGCTGCTGTCGCTGTCATTTGGTGGTTTTCTCCTCTTGGACTTCTCTCTTCCCCCCCCCCCCTGCCCCGGTTTAAATTAGAGTTTTCCCTCATAATACAATCACGTAAGTTGATGTATGATATATCACAATTGACAAGTGTATATGCAAATAATAACGCGGCTAAAAGACTTGACTAGCATTGACAAACTATCCTATTTTAAATGGAGCTTTGTTTCAGTATAAAATTTGAAGTGAGATAATTCATCTAAATTTATGCGACACTTAAATTGATTTGAAACATTGTACTATGTTGAAATTCAGGTATGGATTCATTTGATATAAAATGACTATCTGAAGAATTTTGTTCAAAAACGTTATAGCTGAAATAGGCCTAGAATTAAGTTTTAGTCAATGGTACTTAGAATAGGTCTATTCATGGAGTAACTCTTCATTATAACATTTTACCGTGGTAACGAAAGTTAGATTTCTGCCTTTGGCATTTGTGATGAAGAGTTTGTTGCATGCATGAATTCTTTAATCGATATAATCATGTTTGCTTTTCTTTTCCTTTATTGTATGACATTTACCTTTTTTAAATTCACTTTTTTTTTTCCCTGATTACACACCTATATATGACTAATTTCTCGTTCCTTTTAATCAATTATTATGGTCAAATTTATATCTACAAAAATAGGCATTATGACCAAATATGTGCACATCGAATAATGATTGAAGAGTCACATTCTAGTCACTTATTTCCTTGATGCTTTCCGGCCAAGGATGACCTTGATTGGCTAAATTGTAATGGTAGCTAGCTGTTTAGCTAATTCTCTTGCATTCTAACGTGTTCTAATGTTTGTCAAACCATTCATTTCTCTTGTACCAAAAACTGGCTACCAATCTTTCGAGCTCAACAGCAACAAGTTTTCCTTCAATGATTGCATGTATTTTTTTATATTTGATATTTCTTTTTTTTTTTGGTGGGTTTTCTAGGCTTATGTGTCCCTAATTTTCTGTATGTTGTTGTCCCTAAATTAAGCCCACAAGCAAAAACTCATGTTTACGAGCCAAGAAATTAATTCACAGCTGGCTCCCACAAGAGCCTCCACGTTCTAAGCAACAAAAACCGTGTAAACAACTCCTTTTTCCATTTCTCTCAAACCAAAACCTTTGCTTTTACTGTTTTACAACACTTTATTCCGCCCTTTTTCTTTTTGATCTTTTTCACCCTTTTTTTTTTTGAAGGGACATTCTTTGTCTTTGTCACTGTCGCATTAAATTAAAGGGCAGGTGACATTGCCATAATGCCATTCGACGGTCACTATTGGCATAGGTTCGATCAAAATATATATCACTTGACAA
The DNA here is from genome assembly GCA_029747015.1 of Carnegiea gigantea. Lineage (NCBI taxonomy): Eukaryota > Viridiplantae > Streptophyta > Magnoliopsida > Caryophyllales > Cactaceae > Carnegiea > Carnegiea gigantea. The sequence continues at coordinate 2,019,329 of JAKOGI010000001.1, read as the reverse complement.
ACGTACGATTTATGTCTCAAAATAATATTTTCTGGAAAATAAAAAATTTGGTAAATTTATTTATTAGTTATCTCTCTACAATTTATTGATGGAAAAAATCATCATACCATTTGTAAAGGTGATTTTTTTTTTTCCCCCCAGTGCATCCCCACAAGTGCACTTTAGCAACTGATAATTAACATAACTTTACACTACTAAAAAAAATCATTATTCCAAATTTTTCCATCGAAACATGAATTTTCCAACGAAATTTCCAACCGATGGAGGACGTCGGGAAGCCATTCTGACGGGCTAGCACAGTCCGTCGGAGAATTTTCCAATGGGAAAATTCTATCGACCTCTGACGGAATCACACAGGCTGTCGAAATTTTAAAATTTTAAATTTTGGAAAAAATCCATCGGAATGGCATGGTATTGGTGACATTTCAAAACAAACTCAACTTATTGATCATTTCTATATCAATAGTCACTTGAATCGGTAATGTATATCATACACCTAGGAGTATGTACTCCCACTTGCCACGTATATATATTTATTCCGTGCGTCTTTATTATATAGACAATTTTTAATACGTGACACTGACGTAACTTGTGAGAGCATTTACTCTTAAAAGTATGATATAGACTTTGGCTTGAATCAACGCACAGCTCATTGATCATGATTTCCAAATCAACAACCACTTGGATCAACACATAGAATACGTAATTGGTTCATGATCAAGGAAATAACTAAGACTACATAAGACGTCAATTTCAAATAATTAAAGCCATCCCATATCTCAATGCATTGTGTTTGGAAGTTTTGTACTTTTTTTGAAAATCAAATTTATTTATTCGGTTTGTTGGTAATATGGAAACAAGTGATCATTACTGTTCATAAACACGTAGACAAAAAAGGACCAATTTTTCTTTAAAAAAAGGGAAAAGGCAATGAGAGAAATAACCAGGAAGTAACTTGGCAAAGAAGGAACATTTGGGCACGGGATTGGAAACCAAGGTGACGAAGAAAACAAAATTAAATAAGACGAAAAAGGTGGATACATGCTGATGATCAGCAAGCTAATTAAGCATGATTGGCTGGTGTTTAATTTGCTATCATTTGTTTTCCACACTTAGGTACACTACCAGATTAGCTGTAGTGATCTTGTTATGAACGCACACTTAAACCTAATACAGTAAGCCTGCCCTATCAAAATACTTATATCGGGCAAAAAAACATTCAACTTTTTCTTCTTCCTATAGGTCACAAAAATTTTAAGTATGGTATAAGACAAGTAACTAAATTAAATGTCTTTACTAGCTTAACAGTATGTTGCTAATTAAAGAAAAAATTTGAGTTCAACTTTACCTATAATAAGATGCATTATTAATTTTAAATAAGTACCCAACTACCCAGTTATGTAAGGATATATGTAAAACACGGCTAACAAACTTTTCTAGCAGGGTCGATAGAAAGAACGTACGTAACATCGTATTTTGCCACTTATTTGTATATAGCATGCAATTAAGATATGGTGTTAAGTCTTTAAGGCTAACAAAAATTTTGGGTTGAATTTATTTGTTACATTATAGTTTTAGAATCGTTTTGATTAGGATCAGTTTTTATCTGACCAATAATAAATTATTATTTGATACTTATGTAATCCACACTCCCATTTAAAAGTCACTTACATCAAACAAGATCATGTTTATTAATTTCTCTTTGCTTATTTTTCAATTATCAATTCAAATATATGATTGAATTTGTAATGATCAAATATATATTAACCATCAAATCATGACCAATTCGTCAATCGAATTGCTAATTTTAGTCATTTAATTTTCAATGATTGACATTTCGTCATCCAAAATTCAATGATTGATATTGTGTTTTGAATTAAAAAGAATGTTTTATGAAGAAAGCGTGTATCACAAGTAAAATTTGACAAGCTACTGCATGCAAAGCGCAAGGCCTGAAACCGTTAATATACTATGGATACTGTTTCTTGGGATGCATTGATTAATGAATTTACCACATGGTAAATAAGCTCTAGAAAAATAATAAAGGTTAGCCCAAAAAATGCAGACTATCTATAGTAGTAATTAGAAGTTGAGAATAAAATTTTACCACCAAATAAGAAGGAAAACACACATGATCGTAAATATTCTTTTTTAATCACACATTTTGTCATTCGTAATTTTCAATGACTCTACATCTTTACTATTTATAAAAGTCTTCGTAATTTGTGTTATAATGATTTAAAAATTGATCTGCATTCATTGTCTTATACTAGCTCAATTGAACACAACTTTCATAAGAAGAGAGACTAATGTTCCTTCTATAGGGTCAAATAAAACCGTTACATATGAAGAAACAAAATTCTTCAATAGTATTTTGATCACACATTTATTTGAAAATTTTATTCAAAATTCTCTTGAAATCGGTTTCCCTATGGGTAAAGATGTCTATTGAGCTAAGGTCTTTTACAGATAGATCTTTCCACACCCTGCGAAATTAGAACCCATACTGATAATTGTTGTTGTTGATTCTATTGTTTATTCAAAATTATGTGTAAATGTTAGTAAAAGTTTTTAAATACGGAGCACTATTAACCCGAATTAAAATAGTTGAAGGGGAAGAAAATCGAAACAAATAATGACGGCTAGAGAATTTTGTGATAGCAAATAAATTCTTTGCCAATCTCCAATCATGTGTAACACCAAAAATTCTTTTAGCAAACGTGCTGTTGAAAAAGTTGTTACAGATTGGGGTCCCCTGGAGGCTTAGACCATGCCAGCCCATAATACCAACATTTTTGTTTTGTACATCAACGTAACGGAAGCCATTAATCAAGGTTCTCCAGCTCTTCTTCCAAAAGATACATGCATTTGTGCCAGTTGACAAATTTTCCATACCCAAGGTTGTTACATTTTAAAAAGAGGCATTTTTTATGTCATTTAATTAGAAATTTTGTTGAAAGGGTACGTAATTGATCAACTCAAAACAAAACCAGCTTAAAATAATTAATACTAAATTTATTATACAAGTTTAATTTCATTCTGCATAACCCTAGGCGAAAATAATATAATGCGTAGCTTTCGTGGATGAACCAAAAAGGAGAAAAACAATGTAATCAAAGGTTCCATATGCTAATTAAAATATGGGCATAAATACACAAAAATACATGAGACCCACATTTCAGAAAATGCAAAGAAAAAGGGAAAACAGCAGGGAAATGGAATAAAGCAGCAACAACATGTAGCTGAGCCGTTCAAATGTAACGGGTTAAACACCACATCACGTGCAAGGTCACGAGGCTTGGCTCCTTTTTACTTGATTTTATTTTAAAGGCCTTTTAAATTTAAATGAATTAATTAATTAACGTTAGGAAATAATGGGGAGTGCAACGTACACCACACTACTCTTCTGATCAGCGGCTTAATTCAATTCCCATTCCCATTCCCATTCCCATTCCCATCCCATGTTTTTCTCTCTGTTGTCCCTGTTTTCATACTTCACGTCATCAAATATTAATTAATTATGAAATTGAAATCTAATTCCTTTTTCTTAAAATAAAAAAAGAAAGAGGAGAAGAATAAAAGGGTCATTCATTCTCTCTTTCTCCTGCCTGCGAAACTGCGCCGCTCAAGAGATTTGATTCCCAAGTTAATTTCCCATTGAGCCACTCGTAAATGAAAGGATTGCTAACAGCTCTTAATTTGTCTAAGTATTCCACTTTTTCTGGTTCTCTTTTATAGATCCTTTCCCTCTTTTTCTAAAATATTGTGTTTAAATAATCAACATATACACTACTAATATTCGTCATGAAATAATTGATTTTTTCAATAATTGAAAAGGTGCAAAAATAATATAAATGAGAATTATATTCAACTCCTTGCATACATTAAAAAGGCCCACTTACCTTACTGAATATCATACTAATGAAGTCAAGATGTATAATGATTAAAACAAAAACTATGAGTATATGAGGTTATATACAAAAATCTCCCCCCCCCCCAAAATTAAAAACTACAAATTAAATAAGACCAATTCATACACTAAATAATGTGACTGTCCTATAAATTATCTTCAATATATTCAATTTATCTTTTCAGTTAAAATTCATATAACCTGCTCATGTGTATGCATTTGCATGTGTATAACGAGACGAACGTACATTGACGTGCAAAAGAATTGCCAGTGAAGGTAAGAAATTAAAATTTGAAGGGGGTACAAAATGGGGTACGTACATAGCAATATAGCTAGCTAGCTAGCTAGCTTCCACATCAGATCATGAATCCAAACAAATTAGGGTAACTATGTATGGTTGGGACGTAACTGTGGAGGCTGTGCTACATTTTATTCCTTCTTTATAATCTGGCCACTCCCCAAAAGCCGCTCTCATGTCTTAATATTACTATTTGACGTCGCATTTAACGAATGATAAGCTAGTAAATGTATATACGATTAATTCTCTTGTTTTTTTGGTACTTAGAAATTAATTAAAAGGACAAAAGTACTTTCCGTGTAATGGATGAGGATTCCCCAAACAAAGTTGTCACAGTTCTCGCTGCACTTAATTCTCTCATTCTGTTGAATCATTACATATTTGCATTAGTAAGTTCGACTTTCATTTCTATATAGGCTGCACATTCCTACCAGTTAAGTGCCAACCATAACTTGATTTTGTGAAAGTAGATTTTCCTGTTTTCTTCTTTTAATTTTATCTGTGGTTGGCATAATTGTTAGATTTGTACAGCAACGAAAGTAATATAATATAATGTTTTTCATAACATCAGAGCTAAAAACTATTAATTAGTACTAGGACCACGTCGATTTTGTGAATAAGTGATTTGCCTATCTCTATTGAGCAAGAGAAGGATAGCTATCATCATTATACAACAATATACAGGTGGCTTGCAATACCTATATATGCATCGTGTGAATAGAAGTATTGTAGCATTTTTTCCCCCCCAAAAAAAAAAGTTAAATAGAGTTGGCCATGACAAACAATCTTCTCATATATGGGACCATTGTTAGGATAAAACCAAGGAAAACACTAATGTTTATGACAATTGCGATATTTTTGTATGCATTTATTATCTCTTTTTTTTGGGCAAGCATTTGCTTAATACAGTGATCTCTTTCGAAGAAGATTCTCATATTTCATGATGTTCGAAATGATATTTCCCTTGAAGTATAAATCATATTGATCAGACAATTATAATATATACAATAAAAAGGAAACAATGAAGCGTAGACTTGATGAATATTATTGCAGTTGTGAGTATATATTATATTTAACCTAAGGTTCAATTCATCTTCTCCCTATCATGTTAGCTATATATATATATATATATATATATATATATATATATATATATATATTATTTATATATATATATATATATATATATATATATATATATATATATATATATATATCACACACACCTCATTTAACCACCAAAGAAAAAGAGTAACTAGATATACTTGAGATGATATGCTTATGATAAACCATGAACCCTAGCATTTTTTTCATGGGAGAAAAATGATGAGTTGCATTGTTTAATTTGTTAAAAATCTATTTCATTTGAATGTTTTGGGGCGATAAACGTACCAAATCAATTAAAATAGTTAATCATGAGATATGTGTTGAATGATAGCATAGGTAGACCAATTTAGGTTTTGATTGGGTCTACTTAAATGGCCTTGATTAGCTTGTTGTACGTTAGCTAGCTATGGTCCAACCTGAAATCTCATCTCTCCTAACGATGATGCGCATCGGAGTCCTAGACTAGAAAGTATCCGTGGCAAAAGCCAAGAAATTAAGAGCATGCACAGTAACCTCCTTGCGAGGCAAAGATGAGGAGAGAGAAGAGGGGTGAGGGAGGGAAGTAATTGCAGTGGGTGGCTCACAGTTCGTGCCTCAGGAGTTGCCTTGCAGCCATGAGCAGGCTCAAGGGCCAAATTTTCTTTTTTTAATTGCTTTTCCATTTTTTTAAATATTTTAATTTGATTTTAGATTATTTTTTTGATTTTAAAAATAAAGTTGTGTGTTATAAAGTGGATCCATGAGTATTATTTTATGTGATGAGGCAAATGATGAGCCTTCCACTGGAGAAAGTGAGGTTTGTGAGGTAAAGAATTGAAGAGAAGGTTGATGAGGTAGTGATAGGTCCCACCAATAAGTTGAAAAATTGACTCACTATTGATTTTGCTCAAAGAGAACCCCAAAAAAAGGAATAATAGGGAGGGAAAAACAAATGAAGGGATTGAAATTAAAGCGAGCAAAATGTCACCAAATTAAAAAAAAAGGGAAAGAAAAGGGAATATCATTGGAGGAAGGGGCACCTTTTGGTGGCCGTAGATCGTTCTGATATTTGACAGCCAACTAATGAGCTAGTAGTAATTAAATTAATTAATTGGTGTTAACCACAACAATAATTACCCCTAAAGCATGCAAATCTACAACCAACCTTGAGGACTTGGCAGCAATATCAGAACTACTTCTACCTGTGCCCATATTAATGCATAACAGCTAGCTAGCCAGCCCCAAACACATAAAAAAGGAAAAAAAGAAAAAGAAATTAATAATTTAATTGAACCCTCATAAGGCACGGCATTTTGGGTTTTATGGGGGGGCCTATATATAGCATCCAACCCCCACCCCTGCTTCTCACAGTTGCCATTACAATCATAAGCCTCTCTAAGGAGCTTCTTTCTCTCTCTTCCCCCCCTCTCTCTCTCTAGAGAAAGAGCTTAATCGATCGATCGATCGATCATGGCACTGTCATCACTTCACCTCCATGAATTAGCCTTCATCTTTGGCATTCTTGGCAACATCGTCTCCTTCGGCGTCTACTTGGCCCCTTCGTAAGCACCCTCCCTCGACTCCCTCCTTCATTTGATTCGATAGATATTAGTTAGTTTAACTGGTAGAATATATACATCACGAGTGTTATTTGAATCTAATAAAACTAACATGCAAGATTACGATGAATTTAAACAGGCCAACATTTTGGAGGATATACAAGAAGAAATCGACGCAGGGGTTCCAGTCCATACCCTATTCAGTGGCACTCTTTAGCGCCATGCTGCTTCTGTACTACGCCTTTCTTAAGGAGGACAATGCTACCATGATCATCACCATCAACACCATCGGTTGTACCATCGAAGCATTTTATCTCACCATTTACATGATATACGCTCCTAAAAAGGCCAGGGTATGAATTCTTGTGTTTGTCTACATGATTAGATAGAAAATTAAGTTATAAGATTTTATGTTGGGTATAACAAACTTGATGGATTCATACTAATGAACAATTTTGGTGAGCAGGTTTACACAACAAAGCTGCTGGGGCTGTTCAATGTGGCCTTGTTCGGGCTTATCGTAGTGGTGACGATGGTGTTTGTACGAGGTGAAGACCACCACCACCTGCTCTCACGAGGCGGCATCCGCGAGAAGGTCGTCGGATGGATCTGTGCCGTCTTCTCCGTCTCCGTGTTCGCCGCTCCACTCAGTGTTATGGTAAGAGCTGGCAAGCGCTGTTTAAAATGAACATTAATTTTTCTTGTACAACAATAACAACTTCTAATATGAGGTTGATCTAATTAAAAATATTTTCTCAATATAATACAAAAAGTGAAATATAAACATAAATTAATTATGCATTTTTTTTAAATCATTGCAGAGGATGGTAATAAGGACAAAGAGCGTGGAGTTCATGCCATTCTGGCTATCCTTCTCCCTCACACTATGCGCCATTATGTGGTTCTTTTATGGTTTTCTCATTCGAGACTTCTACATTGCTGTAAGTAATACAATTACCACTCAAAAAAATGGGTATTACTTTATTGCTATTAATTCTCACAATTAATACGTAGTACATTTCTTGACGTTAAAAGTTAATTAATTATGATTATGATAATTACATACAGCTGCCAAATATCCTGGGGTTCGTGTTCGGAATAGCCCAGATGACACTCTACATAATATACAAAGACTCAAAGAAACCCGAAGCCGAGCTCTGCATAAAACAAGCCGATCTTAAGCAGCTACAAGACCTAGCCGTTGACATCAAGCTGGGAAACATTGAGATGGTTGAAGCCGCTGACGTCACCACCTTCGACCGCGCTCCTCAAGTCATCGAAGTCATTGTAGAGGAGATGGAGACGGAGACGGTAACCCAAGATAATAACCGCGGTGAAAATGATGTCGTTACTGCTGAGGTTAATAATGAGAAGTTACCCGGAAATGAAGGGAAAGACAAAGTGGGAGCTCAAGCGCTGCCACGTGGCGAATCCAATGTGTGAAGGCGCTCGGTATACGGTGTGGGATGCGTAAGGAGATTGATTGATTGTTATTGATGATGATCGGTGCTGGCGATGGACAAATAAAAATCTCAAGACAAGTCGGCTTTGGCCATGGCATTAATTGATATACTGGAAAAAGACAAAAAGGAAAAGGAGAAGGAAGTGGTGTACGTAGATATTTTCTCTACGGAGAGTAGACAAAGAACAAGAAGAAGGAAGTGGTGGCCAGCCACTTATCAATTAATTTTATGTACATTTTTATTTTTGTTGTAATTCTTATAATTTGTCAATTTTCTTGTTTTAATTAGTTTGGTTAGCCTGGGCAATAAATTAATCAATGCAGGGAGAAGGGGCCCCCCCGGGGGGGGGGGGGGGGGGCTCAAGGCAGAGGGAAGGTACAAATAGTTTATGTTGTAGTACTCTTCATTGTACATCCTCTAACTTTATCTTTATGGGAGGTATAATTGCCTTAAACTTGACAAGTTACTTTTTTTTTTACTTTCATTTTCTTTCCATTTTCTCTGTTTTTTAGTCTTTATTATGAAAATCCCAACCTCTTAATTTAATGAACTTTTAACTCATATCAGTCTCTATTTTTTTAATAATGTCTTTAATTTTTGTACAAATTTTACATATTTATTACCTTGTTTTCAATGTATCTTAAATGTTTATGTTATATAGTAAAGAATACTATATGTTCACATATACCAATCTGTAGGTAAATCAAAGTAAATAGGATGATGCAGACTAAGACTTACATTTATAAACTTGATACATTATACGTTACATTAAATGGAAAAAGTATTTGTAAATACTCCCCAAAAAGAAAGAATACAATATATACATAACATGCAAAATTATTTTGTTGTGTATATGATTAAAATTTATTGTGATATTGTTTGTATGATTGTATCCATTGGCATGCGGGCAATAAATTTTTGAGCTAGACAATTAATAGTTATTCTCATTTCAAATATCGAGCCATTACTCTTTTCACTATTTTCCCTCTATCTCTCTGGATTCTTCTTTTTTTTTTCTTTTTTTTTTGGCCGGGTCTTGGAAAAGGGGGAGGACTTGTTTGGAACTTGAATGGAATTTCAAGCTGGCAAGAGGCAATCGAATTGAATTTATGAGAAATTCAAGAAAAATGAAAAAGCATTTAATTAGTTAGCTTAGCTCTATATCAAGTCGTGAATGTTAAGTGCCCTTGGGAGCACACATGACGACGCACTAATAATTGACACTTACCAATTAAACCGTAAATCCTTTTCTTCCCTGCACTCGTCTCAACCAATTACATGGTCCCCTAAACAATTTATTTCTTCCATGTTTCAACACTTTCAACCACAAAAAAGCTAGTTCGATGTAAAGGGAAACCTCAGGCCAATTCGTTTAGTATTTAGTCTGGTGTATAGCAATTCTCATGCTTTAGTTTTTACCGCTTCTTTTATTTTTTTTTTTATAAAGATTACAGCTAATTTTTACTGCTTCGTAACACTGGTTATCACTTCTAAATACTACCTTAATGTAGCTTTTACCTCTAACTTCTAGCGTGTTTTGATCATTAAAACAAGTTAACAAACCTTTAAATGAAGTTTAGACCCAATTAAAGGTTTCAGCTCTCGATTTATATATTTTACCTTTTCCTTTTGGCTAAACAAAAGACAAAAACGATAACATAGGTTTGATACAATACGGGAAAAAAAAAATTAAAATGATATAATCTTAATACAAGGTATTTCATAAGCGTTTTGTATTGACCTAAACATTCCTACTATTTCCCCGCCCCTTTAGCTATCTTTGCTTAATTTTTCAATTAATTTTTTACTTCTCAGTAAGTTTTTCTATATAAATTTAATATTGTGTAATTATAACTCTCGATCTTCCAGACCCACTAAATATGTCTAATTAAAAGAATTCAGACGTAAACTTTCCGCAGGAGCCCCTCAAAATTCTCTTTAAAAATGCTGCCTTTTAAACCGTAATGGCATTTGCTTTAAAAAGGAAGCGTGAAAAGGAAATACAAACCCGTCTTGTAGGAGAATGACGATTTACCAACAACGACAAGCAAATGGCAACATACAATACGCAAATGACAACGCATTAATATCAACCATTGTCAAGACTTCCCAAGCCTTCACAAGCTACACGTTATCACACCAGAATGACTCACCTAACATAAGTACATAACTTAGACTCATAAGTGTGAAATTTAGGTGGCATAATAATCACTTTGAGATTATGTTTTTCCTTTTCATAAGTACAAAATAATGATCCCCCCCCCCCCCCCCTCCCTCCAAAAAAAAAAGTCGATTCCACATTATTTTTTATGAATTGATGAGATAATGGTTAAATATTTCTTAAGAATTGATTGATGTAATAGATAATTGTAAATCTATCCGTCTAATGTGGTGGGACATTTAAGAAAATTTCTAACAAATTAGTGAACTTTCTCACCATTACTCAAAAAATAGCTAGCTGAGTTATTAACAATAAAGTCTCTCGGTTCTTTACTTTGTCACTTATAAACAATAAAGCTTACCATTTAGTGTTATATTATAGTACGTGTCATAAGAGATTGATTGTTAACCTTTCAATATAGTCGGGAACATATGAAGTGCTTTCCTTTTTGTTGGTTGAAAAGAAATATATAAGAATTGTTTTTTTCTTCTCCTTTTCTAAAAAGAAGCAATAAAAATTGAAATAAAGATCACATTTAAATGTAAATGTCCAACATCAACCTTTAAAAAGTTTTATCAATCTATTAGACACATAAATTTTATAAGTACTGATATATGTATTAAGTAATATATCAAACCTGAATTAATTATAATAACAACTTCTATATAATTTATTTATTGATTAAATTACTAGCTACCCGGTACTAACAAAACGGAGAATTACTTTTATGCGACAAGCAAAAGAATGAACATTGAGCATATTCTGAAATGGGAATATGGGATGCTATGATAACAAAGATTGGAGCTTAGTAACTCTGTGGTACCTTTAATTATTTGTTGGCTAATTTGGTCAAAGATGCATGCATACAAGAGTTGAAAAATGAGAGAGTAGGTCCAAATGTACTACAACTCAGCCAACACCAACGAAAGGCTGTTTTATTACTCAGGGTTGATATTATGCCCAGCATAACATATTTTAAACTTTGAACTTTCCACGATTGAACTCCAACCAACCTTCCAAAAAGCTGGGGTTCACATTATCAGCACTCAATCCCAGGTACTCCAATTAACCCCCCCCCCCAAAAAAAGGTCTAGCTTCATCGAAAGATAGTGTTAGAGTATAAACCTATTTCTGAACTTTTAACTATATATTAGCATAAGCTTTTAATTGAGATGAATCTTGAACATGGCATTAGAGTCTTCCTAAACGAGAGGTCTCGAGTTCAAATCTCAACAACCCCCATATTGATTTGTTGAGCAAGGTAGGGGGAGTCCTCGCAGCAGCCACACATTAAATCCAAAAGACATTCGCATGAGAGGGCATGTTAGAGTACAAACCTATTCCTAAGCTTTTAACCATTAGTTTAAGTTTGTAGTTGAGATGGTTCTTAAATAAATAATATGAACATGTTTAAGTACTTTTAAAATTAGTCAAACATGACAGAAACCAATTGTAATTTAACCAGACTTGGCTTCTTGATTCTTCTTTCCTTGCACTTTGCCAACGCCTACATGCTTGCTTTTGAGGTAATCTTTCCGTCTTTTGCTTGTCCATCGCTCAAATTAAATGCAATCATGCGTTTTTACTTGAATCAACGGTCCATAATTTTTGTGTGAAGAATTCTGAATGACATTTTACAAGCAATGCAATCTTAGCCTTCAATTTCTGACAAGAGGATCTAAGTTGATCGGTTTCACTCTTTTTTCCACCTTCATTAAGTCTACAAGTGGGACCTATTACTAGCCAATTCACATTGTGAAATGTACTACTTCCAACCAAACAGAAAATATTGAGGTCCTGTTTGTATTAGCCGTTAGATATTAGTTGCCTATACTAACTATTTGAATTAGTTATTTTTAAAAAAAGCATTTGATAAGACTAACTAATTCTAAAAAAGATATTGGTAAAATTTTATTTATGCTCTAATCTATAAATGGCACATAGTGTAATTTTTTTAAACTTTTGGATAACTATGTTATTTCTACGAAAAGATATCACTAAAAGGCTAATGGGAATAGTTTTTTTCAAAAACAGAAACAGCGCGCTATTACAAACAGCTATTTATCAAATACTCTTTAACTGTTGGACCTAGTTAAAACAGCTAAAACTCTCCCAAATAGTTATTTTTACTTAAACAGTTGTTGTTGTCAAACACCCCCACAATGAAACATGTATCTGAGAAATTATATAGAGCTTCTAATAGGTACACAAATAGTAGTAATTTCTGCTTCGAAAATTGGCATATATATATATATATATATATATATATATATATTTGTAACTTTTTAGTATAATCTATGACTCAATGGTTGTGCCTAAATAGAAATCAAAGAAGATTACAAAAATTGGCATATTGGTTCTTAAAACTTATTGAATAAAGAGGAAATTTTGTTGCACGTACATTAATCCAAATGAAATTCTGAGCCCATGCCATTAGCATGTCTTGGTTGTTTGGGAAATCCGTTTGAAAATGAGGTAATTGTGGCACAAGGCACCAACAAAAAAGGCAAAATGAACTTGAGTGGAAGTTATGCTAAATGATACACCCCCCCATATAAAGCTAATTGTCTTTTCATTTCTTTTTTATTTTCTTTCATCTTATTTTGTGCCTTTTTTGGTGAGAAAGTGGTGTTGAAAAATTGCGTCAGAGCGTCCCCATTCTGTGAGGCTGTAACTCATATGGTGTTGGTGATGCTCGTCCAGGCGCACTTGCGTCACTCGATTAATTGTACCCAACTAAAAAGTGCACCGCTATATATATAAATAGCTATATACACACAAATATATATATATATATATATATATATATATATATATATATATATATATATATATATATATATATATATATATATATATATATATATATATTAAAGTTCTCCAAACAGAAAATAGGCATGTTATTTATTCCCTTGTGAAATATCGTCGAAAGCTCATGCATGACCAAGAGTGCATTAAAAAAAATTGCTTTCTCTAACGCTTTCACTATGAGTGGTAGCGAATTAATTTTGCAAGTTGAGTGGCAGTGTAACACTACAATGATTGCGGTTTGGAGTCTTCCCCAAGTCAAACCTTCCCCCATGAATTTGTTCATCTTCCTCAAATAGGGTTTGTTCTTGTGGCATTGCTTTTTACGTAAAGACTAATTTAAATATATCATTAATTAATTATTTTTAATCATGTCATAATCAAGATCTTTTCTTTTGTTTGAAAAGATCAAAGATGAAGCCCCACAGCTTAACCAATCAGAAAACCCATAATTAAACATTATTGTTTTTCTTCGAGTAGTTTGATTCAATATTGTTCATGGGTGGGAATACGACCTTCAACATTATTGCAAAAGTAAAATTGGAACATGTGAGAAAATTATGGTGAGTACAATCTAGTCAATGTTTGAGAAGAAATCTCTCAATAAAAGTTTTGTGTCGGGAGCACTAATATTGCCGCCATTTGAATACTAATTACAATAATTCATGATCGCTTCTCTTTAATTTAGTTTCTTGTGAAATTAAGCCTTTATGAACAGTTCCAAATATGTTGGCCAATTAAGGCTTGAGTTGTGAAATGCCAAAACTTGATTGGTAAATTTCTTGTCATCTATGTTTAAAACTCGAGAAAACATTTAACACCACATAATAAGAAAATTCTGCAACAAAAAGCTTTTAGTGACATAGCGAAAGAAGTTTAATTTGGATGTTCGAAAAAGACTCGGTCTTTCTGTTATTGGTGATGAACCTCTTACAATTATAAGAATAACAAGAAGTTTGAGAAAAGAGTTGGAAAACAAAAGGCGGGCTCGAAACTTATGTTCTTAGGATATCTCCTAGTCAATAAAGGGACGCTCTAGTTCATATTTGTATTGGACTAGCGAGCTATATGAGTTTATTTGTTTGTGACTCATAGTCCATAAGATGTATTAGTTGTCTTCTTAAGCTATGTAGTGGCAGTATCTTTTCTTATTTGTAAGAGTGTTACCCATCTAAGTAATAAAAAAAAAGAAGAAAATTTATAAGGTCTTCTTATGCATTGTTTTGCAAGATTTTTTTTTTCTTTTTTCAAAAATAATTAATAAGCTCCAAAGGAGCCGAAGAAAAATATAATACAATAAATTGATGCCTATTCAGTAGGAATCTCACAACCTTTCCTGAACATTATAATCCACCTAAAATATGAAACAACAGCAACCCAAATTTAACGATCAAATTTTGGTAGAATTAGTGTTTGATAAAAAACAACACTTCTAAAATTAGGTTGCTACTAATTAACCTTATTGCAAATAATCTTACATAATTAACTAATCCAAAAATCTACTCATGAGCAAAAAAATGCGGCCGTGAACTAGGCTACTTGATATATTTGATTTAAATGATTAAATATCCCGTATATTAGTTGGATACAATGTAATAAGCTTAATAGAATCAACTCCCTCGATGAAAGAAAATTATGTGTAACACTATTGCTGTAAATGTGTACAAGTCCAAATTGCTAGATGATTTTATTCAATAATTTAGGAATATAGATAGACGTATAGCCCAATTCTAGATTAATTTCGCAGTAAATGGCACCTTCAAGCTTTACTTTAAGACACAGTAATTTCAGACAGTGGAGGTTAAAGCTGCTTTCAAAGCTAGTCTAAAGTTTGCATATCACAAAGGGATCTTTAACCTCTACTTTCTACTTTCAAGAGTCACTTACGTACATTATGGACGCGGTTTTGTCTAATATTTATTTATTTGATTCAAATGAGTTACGAAGATAATACAATATAATTCGGGTTTGGATCCAATTGGAGTCTACTACTGGTGAATACAATAAATACTATTCCTCAGGGAAATTTTTCAAATCAATTTTGCCCCAAGCAAATTCATATTTGAATTAACTTGAGTTGAAGCTATTCAAAATCTTCCAGCAATGATATAAATTCAATTGAAAGTTCAACAAACCATCGTAACATTATCCTTGCGTCGAACACCCGAGTTCTTGAAAAGGAAGAAAAGATAGAGGGTCCAAAGAGGAAGATGATCGACACGTCAGGTACTGATGCTCAAGCCAATTTAAAAAGTAAAGTTAACAAAGTTTCCAACTATTTAGAGGTGTTAAATTTCATATAACTTGGACCTTAAGTAAAAAAATTATGCATATGAGCTTAAATGAAATTCCAACCAAAAATTAATTACAAACAAGTGGAGTGACTCACAAACTTATATGCGTACATGCTCCAGGTCTTTTAATGTGTCAATGTGGGTCGATTTTACTTTTATAATTCCAATAATATAAGGATAGGAATGACTTCTAAACTCTATCTAGTAGATGCTTACATTTTTTGGGATATTTTTTAACTTTTAAATTTATACCCAACCATTGATCGGGAAAAAAAAAACACTATCCGAAATCTTAACGGATTCTTTTGGATCCATTCAAGTTTAATTAAAGTTGTGATGAATTGAACATCCGATAATACAACAACACCACCACCTCCCAGTGTGGGTTCTGCTTTCGCGGGGTTTGAGAAAATCCAAATGTAGGTAACCTTACCTTAACTGGCATGACTGCCTGTTGAGAGGCTGATTTCAAGAAACCCACAAAACAGGATTTTGTGAAAACATTTTATAGGAGAAGGGTTTTGTGGAAACATTTTATAGAAGAAAGATTCTGTGAACACATTTTATGGAGCAAAATTAAGGAAAAGCATCCCGAAATTGAACTAAGCAGTACTGATAAATCAGGGCCAGTAACTATATAAACATTAGTACAACAAAGTAGAGGAAGGTATCATACCTTAGCCAACAAACGTATGCAAACAGTGTTTCTTCCCAACTACAAGTACTACCTGCATTCAAACATAACAACCGAAAGACAACAACCAAACCTACCCCACCGCAATCAAAAGACAACTACGAAGCCACCGCTCTACGATCTAAGATCTTAATCATATCCCCCCATAGTCCCCTATCCTGAGCCATGTCCTCCGTCATCCCGATAACTTTCAAATCCTCTTTAATTACCTCGTCCAAACTCTTCTTTGGTTGCCCCCTCCTCTTTTCCCTTCGGGGATGTTAATCCTCTCACATCTCCTCACTGGAGCATCCACACTCCTTCTTTTCACATGGCCGAACCATCTGAGTCTTGTTTCTTTCATCTTATCTTCGATAGAAGCTACTTTAACTAAGTCTCTAATTACTCCATTACTAATTTTATCCATTCTCTTATAATCACAAATCCATCTAATCATCCTCATCTCTGCTACCATTAACTTTTGGACATGTATCTTTTTTATAGGCCAACACTCCGCACCATACAACACAGCAAGTCGAACTACCATGCGGTAGACCTTGCCTTTTAGTCCTACAGGCATTTTCTTATCACACAACACACTTGAAGCGTACTTTCATTTAATCCAACCCGCTTTTATGTGTTGGTTAATATCTTCGTCAATACCCCCGTTTCGCTGAATGATCGAGCCTAAAACAGAATATTGTTGCAGAAAAAGTTTTAATATTTATAAACCCCAAGTGCAAGGTGTATCGTTGAGTACTTGGGGTGTCGTCCGCAAGGAATTGTGTTTTCAACTACCAGAGCTAACTAAAGCGTCTCAAGCTAGGCAGGATCGAAGGGTGAAAAGGGGGAACTAAACTACGTTATAAACACAGAAACAAACGACTTTGAGTTGTGATTTTACCAATGGATAAACTAACTAACCAAGATGAGTCCTAACCTACCCAAACCACACTACGAACTAGAGATGGTCGGTTGCATCATCAAAGACCAACCAAGCCCTCTCTCAAGGGTCATGAGCTAGTCTAACTCGCGTAACCACCTACTTTCGTGGGGTTAGTCGAATTAGACCACAAAACTAGCAACCCCAGACCTAGCTCGATTCGGATAGTACTTTCGTGTCCCGAATTCGGCCATTCCCTCTCCCACACTAGCCAATTGACCTCACCTCTCAGCATAAGTCAATCGCCCAAAAATATGGATGAAAACCATCTCAGGCATTTCATCGAACACTTGGCGGGTGTGAAGGAAAACTCTAAGTTCTAAGCATAGATTGGGTATGGTTAGGCCAAATACAAGATTAATTAGCCATCAAGAGGCTAATCACAATCCAAGCCAACACAATCTACCAACAAAACATCACAAACACATGAAAACCTAAACTAACAAATAAGAACATGAACATGAAGAACAAAACAAAGGCAATGAAATAAAACGAATCTAAACAGCTAAATAACATGAATTAACGACAAAAACTAAACATATAAACCAAACAAAGCAATTACAAGAATTAAAACAACAAAATATAAATAAGAACACCGATGAAATAAAAAGAGAAAGAAGAGGGAAACTTATGCTTGAATTGATTGTAGAACTTGAAATCCATAAACTTGAATCCCAAAATACCAACTACAATCCTAATCTAATCCTCCTATTGGGGTTTTTATTGGATAAATCTAACCTAAACTAACCTAGAAAAGTAGAAGAGAGAGGCCCCGAACAACGTCGAGAAAAGAGGATTAAATAGAAGACAAGGCGGGCCGCGAATAACCGAAGGAAACCAGGGGAGGCACGACCGTGCCTATGTGGCACGGCTGCACCGTGCCATGTGGCACAGCCGTGCCACGTGGCACGGGGTGGCCGTGCCACCTTGCTGGCCGGCTGCCCCGGCTGGCTCCCGTTTTTCCGCCTTTTCGCCTGTTTTGATCCTTTTCTGCCCTTTTTCGCGACATTTGCTTGGTTCAACTTATTGCCTGCAAGAATAAACAAAACAATTAAAAATCTCAAAGAATATTTAATAAAACAAGAAAAAACTCTAAAGATTATGTTATTATACGAGCTAAGATTAAGTGAAAATGGCATGTAAAATGCGACAAATTATCACCTAACAAATGCCCCCACACCTATCTTTTACTCGTCCTCGAGCAAAACAAAAGAAAACTAATCTAGAAACCTAACTCACTTTCGCAGGAATCGCGATTGCATTTAGCATATGCAATAAGCCCTTTAAACCCCTTGGTTACCCCAAGTGGACGAGTAAGGTCTCGTGAGGATTTGCAGAAGATATACCCACAAAATCACAAAAAGGAAAATAACAAAGAAAAGAGAAACAAAAAATCGAAAAATAAAAGTAGCAAAACACAATATATACATAGGGATAAACTGTACACAATCGAATCAACCAAAACCACCTAGTAGCTCAAATATCAGTCTGTACACAGGCATTATATACATTTCAGGACACATCATCCCAAAGAATGGCATCCAGACATCAGCTTTTCACCCCACGATGCATGAGAATATTGAATCCATCCCGGTGCCTAGTGTGCAAGTGTATCATCACCCTGAAACTAAGCCTACCAAAACCAAACTCAATCTCACGCAATTGACACAAGCTACCTTTTTGATTGGCTAGCATAGAAAGCAGGCTTCCCCAGTAGCAGTATTGCCTCAAAGGGTAACACTCAGTAGCGCATGCCTCAAAGGGGTACTTATCATTTCCAACTCTTTTCTTCCCCACTTTCTTTTCTTTCCATTATTATTTTTTTTCAATACAAACTCATATTACGCCTCAAAGGGATACACCCAGTAGCGCTTGAATTTGTTTGTTTTTGCTTTTGTTTTGGAAAAAGAAAGGGGGGTGCCAGCACATATAAAGGGAACTGTGCAGTAGACAATGGAGAGTCGATCGTGGAAGACTAAGAATTCAGGATGATGACAATACATGAATTCAGGACTGGATTGCAAAATTACGATGGACTGTTGGGGTTAGAACTGAGGTCTAAAACGGCAGATTGGGGATGAATATCTATCATACACATTATACTTATATACGAGCTAACAGTCAAGGTATCAGGGATCAAGGCTGATCAAAATAGTACAAAACTCCCCTAAATGCAAAAAGAAAAGGAAAATTTGTACAAAAATGGGAGTTGTACAAAAATGGGAGATGACCCCACCCCCACACCTAAATCTCACAATGTCCTCATTGGGAGCCGTGAGTCATCACCAATCACACAAAAATAAAGAAAAACAAAATCAAACACAAGAAAAACAAAAATCGACAAAAATATACACAAGCTAATACACTCTCCCAAAAAATACAATTCTCACCCAAAACAACAACACGATCACACATAAATACAAACTAACACACCAAAAATAAATGTAGACCAATCCAATAACACCACCAATCACAACACAATAAAAATCTACAAAGACACAAAAATGGTGATCATAGCCAACAACGGCTCAACAACATCCAAATTTCACCACCAGATGATCACCAACAAAAACACAATCCTAATATTCACAACTAAACAAAAACAAAAAGAAAGAAAAGAAAAATAAAAAGAAGGGGGAGAAGAGTGAGAACGAGTATACCAGGTCAGGTACTGAATGTACCCGAACTACACCTCGCTAGGACGAGTGGTGGGGAAAACGCGAGGGGGATCGCATCAGCCACTCCCGGCGTCGTGCAGCGACGCGATATCATAGAACTCAGATGCCGCGTCCAACGCTCGCAGAATTTTAGCAAACACCTGAGCCTGCAACTCAGATGAGTGTAAGTAAAAGCACTTAAACAGGAATGCAGAAATAATAGTAAGTGCTCTCCTAAATTTATTGAATGCCTTTGAAAAATCAGTAAGGAAATCAAATGCAGTGGTTAACATGATTTTCGCAGGCATGCTCCCTAGGTGCAAGCTATAAGGATCAAGGAAGGGGTCATACCCTTTGAAGGCACCTAGGGAGTCCATATAGTCTATCTCATTCCCCTCAAGCATATCATGACATGCAACGAGTGATAAATTATGGTGCTCAGGGGAAGAGGAGGGTGGTGAACCTGAAGGGGGAACATGGGGTGTATCAAGGTGGCCAGGAGATACATTCTCAACAAGGTCATGACTAGCTGACATAGTAACCACAACATCCCCATAAGACCTCCCTACCGGAGCCGCATCAGAATCATGCACCTCAATAAGATCATTGTCTGAATCATAACAAACATCATCCTCATCAACACTCGCGTTAACGGTAAAGGTCTCACCTACCTCGAACTCCATCGACTGAGTTAAAGGGAGAGGTGGATTAGGCAAGGTCATGTTAAACGTAGTGTTGCCCCTAAGGGCACTGGATGAGGGTGGAGCAACAAGGGATGGAGCAGTTAGGGAAGGGTCAAGTACTGCCTCTAGTCCGGATTCTAGGGGAGTAAAAGACGCACCATCATCACACAAACAAGCATCATGTTTAGAAGAACTAAACCTAAGGTTGGCCTTATGTGATAGGTCAAACTCCCGCATTTTATTTTCAAACTCAGCTTGTTGCTTTTTCATTGTCTCTATCATACTACTAATTTTAGCAAGGCTATCATCAGAAATATAATAAGGACAAGTAGTGTTGTCATCATCAGAACAATGGCAAGTTTCACACAAAGGAGGGGCATAATCAGGGATGCAAGGGACTGGATTGTAAGAATTAGCACAGCTAATATCAAATTCATAAGTATCCTGAGCCAGCCAATTAAGAAAATCCCATGCTTCTTCAACATTTCTAGCATAAAAATCCCAATGCTCAAAAAGAGCACGGGTCTCACAATTCACACCCTCATCGACAACATGCAATATTTTCCATTTCCCACATGAACATCCATAAGAAGCACATTGAGCAAGATAAGCATGTAAGCGATCCCAATAACGGTAAAATAATTCTTGCTCACATTGGGGAAAATAAAAAATTGCCATTGGAAATTTTTTTTTTTTGAATTTTGTTTTTTTTTTTTCCCGAAATGGCCTAGTCTCGAATGCCTAAGTAAGCTCTAATATTGGAAAGCGCCAATTCCCCGGCAACGGCGCCAAAAACTTGTTGCAAGAAAAACAGAGTTTTAATATTTATAAAACCCAAGTGCAAGGTGTATCGTTGAGTACTTGGGGTGTCGTCCGCAGGGAATTGTGTTTCCAACTACCAGAGCTAACTAAAGCGTCTCAAGCTAGGCAGGATCGAAGGGTGAAAAAGGGGGGACTAAACTACGTTATAAACACAGAAACAAACGACTTGGAGTTGTGATTTTACCAATGGATAAACTAACTAACCAAGATGAGTCCTAACCTACCCAAACCACACTACGAACTAGAGATGGTCGTTTGCATCATCAAAGACCACCCAAACCCTCTCTCAAGGGTCATGAGCTAGTCTAACTCGCGTAACCACCTACTTTGTGGGGTTAGTCGAATTAGACCACAAAACTAGCAACCCCAAACCTAGCTCGATTCGGATACTACTTTCGTGTCCCGAACTCGGCCATTCCCTCTCCCACACTAGCCAATTGACCTCACCTCTCAGCATAAGTCAATCGCTCAAAAATATGGATGAAAACCCTCTCAGGCATTTTATCGAACACTTGGCGGGCGTGAAGGAAAACTCTAGGTTCTAGGCATAGATTGGGTATGGTTAGGCCAAATACAAGATTAATTATCCATCAAGAGGCTAATCACAACCCAAGCCAACACAATCTACCAACTAAACATCAAAAACGAATCAAAACCTAAACTAACCAACAAGAACAAGAACTTGAAGAACAAAGTGAAGGAAATGAAATCAAACGAATTTAAACAAGTAAATAACATAAATTAACAACAAAAACTAAACATAAAAACCAAACAAAGCAATTACAAGAATTAAAACAACAAAATATAAATAAGAACAACGATGAAATAAAAAGACAAAGAAGAGGGAAACTTATGCTTGAATTGATTGTAGAACTTGAAATCCATAAGCTTGAATCCCAAAATACCAACTACAATCCTAATCTAATCCTCCTATTGGGGTTTTTATTGGATAAATCTAACCTAAACTAACCTAGTAAAGTAGAAGAGAGAGCCCCCGAACAACGTCGAGAAAAGAGGATTAAATAGAAGACAAGGCGGGCCGCGAATAACCGAAGGAAACCAGGGGAGGCACGGCTTCACCGTGCCATGTGGCACGGCCGTGCCACGTGGCACGGGGTGGCCGTGCCACCTTGCTGGCCGGCTGCCCCGGCTGGCTCCCGTTTTTCCTCCTTTTCGCCTGTTTTGATCCTTTTCTGCCCTTTTTCGCGACATTTGCTTGGTTCAACTTATTGCCTGCAAGAATAAACAAAACAAGTAAAAATCTCAAAGAATATTTAATAAAACAAGAAAAAACTCCAAAGATTATGTTATTATACGAGCTAAGATTAGGTGAAAAGGGCATGTAAAATGCGACAAATTATCGCCTAACAAATACCCCCACACCTATCTTTTGCTCGTCCTCGAGCAAAACAAAAGAAAACTAGAGTAAACAACTAACTCACTTTCGTAGGAATCACGGTTGCATTTAGCGTATGCAACAAGCCTTTTAAACCCCTTGGTTACCCCAAGTGGACGAGTAAGGTCTCGTGAGGGTTTGCAGAAGATATACCCACAAAATCTCAAAAAGGAAAAAACAAAGAAAAGAGAAACAAAAAATCGAAAAAAAAAAGTAGCAAAACACAATATATACATAGGGATAAACTGTACACAATCGAATCAACCAAAACCACCTAGTAGCTCAAATATCAGTCTGTACACAGGCATTATATGCATTTCAGGACACATCATTCCAAAGAATGACATCCAGACATCAGCTTTTCACCCCACGACGCATGAGAATATTGAATCCATCCTGGTGCCTAGTGTGCAAGTGTATCATCACCCTGAAACTAAGCCTACCAAAACCAAACTCAATCCCACGCAATTGACACAAGCTACCTTTTCGAATGGCTAGCATGGAAAGCAGGCTTCCCCAGTAGCAGTATTGCCTCAAAGGGGAACACCCAGTAGCGCATGCCTCAAAGGGGTACTTGTCATTTCCAACTCTTTTCTTCCCCACTTTCTTTTCTTTCCATTATTATTTTTTCAATACAAACTCATGTCACGCCTCAAAGGGATACACCCAGTAGCGCTTAAATTCGTTTGTTTTTGCTTTTGTTTTGAAAAAAAAAAGGGGTGCCAGCACATATAAAGGGAACTGTGCAGTAGACAATGGGAGAGTCGATCGTGGAAGACTAAGAATTCAGGATGATGACAATACATGAATTCAGGACTAGATTGCAAAATTACGATGGATTGTTGGGGTTAGAATTGAGGTCTAAAACGACAGATTGGGGATGAATATCTATCATACACATTATACTTATATACGAGCTAACAGTCAAGGTAACAGGGATCAAGGCTAATCAAAATAGTACAAAACTCCCCTAAATGCAAAAAGAAAAGAAAAATTTGTACAAAAAGGAGGAAAAAAATGAAAAAGTTATACAAAAATGAAAAATTTTCACAAAAATAAGAAGAAAAATGGGAGATGACCCCACCCCCACACCTAAATCTCACAATGTCCTCATTGGGAGCCGTGAGTCATCACCAACACACAAAAATAAAGAAAACAAAATCAAACATAAGAAAAACAAAAGATGACAAAAATATACACAAGCTAACACACTCTCCCAAAAACACAATCTCACCCAAAACAGCAACACAATCACACATATATACAAACTAACACCACCAAAAACAAATATGGACAAATCCAATGATACCACCAAGTATAACACAGTAAAAATCCACAAAAACACAAAAATGGTGATCATAGCCAACAACGGCTCAACAACATCCAAATTTCACCACCAGATGATCACCAACAAAAACACAATCCTAATATTCACAACTAAACAAAAACAAAAAGAAAGAAAAGAAAAATTAAAAGAAGGGGGGAGAAGAGTGAGAACGAGTATACCAGGTCAGGTACCGAATGTACCCGAACTACACCTCGCTAGGACGAGGTTGGGGAAACGCGAGGAGCATCAGCCACTCCTCGGCGGCGTTCAGGACGCGCATCACGAACTCAGATGCCGTCAACGCTCGCAGAAGTTTATCAAACACCTGAGCCTACAACTTAGATGAGTGTAAGTAAAAGCACTTAAACAGGAATGCAGAAATAATAGTAAGTGCTCTCCTAAATTTATTGAATGCCTTTGAAAAATCAGTAAAGAAATCAAATGTAGTGGTTAACATGATTTTCGCAGGTATGCTCCCTAGGTGCAAGCTATAAGGATCAAGGAAGGGGTCATACCCTTTGAAGGTACCTAGAGAGTCCATATAGTCTATCTCATTCCCCTCAAGCATATCATGACATGCAACGAGTGATAAATTATGGGGCTCAGGGGAAGAGGAGGGTGGTGAACCTGAAGGGGGAACATGGGGTGTATCAAGGTGGCCAGGAGATACATTCTCAACAAGGTCATGACTAGTTGGCATAGTAACCACAACATCCCCATAAGACCTCCCTACAGGAGCCGCATCAGAATCATGCACCTCAATAAGATCATTGTCTGAATCATAACAAACATCATCCTCATCAACACTCGCGTTAACAGTAAAGGGCTCACCTACCTCGAACTCCGTCGACTGAGTTAAAGGGAGAGGTGGATTAGGCAAGGTCATGTTAAACGTAGTGTTGTCCCTAAGGGCACTGGATGAGGGGGGAGCAACAAGGGATGGAGCAGTTAGGGAAGGGTCAAGTACTGCCTCTAGTCCGGATTCTAGGGGAGTAAAAGACGCACCATCATCACACAAACAAGCATCATGTTTAGAAGAACTAAACCTAAGGTTGGCCTTATGTGATAGGTCAAACTCCCGCATTTTATTTTCAAACTCAGCTTGTTGCTTTTTCATTGTCTCTATCATACTACTAATTCTCGCAAGGCTATCATCAGAAATATAATAAGGACAAGAAGTGTTGTCATGATCAGAACAATGGCAAGTTTCACACAAAGGAGGGGCATAATCAGGGATGCAAGGGACTGGATTGTAAGAATTAGCACAGCTAATATCAAATTCATAAGTATCCTGAGCCAGCCAATTAAGAAAATCCCATGCTTCTTCAACATTTCTAGCATAAAAATCCCAATGCTCAAAAAGAGCACGGGTCTCACAATTCACACCCTCATCGACAACATGCAATATTTCCCATTTCCCACGTGAACATCCATAAGAAGCACATTGAGCAAGATAAGCATGTAAGCGATCCCAATAACGGTAAAATAATTCTTGCTCACATTGGGGAAAATAGAAAATTGCCATTGGAAATTTTTTTTTTTGAATTTTGTTTTTTTTTTTTTCCGAAATGGCCTAGTCTCGAATGCCTAAGTAAGCTCTAATATTGGAAAGCGCCAATTCCCCGGCAACGGCGCCAAAAACTTGTTGCAAGAAAAACAGAGTTTTAATATTTATAAACCCCAAGTGTAAGGTGTATCGTTGAGTACTTGGGGTGTCGTCCGCAGGGAATTGTGTTTCCAACTACCAGAGCTAACTAAAGCGTCTCAAGCTAGGCAGGATCAAAAGGTGAGAAGGGGAAACTAAACTACGCTACAAACACAGAAACAGGCGACTTGGAGTTGTGATTTTACCAATGGATGAACCAACTAACCAAGACGAGTCCTAACCTACCCAAACTACACTACGAACTAGAGATGGTCGGTTGCACCATCAAAGACCACCCAAGCCCTCTCTCAAGGGTCATGAGCTAGTCTAATTCGAGTAACCACCTACTTTCGTGGGGTTAGTCGAATCAGACCACAAAACTAGCAACCCCGGACCTAACTCGATTCGAATACTACTTTCGTGTCCTGAATTCGGCCATTCCCTCTCCCACACTAGCAAATTGACCTCACCTCTCAGCATAAGTCAATCGCCCAAAAATATGGATAAAAACCCTCTCAGGCATTTCATCGAACACTTGGCGGGCGTGAAGGAAAACTCTAGGTTCTAAGCATAGATTGGGTATGGTTAGGCCAATTACAAGATTAATTAGCCATCCAGAGGCTAATCACAATCCAAGCCAACACAATCTACCAATTAAACATCAAAAACACAAGGAAACCTAAACTAACAAATAAGAACATGAACATGAAGAACAAAACAAAGGCAATGAAATAAAACGAATCTAAACAGCTAAATAACATGAATTAACGACAAAAACTAAACATATAAACCAAACAAAGCAATTACAAGAATTAAAACAACAAAATATAAATAAGAACAACGATGAAATAAAAAGAGAAAGAAGAGGGAAACTTATCCTTGAATTGATTGAAGAACTTGAAATCCACAAGCTTGAATCCCCAAAATAAAACAACTAAAATCCTAATCTAATCCTCTATTGGGGTTGTATTGGAAAATTCTAACCTACAACAAACTAGAAAAAGTAGAAGAGAGAGCCCCGAACAACCGTCGAGAAAAAGAGGATAAATAGAAGACAAGGCGTGGCCGCGAATAACCGAAGGAACCAGGGGAGGCACGACGTGCTAGGTGCACGGCTGCACCGTGCCATGTGGCCACGGCGTAAGCCACGTGGCCACGGCCGTGCCACGTGGCTAAGGGCGTGGCCGGCCACCTTGCCTGGCCGGCTGCCCCGGCTGGCTCACGTTTTTCGCATTTTCGATGTTTTGATCCTATTTCTGCCATTTTTCGCGGGATATTTGCGAAGTTTGAAACTATATGCTGCAAGAATAAAACAAAAAAAAGTAAAAATCTCAAATTGAATATTTAATAAAACCAAGAAAAAACTCTAAAAGATTATGTTATTATACAAGCTAAGATTAGGTGAAAAAGGGCTACGTAAAATGCGACAAATTATCGCCCTAAACATATTCGATAATAAATTTTTTTCATAGCTCAACCAAAATAGTCCGATGGGGGGCATGGAAATGCGTTCTTAAAAACTGAGACCAATTTCACCAAGATATCCAATGGAAAGTAGGTGATAGAACAAATATAAATTTTTAGCTAGACAATTGGTGCACAAATGAACAATGCTTGGAATTATGGATACCTCACTAATAGACACCTCTCTCAAGGTTTCGTACATAATTACTAGTGCTAAAGAATGTGAGGTCACTAAATTGCAAAATTTAGTTGATGATTCTCACATCCAGCTTGTTCTAGCAACACCAATTCTCTAAAATGCAATTCCTAACTCCATATGCTAAGATCTTTTAGGAAATGGTTATTTTTTTACTAAGATAGCAATTTGGGTTGCCCATGGGTTCAATTTTAAAAATTTCCTTTCATGGAAATTTAGTTGGATTTGGAACTTAGACATCATGCCTAAATTAAAAATCTTCTTTTGGCGACTATGTCATGCATCTATCTCGATTAGGGGAGCTCTCTGTAAGATAAGATAACAAATTGACCCAATATGTCCTCATTCTAATGTTGAAATTGAGAATGCTGAGCACCTATTCCTTGGGTGTCGTCCCACTACCCAGTGTGTCTAGAGACTAGCAGAAGACCATAATTGGTCGTCATTAATATGCCATTAGACCTCACTTGGGGGCACAAAACTCATTAGTCAGTTTAAGATTATCTAATCTTCTAATAATGATAGATAGACTAGCAGCACTTTCATAGAAAGCATATGGAAAACTAGTAATCATGAAGCATTTAGTTAATGAACGTTCAAATCTAATAATAACACTTTTAAGAGCTAACAAAGTAAGCACTGAATGGCGCATAAGGCATAATCTCACACAAACACTCCACCCACCAAATCTAAAATTCTTAGCTGCTAACCATAGTCATTGTGTAAAGCATGGAGGAAACCCATAAAGGATTCATCAAAATTACTTTTGATGGGTCCAAAACATCTTAAGGAGCAGCATGATAAGCCTCTAATTTTGCTATTTTGACTCCTTTACTTCACCAATTTTCCCCATGAATTTCCTTAATTTACTAGCGAATTTGATTGTATGTGCTTCTCTTTGCCCGTAATTTTCTTATTTGGACTAATTCCCATTTTGTAGGGATATTGGTCCCAAACTCCCAATTGGAAGGATCTCTGCATCCATCATACATGAGCAAGTAACCGAGGCTCTGATGATAGACCTTTATTTGACCTGATTTTAGCCCCTACTTGACCACTGTTTTTCATTATTTTTATGTCAAATCTAGATGAGAAATGATCAAATTTATTTCCTTTCATTTAATTGTGCTTATAAAGTGGTTTGTCTTACTTTCAGGAGAGATCTTCGGGTTTTGATAGAAAGGACGACTTTGGAAATGAATTACAAGGAAGAAAAGAGGTCTAATAAAGTCCCAGGAACCAAGAGAAGTCGGGTAGAAGAGGGCACAACTGTGAACACATGGCACACAATCGTGCTGCAGGACCCGCCTTACAGTCAGGCACCCAGCACGCACGACCGTGCGTGGTGCGTGCATGGCCATGCGTGCGTCGAGGCACGACCGTGCCTTTTCTATTTAAGGAGCTTTTCGGCCAATTTAGAGGGGATCATCTATCTCTTTACAGAACACTTCTCTCTAGCAGTTTTTAGGGTTCTAGTAGCCACAAGAACCCCCATTAGGGAGCTGAATAATTTAGACTATATTAGTGTATATCATGTACAAGACTTTGGATTTCGCCATTCATGGCTAAGTTTCTCTTCTTAACTTCTCTTTAGTTTCATGTTTCTTATTTTGTTTACTAGTTTGTTAAATTCTTGCTTTGATTTTCTTTAGGTTTAGTTGTGATTAAATTATGATCTTTGATTGTGATTAGCCTCTTGATGGCTAATTGAATTTGTTCTAGACCTTTAACCCACTCATTTATGCTAGAATTTAGAGTTTTCTCTCACGCACATCATGTGTTCGATGAAATACTTGGAAGAGCTTTCATTTGTCTTTTAGGGTAATTAATTTATGTTGAAAAGTGAGGTTGATTGTCTAATGTGGATAGAGTGAATAGCCAGGATTGGGACATGAAAATAGTTTCAGTCGCTGACTAGGTCAAGGGTTGCTAGTCTCGTAGTTTAGTTGAGCTAATCCTACGAAAATATATAGATGGTTAGAACAGTTAGACTAGCCTATAGACCCTTAAGAGAGGGCTTAGGTTGGCTCTAATGATATGACCGATCAGCCTTGAATACTTGCATAACTTAAGAAGGTGAGGGTTTGACTTAATTAGTTCGTCTACCTTAGGTTTATCTATAACTGAAGTTTTCTCGCTTTAGTAGTTTAGTTCTACTTTTCTTTCACCCTTCATCTTGCCTACATTGATACGCTTGGGTTAGTTTTGGTGGTTGGAAACACAACTCCTTATGGACACGACCTGTACTTATCGGTTGTTAACTACAACTACGCCATGCACTTGCGGTAATTTTAAACGTAACATCCGGCAAGGGAAGAGATTCGAGAGTCGATACAAGGGGTCAAAGCTAGAAGAATTGAAGCAAAAGCTTCTATATGGTCAATCGTGTATGTAAGTTTGGCCATGCAGAATCACAATTTGAGTTGAGAAAGTGCACGACCAAGTGTGTAGATTATGCATGCCCATGAGCTTAAGGTAAAAAGTTCCTGCAGAAGTGCATGGGCGGCCGTATGCTTTTGCATGGCCGTGTGTTTTGAGTCAAAAATTTTGCATGGCTAGCCCTGCGTCGAAGCATAGTCATGCGTCCCACAATTTTCAACGCTACTTAACCTTTTTCGGGAAGTTAGTTGGGACTTTTTTCCCCATCTTTTTTAGAGAGCACTTTTCTTATAACAAAATTAGGGCCTATTAGAGAGGTTTTGAAAGTTCTTTTGGCTTTGATTGGTAAATATTTGAAGATTGATTCATAGTTGATTGTCGTAATTAATTCAAGTTCATATCTCTTATTCCTTCCTCTTTGCAATTCTATTTCAAGTTTTATATTCTACCATGTTCACCAAATTAAGGTTATGAATTACGATTATGAATATGTGTAGAGTCTAAATTCCAATCTTGGGTTGGGAATAACCCCTATATTGTTTGATTGGATCATGTTCTAGGTTTTTGTGAATTGTGCCCATGTTGATGTATTAGATTCTTGTTTAGTATGCCAGGTTTGAATTTCTCGAAAGAGATTTATTTCACTGTTCACAATTAGGGTCTAAGAGATCAACGAAAATTGAATCTTTTATCTAGTGCGACTTTGTAAGCGATTGAATACCTTAATGAGAAAACTATTAGGGATTTGATTGGGATTATTAATTACTTAGTTTTGTGGCTTCGACAATTCTAGTTTCATGGGAATAGACATTTAGGATTCATTAGCCAGTCTACGACCTTCAAAAGAAGGCATCAATGTGTTTCAATTTGTAATCCTTCCATTCCAATCGTTTATTGGGGTAGGTTTGCATAGTTTAGTTAATGATTCGCAAAGTATAATAGTGCAGTGAACCCCAACCCAAAATCCTTATCACCTATTGTTAAGTCAAAGTTTTTAACATTTAGCACATTAGGTCTGTTTTCAGTAACCCTTCAACCTAAGCAAATATTTATCCAGACTGAGTCTTAAAAGTCAGTGTGGTAATTGAAATCAAGTCTCCTGTGGATACATCCCGTTCTTGCCGGATACTAGATACAACTACGTCGTACATTTGCAGTACATTTACACAACGCAACAAGAGGTTACATAATTCACCATTGGGAATGAAGATTCATCTAGGTTGCAGCATTCAATATGGAGCAGCATTAATTTAGCAATTGAAGCAATGAGGATGCATAACAGGATCAAAGCCGTAATACAAGTTGGATTAAATAATATGCATGTTGAAGGCAACAACAAAATTTTCATTCAAACAGTAAAAGGTCAAATCCAAGTACTGTGAGATATTCAAACTCTATTAGCAGCCCCACCATCACTCATATATTTAGGCAAGGAAATAGTATAGCCGATTGACTGTCCAAACGTAGTTTATGATTACATTCCACATTGAAATGTGATGAAGTTTCGCATAAGGATCTACTTTGTATCCTTCATGCGCATAATTTATGAAGAACACTTGTGAGAAGGATATTCTAAATTGTACTACTTATCTTTCTCACAAAAAAAAAAGGCACAATTAATTAGTTGATCCGGCAAATATTAATATAAATGCAATTTGCATCTTATTTATTGTTCTCCGTATCAACTGAATCACTATAATGTACTGGGAAATGACATTAACAAAGTTTTTGCATATGATAATCCACTTGGCGTCCCCTTCAATTGATTCTAAATGAACGTCAAAGTTACGTGCAGTAGTGGGAGACCTGTGAAGTGGGGAGGGAGAGAGAAAGTTATATGGGGGTTGTCGTATTGTATGAGGATTAATATTGAAGAGGAAATACGAAACCGTACACGTGCATGCAAATTTAAATGCAAGGTTCCCGATTAATTTAAAGCAAATAAGTGAATTAAAGTCCTTGTTTGGCAAATTTGATTGTTTTTTTTTTGTTTTTTTGGGGTCAGCAGGCATATTTGCTGTTTTAGTTGATTGAGATGGTCGCAGCGAACTTAATCCCAACTCATCGATCCAAATTCGGACTGCCAAATATAAGCTTCAGGATTGGCTCCTGGCTAAATTAATTATTGGATAATACCTTGTTTATTTAACTACCAATTAACTTGCAAGTTAAGCCCATACTCTAATTTATCTTGGCTGAACAAGTTACTTGAGACTAAAGGTGGGTAATGGCGCAGGTATCTATGCAAATCAACCCGTTTCAAATATGGTTAATAATGGACTTGGTCAATAATAGACCAACCCATTAAAGTATATTAATGGGGTCGGACCGGATCGATCCATTAATGGCCTGTTTAGTGATCCCTTACTTGTTCAACTTACTTGGCACACTAATTTATATGTTACAGTTAGCTAAACTTATCACCAACGTTTTATATATAATAATTATTATTATACACAATTTTTATATACAAGTTTGCTCTATTTTAAAATGGGTAAAAGCAGGAAGTCCTAGGGTGACCCAACCCAAATCATTTGTTTATATAAAAAGTGCAACCCGGCCCTAATTGTTTATGGGCCGATCGTAACCCAGCCCAAGCCACTTTATAAAGGGGTCAACCCTAACCCTACCTGACCCGTTGTCCACTCCTACTTAAGACCCATCTAGTCATAAAAGCAAATCTCTCTTTGCCTCGATACTCTGAAATAGCTAGTTAGGACTGTTCTCTTAAAACACTACAAGAGGAATGTATTTTGCATGGTCATTTCAACGACATAATCTAATCATAAGCAGTTAAGAGTGGTAAGAATTTAGCGGTAAGTCATGAGAAGAGGTAAACAATCGTAAAATTTTTTAAATAGAATAATTTATAAGAGCAGTAAAATACAGGTAAGAAGTGGTAAGTCGTGGTAAGAGAATTAGTACTAAGCAGTAAAAAATGGTAAGTCGTAGCAGATGATATGTCAATGTTCAATTGAATAGGGCCTTTACTAAAAAATTTTAGGAGGGGGAAATTTTCTCTGTTTACTTGTATCAACATCAATAATGTCTCGTCTAATATCTCTCAGAAAATAAGCAATAGGTCCTTTGCCCGGCTTCCAGAAAGAGCATTGTCTTTTCTTTTACAATTCTGCTCAATAGTAATTGAAACCAATGTACAAGCATTTTATTCCATATAACTTTTGCGTTCAAACCTATTCTGTTTGAGCAATAGGTGATCACCAATAAAGTTAAAACTCTATAGCAGTATTCTTTAACTAATAATTAGTAATTTAACTAATTTTATATTGTATATGCAGAAATTTCGATATCATTTTTGAAATTTCTGTCACATCTTGAAAATTCCATTTTACTTTTTAAATAGATTTTTCCAATAAAAAAAAAGGAATCGATGCTTCAAGAAACTTTATTTCTATGGAGAGACACATTTGTATGTATTTTATAGAATAAAAAAGAAGGGAGCTTACGTTTAAGGAAAGGAGAAGAAAGATACAAGCATTCCAATAGAGTACGTAGACTAGCATTATATGAGATATTTTTTTTTAAAAAAAAAGTTACTAATTTGATGTAAAAACAATCATCAAAATACAAGTACTTAGATGAAACTAATAAATAGTTGTAACAGATTTTTTAGTTTTTGGCTGAGCAAAAGGTATTCTCATTGGGAAATAAATTTATAATTTTTATTAAAATAAAATAATAAAAATTAACGATCAAAATTAGTGAAACAGAACTTTCTTAGAATGGAGGCAGTAATTTTATACAAAATTAAATAAAAAAGATTCTGAGTGAAGCGGTCTAAGACAATAAAATTCAATTGCACTGTCGGTTTTTGAGTTATACTTGGACTGTGGGTGGTGGCCTCCTTCCTCCCCAGTTCCCTCTGCCGTCATGCATTACACTCATACTACACCCAGGTTTTACTTTTGTTTTAAAAGCAGAACAAAAGGGCACCAAAATAAAAGCCTCTCCATTTTTATTTCTCTCTCTCTCTCTCTCTCTCTCTTTCCCTCCCCTCCTCCTTGCTTTCTGTCAGTCACTGGCATTTAATCTTCATCTCCCTTTTCTTTTTGCACACGAAAACCCTAGTGGAGCCGTTGCCAATGGAGAAGGCACTTGCAGACAAACCCCAGCAGTAGCAGTTTCCCAAACAAACCTATTCTCATCATGATGATGATATCTCATTCGATCTACTTCCATTATTCTCATTAAATTTTTCAACTTTCGTACCCCAGCTCAAGTTCAAGCTAGATCGGTACGTTACAGAGAGATTTGCATTTGCTTCGCTTAGCTACTCTCTCAACCACCCTTTTACCCAGAAAAGGTCTAAAACAAAAAGTGAGCTGCTCCATCTCCTTTTATCGATCGTATATCGGATCAGATCGATCATCTTTTCAGATCCTCGTCTGAAAAACAACTCATGGGTAAGTACGGTGACTTTCTCAAATCTCTGTGATAAATTCCCCCCCTTAAGCTTCTCCTTTTTATATTTTCTCTAGTACTCTTCCCCCCCCCCCCGGGTAATCAGGAGACATGGATTCGGGGAACAGTGGGAGTGTACAGTCGTCGAGCACGGGTACCGGAGATGACGATCAAGAATACGAATCGCGAGGTCATGACTCCATCTCTGCTTTCTTCAACCCAACAACCTACTCCAGTGGCTCGTTTGCGGGGTTCGAAAACCCGCAATCCCTTCAACTTTACTCTCTCAAGTTCAACCCTGGATCTAATTCATCCTCCCTGGGCATCTTCGGTCAGCATCAACAAGTACACAACTCGTGTTTTGGGTCTCTTGAGATCGGTCCCAATAACTGTGCGCCGATTAGTAATAGTAATAATAGTAACAGTAATGGCAATAATGATGGTCTAGACTTGGTTTGGCCCAACAAATTTGGTCCAGTTAGATCGCAATCCGAGGATGCCCATTTGCACCCGGTTCTTGGTGGTAGCCGCCATAACAACAACAACAATAACCAAGATATGGGTACGGCAGGAGGAGCTCAACCATCACAACAGCCGACCACAGGTGGGGGTCCACCACGCGGGTCGGCCCGGAACCCGAAGAAGCGGTCCAGGGCGTCAAGGAGGGCCCCTACAACGGTGATGACCACGGATACCAGCAATTTCAGACAAATGGTTCAGGAGTTCACCGGCATACCGGCTCCTCCCTTCTCTGCCTCCGGCTTTCCAACCCGGACTCGCTTCGATCTTTTCGGGTTCGGGGGTCTAGGCATGAGCTCCATTCCAAGAGCCGGGTCGGGTTCCAGCCCACCTTATAGGCCCTTTCCCCAAAAGATGCTCTCCAACCCTCTTCCTATGGTGCCACAAGCAGTCAGTGGTAGTACAAGCGCTAGTGCTACTAACATCATCAGCTCTACTTCTACAAGTGCATCTGGATCAACCACCAATAATATAGCAAATTTCCAAAATTACTTCACCTTTCAGTCCCTCCTACAACCATCATCCACGATCATGGACCATCCGGGGTCAGTCCATGGCGCTAGTACTACTACTACTACGACTGCAACAACTACCCCCCACAATGGAGGTGGTGGGCTCGGGTCGAGGTGTGAGACCACTACTGATCAAACCAGCTGGGCTGCAGCTCTTAATCAAGGTTTAGGCTTGGGCCGCCAAGGGGATCACACCCGCTGCTCTGTCAATGATGGAGGAGGAAACTACAGCGGTGTGATCAATGTTACCAGCTTGGAGAACAACGGAGGCGCTCTTAGGGCCGAAGGTATGCTTGAATCATGGATTTGCTCATCTGATAACTAGTGGATTTTCGCCACGAAAAAATGGATCAAAAAAATTAATCATGGTGCGGATCAAGATTAATTAGTTCTCATTCCCCAGCTATTTTTAATTGTCTACTTTAGTTTTGTATGGATCTTGTTAACCTTTAAGAGCTTATATATCATTATCATCTGTATATACTCCCGCTAACCTAATAACCTAGATACTTGCCCTATGCATGCAGTAATGTATTGTGTTCACTTATTTCTTTGGGTCCCCCCCCCCCCCCCCAAGCTTAGAACATTGTTCCTTTTCCATTAATTTAACATCTTTAGAGTTCTACGAACACAGATTAGTTCAAGTGATTTGACACTTACTCTCCTTTAAGTAAGATCTCGAATTTAAGTCTTGTGAATGGAGAAAACCTACAATGGAAGAGCTCTATTTTTTATTGGGTCAACAGTAACTCAATTTTAGTGAAATGGAAGATTCAAGATCCAAAAAAAAAAAAAAAACTTCAGGGTTCTAATTTTTTTGCCCAAGACGCAAAGTAAAAAAATCATTGAAAATTAATAAAATTAAGGCAGCAGAAAGAAGAGTGAATGGTGGCGAGATTTGGGGAATGATTACCCGCCATGTATAATCTTGTGCGAGCTGAGGTAGGAAGCTCAAACAGGATGTTATTGCTAATCTACAACCTACAGGGCTACTACTATATTCTTTTAGCTTTAGTTTATTTTCGTCAAGTCTCCTAATTTTTCGCTCATTTTTTTGTTGTCTTCTTAAGCTTGACCTGTACAGTCTTGATTTAATCCCATGTTGTAGTCATGTGGGATGCAGTTTGGGAAAGGATTCCACATGATCCCATTCTCTTCTCTCTTTTTTTTTTTTTTTTTTTTTGGGGGGGGGGGAAACTATGTGAAGGAAGTATATATTCTATGTAGTTCATGATAATCCTCCCTCTCCTCTGATTCTTAATTATTTTGTTTGAAAATATGTTAACTGTTGCTTGGTCATGTCTCGTAATGACTTTGTTATTTTAGAGACTCCCTGCTGTTTTAAGACCAAAAAAGGGCAAATTATGTGGCATTGACATACAGTCTTTTTTACCTTACAAATTAAGTGAGAACAGCAGAACAATTGTGTAAAGACATCAAGATATATAGTATACCCTAGATGGCCAGATTTTGGACCTCTTTTATGCAAGTCCCCTAACCATCTCATGCATTTTACAGTTATTAGTTCAACCTTTGACTCACCCCCGTCCTAAAAAACAGAAAAAGAGATATAGTATGATTTCACCCCCAATGAGTTTAGATTATATTTTCAGAAATGGGTAAGGAGGTATGTACATCTTTCCTAACACACCTAATCTCAAACATACCCTAACAGAAGTTCCAGGGTAAACAAAGAAAGTATGGGGACTTCTCTTTGGCCCCTATGCTGGATTCTAAAGAGTGAAACAATTACAGAAGAGTGTTGATTTGATATCAGAGAATTGAATTGAACAGCGATATATATGTTTAATTTTAGCATAAATTTTCTTGCCACCTAAACCTTCCGATTGTCAACATGTAAGTTATATTTTGTTTACAAGAACTAGATGACATTACACCTTGCACGTTGGTGTGACTTTGCGAGATATCGACATCGGCATGAATATCCATCCACTCCCAACTACCAACGTCCCTGCTACCCAATTGATATTTGTTACGGCAATTAGGGATTGCAAACTTTGCAAGAAACATATGTGTACAATAAGCGGAAAACAAAAGGCTCTAGAAATTTTCGGATAGAGCCTAAGTTTAGACTCAAAGTTCAAAGACATGGAGAACCTAAAACAACTAGGTGTATGTCATGTTTCTAAGAATATATTCTCACATCTTTAGATTCTTTTTATATTGAAGGAAACTGTATATGAATAGTTCTGTTATCTTTTATGAATAATTTTGCAAGCGAGAATGCGTACTCTTGACAGAATAGTTTGTAATAGAACTGATTAGCAGATTAGATTAAAATTGGTTACGATTAACTTGTTTTCACCCTATCATGATTAATTGTGCCATGCAGAAAGAATAAAATCAGAATGATAAGAATAGAAAAGACTGATGATTAGGCTAGTGATTTGGATGTACCCCTCCCTTCTCTCTCTCTTTTTTTTTTTTCCTTTTCTTTCCCTGGAGAGAGAAATGGTGTTTGAGGTTGTGAAGTAGTAGCTTTTTGAACAAATGCTACCATCGATAAAGAAAGAGGATCCTCTATAATTGCAGAACTTATTATCTGCATGCCCAACAATTGAGATACGATATGCTAGTCGAGAGTTAAACACTGACGGCAGAATAATTTCACCCCAGTTGTAAAATAATTAGCTAATAAAATTCTCAACTATTGACAAAATAGGTCGTAAGATTGCAGTGTTTCTTCAACTGTAGAGGATCTCAATCCACTGAGAAAAGGCTAAAAGAGGTTATGGACCATGGCATTCCTGGTGTAGCAATGATGCCTACACATGCTCCCTCTCTCCCCCCCCCCCCCCCCCAAACTCTCCATTGGTTATGTCTATTCAAAACCAGGCCCCCACCATTGTGCTTGCTTAGGTTAACCAGGAGAGGAGGGGAAGAAAGATGGGATAGTTTGGCATTTGCGAAATGCATAAAATGATCTGTAAAAGCCTGATGCAGAACAGCATGCATGAGTACTTTACTGGCAAAAGTACTGCATTTATGCATGTTTATCCTCATCATATCTCACTGCCTCATCTTTTGTTTCCTACCCCTAATATTTAGAGCCACAGAGAGAGAGAGAGAGAGAGAGAGAGCTATTGTTTTTTTGTGGCCTTTTACCATCTAAACTCCAAATCAAAAAGGCTGGACGTTGAAACCAGTGGCATCATTGCTGATTTGAGAGACACAGAGAGAGAGAGAGAGAGGGTTTGATGCTATATTCAAATTCCCAACATTTTAAAAAGGTGGAGGGGGGAAAATTATTAATAGATGATGAAATATGTGGTAAATTAATGGGTGATAATCATGGACCTACTTTTTTTTTTTTTTTTTGAATCTTAAATATTAGTTAATTGAATTGAATAAGAAAAATTTCCACAAACATCAATGCTGCAAAGTCTGTTGCCTTTCCAATAATGTATGAGGTACTAGTAACTAGTGTAGTGTGAAAAGGGTGTAATTGATTGAAAGTTTAGGCCGTTAGCCTTTACATTGCTTATCCATCTCCCACTTCTCAAATTTCAGAATTTTCTTTCCTTGTTTTTTTTTTTTCCCATTTAAGTTTCAAATATTTTACTACATGTAAAAATAAGTCATAAAAATTGTTGTATTCTCTAATTTTAATTCCCAAGAATTTTATCAATTAGATTATAATTAACAAGCATTTTTGAAGTCTCAACATTGTTACAAAGATTCTAATTTGTAATAAGATTCAATCTCAGGTCTCTTACAGTAAAATTAGTTATTTAGATAGCAAATAACTATTGAGACAGCGGATAGTGATACTAATTTAATTGGTTGTTGACGGATGTTTAGATGGCAAGTGGAAGAAAATGTATTTAGTTAATTTAGCTATGGAATTAGCTGACTAATGTAAATTGACATGACAAAGTATGAATAATTTACAAAAATAAAATTTCTAAATGGTATTTTTTGACCAAAAAAGTGTAGAACACCAACTTTAATTGCCAAAAGTTAACACTATAAAAATTGACTGAATTAGTGTTTTAACTTGATCAAAATGCTACATACAACTCCAAATATTATTGCCAAATATGACCTTAATAACTTAATGCGTGCAAATAGATCTCTTATATTATCATGAGTTTGTAAGTCTTGTAGTAACCATATGATTGCATGATGCTTGCATCTTGCTATGTCAATCACAATGCGTGGTTTTCTATTATCTACCATGAAGTGATATTGTTTTTTTGGTCATATAGAGTACGGTTAATAATGATGAAATTTTGTTATCTATTCCAACTAGCTTTTGACCCCGTGTAGTCTCATAGTAATTTATTAATTTTGATAAATAAATAATTAAGAACTTGATTTAATAATAGATTATGAATATTAAATCTCAGTAGTTTGTCAAATAGAATTAGATAGAGTTTGAAGCTTTTGCTGTGGCTTTATTTGATCATCACATAAGAAATTAGTTATGCAATACTTTAATTTTAAAATTTATTGATAATTTATTTTTACATATCAATGATAGTGGTAATTCTATTTTTTTGGGTATTTCAAAAAAAATTAATATAACAATAGAGACTTTTTATTGAAATTTGAATTACTCGATCATTGAAATCTCTTAAAGACATTTTATATTTTATTTTTCTATGTTATTAATATGTTATAACGTTCTTAGTGGAAGAAAAATAAAAACATGCTTTTATTTACATATTAATTATGATAACCTAAATGTAAATTAATTTTCTTTTAAAGTGTAACAATTATTGATTGTAGTAAATTAATTAGCATTGGAAATAGGTTAGGATTAACCAAATCTCCCATATTTTGTTATTTAGTTATGGATTTTCCGTAAGTGCTTTCTTTTAATATATATATAGAGAGAGATGTTCAATAGTTGGTTGTAGGCAAATTATTATATAATCTCGAAAGTATGTACTCCCACTACCACATATAACCAACTATGAATCTATAACATATATTGTATTATCTTATATATTCTCTGTTGAAAGCCAGAACACACACTAACACATTCTACATAGACTTTTGCATAACTAAAACACAACCAATAAAATCTTGTACTAGATTCTATATTTGATTTCACATCCATTGACACAAAAAAACTTAGACTCTGTTCTTTTCGTTGGTAAATCTCAAATTATCAATTTTAACCCACATCAACCCACTTTAACTTCCATAAAAAAATACCCACTTCAACCAAGTTTAATCCTCTTCAATCAACTTCAATCCATTTCTCACTATTTTAACCAACTTTTATCCATCATATAAAAAAATTTAATCCACTTTAATTTACTTCAGCCTACTTCAATCAATTTAACTCACCTCAACAAAAAAAAAAAATACCCACTTCGGCCATGTTCTTTTCGTAGGTCAATTCTAAAATACCAATATTAACCTAATTCAACCTATTTCAACCCACTTTTACTCTTTTAACCAAGTTCAATTTATAACATAAAAAAATTTAACTCACTTCAAGCTACTTCAACCTACTTCAGCCTTTTGTCCACCTTAATTTACCTATAAAAAGAAAAGACCCTGCAACCCACTTTTATCAATTTTAATCAATTTCATCCATTTTCTAACCTATATCTTTCAACCAAAAAGAACAGGCCCTTAAGCAGTTAAGACGAAGAGAAAAAAAGGGGGAGTGAATGGAACAGAAAAAGGTTGTGATTAGTTCTTCGCACCGTTACTTTCTTCTTCCTTGACTTTGTAAAAAGCGGGATACAGAGAAACGGGGGGATTGTTTCCTAAATGGACGTTCACACTTCACAGCAGCCCCTATGTCAACAACATTTTTATATGCTGAGTCAGGAAGAGAGAGGGGATGATCACAAACTGATTCTCATCAACCCCCATTGTCTCCCACTTTAAACCGTCCTTGTTAATTAATTACTTGCAAGGATGTTATTCCTCTTCCTTTACTTGTCTTTTTGATGCATGCCGCCTTAATTTCTTCCATTTATTTTGCATTTCTTAGCCCCTATATCTGTGCTAGCTCCTAATTTACGTCTCATAGAACCAAAAGTCTCGGCTTTATACGTAGCTTTAATTAAACCTAGGTTTACTGTTAGACAAGTTTAGAATAATAATATAAATGGGTTGGGTTACAACCTAATCCAATTGTTTCAAATTTTCATATTCATTGGACGCCTCTCTCCCCTCCCCGCCAAATCGAGCTAGCCACCTTTTATTTATTTATTTATTTATTTTATCTTGTTTTTTGGTGTGTTTGTTGTAGGAACTAGGCGTAGCCCCTACTAGGGTTGAGCTCAGTAAGATAGTAGCTAGTCCAAAGGGAATGAGGTAACCGGGACCTCGGGCCCAATCTCGTTACAACTCCATAACACAAGAGAAGGCCCCCCCAACCCCCTGAGGTTGACTTGGGAGGGCCCCTTGGCAAAATGCTATTTGCCATCAACTTTTGGCAATAGAGTTGTCCATGTGGAAACCAAATTGTGGCTTTCCTCATTTAACTTATAGATAGATTATATAAAATTGTGATATATCAACATATTGGTTCAAGTATTTTATCACTTGCTCTTCTTACATAAGGTACCGAGTTGAGTCTTGTAAATAGAGAAAATTTTTTATAAAATAGCTCTATCTTTTAATGAGCTAGCAATACTTACAATTTTCCTTTGAATCTTCCTTTAATACAAAGTTACATGTGCAAGTATTCTCTTATCGATAAGATTGATTTACTAAGTTGTCTTTTGTACTTGTCACTAAAGCGGTAAATTTTTCAAACAAACAACTGACAATTGATAATTGATCACAGCCACTAGTATCCTGGTATTTTTTTATTTTATTTTTTTTTGGCCATTCACAGCTGAATTTAGGTTAAATCAAGGGCATATATATATATATATATATATATATATATATATATATATATATTGACTCAAGAACCTGTCATTACTTTCTTCTTTTTCTCTTTTTTTTCTTTCTTGTTACAAAATAAAGTTGCAAGTCTAACCATTGGGTGGCTGCCAAGAATGAATTATTCACGAGATCATTTTCGTATTTGCAATTGGTTTAGGGCAAAATAAAATTTTCGTAAAATGTAGGCCATCTAATTTGGAATAAAAAAACCAGTAGTGAACGCGGACCCGAACTAGCCCAAATCTCAGTCATTTGATAGCCCAATGGGCCAGGCCAGGCCAGACCCATCGTATGTTAACCGAACATCTTCTATTCAAGCTCAAATCAATCAAGTTCACTCGGACGCACCAGCAGTCAATGTCAACTCAACCAGCGCCGCCGTCTCCACTCAGGCGAACCTCATCGGTCTTGGCGCCTTTGTCTGGCCCGCCGCCTTCTCTTCCACCGTCTTTCAGGTTTGTCTTTACTCGGTTGAATTATGTTGAATTCGATTTGTTTCAACTCAATTAGGTCTTGATTCTTGAAGATTTTGCCAATTGCATTTGTCTGGGCCTCAATTTCCATGCTGAAATGCCAATTTGCGATGAATATTCATGAGATTTGACAGCATTTCTTTTCGCATGAGCCTGAATTAGGTGTTTCCGAATGACTGGTGATCAAATCCTGTAAAGTCATTCCTGCTATCAGACAATTGATAAGATTCTAATGTTCTGAGTATTACTCCGTTTCTGCTATAAATGTCGTAAGTTTACTTGTTTAAGGATTCTTCACTCGGAATGATTTGAAAGTCCTTGTAACATAGATAAAATCCAAGTCTGAGTAGTCCTAAAAACAGATAGATAAAATCCATGTTAGATGCATGTTGTCATTCATGGATTGGAATAATCTGGCTCTAAATTCTAAGATCTCACTGTTCTGTGAATCATGTAATGTTGCTATCTTGGGGAGTCGCGACTCACGAATTCTTTGGACGTGCTTATTTGTTGGGAATTGTTGGTCACCGTAACATCATTGGCAATATGTTCATCATCGACTATAGCTGCCCAGATGAATGTGGCTAGGGCCTGTGAATCGAGTTGGTCTTAGAGTGCCTTAAACTCACAAATAACCAATGTCTGCCGTAAATTTTATGTCTGCAGGGATACAGCGATATATGCGGGACAAAGGCTGTAAAGACCAGTGAGTGTCAAAGGTTGTTTGATGCGTGATAACAATGAGGGAAACTGCAACAAATACTTTTGCATCTACTTTTGTGTTTTAATTTATTTTTCTTTCATTTTTCATGTAGCCTCTGAGGCAGTCTTCGTAGGATAAGAACACAGAACACTACATTCTTGTGGTTTTTACTCTATAGGCAGAACCCAAATTTGGAAAGTCTTACGATCTTTTGAGTACTAAATCGCTGTTTCAACTTTCAAGGGTGTCCTTTGGTACACAACTTGGCAGTAATGCCTGACTTCAGTCCTTTTGCTGACTCAGCTGTTGACAGCAGCTGTGTGAAGGTCTTTGATGATAACAGTTCAGCAGAACAGATGCTCAGTCCTAAAACACAGCAATCCCTGGATTCCCTGCTTTTTGTAGATGGAGGTTGCAAGCATGAAATGGGAATGCGTACATGCTCGTCTGATTATAATCGAAAGATGTGATGCTGGAAGCAAAATCAATTGTTCAAATCATTCTGTAGTCTTGTATAGCCCAGGGTGTCTCTGGACTGTTTCCGTAGTCAGCATTATCTTTTATTCCCGTGCTCTGGTTGAACTTCATTGTTTCTCTGAGAAAAAGGTCCTTATTGCCATTATTGTGATTGCAGGTTCTCTTGCAAGTTTATTTGGGGCAACAATGGAGGGCATTCTTTTAAGATGTTTGCCAAGTTCCGGAAGAAGACAAGTTCTGGGTCTGCCATTCAATTGGCATCAGTAGTATG
Organism: Carnegiea gigantea; assembly: GCA_029747015.1. Taxonomy (NCBI): domain Eukaryota; kingdom Viridiplantae; phylum Streptophyta; class Magnoliopsida; order Caryophyllales; family Cactaceae; genus Carnegiea; species Carnegiea gigantea. Next base: position 1,975,306 of record JAKOGI010000001.1, on the reverse strand, counting down.
TACTTGAACTACCTGAATATCCGTCCCACTGAAATAATCAAGTATGCTTCTTTCATGCTACAGATTCTGTCGTTGAATGCATACTTAGCAAATAATAATATGGGATCTACTATGGTTGTACTCTCCGTTCTGACTGAAACTCCCATGGCTGCTTAACATGATGACGCATGGATGCTTAACTTTTAACTTCATTTTGGAAACATATGAAATTTCGGTAAATGGCCCACTCTAACAACATGTATGTCAGATATTCAATATTTCAACATTGGCATGGTTCAACTCCAGTGCCATTGTATAAAATCTTATGAACAGTGGAAGTTATGAAATCAGATAAAGGAGGTCCCATACATTTTGCACATTGTTAACATCTCAATCCTTTGCAGATTCTGTGTGATCTTTGATTGATCTAGTTACAGAACTCTGAACCCCTAGAATTGAGAAATGCTTGAGTACTGAGCTATTATTAGTATACAGAAAGTTATGCTTCCGGGGTAACTCGGTTCCCAAAATAGTTTGTATTAGAACAAGTGGTGGATGAAGATTAAATAGGTACTCAATGTGGATAAGATCTGAGAAGGAATTCACAAGCTAGACATTAAGACACAGGAGACAACTTATTTGACTTTGAAATTAAGAAAACGTACAAACATTAAGAAATTGGATTCAATCCTTCCCAAAATGATTTACTCATTTCAATGTGAAGCCGAGCGACTATCCATGCATGCAATACTATGCATTTAAACATATGTACTTGCAACTTTATCTTACCATTCTAGTCATCTTGACTCGTGATCCATGCAAAAATGACAATCACTCATGATTCTGTTTGAGGTATTTCTACCATACTTGCAACATGCTGATAGATAATATGACCAGCCAATCCAACTAATGTATACACTCATCTTGCCTTTAAGGCTCTGTTCTTTTCTTGGGTCAATCCATATTTACCAACCTCAACCCACTTCAACCTATTCCAACCTATTTCAACTTACTTCAACCCACTTGAAAAAAAAATACCAACTTCAACCCACTTCAATCTACTTCAACCCACTTTAACCAACTTCAACCCACCCCCTTCATAATTGTAATAATTTGTAAAGTATCATATGACATTTTACTGCCTGTTGTTTTTGTGGGTAAATTGGGTGGGTAAAAGGGTGAGGTAGGTTGAAATAGGTTGAAATAGATTGAAATTGATATTTTTTTTTGAGATGGGTTCAAATAGGTTGAATTAGCTTGAAGTGGGTTGATGTAGGTTAGAAAATGCTGAAACTGGTATCTTTATTATGTGGTGGGTTTAGGTGGGTTAAAATAATGACAATGAAAGTAATGTGTGATAATTTATGAACTTATCGAAATTTTGTGGAAGTTTTGTTTATTCTTTCTTATTTTTTATTTTTTATATTTTTTATTTCCTATTTCCTATTTTTTATTTTTTATTTTTTATATTTATATTTTTATTTTTTACTTTTTATTTTTTATTTTTTTAATTTCTTATTTTTATTTTTGTATTTTATTTTTTATTTTTTATTTTTTAATTTCTTATTTTTTTCTTATTTTTTTTCTATTTTTTATTTTTTTATTTATTTTTTATTTTTTGTTTTTAATTTTTTACTTTTAATTTTTCACTTTTAATTTTTATTTTTAATTTTTTACTTTTTATTTTTTATTTTTCTATGATTTTATGTTTTTTATGTTTTTATTTTTTTATTTCTTATTTCTTATTTTTTATTTTTTAAGTTTTCATTTTTTATTTTTAATTTTTAATATTTGTTTTTTATTTTTCATTTTTTTATTTTTTTATTTTTTTATGTTTTATGTTTTATTTTTTTATTTTTTTTGTTGTTTATGTTGTTTTTGTTTTTATTTTTTTATTTTTTACTTCTTATTTTTTATTTTTTTCCATTTTAATTTTAATTTTTAATTTTGTATTTCTTATTTCTTATTTTTTTATGTTTTTATGTTTTTTTATTTCTTATTTCCTATTTTCTTTTTTTATTTTTTATTTTTTTATTTTTTATTTTTATTTTTTTGAATTTTCTGTAACTTTTGTTTGGAATAAAAATAAAAATATAAAAAATTAATAAATGAATATAAAAAATTAAAAACAAACAAAAATAAAAAACTAAAAAAATAAAAAATGAAATATAAAAATTGAAAATTAAAAACAAAAAATTAAGAATAACAAATAAAAAATAAGAAATAAGAAAAAAATAAATAAATAAACAAGAAAATAAGAAATAAGAAATAGAGATTAAAAACTAAAAAATTAAAATTAAAATGTAAAAATTAAAAAATAAAAAATTAGAAATAAAAAATAAAAACGTAAAACATAAAAACAAAAAACAGAAAAATTGAAAAATAAAAAATAAAAAATAAAAACATGAAAAATAAAAAATACAAATAAAAAATAAAAATAAGCAATAAAACATAAAAAAATAAACAATAAGAAATAAGAAATAAAACATAAAAAACATAAAATCATAGGAAATTAATAAATAAAAAATAAAAAATAAAGAACTAAAAAAAATAAATAGTACAAAGTAAAAAATAAAAAATAAGAAATAAAAATAAAATTTAAAATAAAAATTTAAAAATAAGAAATTTAAAAATTAAATAAAAAATAAAAAAATAAAAAAATATAAACATAAAAAATAGAAAAAAGTAAAAAAAGTAAAAAAAGTAAAAATTAGAAAATAAAAAATAAATATAAAAAATAAAACATAAAACATAAAACATAAAACATAAAAAATAAAAAATTAATGAAAAATTAAAAATAGACAATAAAAATAAAAATAAAAACATAAAAACATAAAAAAATACAAAATAAAAATTAAGAAGTAAAAAATAAAATAAAAAATAAGAAATAAGAAATTTAAAAAAATAAAAAAATAATAATAAAATAAATAATAAAATAAAAAATAAAAAGAAAAAAATGAAAAATAAAAAATAAAAAGCAGAACAATTAAAAATAAAAATAAAACAAAAAATAAAAAATAAAAATTACAAAATATGAAACTACAAAATAAAAAAATAAAAAATAAGAAATAAGAAATAAGAAATTAAAGAAATAAAAAATAAAAAATAAAAATAAAAATAAAAAATAAAAACTAAAAACTAAAAAATAAAAGGTAAAAAAGAATAAACAAAAATTTCACAAAATTACGATAACTTCATAAATTATCACACATTAATTACATTCTCATTATTTTAACCCACTTCAACCCACCCCATAAAAAATATACCCACCCTATAAAAAATATACCAACTTCAACCCACTTCAACCAACAGCAACCCACTTCAACCTATTTCAACTGTTGAATTAGTATATTCAGTTTTGATGACAACAAACCCAAGTGTAAAATGCTCTTAAGTAATGTTGCTCCAAACAAAGTCCTCCAAACAGGCATACACTGTTATTTTCAATATGCGTCTTAACTTGTTTGCTGAATGTTGAGAACAAGTCTTAAGAACAGGTCTCATACCTTGATGACTCACGCTCAAGTCAAGAACACCACCTCGATGAGTTGATTGTGTGTTAAGATCAGTTCCTGAACTCAAGCAATACAAGAATAACCTGGCAAACAGGCTAGGTGTTTCAAGGACAATCCAGCAAACAGGCCTTTCTGAACTCAAGCGATACAAGAACAACCTGACAAACAGGTTGGTCTAGGTGGTTGGGGCAGCGTATTCGTCTTGAACAAGATGACTGGATCTACAACAAGATGTCTTGGGTAATTTAGGTTTTATTTTTTAGACTCTTGTTAATATGCCAATCTTGAAAAGTCTCTAACTAACCACTCTTGAATTGGTTGCGCTATTTGCTTCAGAACACCAAGTTTGAACAACCCTGTAAACAGGGTACCTAGGATGTTTCTGAACTGCAACGGCCAAACCCGGTCACTTTGGAAAACTTATTTTGGTTGGCCAAAAGCTCTAATATATTTTGATAAAATTCCAAGACAGCAATTTAAACTGTAGGAAATCTTTTGATATGAAAATCACTTGGGAGATTTGCAAAACTGATTTTGAAAAATATTTACCAAAACCGAAAATATTTCTCTCTTATCCTTTGGAAAGTGATTAATTCAAAATTCAAGCTGAGATTCTTTTCCAGGTATTTCACGGCTATTTTTAAGGGGAAAAGATAGTCTTTTATCTTCCAAAATCAAATCCCTACAATATTAGGAAACTTTATCCTCATTCGATCTTTTAGCCGTTGGAATTCTCTGTGCTAAGCAAAAATCTCTCTTTGCTAAACATAGCTGATTTTATCACTTCTTCTTGTTTTTTGACCGTTGGATTTTTTGTTTAAAAACTCAACATTTACTCCCATTCAGGCGTGAAAAGAAAAAACGAGAAACATACACAACATACGCAAAAAGGGAGATGTGCAAAAGTGGTTTTTCTAGTGAGAAGAATTTTTGGAACTACTCTTGAGAAAAGAAAAACCGAGACAAGTTGTGTTTAAGCTGAGCTTTTAAGATATTGGCATACTAGGACCTCATTGTACCTTACATCTGCTTAAATTAGAAGCACCCCCGTAAGGTGTTTTGTAACCTTGATCTTGGATCAGAAAAGTGAGTGAGTGGTCCTCAGTCGTGTGGACTTTGGACGTGTCCAATCTGGTGAGATTTGGACGTGGTGTAACCTTTTTTAGAAAAGAAGGTTACGTGGTTGCAAGTTGTAACAAGGTGTGTTACATTTGTAACGTGTGAAGCCCGTTAGTGAAAGTGGTTAAATCCTACACGAAGTATATCGTGGGTTTTCACACCTCAGTTGGGCTAGAGGTGTTTTACACGGAAAAATTGTGTGTGCTTTATTTCCGCATTTATTTTGTTGATTTTCGCCTTTGAGCAAATTGAAAACATCTGGTGCAAACAAGTCAGAAGGTTGTTTGTAATTCAAGAGCAACCTCTGCAATCAGAAGGGTGTTTGTCAGTAAGTACGCGAAAATCGAACACCACAATTCACCCCCCTCTTGTGGGTAAGTACTCCTAAATTCAACAAGTGGTATCAGAACAGGTTCTCTCACAAAAGGGCTAACACCTTGAGAGATTCTGAAGATGAGTATACCACAAGGAATCCTTGAAGGGCAATCCATTACTCGGCCACCCTATTTCAACGGCCAACATTATAGTTGGTGGAAGAATAGGATGGAGAACTATATTCAGGCAGAAGATTATGAGTTATGGATGCTCATCAAGAACGGGCCCCTTGTTCCCACCAAGGTGCTTGAAGATGGTAAGAAGGTTCCCAAGGAACCCATAGAGTTTGATGGTGAAGACTATAAGAAAATGGAAAAGAATGCCAAGGCCAAGAAGCTATTATATTTTGGCCTAGGTCCAGATGAATATACACGTATCTCGGAGTGTGAGTCAGCTCAGGAGATATGGAATGCCCTCCAAGTAGCTCATGAAGGAACAAGTCAAGTCAAACAATCACGTATTGAGCTACTCATGAGGCAATATGAGTTGTTTGATATGGGTGATCGTGAGAACGTGATGGATATGTACACACGCTTCACCCACATAACAAACGAGCTAAAATCCCTGGGAAAATCCTTCACCACAGAAGAGCTGGTGAGGAAGATTCTAAGGATTTTGCCTCGGTCTTGGGAAGCGAAGGTGACAGCCATCCAAGAAGCTAAAAACATGAACAAGATCACCCTCGACGAGTTGATTGGCAATCTTCAAACCTATGAACTCAGAAAGAACTCACAACAAAAAGAGGAGCAGAAGAAGGATCGTGGGCTTGCCTTGAAAGCACAAGAGGATGATGACTCTGACCTTGAGGATGAAGAGATGGCCTTAATGACACGAAAGTTCAAGAAATTCTTCAAAAAGGTCAAAGAAAACAGCAGAAGAAAGGACTTCAGTAAATCCAGAAACACCCCCCGAGAACAGTTCACAAGGTGTTTTAAATGTGACAAACCATATCACCTTGTGAAAAACTGCCCTCTGCTTCGAGAAGAGCAGGAGTTCGAACAACCCAGAAAACAGGTTCGAAAACAACCTCTGAACACCTTAGGCAAAAGATTCTCGAAGGCTATGCTTGCTGCCTGGGGAGACTCTTCTGAGGATGAAGGTGAATCTGAAAGTGAAGGAGATGCTGTAGCTCTCATGGCACAAAGTGACTCAGACTCAGATGATGAATCCACAAACAGCTTGACTGATCTCAAGAACAAGGTACGTGGTCTCAATAAAGCAACTCTCGAAAAACTTTTGTATACCTTGATGGATACTTGTGCTGAATTGAAACGAGATGTCCGAGACCTAGAACTAGAAAATGAGATCCTTAAGAATGAGAAACTTGAGGCTGAAAGAGAAATTCTAGCCTCACATCAAACCATAAATGACCTTAGGGAGACCTTGATCTTGAACAAAGTAAAATATACCACCAATCAAGCCAAGGCTGAAAAGGAAACCCTTGAGCTTAAAGAAAAGGTCGAAGTTTTGCTTGCTGAAAACAAGAACTTGTCGGCTAAAGCAAAACGCACAGAACACGACCTTGCCATAAACAGGTTGTGGAACAAGTCCTCACAAGCCCTTGATTGGTTAAACACTCACCACAGTCGAAACAAAAAGGGACTTGGATATAAGCCTAAACGAACCGTTTACCCAATCCATAGAAAGTATGTGGGATTACCTGAAAACATTGTTTGCTTTCATTGTGGTAAAACTAGTCACTATCAATATTCATGTCCTTCAAGAAGGTATGCCATTGAAAAGAATGAAAGGTATGTGAAACAAATCTGGATTAGGAAAGATGAGCTTTATTTGTCTAAAAGAATGGGACCCAAGTGGATCTGGGTTCCCAAAACTAACCCTTGATTTGTTTTGCAGGCTGAAGTGAGAGAGAACAACCCCACAAACAACCCAGCAAACAGGGTAAGAAACACCCTGGCAAATAGCTCAGAAAATAACCTTGAAAACAGGCAGCTGTGGTATGTTGATAGTGGGTGTTCGCGGCATATGACCGGAGAAAAATCAAACTTTCTCTCACTTACAGCTTCAACCGGTGGGAGCGTGGCTTTTGGAAACGGCAAGTCTGGGACAATTGTCGGTATAGGTAGCATTGGTAAAACTCTCTCCCACTCAATTGATAATGTGCACTTAGTTGATGGTTTAAAGCATAATTTACTAAGTGTGTCCCAACTGTGTGACAAGAACAATCTAGTGGTGTTCTCACGAACACATTGCTTGATTGTCAATGCCAACACAGGAGACGTTGTGTTAAAGGGGAAGCGTCACAAAAATGTTTACAAAGTTTGTATTTCCACACTTCTCCAAAACAACCTGACTTGTTTGAGTGCTGTGAATGATGATATAATGCTCTGGCACAAGAGACTAGATCATGCGAGCCTTACTCTTTTAAACAAACTTGTTTCCAAAGACTTGGTTGTTGGACTACCTTCCATCAAGTTTAATGATGACAGGGTATGTGAAGCTTGTGCAAAAGGAAAACAAGTCAGATTGTCTTTTAAATCAAAAAGGTGTGTTAGCACTACCCGACCTCTTGAATTATTACACATTAATCTATGTGGTCCTATGAGGATAACAAGTAGAGGTGGGAAGAGGTATGTGCTTGTCATAGTGGATGATTACTCTCGATTTACTTGGACCCTGTTCTTGGCCTCCAAGGATGAAACTTTTGAGAATTTTATTGCCCTTCTCAAAAAGGTTGAAAAGAGAGTAGGACACTCATTGGTTAGCTTGAGGTCTGATCATGGTACTGAATTTGAAAATGCAAGTTTTACAGAATTTTGTAATACGCATGGTGTTGATCATAACTTCTCGGCCCCAAGAACACCCCAACAGAATGGGGTGGTTGAGCGCAAAACCGCACCCTAGAAGACATGACTAGGACAATGCTTATTGCTAGTGGTCTCCCTAGGAACTTTTGGGCAGAAGCTTTGAACACATCATGTTACACTATGAATAGATGTATGATTAGACCTATTTTGAACAAAACTCCCTACGAACTCTTCAAAGGCAGAAAGCCCAACATTATGCATTTAAGAACATTCGGTTGTAGATGTTTTGTGCATAATAATGAGAAGGATGCTTTAGGAAAGTTTGATCCCAGGAGTGATGAGGCAATATTTCTCGGTTATTCCTCTCACAGCAAGGTATACAAAGTCTTTAACAAAAGAACCTTGTGCGTTGAGGAAAGTGTGTATGTGCTTTTTGATGAATCTAACACTTTGAATAAGAATGGTGCACAGGAAGAAGAGTTTGAATTAGGTTTTATCCGAAAAGAAGTGTTGCCCCATGAGAGACAAGGTAAGAACACCATGGAGACAACAGGCCCAGAAGTTGTTCCTCAAAACGGCAGGCAAGGTGAACACCAAACAGGGGGAAACACCGTTGAACCCTGTTTGGGACCATGTTCTTCAGGAACAGGCTTACAAACAGGTGCAGAAACAGGCTCAGGATGTGTTCGTGAGCCTGATTCTCCAAATATTCCGGCTAGAGTAGAGCATGTGTCTGTGGATCCACTTACTCCACGACCATGGAAGCACCATAGTTCACACCCCATTGATCAAATTCTATCTGATATTAACAGTGGAGTGCAAACTAGGTCTAAGCTTAAGAATTTTTATGCTTTCTATGCTTTTCTCTCTAACATTGAGCCAAAGAATGTGAATGAAGCTCTTGCAGATTCATATTGGGTCACGGCAATGCAAGAAGAGCTCCATCAATTTGAAAGAAATAGAGTATGGCACCTGGTACCTAAACCTGCAGAGAGAACAATCATTGGAACCAAGTGGGTGTTCCGAAACAAATTGGATGAGTCAGGAATAGTCACTAGGAATAAGGCACGGCTCGTTGTTCAAGGGTATAACCAAGAAGAAGGGATCGATTATAAAGAAACCTTTGCACCAGTTGTTAGAATTGAGGCTATTCGAATCCTAATAACCTTTACAGCTCATATGGAAATCAAGCTATATCAATGGACGTGAAAAGTGCATTCCTAAACGAATACCTTAAAGAAGAGGTGTATGTCAAACAACCCCCTGGTTTTGAAAACAGTGAATTTCCTAACCATGTTTTCAAACTTGACAAAGCTTTTTATGGTTTAAAACAAGCTCCTAGAGTTTGGTATGAACGTTTGTCAAGTTTTTTACTTGAAAATAATTTTAGAAGAGGCAAGGTAGACAATATATTGTTTCTAAAATCTAAGGGGGAACATTTATTGATTGTCCAAATATATGTTGATGACATTATATTTGGTGCAACTCATCATGATTTATGCAATGAATTTTCAAATATGATGAGGAGTGAGTTTGAGATGAACATGATAGGTGAGCTTAACTTTTTCTTAGACTTACAAATCAAGCAAACTCCAAATGGCACCATGATCCATCAACAAAAGTATATCAAGGAGCTACTTAAGCGTTTTGGGCTGACACTCCTATTTCTCCTTCAACCAAGTTGGTTATGGATTATGGGAGTCCCTCAGTTGAGGAGAAACTCTATAGGGGCATGATTGGGTCACTCCTATACCTAACCGCTAGTAGACCGGATATTGTTTTTAGTGTTAGTTTATGTGCCCGTTTTCAGTCTAATCCTAAGGAAACTCATCTTAAAGCTGTTAAACGGATACTAAGATATTTGAAGTATACACCCAATTTAGCTTTATGGTATCCTAGAGGTTGCAATTTTGATCTTGTTGGATATGCTGACGCTGGCTATGCTGGATTCCTAGTTGATAGAAAGAGTACCTCAGGTATGGCTTACTTTTTTGGACCTTGTTTGGTATCTTGGGCTATCAAGAAGCAACATTCAGTTGCCATGTCCACAGCAAAAGCTGAATATATTGCAGCAGTTTCATGTTGTGCTCAACTGTTGTGGATAAGACAACAGTTTAAGGACTTTTGTGTTGACACTGGATGCATTCCTATTTTTGTGATAACACAAGTGCAATTAACATTGCCAAAAATCCATGTCAATATAAAAGAACAAAGCATATTGACATTCGACATCATTTCTTGAGATATAATGTTGAAAAGGGTTTAATTTCTATGAATTTTTGCACAACGGAAAATCAAATTGCTAATATAGTCACTAAGGCACTAGCTAGAGATCAATTTGAGAGAAATAGACTGGAACTAGGGTTGGTAAGAACACCCTGAGATACTTGTTTCCAAGACATGAACTAGGTGTGGTAAAAACAACCTCTACACTCTGTTCTCTCCCCTTGTTTGCAAATCTTATTAGCAACTGATGTGATTTATGTACAATGAGTGCATACACTCGAATTGCGTGCGTTTTTTTTTAATTCATACAAAGAGTGCAGCATAAGGGGATGTACTAAGGATCACTGGAGCAGCTCTGCCACCCCTAGTACCAATGAGTAAAATCAAGATCAAACGGCGAAGAACAGGCAGGTATCTTGATCGAACGGAAAGAACAGGTACGTCCCTTGGTTGTTCGATACATATGGGAATGTGTTTTCTTTAAACCTTCCTCCTTACCAAGGCACACGCCTTTAATGTTCTCACCCGTTGCAAACCTAGAGATCTTTAAAAGATTTTAGGTGCTCTCTCTCTCTTTAAATGCCCTGTTCTCAGTTCTTCTTTTCACCTGACTTCATCTCGCTCAAAAGCAAACCCTGCAAACAGCCTTAAACCCTAATCTCTCTCCTCTAGCAACAATGGCTTCCAACAACACCTCTCACTCAAAAGCCCTGGTTCTTGCGTCCTCAATCCCTGCTCCCCCTCGCCCAATCCTGTACAAGCCTTTCAGATTTCTGAAAAGCTTGTTCCTAAAGTCAGTCGGGATAGGGATGGACGATATTCCCTTCAATTGTGGAAGGGAATTGGTGTTTCTTGTGGGGTCAGTTGCATGTCCCATTAAAGTAGAGTCGGAGGGTGCACCATCGGGGCCTCAAGACAAAATCTTGGAAACCCCTGAAGGGTTTAGTGATAATTTCGAACCCTGTTCTTTTGGGCTGTTTCCTGAAACAGTGCCAGAAACAGGGAAAGACTCTTTTGACGCCGTGTGTGTGGAGGATCTGAATGTCGATTTTCGAGGGAATTCGAATGAGACATCAGAGGAGAGTCAGGAGAAGGATTCTCTCCCTGAGGCTGAACTCACTACTCCGGTTGCTCAAACCGGCGAGAAAAGGAAAATGGTGAAAATAGTGGCCAAGCGCAGCAGAACGCCAAGAACAAGGCCACAACCAAGGTCTCAGCCCTCTCAAACTCCCTCTTCTCCAAAATCCTCCAAGCCTTCTCGCAAATCTGCAAGAATAGCTTTTCAATCCGCTCCCCGTATCTCCAAACCCTCTGCTCCAATCATCGAGGAGATTTCCTCTTCTTCTACCGAGGGGTTCTCGAGTTCTGACTCTGAGAACACCTCTTTCAAACAGGGGACACCGGTGTTCTCCGAGTCCTCTGAAGATCAAGCCCCTCAAAAATCAACTTCTAAACCTGCTGTGAAGCCCTCTCCTGCAAACTCACCCCTCAAAAGAAAGCCCAGAACAGCTCTCCTACCAGACGCTACCACCTCTGTTCCTCCTCCCAAACGCCCAAAGAAGTCCACTCCCTCTCCTATGTCTGACAAGCATGCGCAATTGCTTAAGCGCAATGTCGTCAGAGGGAAGACAGTAAATGTACGTTTTTTCGAGGAACAGGGTCTGGGGGTGTTCCTGAACAAGTTGCGAGTCCAAGGCTGGCTCGACTTGTTTGCAAACACCCAGTTGGGGTGTTCTGTGCCTGAGTTGGCTGAGTTTTACGCCAACTGCAGTGTCACGAAAGGGGTGGTGACAAGTTTTGTGAATGGGCAAGGCATTAAGGTTGATGCGCCCACACTTGGGAAAATATTGGGGGTGCCCTCACAAGGCTTTGCTGTGTATGTGAGGGAAGACAAGACTGCCCTGGCAACAGCCAGGCTCCTAGAGGTGTCCAAACGCCTCAGTCAGAAACAGGGCCTGAGAACACCTCTCTCGGTTAAGAAGGGTGAAATGACCTCCCTGCACCAACTACTGTTTATGTTCACCATCAAGAACATAATCCGCGAGGTCAAGGGCGAAACTCAGCAGATGCCTTCGATCAATGTCTGGTGGACCTACTGGATCGGGAGGAACCAATAAACCTCCCTGCAATCATGATTCGCCACATAGGGCGAATTGCGAACACCACCCGAGCCCATGATCTTGGCTATGGGTTTCTGCTGAAAAGGGTGTTTGAGCACTTTGGGATAGCGCTCACACGGAGAGTGACGGCCCAAATCATTGATGAGATTGGGATTGACACCCTGCTAGGGTGTGGCTATAAGGTTGGCGAAGGGTCAGTCTCCAAACAGGGTCGTCGATCACCTCGACCACCTATTTTTGGGCAACCTTCCATCAAGGTTGAGGCTGTTCTTGAGGACAATGCTCGCCTCAAGGATGAGCTCTCCGCCGTCAAGGCTGCTCTTGCTGAGGAACAAGCCCTCTCCGCCAAACGTCATGAAGATTTGCTTGCCCTTCTCTCCACCCTTGCCCCTAGCATTCCTCCTCTGCAAACGAAACCACCCCCTGCTCCCTGATTGTCTAGGCTGGTCTCTAGTCTCCTCCTCCTCCTCTCTTAGTTTTGTTGTTTTGGCATTGTACTACTTTTCTTTGCAATGAAATATCTATTTGCAATGCTTTATATGCTTTTCTTGCAACCATCCTGTTGTTCTTGCTTTTTAATGATGCCAAAAGGGGGAAGAATAGTGTAACCTATTGACAAAGTATGACGAATGAGCCTGACCTTGACTCGATAGGGTGGGTTGACCTCTAACTCCTTGTACCTACGTGGATCCCTATCAGCATTCATTTTTTTTAATATGGACACTTGGTTTGTCATCATCAAAAAGGGGGAAATTGTTGAATTAGTATATTCAGTTTTGATGACAACAAACCCAAGTGTAAAATGCTCTTAAGTAATGTTGCTCCAAACAAAGTTCTCCAAACAGGCATACACTGTTATTTTCAATATGCGTCTTAACTTGTTTGCTGAATGTTGAGAACAAGTCTTAAGAACAGGTCTCATACCTTGATGACTCACGCTCAAGTCAAGAACACCACCTCGATGAGTTGATTGTGTGTTAATCTCAGTTCCTGAACTCAAGCAATACAAGAACAACCTGGCAAACAGGTTAGGTGTTTCAAGGACAATCTAGCAAATAGGCCTTTCTGAACTCAAGCGATACAAGAACAACCTGGCAAACAGGTTGGTCTAGGTGGTTGGGGCAGCGTAGTCGTCTTGAACAAGATAACTGGATCTACAACAAGATGTCTTGGGTAATTTAGGTTTTATTTTTTAGGCTCTTGTTAATAAGCCAATCTTGAAAAGTCTCTAACTAACCACTCTTGAATTGGTTGCGCTATTTGCTTCAGAACACCAAGTTTGAACAACCCTGTAAACAGGGTACCTAGGGTGTTTCTGAACTGCAACGGCCAAACCCGGTCACTTTGGAAAACTTATTTTGGTTGGCCAAAAGTTCTAATATATTTTGATAAAATTCCAAGACAGCAATTTAAGCTGTAGGAAATCTTTTGATATGAAAATCACTTGGGAGATTTGCAAAACTGATTTTGGAAAATATTTACCAAAACCGAAAATATTTCTCTCTTATCCTTTGGAAAGTGATTAATTCAAAATTCAAGCTGACATTCTTTTCCAGGTATTTCACGGCTATTTTTAAGGGGAAAAGATAGTCTTTTATCTTCCAAAATCAAATCCCTACAATATTAGGAAACTCTATCCTATTGGATCTTTTAGCCGTTGGAATTCTCTGTGCTAAGCAAAAATCTCTCTTTGCTAAACATAGCTGATTTTATCACTTCTCCTTGTTTTTGACCGTTGGATTTTTTGTTTAAAAACTCAACATTTCACTCCCATTCAGAGGGAAGAAAAAACGAGAAACATACACAACATACGCAAAAAGGGAGAAGTGCAAAAGTGGTTTTTCTAGTGAGAAGAATTTTTCGAGCTACTCTTGAGAAAAGAAAAACCGAGACAAGTTGTGTTTAAGCTGAGCTTTCAAGATATTGGCATACTAGGACCTCATTGTACCTTACATCTGCTTAAATCAGAAGCACCCCCGTAAGGTGTTTTGTAACCCTGATCTTGGATCAGAAAAGTGAGTGAGTGGTCCTCAGTCGTGTGGACTTTGGACGTGTCCAATCTGGTGAGATTTGGACGTGGTGTAACCTTTCTTAGAAAAGAAGGTTACGTGGTTGCAAGTTGTAACAAGGTGTGTTACATTTGTAACGTGTGAAGCCCGTTAGTGAAAGTGGTTAAATCCTACACGAGGTAGGTCGTGGTTTTTCACACCTCAGTTGGGCTAGAGGTGTTTTCCACGGAAAAATTGTGTGTGCTTTATTTCCGCATTTATTTTGTTGATTTTCGCCTTTGAGCAAATTGAAAACATCTGGTGCAAACAAGTCAGAAGGTTGTTTGTAATTCAAGAACAACCTCTGCAATCAAAAGGGTGTTTGTCAGTAAGTACGCGAAAATCGAACACTACAATTCATCCCATCTCTTGTGGGTAAGTACTCCTAAGTTTAACATCAACCTATTTCAACCCACCTCAAAAAAAAAATACTAACTTCAACCTATCTCAACCCACATCAACCTACTTCACCCTTTTATCCAACTAATTTACCCACGAAAAGAACAAAGCCTAAGTAATTAATGTCTGGAACACTATTACTAATGTTTATAAAATATTTATGCTGAGTGCGTACTAATGTTGTTGCTCTTAGATTGCATTATTATTGCATATTGTATAAGACAACTATCTTAGAAACAGCTTTTCTAAGACCACTATGAGTCTATGACTAGTCTGATTGAGATGACTTTATGTTAATACCTTCGCATGCGATAATTTCCCTTTTTTAAAGGGTTTTAATAGATACCTCGTTAGAATGGTGGATGAAATGGTGTTGTGATGGCCATGCCCATAAAATTCCTTCAAAATTACCTGTATGGCTATAGTGGGAGCTTAATTGGATGAAGAAACTGCTGAGATTGTGGGTTTATTTTCTTGATCTTTTTTGTCTGTTTCTTTCCAAGATTGGCATATTGGCTTGGTGGCCTGCCAGGTGTCGAGTGAATATTGGTAGAAGCAAATCAACTACCATCAACCACCACCACTGTTGAAAAACTCAAACTGACTGAATCAACTCCTCCAAATGGAGGGGGTCATTTTTGGACATTTGAGCCTTCAGGATTCAGAAGGGTTATTTTGATATCCCTTTTAACTTCTCCATGATCATAATCCACTGATCACCAATCATATTCCATAATTCATAGTATATTGAATGATTGCCAGAAGACTTGATTCTTACCTAGATGCCACTACAAATTCAAAGTCTGCCGCCTTAGGCATAATACATAGCAGAAAGCAACCACAATATATACAATTCAAAAAATCTGTAACGGACAATGCCTTCCTATGTGGTGTGTTGCAGGGTTAGATATAGCACCATTACCTTTGAATTAAATAAAGACTAGTTGTATCTGTTTATACTAAAACTACTAAGGGCCTGTTCTTTTCGTGGGTAAATTAGGTAGGTAAAAGGGTGAAGTTGGTTGAAGTTGGTATTTTTTTTTTTGAGGTGGGTTAAAGTAGGTTGAAGTGGGTTGATGTAGGTTAAAGTTGGTATATTTTTTATGTGGTGGGTTGAAGTGGGTTAAAATAATGAGAATGTAATTAATGTGTGATAATTTATGAAGTTATCGAAATTTTGTGGAATTTTTGTTAATTCTTTTTTTTATTTTTTATTTTTTTATTTTTTATTTTTATTTTTTATTTTCATTTTTCATTTTTTATTTTTTATTTTTTTGAAATTTTAAAAATTAAATAAAAAATACAAAATACAAAAATTAAATACAAAAAATTTAAATTTAAAAATTTAAAAATAAAAAACTAAAAAAATACAAAAATACAAAAATAAGACTATTCCAAAGTACGATAATTTACCAAAAAGTAGTATACTGAACTTTTTGGTGCAAGAATTATTAAATCTCACATGATACTTTACAAATTATTAAAATTATGATGGGGGTGGGTTGAAGTTGGTTGAAGTGGGTTGAAGTAGGTTGAAATAGCAATTGACCCACGAAAAGAACAGGCCCTAATTATCTACTACTCTATTTGATTTTTTGGGGGGGGGGGGGGAGGATAATTTAAAAATACACTCTGCTTTAGTCCATTGTAGTCCAAGCTGAAAGGAATTGCCCAACTTAGCCTTTTCAGCTCTGTGGGAAGTAGAGAAACTGAGCCACCATCTATATATCATCTTCTGCTATATATACATGCCTATTGCCTCCAAACTGACAAGAGGCCAACAAATACAAATTCTCTCTGCTTCTCTTTGCTTCTTCGTATCCTTATGGCTGCTATTAATTCTACCTCCTCATCTCTTAGATGCGAGCTACGTGTACTCGGAGCTAAAAACATAGAAACAAAGCAAAAGGGCGGCCTCTTTATCAGATGCTGCCTCTCTACAGGAAACAGCAGGAGAATTCAGCTGGACACCCACGAGTCAGTAATTCCTGTGGAAAATGGTGACTATCTATTCTGGAATGAGAGCTTTTCTCTAGTATGCAACAGCACGGAGGACCCATTGAGCAAGCTAAGGGAAGAGAGCATAGTTTTCGAGCTTCGATGGAGACCCAACTTGAGGCCCAGGTTTCTGGAGAAAGCCATTGGTGGGTCCCATTCTCACCTCCTCGCCAGTGCTGAGGTGGCATGGAAGAATGTTCTAGATGCACCAAGCATGGAAGTTCAGAAATGGGTTGCTCTTAATGTAGTGAATGATCAGTCTGGGACTCTGATGTTTGATGAGCTCGGAGAAGGTGCCAAGCCTTGGACTTTGGAGATAGCGATTAAGGTTCTTGTGCTTGAATCATCATTGGTGTCACAGGAGGAGATTGCGAGGAGGAGGAGTAGAAGGGGGGGTCCGTGCAGCTGCAGCTCGGATAATGGAGACTGCTGTGCCTCTTGTGCGGATAATGAGCTTCTCTTTTTGACGGAAGCTCTCGACGCAGCCTTCTAGCTCAGGCTAGGTTTGTTAGAGCATTCCCAGCCGTGAGCTAATTTTTTGGCTCACGGGTGGGGACCTATTATTGTCACATCAACCTTCTCTCTAACTTTTTATCTCACAATCCTCACTCTCTCCAATACAAGAGTCACCACTTTGACTCACTAAATAAAATAATACTAATGGACCCACACCAAAGCCAATTTAATTGGTTTATTATTTTTGTTTTGGTTAGTTGTTTGGGTTTATTAATTTTGGAAAAAATAATATGCACATAATAATTTGATAATACAACTCATACAACAAATTTTTTTTAAAAAAATACAACTTCTTTTCAAAAACCCAATAAATAAATAAAGAAATAAAAATATTGAACAATCCAAAAACAAAAAAACTAATAAAAATAAAAAAATAAGAAAAAGAAAACAAAAAAATCCAAAAAAAGAAACATAAAGAACAGCAAAAAAACACCCAAAAAAAAGAAAAAATGGGCCGAGATTGTCTCGTGCAGGTGAGCCGTCCCACGGGTCTCGGCGTGCGAGCCCACGAATGCAGGTCTTCCCTCCAGCCCGCCCGCCTGCCACCCTGGATTTTGGGCCTGCGAGACTCCCGTTGGGAGTGCTCTTAATTTGTAGCTAAGCTATTGAAACCAGTTTTAGGAAATGAGTATGACGCACATCAGCACATGCCATAGTGCTAAGTGCTGACTTCGGTTCACTTGTGATTGTGTGTATTTGTGTGGCTTTGGGGACAATGGAGATTCCTGTCTGAATTAGCTTGCACATATTTAGAATCTGTTCTTTTTGTAGGTCAATTCTTAAATACCAATCTCGATTTACTTTAACCTACTTCAATCCACTTTAACTTACTTTAACCCACTTCCATTATTTTAACCAAGTTTAATTTATCACATAAAAAAATTTAACCCACTTTAACCTACCTCAACCTACTTCAACCCACTTCACCCTTTTATCCACCTCAATTTACCCACGAAACGAACAGTCCCTTAAAGTTGCTTAGTTTTACAATTTACAGGCATTAGTTATACTCCACTCCATAGTTGAAGGGTCCTCAATTTTGTATGTACTAGTTAAGGACCTTGTTTGGCAATCAGCTGATAGTTATTAGTTGTTAGCTGATTGTATTAACTGTTTAACTTAACTGATTATATTATCTGTTTTTGAAAATAGATAGGCTACTTGATAAAATTTCACTTATGCCTATGACATAATTTCATTATTTTTTTTAACAATGTAATTGTTTTTATTGCATTTTTTTTTTCCAACATGAAGTATGAATTATAAATTGTGGCTTCTGAAAGATATAGAATTACATTTACATCTTCACCAAAATTTGATATTTATTGTCACAATATTTTTGTTTAACGTTAACTTAATTTCCTTTTTAGTAATAATTGGAATTTATATGACATAGAAATATTTAGAATATTGTACATTTCAAAAGACTAATTAACCTATATTGGGAGTGTTTGGTAACATAGCTGTTTGAAGAAAATAGAGCTGTTTGAAGAGACTTTAGCTGTTTTGACTAAGTCAAACAATTAAAGAGGTGTTTGGTAAATAATTGTTTGAAAGAGCTGCTTTGTCCCAAACAGCTCTTTTTCAAACAACAATTTCTATTAGCCTTTTGGAAATAGCTGTTTGTGGAAATTACAATATTATCCAAAAGTTTAACAAAATTACATGCATGCCATTAATAAACTCTATTTCTAGTTTCTTACCTTACCTAAATCTTAGACTACGTTTGCTGTAACGCCCCCAATTGTTAATGACTGATTACTGTAACTTAATCGCCTAATTACTATTGATTTACAGCGGAAGTCTTTGATTGGAGGCATTACCGCCGTTCCATGATGGAACAAGGTTAACTGATTTACCGAGCCTTGGAATTACCCAACAAAATGTCTGGTTGCTCATACAGTTCAGAATACTCTTGATAACTTAGCATACCGTTACCAAGCATTGTCACCCTCGAAGTTTCAAAATAATAAAAATAATAAACAATTCTCAAGATACCTATCATCACTGTGAGCGTTGACTAGCTAACGTTCAGTAACGTCCATTTTTGCTACCTTCCGCCTTATCAGGAGGACAACTGTTCAATACTTCTCATACCTAAACAGAAAATATGAAAACATGCGAATGATGAGTCGAAGCTCAGCACGTACATTCCTATGCAGTAAAATAAGTCTTACGTTAAAGAAGTTGGGCCAGCCGCATTTTAAAATATTTTGTTTTGCAAACAGGAGAGAGAGAATGTATCGGTAAAATTGATTTGCTGATTACTATCTGGAAGTGGACCCCTTAGCCGACGTACGTCTTGAAACGATCATACTTTGGGTGCTCACCCCCCAAGCCGATCGAGAAGCCTGAGTTGACGCCGCGCGCGGGTATATTGATGGGCATAAGCCCTGATAATTGATGGGCACAAGCCCTGATGATTGATAATTGGCGGGGCCACTTGTTTATGTGACAAAACATTGAAAAATCGGTTCATTAAATAAATCTTGTATTAATTTTTCATTTGTGAGAACCTTGTGAATTTTTGAAGAATATAGGCAATGTACGTACCTGGTCTTTGAGATTCTCTCTCCTTTATATTGGAGAATGTGCATTTGCAATTCGAAACGACAGAGGTGACCTCATTCCTGCTTCAATTATGAAATTGTGTTATTTCCAATTAGTGCGGGACTAAGAGCTCTATTAAATTTTCTCAACTTAATGAACATTTTAAAGGCTGTCAACCTCTCTTTTACACTGCTAATGTTTGGTTAAAGGGGGTAATTCGCCTTGTGCTCGTGAATAACGACATTATCACCATCACTAAGCTTGCGACTATCGCTATTTCATTACAGGATTAGCATTAATGTCATTATGAATCACTGTTATTAATACTTATTATTGCATCGTTGATTTATGGCCACCTTTATAACCATTATTAATGTTATTATAACAATTATTGATTCTTTCTTCGAGCTGTCGTTATGCATTAAGCTTTTCATTCAGATTTCACCCAAGGCTCGCTTAGATATTTTGAAGCAGTCGAATGATTAAGCTTAAACTTTACTTAAACATAGAACTTTGTATCACCAACTATGACAATAACACACACCAAATTTACAACATTCTAACACCTAATCCTCATAATTTCATTTAATTATTCCTTCATAATGCACTTAACGCCACCAAACTAACCATAATTAAGCTTGTATTATATTTAACTTGCAGCCCTAAAACTCTCATGTCTATGTTCTGGGCATACCCACATACCTCACTAAATCCCACTCACATGCCTCTCATTTTCATGTAAAATTATCAAGGCAGCTCCACTAAATTTTTACTTTAACTTACCCCAAACTCCTGCCCACGACATCAAATACCTCCATGACATTGAAACAATTATCTTGCACATGTATGTCACCTTATTTTACTTCAAAACGCATTGACATTTAATTAAAGCTTCAATTAGGCTATAACCCTACTCCATCAAGTGTATGGCCATAATCACGCACCCAACATATAACGTACAATTTCATCCAAATATGCATTCAGATTGATCTTAACATCATCAAACTAGCATAATCAAACCAAGCTTTTTTCACTAATCTTCGAACCCTAATGACCACTCATAGCGAGGCATATACATTCAATGTTTATCACTTACTGATTTCATTTAGTCATTCATTAAAATGAGCCTCAAAGCAGTTAAAATGAGCCTCAAAGCAGTAAATCATCATAAACAAACTAAAATCAATTATAATTCCCAAATCCTCACTCACCACACTACTCCAAATCTCTCAATCCACAATTCAAGTCAAGCATCCAACATGCAGAATCCTCTACTTTTATTCGATTATTCATGAAAATCAATCTAAATATCATTTACTCAACAAGAACAACTAAAATCCAATATAATCACCAAACCTCCATTCATGACACATTTCACAATCCTCCTCATTCAATTCATGCCCCAAAATCTAGAAAATTTACAAATTGATGCTCACTTGGCATGAATACACTGATTATTACTCAATTCAATCACAAAAACATCATAAATCAAATCATGAAAGCTTAGGATTTTTACCTTCTCACACCAATTTGGAGGAAGATTAAGGAGGAGGAGATGGAGGTGCTGGTGACGGGTCGGTGGCGTCGGGCGGCGGGCGGTGGCGTTGGGATGGCCAACTTCGGCCGGTGACGACCGGTGGGGCCCGAATAGGGCTGGCGAGAACCGGCAGAACAAGGAGAGAGGGAGCAGAGCAGGCTTGGCGTGATGGTGGCGCCATGGGAGGTCTGCCTGGTAGTTTGGACGGTCGACGAGCCACTGACAGTCGATGACGAAGCCGCTGCTCGGCGGCCAGCGAAGGCAGACGCGAAGGGGGGGGGGATGGGGGTCGGGTGTCAGGGCAAGGCAGAGAGGGGCAGAGGAGAGGTGTGAGATTTTTGGGGGTTGGTTTTGATTTTCACCCGACTTATGTTGGTTTATCTTCTTCTTTTTTTTTTTTTGACTCATTATCTTATTTTATTTTGTCTTGTTCTTTTCACTATATATATATATATATATATATATATATATATATATATATATATATATATATTTCCGGCTAAGGTTACTGAATTAAAATTTTGATCTTTTGGATGTAAAATATTGAAAGAACATTTTCATATTAACAGACGTTACGTTATTTATTAGAATTCTAGTAAATTATTTTAGGAGTAACCGAAAATTCATTTTGAGGCCACTCCGCCGATTCAACTTGCAATTGCACAAATACGTATAAATATGCACAAATACGTATAAATATATAGAAAATGTTGAAAGAAAATGCGGGGCCCAACTAGATGAAGTTATAATTAAGATTATTCAATATAATTAAAATGAATATTAGGTTCGGGCCGTTACATTTGCCTTCAATTTCTTCTACTCGACCTCTCTACCTTCATTTTCACCCTCCCTATTGTCATCAATAAACTCTATTTCTAGTTTTCTTTTGAGTTGATGAAGATTAAATTATTTAAAATTCATACATATTTCAATTCATGACAAAAATATAAATGTAAGTTCATATTAATTGCAATTTAAAAAAAATAAGCATCTCTAAAAATAACAAAGGTGATAAGATGTAGGCATTATATAAGTAAGCAAACATTAAAAACAAAAGAAAATAAGTAATGAACACAAATTATTTAAATTAATGAAAGATAAAGTTCCAAGAATGAAGCTAATTTGTACATATGACATATATTAATTTTTTTAAACATAAAATAAGATGATCAATAGATAAAAACTAATTTAATTGAAAAGTATTTTAGAGAAAGGGCATCAATGAAATTTTACCAAATATATTTTCCAAAAACAGCTAATTTTATCAAACACTTTTTCTGAAAACAGCTAATTTAAACAGCTAATGCAAAAAGCTAATCTAAACAGCTAATATATATAGTTAACAGCTAACAGCTAATTACCAAATAGGGCAATTATTTATTAAATTGAAGAAAAATATTTAAATTAAAATCATCAACTTCTTGTATGCAAATCCTCAAGAAGGCTCACCTTCTCTGAGTTGTTAGAGTTGAAGGAGGAGGAAAATGGAGAAGAGAAAGAAGGTACAACAAGCAAAATAAATGAATCAGTATGATATTAGCAAAAGAGTTGGATTTTTGTGTTGAATATAATTTGACAAAAACAAAGGAGTAATATGATAATTTTGATATTGAGGCCCTATTAGGCAAAATTAGCAGTTCAAGTAGCAGATAATAGTTCAGGTAGCAGATAACTGTTTAGGTAGCGGATAGCGTTTTTGAAACAGCTGAGCAGTTGAAATAAATGTATTCGGTAAATTTAGCTGTTGAGTTAGCTGATTAATGTAAATTGACATAAAAGTATATAGATAATTTCCAAAGATAAAATTTCCAAATGATATTTTTTAGCAAACAAAATATGAAACGCTACTTTTGAATGTAAAACGTTAATACTATTAGCTTTTCAAAAACGCTGCTTAAAATGCTAAACGCTCCTTGAAATGCTTGTCAAAATATTATGTTACCGAACACTAAAAATTAACCGATGAGTGTATTGACTTAGTCAAAATGCCAAACACTACCCAAAAAGCTGTTGTCGAACACTCCTTAAATAGTAAAAAAAACTCTTGCAAAAAGCCCATCTAAAGAGCTTTTTACAAATTAGTTTTTTGGATACGAAAAGCTGATGCAAAAAAGCTATTTAACCAAGCGGCTCAAAGAGCTTTTGGACGAAGGTCAAACAGCTAATACCCATAAAAAAACTCTTTCTGACTCCAAAAAGCTGTCAACTAAATAGGGCCAAGATATTTTAAAAATCTTTTTATCAGATTGGTCCAGTCAAGCAATGGATGGATCAAGCTAAAGATTTTTTTTGGGGGGTGTTGTTTGGTAAAAATAAATGTCTTATTTAAGGAGTCTTATATATATATATATATATATATATATAATCTATATATATATATATATATATATATATATAAATCACACATATATATATATATATATACATATAAACATATACATATACATATATATATAACATTACAGATACATATACATATACATATATATATCTATATATATATATATATATATATATATTATATATATATATATATATATATTATTGAGAACAGATTAATAGGAGGAACAAGGGAGTTTGAGACGGAAAATTCTTCTCCCATTACAGCGGTAAATGGGTCGATTTAGATCGATCTGTTTAATAATTGGGTCAACTTCAAATCAGTCTCTAAAATAATTCAAATTTATCCCCGCCCCCGAAAAAAAAATTTTCATATTCAATAGCCCATTCATGTCAACTTCAGATTTAAAACTCTCTCAAACAAACAAAAGTACCCTGGCCTAAAAGCTATCGAAAAGCTATCAATCAAACACGTTAGTGATCTAGCTATACATTCATTTAAGTATGGTATACATTGTAAATATCTTTTGATAAATAAATTTATCTTTAAGATCAAATTCTTTGCTACCTAACGTGTGATAGATACATTCTTAATTAAAAGCCAGTAGGAAATTAAAAAGTTGCATCTCCCTTCACCCAAGTCCCGTGAATTGTTGACTTGGAAGATCTTTTATGATGAGAATCTATCTAACCTCGGACTTAAGTGACATATCTTGAAGCTCAATTAGATAAGATATATTTGAAATTCCCTTTTCAGACATTAGAGCCGGAGAATATTGAGGATTCAACTGTAGTACTTATATCATCCTCAATTTATTCATTTGAGAAATTTTGAATGGGTACACGTTTCTTTTATCAACATAATTGCGCAAAAGTGAGCTGAATTTTTAGCTGATCAGTGGGGTCTATTACCTCCACATCAACTTTTGAGCCAACTTTTTTGCCGACAATCTTTCCCTTATCCAATATAAGACTCACACCTTTAGTTCACTATATAAAATAATATCTATGAAACCCACCACTAAACATACTTATATTTTTTGGGGGGACAAAGTGGCATTGATTAAGTAAATAAAATTATTTTTTTATCTTTGAAAAATAATTTATAGTTGTTTAATTTAATAAAAACAATTTGTTTATCTTTGAAAAAAATTTCAAGCAAAAAAAAAACTCATCAAATTTTATCAAAAAATTTCTACCCAAAAGATTTCAAAAGGAAAATATGAGCCAACCAAAATATTTTTTCAAAAGGAAAAAGCAAAACTGTACGACCCAAAATAACTTCCACTAAAAAAACAAATAAAAATAAAATTGAAGCAAAGAAAAAACAGAGAGAGAGAGAAAAGCATGATGTGGTGTGGGCGAGCTGCTCACAGAGCCGAGCCAGCTCGTGAGCCCCCGCAAGCCTCCCTATATGAAGTAGCGAGTGACTTGCTCGCTCATAAGACCCAAAAATTGGCTCGTGAGTCGACCATTGCACATGGTAAGAGCACTTATAAAATTGAATTAACAAATGCATATATACTGTGTTCAATGTCTTAATTATAAATATTTTTTGGGAGGTACTCACCATAGCAAGTGCTTTTATTGTCACTAAAAGGTTGCTGAGCAATCTTATGTTTCCTCCTTCATGAATGTTTATAATTTTGACCAAGAACCAAAATAAGACATTATAAGCTTTTTATATGAAATAGTTTTTCAAAAAATATTTGTTGTAAAGAATTAATATCTTTTTGTCATGATTATATTGACTAATATTTAACTGTTTAGCTCCAAAGAAAAATAGAGTCACTCCCTCCATTCTTTATTTATTATCAAAAGCATCTAATTCTCTAGTCTCATATTATTGTCGAAGCTCGGTTCTAAGAATTTAATTTTTTTTTTTATTGGTTGAAAACTCAGTTCAACAATATAAATGCATTTAATAATTATTTTTGCATATTTTCTAAAATTAACTACTAATATGAGATGAAGAGAGTAGTATTTAAGATATGCCTTTTTGTAAAATTGAATTTTGGTGAAACTATTATCCTTAAGATTAGATAAAAGGTCAATAAAATAGATATCTTTTCCCACAGTAAGGGCTTTTTTTTAGTGGAAAACTAGTGAAAAATGGCAAAGTGTGGAAGGAAGCAGGAAGAAATGAGAAATTTTAAAGAGCGAAAAAAATTTGTCTCTTTTTTTTTTTGAATCGAGAAGTGTGAAATACTTTTTAGGTTAAGAGACTGAAAAACATTTTCACAAAATGAAATCAATAAAAAAGAACAAAAACAATTAGGAAGAGATGAAAATTTCAAATTTACCGACTAAAAAAACCTACCCTATAGTCTATAATGAACCCCTCCCTTTGTTTTCTCCAGTTGGCAATCTATTTTATAGTGTTAATTGATAAACATTAAGGACATGTTCTTTTTTTTGGGTAAATTTTAATATACCAACTTCAACCAATTTTAATTAAAAAATTTCAATTTCAACCAATTTCAGTTAACTTCAATCCATCTCTTTCAAAATTTTCATAACTTATAAATTATCATGTAAAAATTAATTATGTAAAACTTATATGCATAAAAATTCCTTCAATGAAAAAAAAAAAGTCATAAATGTTTGTTTTATGCAAAATGTAATAAATAATTATATTATCCAAAATATTAATTTTTCTTTATTAATTTAAGTTTTTTTATGGACAATTAATTTAATTTGGGGAATTTTAGAAGGAATAGATACGAACCCCGAAGTTGGCGTCTGAGCATACCTCAATGTGTGGTGGCGGCAGACGGCCTACGTGCGCGGTGATTCAACCCTGAGCAACATGGTGGCGGCAACAAGGGCATCTAGGCAGGCCATAAAGGGGGTGTTTGGGTAGACTGAAGGGAGAAAGGGTTGTCTGGGCAAGTAGAGGGAGCTGTTGGGGAAAGTATTTGAAAAATCAAAAATTGTGTGAAAGTGAATTTCTGTGGAATTGCATATAGATAAGATAACGTATACTTTAACCTTCTTTTTCTCAAATTACCATTGTACCTTTTTTTACATCATTTTAAAATTGAATTATATACTTATATTACATCAGATTAATTCATATATAAAATCAATGATATATATATGTGAAAATTATACATATAAAAAGAGTCATAAATATTATGCCAAAAATTAAACAAAAAAAGATTCTCACTCTTTTACATTAACCAACTTCTACCCACTATTTAAAAAAAATAACTTTTTTTAATTTTAGCCAACTTCAATCCATTTCAATCCAATTTTACAAACTCTAAATAAAAAAAATTAATTTCTAAATCCACTTCAATCAATCTCAATTTTTTTACTTAATTTATCTATTTTTATTTTTTGAAGGAAAAAAAAACCCTAAATAATAAACATCATTGTGTATCGCTATCAATTAATTAATCCAAACAAAAAAATCGGTTTAAGTACAATTTGCGGATAACATTTTTTTGGGTTGCCACGCCGCGTATCCAGTAACCAATTCAAATTCTTTTGAAAAAACTCTCCACTCCCCAGAGAGAGAGGGAGAGAGAGAGTATATATGAGACTCCCCACTAAACAAACAGCAGCTGGGTACTCATATTACTACTACAACAGGGAAGAAAATAACTAGAGAGAGGAAACATGGCGGAGAGACCCAAACCTGTCAGAAAACCACACACTTCCACCTCCGATCTGCTCACCTGGTCTGAAACGCCGCCCCCAGATCCGCCGTCCTCCGCCACCGCTCCTCGTTCTCACATGGTTATACTTCTCCTCTTCTTCTTTCCTTATTGTAAAAATGCCCACCATTTTCCCTTCTTTGGGTCCAATTTTCTCTGTTGTCTTGCTATTAGGGTTTTGGTTTGACTCTTTTTTTTTTTTTTAATCGATTCAGCCTTCTGATGCTGTTAGTAAGGTGCTGTTTGGAGGTCAGGTCACTGATGAAGAAGCTCAGAGCCTCGCCAAGAGGTAAGATCTGCTCCATTTTTTTCTTCCTATCCGTGATTTTCATTTGTTTTCAAATTAAATATTTTTATTTTCCCGGGCTCTCGGTTTATCTTTATTACTATTATCATGTTTGCAAATTGCATGTCACTGTTTTTAATATTTTTGTTTTTTTGGTTTGCTTTCCTGGGATGCTGATTTTGTTAGGAAAAGGAATTTCTTCTGAGCGTAGAGGGAAATTTTGCCATCATAGTGGGGTATAATTTGATTTTTGTACCCGTTTAACTCCACCCCTTTTTTTGGGGGGGGGGGGGGGGGGGGGGGATGAGTCCTAGTATTAAAAAGATTTGATTTAATCTCATATTTTTATATCAAATCCTATAGTTTTGCACTGCAAAATGCAATGTTAGTGTGAAGTTTCCCTTTTCAGTGTGAGGTATATGAATAGAACTAAGCACCTGAATGTAATCTTCTGGTTTAGATCCAATGGATGGATTTAATGATATTCTATTGATGATTCTCCTTTTTCTGACTTTGATTCTTGTGGATTTGCCTCATCTACTTATGATCCTTGAGGGTTTTTTTTTTTTTTTTTTTTTTTAACAAGATTGATTATGGATGTTGCTGTTGTTTAACCATCTCTGTACCCTCTAAGTTTGGTGGATGCAAATATTTTGTCTATCTAAATCTCTCAGTTTTAACTTTCAAATCATGAACCTCACTTGTTGTGGTGAGTTGGTATGTTGGTGATTGCAACACTGTGCATACGGTTATGGCTTAAATTTGTGGGCATTTGATTGGTGTGAAGTAACCATGATCTTTGGTTGGCATATCTGCATAGAATGTGGAAGATCAGGCATATGACAGAGACCTTTCTTCAGAAAGATTTCTTGCCATTAATCTGGCAATTGAAATGGAATCCCCTGAATTCTCTTTCTTTTATTTGTGAATGTATTTATGATCCTGGACTAGTTTTCAGTTCTTGAACCATGCTTTTCTTGATGTGTTCTTTTACGGAAATTGCTCATTTAGCTACACCAATCTGTTACATCTTCATCTTGTGGGGTCTGGATTGTTCTGCATTTCAGCATGGTTTTCTGATTATCTGTATGAGCTGCGTGAATGCCTGTTATCTCCTTGACTGACCTGATCATTTTGTTGGCCACCTTCAGGAAACCTTGTTCTGGTTACAAAATGAAGGAAATGAGTGGCAGTGGAATATTTGCTGCGTCTAGTGATGATGATGCATCGGAACCTGGGGGTGCCAATTCTGTACCTAACAAAACTGGAGTTCGGATTTAT
The DNA here is from genome assembly GCA_029747015.1 of Carnegiea gigantea. Lineage (NCBI taxonomy): Eukaryota > Viridiplantae > Streptophyta > Magnoliopsida > Caryophyllales > Cactaceae > Carnegiea > Carnegiea gigantea. The sequence continues at coordinate 1,946,587 of JAKOGI010000001.1, read as the reverse complement.
CAGGTTTGATGCCTAGTTGTATTATTTGAAGGGTGAGAGCTTTTTATAATGCTGTACATGTCAAAAAAAGGTGTTTAATTTGTTTGGTTTTGTATGTTAACCTGCAGCAAGCTCTTAATGGGATTAGCCAGATTTCTTTTAGCGCAGAAGAGAGTGTGGCCCCTAAGAAGCCTACATCTCTGCCGGAGGTAGCAAAACAGCGTGAACTGAGTGGCACATTAGTAGCTGAGTCAGATGCAAAGATCAAAAAGCCATTATCGGATGCCAAGTGCAAGGAGCTCAGTGGGCATGATATTTTTGGCCCACCACCGGAAAATCCTCCTCGATCATTAGCTGCTGCACGTTCACTTGAGTCAAGAGAAAAGAATGACATGGGAGAGCCTGCACCACGGGCTGTCCGGACATCTGTCAAAGTTTCCAATGTGAGTATGCTTTATGTGAGTTATAAGTATGTGCACCTATGTTCTGTTTCTCCCGTTACATCATTAATTGGATTACCTTCTTGAGCCTGAGCTTGCTTGCTAAGGTGCCTGGTTGATTCAGTCCTTTGCTAGTCCCTGTGAATTGTGATAAAGGGCTATGATATCAAGGACGGTCGGACAACATTGAGTTAGGGTCTTGGCTGAAGAAAATGACAATAAAAAACATCTGGATACGAACATTCATGTCTCTGGAATTGCAGAAGTTGCCTGTTTAGGGTCACTGTTCGTAAAAGTATCTGTTAATGCTAGCTGCAAGTGTCAATTGTATTCTATTCTTCAAGAGGGGTGTAACTTTCAAGCTGTCATTTCCTGTTCATTGTAGAAGCCACTGACATGATTAACCTTGTTTGAAATTTGTAGCCTGCTGGAGGGCAGAGTAACATTCTGTTTGGTGATGAAGAGCCCGTGGTCAAGACAACCAGAAAGATTCATAACCAGAAGTTCCAAGAGCTCACAGGTAATGATATTTTTAAGGGCGATGCTGCTCCTGGATCAACAGAAAAGCCTCTTAGCAAGGCTAAGCTGAGGGAAATGAGTGGCAGCAACATATTCGCTGAGGGTGAGAGAGTAGAACCTAGAGACTATTTTGGTGGTGTGCGCAAGCCTCCTGGTGGAGAAAGCAGCATTGCCTTGGTTTAGTTTACGGAATTAGTTCACCACACCCATTGTCATGGCTAATATGTTGACACCAACTTGTGTCTTGTATGACCTGTGGGAATGTTCCTCCCTTTCAAGCAGTTTCAGTCAGGAGTCTGCGAGCTGCTGATCTGAGTACACGGTGTTAGGTTTTAACGATGTAACCTAAAATAAGTTAGTCAATAGTTGTCTTCCATGGCATGGTGTTAGTTTCATGGATTAGAACATTATTGAAAGCTGTAACCTCTGAACTATGTAATGCTTTTGATTTTTGCATGTTTACCCTAATTATATTGACTTATTAAGCATTTAGAAATGCTAGACTGTGGTCACTCAGTCTTTTCAGTCTCCTAATTTGACATTGTAGTTCGGGTTTTCTTGCTTGTTATCTTCTCCAGGTCTCTGATTTTAGACGTTTAGCTCGATTACTGAAAATATCGGGAAATTTCAATTCAATTAGGTAAAATGTATGCTGCTTTCGAGGCAGGTTGACTCGGTCCTTGGCTTGCTTGTTTCCTGTCATCTGGTGTCTGGTGATGTTAACTCATAACGAAAGGGAAGGATCATGCTAGTATATGATATTGAAAACATGCTCAGCTCTCTATCCGTCAACATATTCCTTATTCAACAAACATCCAAACTACAGCAAAAAAACCCAAAAAAACAAAAAAAAAGGGGAGAGAAAAAACCCAAAGACCACAATACAACCGCAAGCTCCAGATCATAACCACAGCCGGAACCCTCCAAGATTAGTACTCAACAAAGTTGCTCAAGCATCACTACGCCCAACCAACTCGAGCAGCATCTTCTCGTAATCTCCATGAGTGTCCTTAGCAATAGCACGGTCAAGAGGAACACTGTTTCTGCGGTAGTACTCTTCCTTTATCCTTTGCAGGTCCACCTCAGCACGAGTAGTGACAACTCTGGTGAGAGCCCCTTCATCTGTTCCCAACCTGTTTATGGCCAGACGAAGCACCTTCTCGAAGTATTTCTCAGGGCAGGTCAAGCACTTGATGGTTGCCCTCAGCAGTTTGAGGTAATCATCCTTTGGGTCAGCCTTCAAATCCTAAGAAGAGCAACACATTACACACATTACTAGAATCATCTTCAGCAGAATGCGGTAAGAATTGAAAACAGCAAGAGCAATTCCAAAAGTCTCTGGTACCTTGGTGATGGCGTTGCCATATTCGTTGTTGTAGTGGTTGAGAGTCGCACCCAGTTGTGCCTTGCTCCTGGTAGCAATTATTCTAATCAGCTCCTCATCAGCGTAAGCCTTGTGCGAGATCTTCTCATGAAGTATCTTAGCCTCTGATTTTGCGAGTGATGTGTTGATTTCTGGTCCCTCGTATCTGTATGAGCTCACAAGAGGAACCAACAGCTGCAAACAGGAAGGTTCAAATTACTGAGTAAGCACAACACGACTTATCCAGGAATTCTAATGTTCAGATTAAGGGTTCATCCTGTAAAGTTCATCTGATCTTGTCAATTATTAGTATTAGAATTGCTTTGCTCCAGAAAACCATCTATTTTTCTAGAACAATACGCAATATTTCATCTAAAGCTGACAGCAGCTTGCCAGCATCCAAAAAAGAAGCCTCAAATTGAAGCCAGGGTTAAACCTCAATTTGTTAAGCTATCAGGGAGTCTAAGTTGACAAAGGATTTAAGTTTTAACTACCCAATTTGAAGAAAGTTGATCCAAGATGATCTCGCCTTTACTACTTGCTAGAAATACAATGCAAAATATAATGCTAAAATCTTAAAAGTTGGTGATCATAATTCTAGTCTAGTAAAAAAGGGAGCAGAAAAGCACACCTTGCGATAATCACCAGTGGTGTGATGAGCAACATCTTCTTCAATGGATTTCTTGTAAAGAGAATGGTAAGCTCGCCTTGCTTGGAACAGATCTTCAGAAGATCTTGTGCAAGCGATTTCAATGAGAGCCCAGTTGCTAGAACTGAACTTCTTCGTAGCTTCATTTGCCAGATACGCATCACGCTCTGCTGGATCCAAAGCGAACAAGTGCACTGCCCTCTGCAAAATCAGTTGAATTTATCTTCAAATCTTTTAATCGAGAGAGAGAGAGAGAGAGAGAGAGAGAGAGAGAAGAAAACCTCAAAATCACTAGAAAGCTCTTTATCGAGAGCTTTGAGCAGATCTTCGCCATAAGTTGAAGTATAAACCTCACGGATCAACTTACGTTGAGCAGCATTCCTGTGTGCTAATATAGTTATGATCAAATTCTCATTCGTTCCCCATCCTGCAAATTAATCAATTTTCGACAAGTTTTAGCAAAGATCTTGCTTAAGTCACAATAATCGATTAAAATCTTACTGATTACAGAGCAGATTTTGCTTAGAAAATCACTAAATCACGAATGCATCATACTGACTACAAAATCAAGTATAAGATTATAGTTAAAACTCAATGGACGATTGAAATATCGTTGATTTCAGAGCAGATTTTGCTAAGAAACCACTGAATCGTGATTGAATGATTATTAATTACAAAAATCAAAGTAGTAAGTGATGGAAATGAATCAAAGAGGAGTGGTTGAGACCTGCAAAAGCTTTGTGGAGTTGCTCGGCGTCCTCGGCAGCGTCAGGCAACGCGGCTGGAACTGTCAATGTCGCCATTGATTCTCTCTCCTCTCTGGCGCTCTCTCTTGCCTGTCTCTCAAAAGCAGGGTATGATTGATGATGACTTTGAATGTATTAAAGAAAGAAGGAAATCAGAACTGATATGGGTTCAGATTTATACGGAGAAAGTGGTTGATTGATTTATTTATTACTATTAATGATATTTTCGGTTTATTGTCCACGTAATCGGGTCGATTTGTTTCCCAATCGTCGCATTTTCGTGCGTTGATTAGGTTGCTGACGGGTGGCAGATGAGGGGTGAGGTGTACTGGGGTAGGGCTGATAAAAATTTGGATCAGTATAAATTAGACAATTGGATAAAAATTTTATGTCTGGATCCTATTCAGATTATGAATTGGACATTTTGATCACCCTCGGACGAGGATTCGAATATCGAATGTTCAGATTCGGTTGTCTGAATATCCGAATTTGTGATATGATTTCAGGACATTCCGATCGAAATTTTATGTGATTGAACCTGAACACGATTTTTCAATGTCCGAATCTGGTTTTGCCTGAAATTGTTTTTGTAAAATTTTCTAGAGAACTTAGATTAAAATTGCACATAAATATAGTTGTCCGATATCTGAACTCAGTTGTCCAACTGTCCGAATTTGTTCGAACCAGAAATGGTTCAAAAATCTGGACAATCCGAACCCGATGAATCCAATTCGAATTTAAATTCGGATGTGACCGGTTGTCTGAATTTTAAATTCAGACATATAATTTTGTAACTGTGCCCCCTTTTTTTGGCCAGACGAATTTTGGTAATCAAATTGGACAAATTTTTGCCAGCCCTAGACTGGTGAAGTGAGCATATGAGAGGAAAAAATTATTATTTAAAAAATAAAGGAAAAAAATAGATCATTATTGGTCTCATTCTCAGCATCGTTTTTTCCTACGACTGTAGAACTTTTGTCCAAGAGTTGTCAAAATTTGTCAAAAAAGTTCACAAATCACAAATGCAAAATATGTTTAACTTCATCATAAAAGTAAGTCATGCATAAGACTGATCATTTACGGATGAACAGAAAATTAGTAATTCTTCGTACTTTCTAAACCGTCTTGCTAAGCTTAACTATGAAAAATAAGATAAAGATACCACAAAAAGTCGTGAAAAAGAATATGATAAACTATGAGGTAGGAAATCAACTAAGAACTTTCAAAAATAGTTAGAGCATGCATCATTACAAGATTCACCTATTTCAATTGAAATTGTTAAAAATGTGATTGATTTAGGTAAAAAAAACTCAGAGTGGCTATCATGAAAGATGAGATATCTGCCATTAGAAGGATTACTACAAGTTTCAGAAAACAGCTTGAAAGCAGAAAGAAGGCTTAACTTCTATACGTAAATTGGCTACTTCGCATTTTGAGCTAAGAATGTTTTTTGATAATGGTTATTTGGTCTATTTCCAATTTTGCAGTATACCTATTGTTAAGAACATATGTGAAAATTAGACTATATGTAAAAGTAGCATATACAAGCTGTCTTTTTATTCTTACCTTTCATATTTTGGACTTTGCCCATATTGGCCCTGTTTATTTCATTGGTAAATTCAAATTTAACAACCTCATCTAATCTCAACCCATTTCAACTCAATTCACAAACTTCAATAAAAAAATACCAACTTTAATCCACTTTAATCAACTTCAACTCACTTTAACCTATTTCATCCAACTTTAATCCACTTCTTATTATTTTAACGGACTTCTACTCATTATTAAAAAAAAATTCAACCAACTTCAACAAAAAAATACCTACTTCAATCTATTTAAATCCACATTTACCAATCTCAACTAACCTCACTAATTTATCAACTCATATTTTCCAATAAAAAGAGCAGGCCCATAATAATTGGGGGAAAAAAAATTTCATGTATATGATGGTTTTATTTTAAAGATAGTGTAAGATGGGCATACTTGAAATGACTTTTAATAGATAGTTCACCCAAAACAATATCTAGTGTGAAATGAAGGGTTTGAGGAACCGATAAAAAACATCATTTGTTTTGTTTTTACGCCTAAAAGCATGACATGGGTCATATTCGACAACAGTATTTTAGGTAGCGTTTGACATTTTAACTAAGTCAATACACTCATCAAGGGCGTGTTCGGTAATAGCGTTTTGAGTAGCGTTTAGCATTTTGACTAAGTCAATACACTCATCAAGTAATTTTTAGTGTTCGTCAACATAGTATTTTAACTAGCATTTTAAGTAGCGCTTAGCGTTTTAAATAGCGTTTCTAAAAAGCTAATAGTATTAACGTTTAACATTTAAAAGTAGCGTTTCATATTTTTTTTGCCAAAAAATATCCTTACGAAATTTTATATTTGAAAATTATCTATATCTTTTTATGTCAATTTACATTAATCAGTTAACCCAACAGCTAAATTTACCGAATACATTTATTTCAACTACTCATCTAAACAGCTATCTGCTAATAGCTAAATTAGAAACGCTATCCGCTGCCTAAATAGCTTTCCGCTACCTGAACCGCTATCCGCTACTTGAACCGCTAATTTTGTCGAACAAGGCCCAAGTAACTTTTAGTATTCGATAACATAGTGTTTTGACTACTATTTCAAGTAACGTTTAGCGTTTTAAGCAGCGTTTTTGAAAAGCTAATAGTATTAACGTTTTGCATTCAAAAGTAGCGTTTTATAATTTTTTGTCAAAAAATATCATTTGGAAATTTTATCTTTGGAAATTATCTATAAACTTTTATGTCAATTTACATTAATCAACTAATTCAACAGTTAAATTTATCGAACATATTTATTTCAACTGCTCATCTAAACAGCTATCCGCTAACAGTTAAGTTAAAAATGTTATCTGCTACCTAAACAACTATCCGCTACCTGGACTGCTATCCGCTACTTGAATCGCTAATTTTGCCGAACAGGGCCATGATCGTTCAAACTTTCTTTTTTTTTTTTTTTCATTTCTCGCACCCAAATAGAATTGAATTTAGTAAAATTTAATGAGATTTGTATATACTAGACATGACACTACGGCTATCTAACACTATGACTGTGTTCGGTAATAGTATTTTGAGTAGTATTTAATATTGTGACTACGTTAGTATACTAATTAGTCAGTTTTTAGTGTTCGTAACTTAGTGTATTGATTAGAATTTCAAGTAGCGTTTAGCGTTTTAAGAAACGTTTCTGAAAAGCTAACAGTATTAACTTTGGTATTCAGAAGTAGCTTTCATATTTTTTGCCCAAAAAATATTATTTGAAAATTATCTATATCCTTTTATGTCAATTTACATTAATCAGCTAATTAACAATTAAATTTACTGAACACATTTATTTTAACTACTTATCTAAGCAGCTATCCACAAAATTGGAAACGTTATTAGTTATCTAAACAGCTATCCGCTATCCAAACCGTTATCCGTTATCTAAACAGCTAATTTTATTAAATATAGACTATATTACAAAAATCTATCAAGTGTGCTCGCCCCGCCCCCCAACCCCCCAAGACTGTACCAACAACATGCCCGTCATGCCATATGCCCATCAATGCGTATATTGTACTCTTTGGAGCATATACTCCCACGAACCACATCATCAAATATATATTAAAAAATTAATATACGATAAATACATACATAAAAAATATATATACGTAGATAATGAGAAGATGTACTATCGAAAGCACATAAAAAATTGCCTATGCCCATACTATCTTCTCAACCCGCAACACGCCAACTCAGCCAAGACATGCCCCAGCAGGGCCAGCACCAAACTTTGCAAGAATCATCCAATTGAATTTGATAGTATCAAACGGAGTGATTGGCCATCACTAATTAGGATCGCAGAATTAATCAAGTCCATAGTTTGACATGTGGAGAGTCATCCTGCATAAATTATTTGACTGGCTAGATGTCTAGATCTAATACATTCACATATTTTTTAATTTATTATAGTAAACATGGCCACCCACTAACCCTTATCTCAGGTGATATCTTAGTAATCTAACTGGCCCATAGAGAGGGCGAACCATATAAGTCCAAGCCTGAATCCACCCCCGTCACTCTCAAATAAATGACAATAGAGAGTTCCTCCACTCAAATTCGAACCTAAGTGGTGAAGGTGGACAAATATGTAAGTATCAGCTAGGCACTGCTTCCTTGGTATTCACATGTTTATTTTGGTACTATTTTTTCAGGGCAAATTGAATGCTAGATAACATATTATGTTCTTAAGTCTATTAATTAGAGCTCCACTTTGTGGAACATTATCATTTCATGATAACGCTTATTTGTGGTAATAACGAAAAAGAAGGGGAGGTTCACTACTAATGCTAGACATTGGTTGCTACAATCATGCAATGGGATATCAAGAAATTCATCATAATCTTCGGTTCGATCACTAGTTGACCCTTGAATAGAAATTTTATAAATGGCCTCCAAATTCATGCATAAATATACTTTTTGCGTAGGACGTAATGGGAATTTTCCTATTAAAGTGGAAATAAGGAAAACTTTGTGTTAGGTAATTAATTTTGTTATTCAACATGGAAATTGCAATGCAAATCTATAGTTGGAACTGCATAGGATATCCACATAATACAAGTATACTTATACCAGTTATGTAAAATTAACTTTGAACTTTGATATTATGCTGAGTGCATGCCAAAAATGCTTATATTTTAGAAGTTTTAGATTGAGTTCTATCTTTTGACAAATGACAAATATTTATTTACTTATTAAAATGCACACAGGCCTGTTCTTTTTATGGGTAAATTAACATGGATAAAAAGGTAAAGTAGGTTGAAATAGGTTGAAGTGTATTGAATTTTTTATATGACAAATTAAACTTGATAAAAATAATAGAAGTGAATTAAAGTAGATTAAAATAGATTAAAATAAATTAAAATAAATTTAAGTAGATTAAAATTAGTTGATATTTTGAAATTTACGTATGGAAAAAACAGGCCCATATGTATACATTTGATGCATAATCGCCCCATACCCTGAGCCACTTCTCCTACAATCTTGTACTCCAATAATAAATGTTGGTTGCCCCCACCAGCAGGTCTACATAAATAATAATCGGTGTTCACAGGTAGGGATGATAATGGAGCGGGTACGGAACAGATTGAACCGTATTCTTATTCACACCCGTTTTTAAAAATCATATACATACTCGTACTCATATCTATCGAGTATTAAAAAATAAAACTCATACCCATACCCATCGGATTTTACAGGTTTGCGGGTTTTATTTGGGTTCACATAGAAAATAAAAATTAATACCCATATGAAACTCATATTCAAGTACGATATATGTTTTTGTCATTATAAGATTGTAAAGTTGTGATATTTTGGGAACATATTGTTTAGAAATCTGAAATCAAATACATTATTGACTAATTTTTTTATTAGAACAGTTTGAATTAACTTAAATCGAAAAAATATTAATCGAAAATAATTTTCTTTCTTATTATAAAAACGGGTACGGGTAGGGGACCGGTGAGGGCTATACCCATACCCATACTCATATCCATACCCATTTTTAATGCCTGCCCCATACCCATTTAAAACCCATTTTCACCACCCATTTGGGTCTTCAATGGGGCGAATTTTACGGGTTTTAAATGGGTACGGGTTTTATTGTCATCCCTATTCATAAGAATCCCTAGATGTAATAACATATTTTTTGTAAATATTTTTCAATATTTGGACAGTTGAAAAAGACAAATTTTAATTATTTTTTCCAATTTAAATTATGCAAATTAAAATAAAATATCTTTCTAAATTTACTCTATTTAATTTCTGTAGAGGAGTATATAATGACACTTGTGGACCACTTCTGGCGTTCACATTGTTGCATTCCAGAACACCACCCTGGGTCCCGACTTCATTAAAAACATCTCCCAGAAGCAAAACGACAAAAATAAGAACAAAGGCACCCAATAGACCCAAGAAAGGAAACCGAAAAACAAAAATATGTTAACAACTCCACTGAGGATCGAACCCAAAATCTCTGGTTCCGTAGACCAACGCCTTATACTGGGCCGTGGAGCCCTTTTATTGATTTGATGTAGATCCGAACCCGAAATGATTCCAATCAAATAAAATTTGAACCGATTTCTACTCGAACTGATCCAATCCGAACACAAATGACCCGAGCCCGAATCCGAGTTTGACCCGACGTGATTCTAACCGATTGGATTCTAACATGATTCGATTCAAATTTAAAATAGTAAATAATGATACTAGCTATGCAATTTCACTTGATATTTGAAATGCAACAGGCGAAAGCAAATGACAAAACCTTACTTTGAATAAATGAAATAACTCATTTGCAATTTTGGAAGGAAATAATTTACTAAAGATTTGACTCATTTGAGTAACAAAAGTGGAAATATAGGGAAACATAGAATCAAGGAGTTAAAGCTATTATATGGTTTATGTTGATTAGGCACGACTCTTCGATTTATTTTTTTAATTTTTGATTTGTGGTTGTGGAAAGAAGTGATTTATAGCACTATTTGTTCATCTACTTGATTATTTCTCTCTGTGATGTATTGGGAGTAACTCAATTAAAACTAAATCTTGGATGAATTAGAACGAGGGGATTTATACATGACCCAAAATTCAAATTGATATATCTTTTTTTTGGTGCAAGATTAAAAATTAGTCCAATTAAAATATCGTCTTGGACGAATTAGAAGGAGATTAAAAACTAACCCAATCGAAATTCATGGCCGTATCACGTCATTCTAAGTCATCCAAGAATCTATGGTTTATGTGGGGGTGTAAAATATCAAACTCAAACCACATATAAATCGACCCAATTAAAATACAATCCAACCTGAAAGTAATCCAATTCAGTTTCGACTCCACCCAAAATTGACCTGAATCTATAACCGAAGCCTATCCGAACCGACTTTGACCTAACACACACCAAAAATCAACTCGAACGATTTTGATCCAAAGTTCATCCGATCCGAATATCACCATAACTGTACCCAAACCTGAACTAAATTCAATAGACATGAACATAACCCAAATCAAACCCGAACCCGAACTGAAAATTGATCAACTCGAATATAACCTTAAACGAACTTAAACTGATCTGAACCCGAACCAAATGGCCAGTTTGCCAAATCTAATTCTGAGCTAGGAACGTTTTTACATACAAGTTATTTGGTCTATTTGCAATTTTGAAGAATAGCTATTGTTAAGAACACAGTAAAAGCAGTATACAGAAGCTGTCTTTTTATTCTTACCTTCTATATTCTAGACTTAGCCCACATAATAATTCTAAAAAATAATGTCACGTACAAGACGGTTTTATTTTAAAGATAGTAAAAGGTGGATATATTTGCAGTGACTTTTAATAGATAAGTTCATCCAAGACAATATCTGGTGTGAAATGAAATGAGCAACTGATTAAACATCATTTGTTTTGTTTTTACGCATAAAAATATGACATGATCATTCAAACTTTTTTTTCCTCATTTCTCGCACTCAAATAGAATTGAATTTAGTAAAAATAATTAGACTTGAATACATTAGACATGGCATTACGGCTATCTAACACTATATTTAGAGATGACAATTACATCCGAGTTCGAGGTACATTTGATCGGATCCGAGGCAAAATTATCTGATTCGAATCCGAGAAAAAAATATTCGAGTTTGAGTCCGTAAAAATCATCGGAGTCCGAGTCGGATTCGGATTGGATCTAGAGGAAAGGTGCCATCTGATACGATATTTCAATCCGATCTAATTATTTTATTAAATGATTAAAATTCTAACATAAAACTTTACAAATCCAAAGTCTACCTTCAAAAGTTGAACTTCTCATTCCAACTCCCAATTTTTCATTTTAAAATTTTGATTTTACAAATCTAAAGTCTACTCTCCAAACTCAATTCTAAGTTCCTAACATCAACTTTCATTAGTCGCTTAGCCTTTTCTTTCCCTCTATTTTTCTCTCTCTTAGTTGAGCCACTCGACTCCCTATCACTGCACATTTGTGTTATTTGTCTCATTGTCAGTTTTCCTAACTTAGTATCAAATGTCCAAATTTTTGGCGGGCATGATAGGAAGGCGCATGTTATCATATTAATAGGTAGACAGAATAAGTTTGAATAGAAAAACAGAATACAAAATTGTTGTGGGGAAAAAAAATCTATTCGGATCATATTAAATCAGACTTCGATCCGATCTAACTGAGATCGGATTCGGAGGTTTCCTCCGGTCTGCCCGATCAAATTCAGATCGAATTTTTGGATCCGAAACATAATCAAATTCGGATTCGAATGTTCCAACATCCAATCCGAATCCAATTTGTTGTCATCCCTAACTATATCAGAAAAATCTATCAAATGGTCCCCCCAAAAAATGTACCAACCACATGCCTGTCATGCCATATGCCCATACCATACAATATTTATGTCATACTCCTAGGAGCACATATTCTCAAGAGTCACATCCGCAAATACATATCAAAAAACTAATATTTGACAAATACAAGCATATATATATATATATATATATATATATATATATATATATATATATATATATATATATATATATATATATATATATATATATATATATATATATGGACAATGAGAATACGTGCTCCTGGAGCACATAAGAAATGACACCATACCATCTCAGCTAGCAATCCGCCAGGTCAGCCAAGACATGCCCTGGCACCAAACTTTGCAAGAATCATTTAATTGAATTTAATAGTATCAAATTGAGCAATTGGCCATCACTAATTAGGATCGGGGAATTAATCAAGTCCAGCCCTTAGTTTGACCTATGGAGAATTGGAGAGTCGTCGTGCATAAATTGTTTGATTGACTAGATCTATCCAATACATTCGCATGTTTATTTTAGTCCTACTTTTTCATGGCAAATTGAATGTAAGATCAATATATTATGTTTTTAAGTCTGTCATGATTAGAGCTCCACTTTGTGGTACATTATCATTTGATGGTAACACTTATTTGTAGTAATAACGAAAAAGAAGGGGAGGTTCATCTATTAGGGCATGTTCTCTCCGTGGGTAAATTGAGGTAGATAAAAGGATAAAGTGAGTTGAAATAATTCGAAGTGGATTAAAGTAGGTTGAAGTGAGTTGAATTTTTTTATATAATAAATTAAATTTGGTTAAAATAGTAAAAGTAGGTTGAAGTGGATTGAGGTGGGTATTTTGAAATTTACCCACAAAAAGAACAGGCTCTTAATGCCCTTGTTTTTTTTTGATCTTTTTTTTTTTGAGTTAAAAAAAAAGAAAAAAAAGCGAGGGTGGTGTTTGAGAGGTTAGTGGGATGCTAGACATTTGTTGCCACAATCATGCATGTTGCCACAATCATGCAATGGGGTATTGAGAAATTCATCATAATCTTCCGTTCTATTACTAGTTGGCTTGCATAGAAATTTTATAAATGGACGCCAAGTTCACGCATTAAGTGTTCTTTCTGCGCAGATTTTTTCCCCCCCTGCTAAGTGGAAATAGGGAAAGCTTTGTGTTTGGTAAAATGAACTGTTTATAAAAAAATATATTTGATAAAATTTCATATATACCCATATCTTTAATTTATTATTTTATTGAACGTATTTGTTATTTATTGCTCATCTAATTTTATTTTCAACAATAAGCAAACTTACATTATATGTACAAATTACCTTCATTTACATCTTATTTTCTTACTAAATCTCTACAATTTGTATTTATTATTTGCCTTAAATTTCCTTTCAATTTGAATCTACATTTACATAATAGTTATAACGTATAAACTTATTTTGTTATTTATTGGACGTAATCTTTCTTTTCACATGAATTAAAATTTATATGAAGTTCAAATGAATGATATAAGCAAAATATAAATAAGCAACCCATGTAAATAAATACCGCCCCAAGATATGATTGTAATCATAAAATTACAAAGATTGAATTTTTATAGATTCAATTGAATAAATTGGGTACAATCTCTATAGATACAATAATCCTCTAATTCTTTCTATTTTTAGGATGAATTTTCCAACCTTTGAATTAAGGGGGTAGGGGCTTATTTATAGGAAAACTTCCCCCTCCCTTTTGAAAGTCAATGTGGGCTTTGGCTTAGGTTTTGGGCCTGGGTCTTTCGATTAGGCTTCACCCTGAATTGCTTTGACTTTCATCTGCTTTGACTTTGACCTTGGCTTTGACTTGCGAATCTCCCGGGTTTGGGCTGAGCATTGACTTGGAAGTCGCCTCGAGTTTTGACCGGACGTTGACTTGAGAATCGTTTGACGTTTAACTTGTGAGTTGATTTAGGCCTTGACCTTTGACTTCGATTTAGGCCTTCACCTTTAGCTTTGACCTTTGACTTTGACTTTGACCAAGTTTCGACTGTGCCTTGACTTAGACGTCATTTGAACTTTAGGTCATGACTTGACTTGCTAGTCGTCTTGAGTCTCGTTTTGGTCTTTGACTTGAATTTTGACTAAGCCTGGACTTGGAAGTCATTTGGGTTTCATCTTGGGCTTTACTTGAGAGTCTTTTAGGCATGACTTTGCGAGTCTTTTGGGTCAGATTAAACTAACTAAAAGGGCTAACCCAATTAATTAATTTGATTTTATTTTGGTACGACACGGATAATTTTTTGGTGCTGTAACGCTTAGGGATGGCAATGGGGCGGGTACGGGGCGGGTGGAGTCGTACCCTTACCCATACCCATTTTTAAAAATCGTACACATGCCCGTATTCGTACCCATCGGGTATTAAAAAATAAAACCCATACCCATACACATACCCATCGGGTTTTGCGGGTTTGCGGGTTTTATTCGGGTTCACATAGAAAATGAAAATTAATATCCACATGAAACCAACATCCAAGTACGATATATGTTTTTGTCATTATAAAATTGCAAAGTTGTGATATTTTGCGAATATATTGTTTAGAAATGTGAAATCAAATACATTATTGACTAATTTTTTTTTAGAGCAGTTTGGATTAAACTTAAACCGGAAAATTATTAATCGAAAATAATTTTTTTTCTTATTATAAAAACTGGTACGGGTACGAGGACGGGTATGGGGCGGGTGAGGGCCATACCCATACTAGTACCCATATCCATACCCATTTTTCAATACCCGCCCCATACCCATTTAAAACCCATTTTCACCTCCCATTTGCATTTTAAATAGGGTGGATTTTGCGAGTTTTAAATGGGTACGGATTTTATTGTCATCCCTAGTAACGCCCCCAATTCCTATTGTCTAATTAGACCAACCTAATTACTCATAAAATTATTAACTAGCAGCGGAAGTCTTTTGGTTGGAGGCATTACCGCCGTTCCGTACCGAAACAAGGCTAACTGAAATTACCTATAACATTGCAATTATTTAATTCATGTCTTACCAAATAAGGGAAATAACACACGCGGAAACATTTATAAGGTTTCTGATACACATAATGACACAAGGTATGTTTACCAAATATTAACAAACGTAACATCCAAAGGAATATATACCCATCAGCTCATTAGAATTGCTAGCCTATAAACCCCTGTGAGCCTTTAGCTAGCGAAACATCAGCAAAAGGAATTGTGACGCCCTTTTATTTCTTGCTACCTCCTGGTTTGTCAGTGGGAGGACTGTTCACCGATTCTTTGCCTAAAACAGAAAACATGAAAGCATTCGAATTATGAGCCGAAACTCAGCATGTACATCCCTATGAAGTAAAATAAGCTTTGAGTTTAATTAGTTGGCCGCCCGCATTTCAAAACATTTTGGTTTGAAAACAGGAGAGAGAGAATATATGAGTAAAGCTGATTTGCAGATTATTATCTGGAAGTGGACTCCGATTGACGTTTGATGCGATCTTGAGACAGGTGCACACCACTCAAGCCGATCGGGAAGCCTGAGTTGTAGCTGCGTGAGTAAATTGAAGGGTATAAGCCCTGATAATTGATAATTGATGGGGCCACTTGTTTAGGTGGTAAAACATTGCGTCAAATGATTCATTAGATGAACATTATATTGATTTTATATAGTTTGAGAAATATGTGAGTTTTCGAAGAGTACAGGCAATGTACGTACCTGATCTTTGAAAATCTCTCTCCGTTTCAGTGAAGATGGGTTGCTAGCAGCTTTGAAGCGACAACAATGGCCTCACATCTGTTCCAAATATGTCACTTTCTCAATTATTGTGAGATTAAGAAAACTTTATTAAATTTCTTGGTTTATTACATGATTTAAATCCTCTTGAATTCTCTTTCTATTATGAGTGTAGTCATTATTATTAATTTGATTAGATTTCGTTTTGTTTTGTTTTTGTTCCTCTTCCTTCCACGACTAATGATCTTTTAACGCGTATAATAATGACATAAGAGTATGATTTATCGTGAATTTTTTTGTTAACAATGTCTTTAATCATTAATATTGTTAATATTATCATTATTGTTGTTACTATTATTATTATTATCATTATTATTATTATTATTATTATGGCCATCTTTACCATAATTACTGTTATTGATATTATTATGGCTATCGTTTCTCTCTTTAACGATTCACTGTTTGCAATACGGTTTAAGGGGACCTAAACTTTATGAATTTGGACTCATGTTCAAGTCAAGTTCTAATCATAACATTACGTATTAACGAAATAAAATTATGAAGGCACATTCCTTGGTAGCTCCAAGTCCTCAACTACTCATTCCTTTCCCTTTTCTTTTACTAATCAAAACTTAGAATCTCACCAAGCTTCTTACTTAGTTCATGACTTTCCAATATTTAAAGCTACTATAGCTCCCTTCCTTCTCCTCTCCATTATCCTCACTTGGAAAATAAATTTTGCCATAACTTATGCAACAACATGATGTAGATGCTTATGTGTCCTTATTTCCGTTCAGTTATCACCAAAGACTTGTTTAAAGACTACTAAACATCCCAATTAAAATTCAACTTCATCCAACATTTAATCCCCAATCACCCACTCATCATGAACACACATACCCAATACAACATTATAACATCAAAGTTTCATTCATTTTATTCGGAGATTCATTATAGTTCACCTAAATCACCATACAAACCACAATCATTAAATAACCAAGTTATACATACATCACTATTTAATCATCCACTAAATCATTTAAATATTATTAATACAATAAAATTAACTTAACATTACTCGAACGCTAAACCCTAATCCTTCAATCCCATAGTCACGACTCAATCTTCCAAGAGATTTTTATTTTCTAATCTCACTCAAATATGTATTAGCATTCCCTCAAATTCCATTAAATTAACATAACAATCTTAATTTCCCTCCTAATCACCAACCCATAATTTACATATAATAAACATATCTCACATATCTATATACATATATAATGCACAAATTCCTTCAATTGTTCATGACAATAATCTAAGCATCATCAAACTAACACAATTAAACCCAATATTTACACCAAACTACTCCTCTTAACACCATGTTCATTTCAATTTCTCTTCATCAATTAAATTCACAATCAACATTCAAGAAAACCACAAATTTGCATTCATCAAGCCTAAATATATCATTTAATTCAAGAATTCAAATTTAAAACAGCAAAAATTGAATTGAGGAGGGTTAAGGTTTTCACGTCTCAACCACTCAAACACACACAAGAGACCCACAGGAATGGAGGAGGGGGGTAGCACGGGTGGCATGGGACCGGCGGCGACGAGCGGCGGCAACCGGCCGGTGGATGGTGGCAACTGGGCAGGGAGGAGCTGGCGAAAATAGGGGAAGCAGGGGGTGTGTCGGGTAGCAGGTAGAGAAAATAGGGGGGGTTTTGGGTTTTATTAATTTTATTTAGTTTACTTTGTTTAGTAAATTTATCTAGTTTAGGGTAGTTTTAATTATTCTTTTTCCCTTTTTTTTCTTTTTACCCTCTTTATTTTATGACACATAACCTTTTTTCTAGAGTTTTCTCAAATTTATCCAACCCCCTTTTCTATTTTACTTATTTATTTTTGCTTTCATTCATTATATACATATATGTATTTTTAGATATCATTCTATTTATGTATAATTGAAGTGGTAATTTTAGCTAGAATTAATAAATCTAAATTTTACATCTTTTAGATATAAATTGGAAATGGACATTCTCATTCCCTTTTTATTATTATTGTTACATTATTACTATATTTGTTCATTTATTATTATTACTATTACTTCACAATTTAGTCCTTTGACCATTAGGCATTTAAATATTTATTAGAACCTGAAGGAATTATTTAAGGAGTATTATGAGATTCATTTCAAGGCCACGTTGTTGTTTCAACCTGCGATGTATGAATATATATATATATATATATACACAAACACACATACACATAAAATGATAAATTGAAATGCGGCGCCTAACTTGATTAATTTGTGATAGAACAATTCAAGATAATTGGCATGAATCTGAGGTTCGGGTTGTTACAAGCGCCTACAATGATGTCTGATTATTCTAACTTAATCACTTATTTACTCATGATTTGCAGTAGAAGTCTTTTGATTGGAGATATTACCTCCGTTCCATAACGGAACAAGGCCACCTGTAACGCCCCGAATTTTTTTTATTAGTTACTAACTTCGACTAATATGTGAATGTGTGATTTATGTGTATAAATTTTATGTGTTTTATTTTAGACATCTATGTATGTTTTAATTTAATATTATTATATTTGAGGAACGAGAAGTTGAGTTATTGTGTTACCAAGACTTTGCTTTCAAAAAAAAAAAAGAGGGAAAGAAGAGTCAAAAAGGGTTGTCTTGACCCAACAAAAAAGGAAAAAGAAAAGGAAAATAGGGAGGGGGGGTTTTACGTGAATTGGGGGGGATTTCTTTATTTTTATTCACACACAAAACACACACTCACACACACTGAGGGAAAGAAAGGCAGAGGAGAAGAGAAGAAGAAGAAAAAGAGGAGGAGAAGAGGAAGAAGAAGGAGAAGATGAAGGTTTTTAGTTTTGAAATTAATTCAAGGTGAATAATCTTTATCCTTCTCTAACCCTAAAATTGATCAGGGCAAGATTAATTTGTTGATTTAAGTTCGAATTTGAGAAACTAATTTAGAATTGAAGCTTTAAATTTGATGTTTTAAAGTTTAGGAGATTAGAAAACTAATTTTAATTGGCAGAAAGTAACCCTAAAATTTCATGTTTAATTGTAATTTTTTTGACTAATTGGATTTTGTGAATTGATGGTTGTGTTGTGAATCCATCCAAATACATATTATACTTTGGATTTTTGGGTCAATTGCTTGTATTGGATGAACAAGATGATAGAAATTAAGTTGAATTTTTAAATTTTTCAAAGACCATGCTACTATGCGAATTTTGCGAATTATTGGAGCATTGAAAACTTCTGGAATTTATACTGTACGTTTCCTATGTTGTTCGACAATTTCTTGTAAATTATCATGAATTTTAGATGCTTATTTTATGAGTTACAAATTTTTGATTGAATCTACCCTGTAAATTCGTGCTGAAATTCGGTTAGTATTTTGATTATTGTGAGCTATTGGGTTAGATAAAAATTATAAAATTTTTACTGTAGAATATAGATGGGCAGCTCGGTGTACAAGTACCATGCGTTTACGCAGGGTTGGGGAAAGGGCCGCACCCCAAGGGGTGAATTGTAGGCAGCCTAACCCGACTTTGTCAGTGGCTGATTCCACGGCTCAAACCCGTGATCTTTTAGTCACATAGAGACAATCTTACCATTACTCCAAGGCTTCCCTTCACTGTAGAATATAGATGATGTTTGGAAATTGTATGTAAATTTTCATGAATTTTCGATGTGTATTTTAGGAGTTATGAATTTTTGATTGGAATTACCCTGTTTCAGTGTATAGTTTCAGTTACTGTTTTAATTCGTTTTGGAGATTTGCTTGGAAAAAAATTATGAAATAATTGCTGTAGGTTCCTCATGATATTGGGTGATTCCTTGTAAATTTTTGTGATTTTTGGTTATATGTGCTATGAGTTATGAATTTTTGAGCTTAATTCTCATATTTTTGATAATTTCAGCTTACTTTTTGAATTTCTGGGAGGTACTGACCTGAAGAAAATTCTTGAAATTTTTATGTTAGAATATATATATTATTTGTCAATTTTCGGTAAATTTCGTGAAGATTGGATGTATATTCTTTGAGTTATGAATTTTTTAAAACTAAATTGTCTTGTTTAGTTTAATTATGGATTATTTGTATGTTTAATCTGTAAATTAGATATGGAAAGGCCATTGTTGGGTATATGATGAGAATAAAAGTTTCTTTGAAGTTAATAAGTTATGGTAATATGAGTATGATATAACTAAATTGTATTTTCTTGGGGAAAGAAGTCATGCCTTACTTAGGGCTATTACAGTCACGTTCTAGAGTTATAGCCATAGAAGTAGTTATTTTTGTATTTGGAGTTGTGTGGGTCGTTAGTTGGTATCTTGAGTGGGCAATGTCCGGTCTGCCAATTGGCTCCTCAATTTGTGTTATTTGAGAGTTGTGTGGGTCCCTGGTTTTTCAGGATGTGAATATGACTCCATAGTTTGCGTTTTGAGGGCATCTACGTACTCTGGAATGTTGTTGGGTCTCTGGTTGGTACCTTGAGTGGGCATCGCCCAATCCGCTAGGATGTGTTTGTGACCTTTGTGTTTTGTGACAGTTCTTTGTGTATGTCATTGGTGGATTTCGCCAAGCTAAAGAACTCCATTAACCTAAGACTATATGATACGTTTACGACTGGTTTTTGGCTTAGATTTGGAATATTTTGTGAAGTTTGTAAGAACTTTTGTTTTATGAATGTGTTAGTTATGGTTATAGACGAGCCATTGGTTTGACGTAGCAAGCTTTGCTTTCCTCTAAACTCTAATGAGGATTAAGAGCCCAAAGGACATAGTTGGTATGGGACAATCATGATTAGTTTAGTGAATAGACTAGCAACAGAGTTTGTTTAAGGACTTAAGTGAAAACCATGGTCCTTAAATCATACCTGGTATGGGACAGGTATGACTAAATTAACTAATTACCCGTCTTATGGTATATATAAAAAGATATGAGTTTGTTTCCTAGTTCAGAAGCATGAGCATGTTTTTATGTCACATTGTATGAAATGTGCTATGTTTTGATGCTATACTTTGATTCATTATGATATGTGATTTATGTGATTACTTGCGAACCTAGAGTGTAACAGGAGGGAAGGTAAGGGTTATTCATTGGGCTCAGAGAGCTCATGACCTCACTATTTTTCAGGTTTTATAAGTTAAAGGAAGCCACATGAGCATACACGGGATTAGAGTGAGATACACTTTGTGGAGAGTTACGTTGAGGATGCATAACTCGTTTATGCTATTTGTGGATTAGGTTTCGTAAATACAAGTATGAATGTATATTTAGGTTGACACATGTATAAGAATATTATGGATATGGTTTAGGTATGTATGTAAATGCATGTTTTAGCATTACCCTCCCAAACCTTGTATAGGTTTTGTTATAAGCTTCCGCTGCGCCCGCCTATTAACAGATTAATTAAGGTCAACAAATTTGGGCAGCCTTGAGGGTGTTTCTAGTGGGACATCTGTGGCGGTGACACGCCTCCCCTCTTTTGGGCGGGGTCTTACAGAAGTGGTATCAGAGTAAGCGACCTGCGACCTATAGGAATTATGTGCGTGTGCACTTGCTTTAGTACTTGTTAATGTGAAAACTATGTGCTTATGTGAAAAGTATATGCTTATGTGAATGTATACATGCTTAATTGAATTATTTGTGCCTAACTTAGTTGTGGACCATACTTGAGCAAACACTGAGCATGCTAACTTACCTATAGTCGACTCGTTTAGATGGCTACTCCAGGAGGTGGAGGTGGATCTGGTCAGGAGGGAGTAAAGTTGATCCTATGGTAGGGATAAATTTACTCAACAAGTTCCTTAAGTTACAGCCTTCGAAGTTTAAGGGAACTGCGAATCTCTCCGAGTTAGACGAGTGGATGAGGGAACCTGATAAGATATTTTAGACAATGATGTGCCCTGAGGAGTATAAGGTAGGTTGGCAATGCATTTATTTACCGGAGAAGCGGATCATTGGTAGGATTCTGTCAAGCCGACTGATGAGGAGAAAAAAGCAAACCCACTAAATTGGGAAAAGTTTAAAGAAAATATGAATAAACAGCATTATCCTAGAGATGTGCAGAGGGTTAAAAAGTTAGAGTTCTCTAACTTGGAGCAAGGTAAGATCACCGTGATGAAATATGTTGCTAAGTTTACAGAACTCAGTCGATTTGGGAGACATCTAGTGGATACAGAGTAGAGGAAAGTTGATCGATTCGAAGATGGTTTAGATATTGAAATTCGTAAAGGTTCATCATCACAAGTCTTCACTAAGTATCAAGACATATACCAAAGAGCAATGCGAGTTGAAAATGTTTTGAATGAAAGTAAAGCTAAGAATACAACTACTACAAAGAAATCAAGTGGAGGAAGCTTAGCCTATGAGACACAAAAGAACATTGCACAAGAAGAGCGAATGCTTGAACCAGCTTTAGATAATAAATATTGTGAATTCTGTAAGAAAATTCATGGTGGAGTTGAATGCTACCGAGCGACGGGCAAGTGCTTCAACTGCAGAAAACATGGGCGTATAGCTTCCCAGTGCCCCCAACCGAATAGAAGGGCTCCTGGAAGCATGGAGAGACCATTCTCTGATAAAAAGGCATACCCCAGCCATCGAACAAGAAGACAGATTACGATAGGGGGAAAGGTTCTGCGGAAAGATCTATGTTATGAAGCCACATGAGAAAAGTTAAGCTGACTCACATCAGGTGATAAGAAAAGGTAAGTTTCGAGAACGAAACTCATTTTAAGGAGGAAATGATGTAACGCCCGAATTTTTTTACTACTTATAACTAACTTCGACTAATATGTGAATGTGTGATTTATGTGCATAAATTTTATGTGTTTTATTTTAGACATATATGTATGTTTTAATTTAATATTATTATATTTGAGGTATAATTAGTTGAGTTATTGTGTTACTAAGACTTTGCTTTCAAAAAAAAAGTGGGGAAGAAGAGTCAAAAAGGATTGGCTTGAGCCAAAAAAAAGGGAAAAAGAAAAGGAGAATGGGGAAGGGGGTTATACATGAATTTAGCGGGGGGGGGTTCCTTTGTTTGTATTCACAAACAAAACACACACTCACACACAATGAGGGAAAGAGAGGCAGAGGAGAAGAGAAGAAGAAGAAAAAGAGGAGGAGAAGAGGAAGAAGAAGGAGAAGATTAAGGTTTTTGGTTTTGAAATCAATTCAAGGTGAGTAATCTTTTTCATTCTCTAACCCTAAAATTGATTAGGGTAAGATTAATTTGTTGATTTAGGTTCGAATTTGAGAAATCAATTTAGAATTGAAGCTTTGAATTTGATATTTTAGGGTTTAGGAGATTAGAAAACTAATTTTAATTGGCAGAAACTAACCCTAAAGTTTCATATTTAATTGTAATTCTTTTGATTAATTGGATTTTGTGAATTGATTGTTGTGCTGTGAATCCATCCAAATACATATTTTACTTTGGATTTTTGGGTTGATCGCTTGTATTAGATGAACAAGATGATAGAAATTAAGTTGAATTTTCAATTTTTTTTAATGACCATGCTACTGTGCGAATTTCTGCGAATTATTAGAGCATTGAAAACTTCTAAAATTGATACTGTAGGTTCCTATGTTGTTGGAAAATTTCCTGTAAATTTTCATGAATTTTAGATGCTTATTTTATGAGTTACGAATTTTTGATTGAATCTGCACTGTAAATTCGTGCTGAAATTCGGTTAGTGTTTTGATTATTGTGAGTTATTGGGTTGGATAAAAATCATAAAATTTTTATTGTAATGTGGAAATGTTATGTAAAGTTTCATGAATTTTGGATGTGTATTTTAGGAGTTATGAATTTTTGATTGAAACTGTCCTGTTTTGGTGTATAGTTTCAGTTACTGTTTTAATTCATTTGAAGATCTGCTTGGACAAAAATTACAAAATAATTTCTGTAGGTTCCTCATGATATTGGGTGGTATCTTGTAAATGTTTGTGATTTTTGGTTGTATATGCTATGAGTTATGAATTTTTGAGCTTAATTCTCAGATTTTTGATAATTTCAGCTTACTTTTTGAATTTATGGGAGTTACTGACCTGGAGAAAAACCTTAAAATTTTTATGTCAGAATCTATATATTATTTGTCAATTTCTGGTAAATTTTGTGAAGATTAGATGTGTATTCTTTGAGTTATGAATTTTTTTAAACTAAATTGTCTTGTTGAGTGTAATTATGGATTATTTGTATATTTAATTCATAAATTAGATATGGAAAGGCCATTGTTGAGCTTTCCAAATATTTCAATTGTGTGACGAATTATAGGAAGTTTGTGAAAACTACTTGAAGTTAGATTATGCCTTGGGTATATGATGAGAATAAAAGTTTCTTTGAAGTTAATAAGTTATGATAATATGAGTACGACATAATTAAATTGCATTTTCTTGGGGAAAGAAGTCATGTCTTACTTAGGGCTATTACAGTCACCTTCTAGAGCTATGGCCATAGAAGTAGTTATCTTTGTGTTTGGAGTTGTGTCGGTCGTTGGTTGGTACCTTAAGTGGGCAATGTCCGGTCTGCCAATTGGCTCCTCAGTTTGTATTATTTGAGAGCTGTGTGGGTCTCTGGTTTTTCAGGATGTGAATGTAATTCCACAGTTTGTGTTTTGAGGGTATCTATTTATTCTAGAGTGTTGGATCTCTGGTTGGTACCTTAAGTGGCATCGCCCGGTCCGCTAGGATGTGTTTGTGACCATTGTGTTTTGTGACAGTTTTTTGTGTAGGTCATGGGTAGATTTATCAAAGTTAAAGAACTCCATTAACCTAAGAATATATGATAGGTTATACGACTTGTTTTTGGCTTGGATTTGGAATATTTTGTGAAGTTTGTGAGAACTTTGCTTTTATGAATGTGTTAGCTGTGGTTATAGACAAGCCACTGGTTTGACGTAGCAAGCTTTGCTTTCCTTTGGACTCCAATGAGGATTAAGAGCCCAAAGGACATAGTTGGTATAGGACAATCATGATTAGTTTAGTGAATAGACTAGCAGCAGAATTTATTTAAGGACTTGAGTGAAAACCATGGTCATTAAATCGTACCTGGTATGGGACAGGTATAACTAGGTTAACTAATTACCCGTCTTATGGTATATATAAAAAGGTATGAGTTTGTTTCCTAGTTCAGAAGCATGAGCATGTTTTTATGTCACATTGTATGAAATGTGCTATGTTTTGATGCTACGCTTTGATTCATTATGATATATGTTTTATGTAATTACTTGCGAACGTAATAATGTGCAAAGTGTAACAGTAGGGAAGGTAAGGGTTATTCACTGAGCTCGGAGAGCTCATGACCTCACCATTTTTTAGGTTTTGTAAGCTAAAAAGAAGCCAGAGGAGCATACACGGGGCTAGAGTAAGATACACTTTGTGGAGAGCTAAGCTGAGGATGCATAACTCGTTTATGCTATGTTGTGGATTAGGTTACGTAAATACAAGTATGGATTTATATTTGGGTTGACACATATGTAAGAATATTATGGATATGGTTTAGGTATATGTGTAAATGCATGTTCTAGAATTACCCTCCCATACCTTATATAGGTTTTGTTATAAGCTTTCGTTGCGCCCGCCTATTAATAGGTTAGTTAAGTTCAATAAGTTTGGACAGCCTTGTAGGTGTTTCTAGTGGGACATCTACAGCGGTGACGCGCCTGCCCTCTTTAAGGCGGGGCGTTATAGCTACCTGAAATTACCTGTAATACTGTGAGTACTCGGCTAGCTAACGATCAGCAAGATTTCAACTCTCGCTTATTTCTTGCTATCTTCTGGCTTGCCAGGAGGGTAACTATTCACTGATATCTTATACAAAAATAGAAAACATAAAAACATTTGAATAATGAGTCGAAACTCAGCATGTACATCCCCGTACAGTAAAATAAGCTTTAAATTTAATTGGTCGGGCGCCCGCATTTCAAAACACTTTATTTTGCAAACAGGAAAGAGATAATGTATAAGTAAAGTTGATTTGGCGGTTATTATCTGGAAGTAAACCCCTGTTAACATCTACAGTGATCTTGAGATAGGTGCACACCTGCTAGGCCGATCGAAAAGCCTGAGTTGTAGCCGTGCGGGTAAACTGAAGTGTATAAACCCTAATGATTGATAATTGATAGAGCCACTTGTTTATGTGACAAAACATTGCATAAAGTGATTCATTATATGAATATCATATTGATTTTGTATAGCTTGAGAAATATGTGAGTTTTCGAAGAGCACAGGCAATATACGTATCTGGTCTTTGAGAGTCTCTCTCCATTTTATTGAAAATTATTTGCTGGCAGTTTGAAGCGACAACAGTGGCCCCACTTCTGCTCCAAAGATGTTATTTTCTCGATTAGGGTGGGATTAAGAAATTTTATTACAGTCCTTGAGTTAATGAATAATTTAAATTCACTCGCCCTCTCTTTTTGTTATCAGCATAACAATTATTGTTAACTTAATTTGGTTCTATTTTATTTTGTTTTTGTTCCTCGCCTTCATACTGCTAATAGTTGTTTAATACATGTTATCTTGAAGTAATGGTATGACTCGTCTTATGTTTATTAATAATGGCATTACCGCCAGTACCAATCGAATTATTACACTAAGTTCATTAACATCGACATTTCTTAGCACTTCTTAGAATTAGTGACATTATCAATCGTTGTTATTATTGTTGTTGTTGTTGTTATTATTATTATTATTATTATTTACTGCACTTGTGGATATAAAAACATCCTTAGTAGTGTATTAATGAGCATTTTTTTTGTTATTCCCTTATTGGGTGAATCACCGTTAAGCTTTAATCTTAGATTTCGACACGGTTTGGATAAGATCGTAGCTTTGGGCTCGGGTCCGAGATCTAGTCGCAATCATACGATTATCCAGATCTTATAATTCAATTAACCCCATACTTGCCCACATGTTTCTTTTAACTTTTAAGGTTGCTATATCATCTTCTTTCCGCTTAAGTATGCCCAAATACTTAGGCAACATTAATGAAGCAACCCAAATTTTTAAGTTCAACTTCATCCAATCATCAAAACACATAATTAGGCTTGAGCTTTATCCAAGCACCTAGCCCCAAAAATCACATGCTCATGGTCATTACCTACATATAATTAACATACAATTCTTATTAATTTCACCACATGTCCGATTAGCATCACTTAAAACTATTAACTTAACACTCCACCAAAGTTTATATTCTTATTCAAAATACAACCCTTAAATCCTAAACCACCATGCTTATGGTCATAACACAAGGATATCATACACATACGTGCCCCTTTTTTTTTTTTTTTTATCAACATCATTAGAATTCATCCAAAATCATAAAATCATAACATCAAGCTTGAATTTCAATCAAGTATCTAATATAACTTCTATGCTCATGGTATCATCTCCAAATATCCAACATGTTTTTATCTCATTATGTTCAACTCAAGTATTCTATAAAATCAGTCTAAACATCATTAAAACACTATAAATAAGGAAAATTTCACACTCAAATATCCAACATCCATCACCATGTTCATCCAAGCACTCCAACCCCATCAACACATATAACCCGATAATCTTATCGGATTATCCATTAAACTAATCTAAACACCATTAAATCATCGTAAACAAACTAAAATTCAAACATAATTTCCAAACCCTCTCACCACACTCTTCCTAATTCCCCCAATTCACAACTCAATCGAAACACCCACAATAATCCAAGAAATTTTCAAATAAATACTCATCAATGTTGATTACACCATTTACTGCAAAAATTCAAGTATAAACATCAATACCCCAAATTATGCAAACTTAAGGTTCACACCTTCTAAGCAAGACAAATCAGGAGAGAGAATAGTGGGTGGTTGTGGGCTTGTTGGCGGCGGAACCGGCAGCGCTGGCATGACGGCGAGGGGCGTCGGATGGCCGGCGAATGGCTGGGCACAGGGGCGAAGAAGAACAGAGCAGGGGCAGCGGAAGGGGGGGTGTTCGGGCCACTGGGGAAATCAGGAGGGTTTGGGTTTTGTTTTTCTTTTTGTTTTGTGATTTGTTTTGTTTGGAGTTTGGGTATTTTAAATTTAATTTTTTTCCCTTTTTCTTTCCACCCTTTTATTTTTTGACACTTAATCGTTTTCTAGATTTTTCTTTCTTATCTTTATCCAACCTATTTTAATTTATTTGTTGTATATACATATAGATAATTAAATTAATAGTTTGGCTAAAGTTAATAAATGAAATTGCATATTTTTAAGGTGTAAAAGTTTGGGTAAAATATTTTCATTTTTGGGTAATGCCTCACTCCTTTTTATACACATTGCTTATCTTATTATTATTATTACTACATTGTTACTATATTTGTTCGTATATTATTATTATTACTCCTTTACAAATTAGCCCTTTGATAATTAGCTAATTTTTACTTTGCGGGCATCCAAATATTTATTAACACTTGAATGAATTATTTATGAGCATTACGGGGTCCATTTTGAGGCCACGTCGTCGTTTCAACATGCAGTGCGCGCACGCACACACACACACACACACATATGTATATACATATACATAAAATGCTAAGTTGAAATGTGGTGCTCAACTTGATTAATTTGTTATTAATATAAAGTAATGTACTTAGTATGATTTTAGGTGCGGGCCATTGCAATAACTAATTAGCAATTAACTAAAATAGAAATAAGATACGTACGTATCATGATATTATGTAATTAAGTTGATCATATCACAAATTATTTGTAAGGCTATTATAATACGTAACATAAGATTTAACGAGACACATGTAATTTCTCCAAAATCTTAGATAATTAGGTCTTTTCTACAAAAAGTTATTTAGAAAAGGCTATTTAGAATAATCTTTTGAAAAAGAGTTATCTGGGTCCAAAGAACTTTTTCAAATAACTATTTATCAAATACTGTATTAGCAGTTTGACCGGTCCAAACAACTACAACTTTCCCAAGAAGCTCTTTGTCTCTAAAAACTCTTGCAAGTTGCAACCAAACACCCTCATTATGCTGGGTGCATGACAAAAATGCCTATATTTTAGTTGTTTTAAGGCATGTTCTTTTCGGTGGAAAATATGAGTTGGTAAATCGGTAAAATTGATTGAGATTAGTAAAAGTGGATTGAAATAGGTTAAAATGGGTATTTTTTTAAATTGAAGTGGGTTGAATCATGTTGAAGTGGTTTAAAGTTGGTTGAAGTTGGTGGAATTTTTTTCTATGATGGGTACAAGTAGGTCAAAATAGTAAAAAGTGGATTGAAGTTGGTTGAAGTAGATTAAAATTTGTATTCTTTTATTGAAGTTTGTGAGGTAGGTTGATGTGGGTTGAAGTTGGTAAATTTGAATTTACCATTGAAAAGAATAGGGCCTTAGATTGGATTCTACCTTTTGACAAACGACAAATATTCATTTACTAACTAAAATGTTCACAGGCAATATATAGATTTGTTCTTTTTGTTGGGAAATAAGGGTTGGAAAATGGGAGAAGTAGGTTTAAGTAAGTATTTTTTTTATTGAAGCGGGTTGAAGTAAGTTAAAGTGGATTGAAGTTCATATATTTTTTGTATGATGGGTAGAAATTGGTTAAAATAGTAAATTAGAGTGAGTTGAAGTTGATTGAAGTGGGTTGAAATAAGTTAAAATTGATATTTTTTATTAAAGGTTATAAAATAAATGGGTTGAAATTATTAAATTAGAATTTACTAATGAAACTAACATGGCTTGTGTCTACATTTCAAGCATAATTGCCCCATACCCTGGGCAACTTCTCCTGCAAACTAGTACTCAAAGAATAAATGTTGGTTGCCCCACCTGCAGCAGGTCTACATAAATAGTAATCAGCATTCGCATGAATTTTGCAAAAACATAACTTTTGTGAACATTGTCCGATGTTAGATGAAAAAGACAAACTTTGGATTATTTTTTTCAGCTTAAATTATATGGACTAAACTAAATGTCTCTTTAAGATTCCTCTACTTTGTTTCTATGGAATAGTAAGTGGTCTATAATTTTTAAATTTAGCATAAATAAGAATCAGTCTCTCTGTCATTTTGTAATTCGAGGATTAGAGTGTAAGACTGTTACATCAGACTCCAATACCCCGTTTGGTAGCGGATTTTTTAGGATACTTGTTAAATTTTTTATATCTCTTTAAGATTCCTCTGCTTTGTTTATATGGAATAGTAAGTGGTCTATGATTTTTAAATTTAGCATGAATAAGAATCAGTCTCTCTTTCATTTTGCAATTCGAGGATTAGAGTGTAAGACTGTTACATCAGACTCCAATAACCCGTTTGGTAGCGGAATTTTTAGGATACTTGTTAAATTCTTTATATTCAATTGGACTTTTAACAAAAAGTTATGTATACAAGCTCAAATGAGATTTCAACCCAAAATTAATTGGCAATGAGTGGAGTAACTTACAAGCTTATAAACATGCTCAAATCTTTTAATTTTATCAATGTGGGACAACAGTCACTTTCATATTCTTTCATTTTCTCAATGTGGGATAATATTCACTTTTATACCCCAACAATACTGAATTCGAATTTGAATATCTTTTGTGAACAATTTATCATGCATCAACAGCTATGAGATATATGGTAATTACGAACTTTGACACTCCGAATTCGTTCCAAAATCGAAACCAAAGAGTGCACATGCAGTACCACTAAAGACTTAACCAGCCACATGTAATTTCTTGGAATGTCACGGACTCCATCTTTACTGTCCAGGCACTGAGCGTTCAAAACGTAAAACCAAACTGTCATTTTGCCTTTAACTAGTATCAATCTCTTCCCATACTAGTCAGAGTCTAGTTTTAGCTTGTGACTCCATGTTAAAGCATTCTTTTAGATAGTAATGATTCATGTTTTCTAATGTTTATGGTTTATTTTTTAAATAAAAAATTAAGATTGGTTATGTACACGGACAGAAAGAAAAAAAATTCTAAATCCATAAATGCTTATGTTGGGCCTCACAGCAATACATTACGTCAAGCCCATGGGCCATCCCCATTAAGATAATTCATACTAGGGCCAGCGGCCCATTACTACTCATTACTCATTGTTGCGTTCTAGAACACCTCTCCCGGCCCCACTTCGTTAAAAATATCTCCCAGAAGCAAAATGACAAAAATAGTAACAAAGGCACCCAACTGGCCCAACAAAGGGAAACGAAAACAAAAATTAACGACTCCACTGGGGATCGAACCCAGAATCTCTGGTTCCGTAGACCAGCGCCTTATCCATTGGGCCATGGAGTCATTTTGCTAGTCCATTCTTGAGTTTTATACATCTGTGTATTTAACAAGCCGATCCGTCTGCTGAGCACCACAAAGGTGGCTTAAAGAAGAACGGGCAACAAAAACAGATGTTTGTTTGTTTGTCAGTTGTGATAGTAATTAATAGTCAAGTCATGACTCATAACATGCACATAGGGTGGGTGGATTGCGGATACTGGTGTGTGAGATGGTAATGGTATCATCCCTAGGGTTCTTGTTCTTCTGTTAACTGATGCGCATTCATGATTATTCGATTCCTTTGCTTTTGTTAGTTTTGATTTGATTTGATTCTCCCAACACAAAATGGGAAAGCAGCGATCTCTTCGTAGCAAAGCCATTCACCTCGTGTCCGGTCTCACGACTGTCCTCCTCAACCCCATTTCAGATAAACTCTCCAACAAATCTTCCTCTGTATGGCCTCCTTCTCTCTCGAATTCTTGGAATTTTGGTGATTTAATTGCTTTTGATTTCTATTTTGTTCATTTTGTTTCTGGGTTTTGATGGGATTTCTTCTTTCTGTCTTATAACCTTTCTTCACCTAATATTTGTTTGAAGAATGCTTTCCTGACCGTTTTAATGTCGGTAGATCTTGATTTGAGATTGAGGGTTTGTACTTGATTGTGCTGATTTGGGTGAATTGGGGTCTTTTCGGTTAGGGGGATGAAGCTGAGGCGCAGAGAAATTTGGAGTCTATTTCTGAAGAGGCTGAGGATTCTGTGAACGAGCCTGATACCTCATCTTTCACCGCCTTTCTGTATTCTCTGCTAAAAGATGATTACTTTGCTGTTGAAAGTGAGGATGGGCAACAAAGTAAATCAGCTGCAGTAGCTGATGAACATGAGCATGAAGCTGAAGCTGAACCTTTAGCTGAGCATGAGAATGTGAATGTAGTGAGAGAAAGTGGGGCAAAAAGAGGGCTTTTTTCTAGAGGGAAACAGTCTCTTGGGAGAGCTATGAATTATGCTACCAGATTAGCATTGTTCAGAAGTCAAGCTTCAGAGAGGAAGCCTAGCTCTCCAACAAGTAATGACGATGATAATTATAGCAAGGATGATGGAGCAGATATGAAGCCTGTGGAGAGCAACAACGAGGCCCTTTTGATGGTTGATCTTCCTGACATGACTGAATCATCTGCACTTCTTTCGATGAAAACACGGATCAAGCTCTATGCTTCCCTTCCTGCCCTTGTGAGGGGGAAAAAATGGGTGCTGCTTTATAGGTGTTGGTTCATAGTTTCTTTACATTTGGATTGGGTTTTCGACTTCTTTTTTTTTTTTTTTTTTTGGTGGTCATGAAGTGTACAGTGACATGTGTGGCGATGGTTTCCCTGTCTCTTGCAGTACACGGAGGCATGGCATTTCACTCTCAACCCTTTACAGAAAAAGCAATCTCTACCCTGGCCTTAGTTTGCTGGTATCATCTTTTGCTACCCATTTGTGAGGTTTTGATGATGAACATGATGCCCTTCACACCCCATTGTTATAGATGACTGTAACGCTTATGTGGAACTCTTGAATTAAAAACCTTTTTAGTGTTGCACATTCAATGAAGACAGTGGCAAACAACTGCATTTTTGTAGGTATAATTGCTGATAATAAAGAGCGTGCTTCGCTGAATCTCATATCTTGCTGGTGTCATCAGTTATGAAATACATGTCGTTTCTCTTTGAAAATGTTACATTTAATTTGGGTTACCATGAATAAGAATAGTCTGACATTCTGTTTGAAGAAATTTCATTAAACTGAATATTATCCTTTTACAGTTGACACTTGACATCTCAAATGGCATTTCATGGGAATAGCTTAGTCTAATAGTGATGAACTTACTCCCCCCCCTCCCCCCCCAAAAAAAAGCTTCCTCTGGGAGGTCTTTTGGGGACGATTTCAAGGAGCACTTGGTGAAATGAAATATTGTTGAGCAACCTTTTCCTAATGGAGGCTTAGGCATTAGAGACCTGCCTACTTTTAATGAGGCTCTTCTTGGTAAATGGTTATGGAGGTTTATGAATGAGAAAGAGACACCTTGGAGAACTGTGGTCAAGACCTAGTATGTGAAGGGTCTTAATTGGGTTCCAACCAAGCCTAATGGTACTTGTGGTATTGGTCTTTGGAAGTTCATTACTTGAGGTTGGGAAAAATTTTTCCCTCGCATAACTTTCAAGGTGGGTGACGGCTCCTCCATCTTTTTTTTTTTTTGGCATCACAAATGGGGTGGTGGATTTCTTTTGAGGGATCGCTTCCCTTCACTCTACGCCCTTGCAAATGATAGGGATACGCATGTCTCTGATTATTTGGAGCACAACTCTTCGTCTCTTGTTTGGTCTCACGTTTTTGTTTGTGATGCATTCTTGGAGGATGATAGTGTGGCTTAATTCTTCAACTTGCTTGACAGGGTGCATTTCAATGATTCCTCAGTTGACACGGTTAGACTTAGATGGAATCTCAATGCCATCGGGAGATTCACTGTGAAATCTTAGTTTCTTCACCTCTCTTCGCCTGTTGGCAAAACATCATCTTCTTATGTTTGTGGTTTTCTTTGGAATATCATTTGGAAGTCTGCTGCTCCTTTTTTTTGTTCCTCGTGTGGGAAGATTCTCACGGCAAGATCTTGGCTTATGACAACTTACAAAAGAGGGGTAAAGTTGTGGTCGATACGTGCTTCAGGTGCAAATCCAATTTGGAAACCACATACCATCTTCTCCTCTGCTACCCCTTTTCTAGAAACCTTTAGAATTTAGCTTGGAGTTGTCTCGATCTTCATTGGGTGGTGCCTAGCACGGCGGGACATCGATTAGCGGCTTGGGAAGGTTTTTTTGAAAGAAAGGTTAAATATAGAGCTTCTGAGCAATCCCATACTCCATCCTTTGGATTTTATGGATGGAGAGGAATTGGTGGGTTTGATGGAGTCAAAACTTCTCTTGAGCAGTTGAAAGACAAGTGGCTCAAGACCTTATTCTTTTGGAAGGAGGAGGTTCCCCCCCCCCCCTCTTTGTTTGATATTAGTAATTTTGTGGATAACCTCTTTTTGGGGCTGTAATTAGCTTTTTGTGGGATGTTTTTTTTAGCATCCTTTATTGTATCTATTCCATTTCTCTAATGAATATATTTTCTTTTCCTTATCACAAAAAAATGAACTTGTTTTTGCTAATGTTCATTAAAATCAGCTAATGATGCATGAAACTTTTTCCTTTTTTGTCTGTTTGTTGGGCAAGGTTGCCCATTTGCATGAGGACAACCTAGTGAAGGAGGGCTTGGGGGGAAACAGGGGATCCCAAATGTCTACAGTGGGATTTGAGTGCCACACCTCTTGCTGTAAGGTGTCTGTGTCAAATGCCACCAACCTCCCCTTTTATGGTTGCTAGTTGCATGAAATGTGACAGTAGTGCAGTTGCTTTCTCATCCCTGAATTTTTAAATTTTACAATGGAAGTTTGAATATCATAGTCTCTCGTATCAATGTTCCAGGCTGTTGGGGACCGTGCAGGTGCAGTTTTTGGTGGTGTTGTTGTGTGCCCTTTAAACCCTTGTAAAAGTAGGAGGTATCAGGTGAGGCTGGATTACTTCTTTTAATGTCATTCAATTGATTTATGTATACTGCCCTAATCATTCAATATACAGGGCTCAAATAGCACATTTCTTTTCTCTGATGCACATGGTGAGCCTGTTATCTATCGCCCAACAGGTATTAACAATTGACATTGCTGTCCATCGTATAGTGTAATTGTGTTGCACAGTC
Organism: Carnegiea gigantea; assembly: GCA_029747015.1. Classification (NCBI taxonomy): domain Eukaryota; kingdom Viridiplantae; phylum Streptophyta; class Magnoliopsida; order Caryophyllales; family Cactaceae; genus Carnegiea; species Carnegiea gigantea. The sequence continues at coordinate 1,911,674 of JAKOGI010000001.1, read as the reverse complement.
TTCCCCTAGAATTCGATATGTTCTAACAAATCAATCTGAATACACCATAAGAGGTCATCTATGTGAACCTTCGTCTGTTATCACTTTCTCTGAAGCTCATTTTGGATAGTTCAGGTTGGGCCTGGGTTTTGGATCTCTTACTTGAATCAAAGGCTTATATGCTCCGTTTGGCTTCTACTTGCAATTTTCCTTTCTGTAGACCTGGATGAACTGACTGGTGAGTCCCTGCAGGTGCAAACCGCTATTATACCCTGTGCTCTCCAGATTTTCTTGCACTAGGCGGTGGTCTTCACTTTGCACTTTACTTGGATAATGATCTGTAAGATTTACTTCCTGTTCTTTATTCTGCCTCCTGTATATATTTGAATGGTCGTTCATCCTTTGGACCTGTTCTCATCAGCTTTATTTATCCAGATGCCAAATTTGGAAGATTTCCTTCATATTTATTCAGATTTTGCACATAAAATTATCTTCATTTATGCACATTTATCCAAGTTCATTCAGCACCCAAATTTCAGGTTTCAAATTTTTTTTTTTAACATATTTTCGGCAAAACAAAGCAAGTGGATCTAAGGCCTATTATGTCATTATGTGATGTATTTGCTTTTGGTATGAGGAGAGGGAATTTGGGCTTTGAGTGGAAACAAGGGTAGAGATTAGGAGCGGTCCCATGATGAGCTGCTCATGACCAAGTAAATTACAGATCATGATATGTTAATATGGTGCAGATGAGCTCATTGCACTGTTGCTATTTTCTATTGAGCAGATTGAATGGATCAAGTGCAGCATCAGAAACCTATGGAAATCCTTGTCTTGCGCTTTCTCAAGACTTTGAGGTGAAAGAAGTTGAGGTATTTACTTTTTTGCCTTAACTGTGTCACACACCTATCAACTCAAATGTTAGAGATCATTTGAGGACATCTGCAATCGTATTAATCGCCAATTTGTTTCTGATATTGCATGTCGAGATTTGAGATTCCAAGTCATTCATTGAACAATGTCACTCCCTTTTGTGCAGTTGTGGGGCTTTGCATTGACTTCGCAATACGAGCAAATGCTTGCTGTAAGTCAGAATGAAGCACCTGGGATTTGTAGGTGGTCTGTTGTTAGAAGTCAATGAACGGTTGTCTGCCAGTTCGCGTAACCTGCTTGAATAAATAGCAATTATGGCAGATGCTAGATTTTCTGTTCAAGCTAACTTGTAAATGCCGAACCTTGTACATATATACGCGATGTATCTTCTAAGTATGAGAACAGAATAGAGTGAGAATAAATGTCGAATTGGCTGCCCTTGTGCAATTATAGTATCCTTGGTATCGTGTTTTGGAGATAGGAACTGCCATATAACTCCTTTTGTACAAATATAGTATCCATACTATCATTTTTCATATATAGAATCATAGAAGTTACTGTATAAAGCTTATGTGTAGTGTTGTTCTTTATGATTCGTCATATTTGATATGGATTTAGGTTCAATTGCTCTGTTTCTCTTGCTAAATAGCATAGCGTGAAGGGGAGAAACTGCGCATGCAACCAAATTATTTTCAGCATATATTCACATCAGGCATACGTCCCATGTCAATTTCTCATGTTAGTGTAGATTTGTTCGTAGTCATTGACAATGCTTAAATTCCCCCCACAACTTTTGTTTGCGGTCTAGTCTATGCAAGCCACCCACCGCATTCCAGAAGTCCGTTGTACACGTCTCATTCAGGAGTGAAGATGTGAGAACGTGTTAAGGATATGAGTAACCCTCAGTCCGTTGTACACTTCTCATTTCCTGTCTCCCCAAATGGAGGTGCGCGGTAGTAAAGTCCACCATTTTACCATTTTAGTTTTAAGGACGCCTGTGTTCTTCCGAATAAGAATGGTGGTAAGGGGCATATAGCTTAATTACTTCATTTATAACACCACCTTACTGTCACTTACTTTCTCGTGAAACTCCTAAAAAAGGTTAAACTATTTTCTCTTATTTAATTACTATTTTACTCTTCCTTATTTTTATGCATGCTTACTCCTTTACTTTGCTCCCTTTCTAACTAGACAAGGTCTGTTCTTCCGGACTGAAGAAAGCAATTAAATTAGAAAATTGGAAGGAACTCGAAAAAGAAAAAGAAATTGTAACTTGATTGATGTGTAGCTAGGACTTAGGAGAGCTTATAAAAATACCATCAATGGAGCAGCAAAGGAAAATGATGCCGCAAAATACAGGAAGATGTCACTTTCCCAAATTAGAAGCTGAGTACATAAAGTGTTAAATCTTTCTCACGAAGGAGAACATGCGATTTAGGTAATGTCGATATCTAAATATGACACCCTTATCTACCAGATTCTAGACGAGAATGGCAATGCCACAATCAGGCAGGTAACCAACAGCACTGGACACCTGATCCAAGATTTGCCATTTTCCAACTTCAAACAATATATACTTCAGGGCACGGGTTGTAACCCAAAAGAAAGAAAAAAAGAAATGATAATAGGAAACAGCAAATGTAGCTTGGCCCCTCTGACTCTGTGGCTAGAAAGTGTGGTGATTTCGAGCACTGAAAGTGCAGGCCATGAAATCGATCCTTGTGAAACAATGAGCCTCGCTCCTCATTCAAACAACAGCAGCAGTCTTTCCTAGAATTCCCTCTTGGAATGGTTGAAAGGAGTTGCTGGCATGATTAACACTTTTAGGCTCAACTGCTTCCTCGTAAGCAGCTTCATGTACCCCAAGGGCAGCACGACCAGATGGATCAAGGTTTTTTGACCATGCTGCATCCCACTCCACTGCTTTCGCAGTACTGCAGGCCACACTTGGACCACCAGGAACAGTTTGTCTAGCAGCACTCTGCTCAATTGGATCCAGCAACACGAGCACTAAAAATGAGAATGGCAGCATAGAGACACAAGTAGGCCATATGCGGTTTTCATATAAGGAAAAGAGTGGAAAGCAACCAACCCCTCTTGTACCCATTCAATTGATCTTTACAGATCTCACGATAAAACCCACTATGCTTTCACAGCAATTACCCATCTTCTCATTTACTCAAACTATTTCTCAGCCATACATGATATACCATCTCAGAAATGAGCCAGATTGATTGCTTGTAAGGACATGTTACATTTGTACAAAGGAAAAGAAATACGAAGCTAAACTAAGAAATTGAGGTTCAAGGATGATATATGGAAGCTGAAAGGTCAAACAAACAGCATGAATTGGAAGCAACTAGGCCAATAGACTATCTCTGAATTCTCAACTCAATAAGAGGGACAAGAAACAAACCTTGGGAAAGAACTTCTCGAAGATGGCCCTGTAGTAGTATCCCTCTTTTGTAGTGGGAGTATTTTCAGGATAAATAAAACTTGCATTTGCCAACATGGCATCTGTTACCTGGAAAAGTGAACATCACACGTCAATAGGAAGGTATAGAAGATGCAAATGGATTACTTTTTTAATTTCCTCAGTAGGTGCTCTCTCAAAAGTTTAAGTAAAAATCCTATGATTTAATCACCAGTATAAGAAAAGCCACACATGTTTGTTTGCATGATTCTTCAAACCATCAATCCAGCTGTATCCAACTCCATCACTGAACTGTTCCTTCTGCCGGTACAAAATGTGCTAAAGCAAGAATAGCAAGAAAATACTTATTATTCTCCTCATATGCAGAAAAATAAGTTATCCCACTCTAAGAATATAAATGTAGCATATAAGATGATTGATTTCATAAACAGTCTGGCCACAATTTGACACGAAAAGCAAATATTCAGCTAAGATAGGTAATGTAATATAGGAAAGCAGGGAACTGTATACCTTGGGTAGATATGGCTTCTTCTCATCATCAAAGGCATCGCGTAAAATCCACTTCTCAATCCTCCCTTCATCACGTTTGATCTGCAAGTGTCAAATCATATGCAACATAATGTATAAGTCATAGAAAGGATGGAAGTCAGTCAAGGCACTACAAAAGACAGATGTCCTTGGTAGAATAAACAAAGAAAACATCCAATCCTCAAATGAAACGTCATCATTAGTTCTATCATATAAAAGACTATTTTATCTCACAAAGAATCCATGGCCAGGACTTTAGGGATGATCCCACCTGTTGTGTGTGGAAGGCCGCTAAGATACTGATTTGCATCCAGCAATATTTTAAATTAACAAGTTATCCGCAATGAATCAAAAGAAGCCCAGAGTAGCACTTAATCAACATTTATGCACCCAGCATGATCCGCAATTTGGAGGGCCCAGCTGCTCTTATGAACAACTTCAGACAACTGGGATAGCTTTGCATAGCCAAATCAAACAGTCAACACAAAGATATCTTCCAGGAAGAATTTAGGATTGAAGCCTTCCAGCAGAGAGCAGAAAGTGTAAAAGAAAAGGGAGGATATTTGAAATTCATCTTCAAGTTAAGAGCGCGTACATGTGCAATAAAGTGGATGCAAGTCATGAAGATGTGAGCAGGATGCAGCAATAGATATATTGGGTCACTCATTTACATCAAACAAAAGTATGACGCTCAATATTAATTGTTCCAACAATAGAACAATCAATGTCACCATTTTCCACTCTGGATTGATACTCATTGCAATGTTAATGAATTCTTTATCTAGAAAAGGGACACGAGCTTCAACACCCCAGGCTGAAGTTGCCTTGTTGGCCCTCAGGCAATCGTACAGATGAAGAGCTTTAATCTGCAGTACAAACAACAGATCATGGCCAGCAATCAAAACACATGAACAAGATATACGAGAGTTAATTTTAGTTCCTCAAAAGGGTTCACATGTATAGAATACCTTTCTACATGTTTCCTGGTGGAATTCCTCCTTGTTGGGTGCCTTGTGGAAATACAAATAACCGCCGAATATTTCATCAGATCCTTCACCAGAAAGTACCATCTTTACTCCCAGCGACTTGATTTTGCGAGACATCAGAAACATTGGTGTGCTAGCCCTAATAGTTGTAACATCATATGTTTCAATATGATATATGACCTCTTCAAGTGCATCAATGCCTTCCTAAATTTTGGGGGAGAAAGAAAGTATTTTCCATAAGTCTTAAACATCAAAGCCAAATTTGGATATTCCTTCTTTGATTTATGTGAACTCGTCTAAACAAAGTACCTGAACAGTGAAATAGAACGCATGGAGACGAGTTTGAAGATAATCTGCCACTTCTCTGGCAGCTCTTAGATCTGGAGACCCCTGAGTAGCGAAAGTTTGTATTTAGCTGCAAAACTCTGAACTAAATTGATACGAAAATAAGCTTAAATTGCAGGTTGGATCATTCATCATTCTGCAACAGATTTTTTATTTTTGATGTCACTCCTAATGGCCAAGATCAGTACATCCAGTCAACAAGACATCGCCCTCCCCCAACCAAAAACACAAAGGACGAAAAAATACAATCAACAGGGTAATTTATCTGCAACTGCAAGTGAATAAATTTCATGGCAATAGATACATGAAGGGACATGTATTGTCAGAAGATGTAGAAAGATTAACAGAAGCACTACGTTTCAACCCTGATATATCAGCCTCTAGTCATCACATCATCACACTACGCGAAATTACAACATATGTCATGGAAATCTCCTGCCAAGGGCAGCAAATTTGTTATTTTTTTTTTTTTTTTGGGTAAGTAATCAAAGATGTGTATTGAAAGGACACCAAGGGGATGTCACCCATGTACAAAAGGGGCACTACAAAAACATTATGCCCTTAAGCTCTCATCCATTATGCAATCGATAAAAGCCAAAAAATTTAACTGTTTGTCATCACTAAGCCCCACACTCCAACTATACAACAACCTCAAAAAATAGAGCAGCAAATTTGTTATCCCACATCCATATGTAACGATTTTAGAATTAAACATCAAATTACTGTATTAATGATTCCGAAAATCACACACCACATGCATCTTCCTGTCTACATTCAGTTGTATTTTTGGATGATTTTTGTCGTAAATGCGGTACTACTCTTGTTAATTAGATTCCATCTTTCCTGTCCAACGGGAAAAGATAAAAAATAGCCACCAAACTAAATTTCTAGCTTTCAACAATAAGCAGCTAAGCACAAGATCCCAGTATTTTCGTACAATGTTCTGATAACACAAAGGGTGCATGGTAGTTCAAAGATGAACCAAAGTAGATGAGAGGGAACTGCCAATATGGTGACTAATGGCTAAACCACTAAATAGAAAATGGAAAAACTATGACGAAATCCACCTATCTTATAGTATTTGCATTTCCCAATATCTATATATGCAATTGCATATATTGTATAAGTCTGCTCGTATTTGACATAGAATGCAGTTATTCGGAGAAAACTGAACTCGATAGCAGTCTGTCCATAGAAAGGTTCCAAACTTTTCAGTCTCATACTGATAACTACAAGTTGACATAAAAATATCACAAGAGACAGGCAATTAAAAGATACAACGAAAAATTGTCACCTTCAAACCAATGCAAAAGGAATGCAACTGTGAACCCCATTGGTAAGCTCCTTCTGATTCAGCCAAGTGACGTGATGCCACAGCGGCCACAAGAGATGAATCCAGTCCCCCGGATAGAAGTACACCAAAAGGTACATCTGTCATCAGTCTCTTAACCACTGCCTGCAAGGAATATTACAACAGGTTGAAGCCCATATCTGTAAACTTCTTGTGAGAAGATATAATTCGATCATCAACTGATCAAGAAGGAGAGGCCTGACAAATGCAACTCTTCGTTAAGCCTTAACAAATTAACAGGATTACATTTAGTACATCTATCGAGTACAAACAAGCTCAAGCCAATGGTAAGAATAAATGATAATCTGATATTGTAAAAATAAGACAGAACAGGTTCGCATTTGTTACCCTTTCAAAAGCTTCACGTAAAACCATTCGATCATATGGAGTTAAAGGTATCTCTTCCGAGTACCATGGTGGGTTGTACCACCTTCTTAATCCACCTGCAATATGTCAACTAGCATGGTCTCAAAACCGTTGAACTCAAAGCCCTAAAATTAACATCAGACACTAGATAGTTATAACTACAAATTGGTCATGAATCTTATGAATGAAAAGATAATAGATTACCCTGTTTGCTTGAATATATATGGCCAGGAGGAAAAGCAATGAATCGCTCACAGTCATCACTTAAGGCCTTCATCTCTGAAGCAAACCAAACAGATCCTGCAAAAAGGATGTACTTTATCAAGTATGTACCCTATGTAAATGAAATAAATATATTAACTGTTAGTCCAAAACAGATGAAAATACGAATAAATAATAATAAAACATGAAAGAAGATGCAAACCATGCTCCAAGTTAGAGAGAGGCAACTAGGCAAGCATTAATTAAGCTAAATCATCAAAAAGATGTAAGCATCAGCAAACGATTGCTGTACAGGATACAACATGTTAGAAAAGACTATTCAGTATGAGCTTAATTCTTCCCATGCATAACCATCAAATCTATGTTACTCCTAAGGACAAGCTAAACTTATGTACACTAGATAGACCAGTCCTAAATGCATCACATAGTCGTCTAAATGGATAAACCCTCCCATCACAACAGAAGCATCTGAGACCGTACACTGGAAGTTTGAATGTGACAGTAAAAGACAGTGAAAGTTAAAGTTCAGTATCTAAGATGTCAAGTGTTAAACACAAGAAAACTGCATGACTCTGAAATACTTTTTGCAATGTAAGATAAAAGATAACCTACCTTCAAGACCCCAACCCATGTACAGTGGGGTAATACCAATAGCATCACGGGCAGCAATGAAACTTTTGTCACGGGTATCAAGAAGCACAAAAGAGAACATCCCATCCAGCGTGTCCACAAAATCGTCTCCATATTCCTCATACTGCCATAAAAGAAGGGAATGATACTCCATGGGATTATGTTTTTAAGTTTTCACAAGCAACCCAAAATCTCACATTAACAAATAACTAACCTTAGATTTTAGCATTTGACTATTTGATAAAATAAACAAAGCAAAGTTCAACATTACGTATTTAGGCACTTACTAGGTGAGCAATTACTTCACAGTCACTCCCAGTACGGAACTGATGTGACTTTAGCTTCTCTCGTAGTTGGTTGTGGTTATAGATCTCTCCATTAACCTGACAGCACATGATCCATATATGATTCATGATCAAAGTTCAACTCATGATAAGATTAACACACAAGCATATTTGGAAGCTTGAGTTCAAGCAAGCTTTCAAACAGGATAGACCTTAGTAAAACAGGAACAACCCCCTCCCCCCAAAAAAAAACCCCAAAAAAAAAAAAAAACACCCTGAGATATTACCCAGTTCCAGTGAAATACGTAATATTCACTCAGGGATAATGGCACATCACATAATCTGGTTCAGAGTGAGAGTTCAATTACAGTGACAACAACTGTTTTGTCTTCATTATAAAGAGGCTGATCTCCAGAAGCGGGATCCACAATGGCTAACCGCTGATGAGCAAGATAACAATCATCAAAACAATGTATGCCACTCCAGTCTGGACCTCTATGACGTAATCTGACATTCAGCAGAAGGGTATAAATAAGGTTATCTCTTGCCTCTTATGAAGCAAATTCTAATTAAACATTTAATAATAGTTTCGTTGCACTCTGCGAGAACTCAGATAAACAGAGAAACCCTGAAAAATACAGACAAAGGATAAATTCAGAAGATACCCTTTAGCAAAAACTAAAATCCTACACTTTCATTTCTACATCGCTCTCAAACAAAGGAACATTGATCAAGAATTGATGTATGAGTAACCTGGAAAACGTGACTATAACTGCTATATACTTTTAATCTCTCTACACATGCATTGAGCATGTATCCACAACCACAAGCATTCCATTATCATCAATCTGACAGAACCAAAATTATCAATAGTCATTCCGATTTCCTTTGAAATTACGTTTGCATATATGAATCTTTTAATACCCCCAGATTCCCGCTCAACAGATCATCTTCGGCTTTATGCATTGAACATTGAAATTGCTCCACATAATTCGTTGACTCTACCTAGTGAAATAGTCCTTCACTCGATGCTTTTATCCAAAATGGAAAAACTTGCACCAAAAAAAGAAAGAAATCAAATGCCGGATACCTTGACATAGAAGATCATAAAAGCAAACAAAATGATCAATTCAATGTGCAAATGAATTCATCAAGTGCAATTCAATTCTTCAAAGAACTAACTCCTCAACAATATTAACATTACCTCCTGGAAAGCTCGATGATTCTGGACCTCTTAGCCTGCGAGTTGTCGATACAACCGAACACCGCCAGTATTCCACACATTGTCTCTCTCTCCTCTCCTGCTACGCTCAGTGCTGACCTCTCTCTCTCTCTCTCTCTCTCCCCCTCTTTTGTTGGCTTGTCTGGCCAAAGAAGAAAAAACTATGAATAATGTGCAGGCAGCCAAACCAGGCCGATCTATAGGCCGCACATCAGGGGCGTTCATTATTCCCAGAATCCGAAAGATTCTACTTTCCCTCTCATAATTAGGGTTTTTGGCACTGCTGGATTCTCCTTTTTTGTGGGGTCTTCGAATAAAGATTCTAGATTCTGCCCTCACTGTCAACGCCTACCATTTTATGGTGTCTCCTTAATCTTCACCGTTGTTTGTTGTCTGTGACGACGGCTTAAATTCACGCGCCCTTTTAAAATGGTATATGTCAACAATCATTATCGGTTAATTTAATTGGTAAATTTTTTTAAAGTTATTATCAGAAATTAAGGTTTAAATTTTGCATATATTTATATATCGACTTTCATGACTTATTTGGAAAAAAAAATTGAATTTAGGTTTAAAATTTATTAATAAAGTTGTAGTACTATGGGCGTGTTTTATGGTGGATAAATTTCAAAATACCAACATCAATCGATTCAACCCACTTCAACCTAATTCATTCCGCTTTCATTATTTTAACCAAATATAATTTATCACATAAAAAAATTCAACCCACTTCTAGAGCTGTAAAATGGGTCGGGTCAGGTCGACCCATTTAATGAACGGGTCAATTTCGTATCGACCTTGAAAATAGCTTAGATTTGCTCAAAACTGAAAAATAACAAGTTTTCACACTAAACAGTCAGATCGTGTCGACTTCGGGTCGGGTTTGTGTTTCTCTTAGTAAATTCGGGTTGGATTTTCGTGTCGGGTCAGACTTTTACAGTCTTACCTACTTCAACCCACCTCAACTAATCCACTTCATCCTTTTACCCGTAAAAAAACAGGCCCTATATTAGCAACATTAGTATTTTATAAGCATGCATAAATGCTTGGTTCATATCAAATTTTTAGTTTGTATTCCAATGTTTTTATTAAAGTTTTAAATATACTATATTTAAGAAATAATGGATCAAGAATAATCAGTAATTCAATAATTCTATTCTATATATCTATGTATGGTGTTAGGCACACACCCTAAAAAAATATTAATCGTATAATAACAAAGATTCATCGTCTGAAATATTCAAAAGTTTATTAAATAAACATAAAAGTACATTAATATAAGTCTATTATCAAACTAATAATTTGAAATTTACTTTAAATTCACATTTTTGTCTATTTTCCCAATAAATTTATGCGTGTTTTTATTACATAAGAACATGAATCTTTATGATCAAATAATGAAATTTTTGTGTGCATTTATTAAGTCTTTACGCGTGTTTTTGTCTATTTACAGGACTAAATCCTTAATTACAATTGACTGATTTATCAATTTCTTTTAAGCAATAAACTTTTTAGGAAGTCTTTTGATTCTTGCCTGATAAAAACAACAATTTTTTATGTGATTAATCACTTTTAACTTTAATAAATTTTAAATTTTGAGTTGTGAGTTTTTTACATCTAGATTTAATGGATGAAACTTTTAATATTTCAAATAATGAATTTTGTTCATTATATGATAATTTTTTTTAAAGTGTGTACGTAACTGACAAGCTAGTGGGTAAGATAATTTCTATCAAACATCAATTATAAAAATTATTGTAATTTTTATGATATGTATTGTATATTTGGTATGATTAAATACAATCTATTGATTTTTGTTAGTGTTTTTTGAAATTAAAGCCTCCACCCCCCAAAATCCAAAATTTGATTAAATATAAAAATTTGATTGTTGTAATTGTTTTTTTAAGTGTTTTTTGAAGAGTGAGGGTTTTGCGAGGGTTTTGTGCTCCAGTTGCTTGCTATCATCACCAAACATAAGCTCAATTCAAAGAAGAATAATGGCAGGAAGACTAGGAAGAAGAGTTGTACACTTCGCCAACCTTCCAATCAAGCTCCTTATGCCGTCTTCCTTCACTAACATCACCGAAATCGCCCTCAAAACAATCCCTTCTGCTTCCAAGGTAAAATTCAAATTCTCCATCATCAATCCCAATCCCACTTCCCAGTTTCACATTTTCTGCCTCTAACATAGCATCTCCCTTTTGTTTGATCGAAACCCAGATTGAAATCAAGAGGGTATTGGAATCGCTGTATGGGTTCGAGGTCGAGAAAGTGCAAACCCTAAACATGGAGGGTAAGAAGAAGAAAAGGGGCGGCCTATTGCTCGCTAAACCCGATTACAAGAAAGCCTATGTGACGTTAAAAACCCTTTGTCGATTTTGCCGGATCTTTTCCCAATCAAAGTTATTGAAGAGGATAAGAAGGAATTGAACAAGCAGAAGAAGACTAGTTTTGTTGAGCAGAGTCAGAACAAGAAGTCACACTGGCTAGAGGGTGATGGAATCCGCCCAGAGAGGAGCCCGCCACGCCGCCGTGACCGCCGTGTTCTCGGCGGCGATGAGATGGCCAAGTTCCCTTGGACCGCCATGAGGAGCGCTGCCGCCGGTGCTAGGTAGACATTACATTTTTGGTTGTCTTGGATTGTGGTTGTTTCTGACAATTTGATGTCTATGAATTGATGGATTTTTTTGGGGCAATTTTGGTTTACATCAGTTGGCATTTACCCCAGAAATGATCCTTTTTTAAAGTATCAAGTGCATTTTCCATGTGTGCTGGTTTCAAAAAAGGAAAAAGTCTTGTGAAATTGAATGGCTTGTTGTTTCCCCATGATTGTCTACGCGTAGTGATTGCGCTGTTGTGGCTCTTTGTTTTACTGGGATGCTGGTTCATTTGCATTGGGTCATGCTATTGTTTGCTTCCTGTGATTTTTTAACTGAGAAGAAATCATTGTTATATTTTTGTTTCAGAATTCCTGAGAGTCCAATTATATGTTCTCAACTCAAAGTGAGTACACCTTTGGAGAATTGAAAGCACTGTATGGACATGTGCAAAGCATGTCCCTTTGTTTGGAATGAAAAATTGTGGAGAACTAATGCAAAAGTGTCTAAGTTTATCTTTTGTTTGATTGACCCGAAGACAACTGAGGGTATTTTTTGACATTTTTGTCAGACCCATATCAGTTATATTAGTGCAGCAGCAGCCGTAGACATGCGGGGAAGGAAAGGAGGCCCGCTTGTCACATGCGTTCTTGGGGGGCGCTTGCAGCCTGGGGAAACGGGGAGGGACACGCGTGGCAGAACGCCCTGCGGTTTTTTTTTTGGGGTCCGTTTGTGCCTTGAACCGCGGCGTTTTGGTGTGGGAAAATGAAGGAAGTGACGCGTTTCAAAAGCTGGCTTCCCAAAAAAAATAATAAAGGGAATTGGAACGCTGGGCAGGGGGAGAGAGAGAGAGAGCCGGGCTTCCCAAATTTCTTTTTTTTTTTTGTTTTTGTTGGAAATTTTGGCTATAAATACCATGCATCAAATGGGCAAAATTCATCCCAAAAATTCGAACGTCCGTCTTGTAATTTTTTTTTAAATATCGGACATTCGTTCAAGCAATGAAAATTAACTAATTAATTTTCAGAGAATTTTTTTTTTAAAAAATCATTTTTCTGGACAAAAAATAAATATTCCTTTATTAGGAATATAAAAAATATTTATCAGTTGCAAAAACATAAAATGCAACCACAAAATTAAAATGATAAAAGTAATAAAATATGTTTAATGGTGGGCTCCATGACAAAAGTTCCATTGGTTGGGAAAATCAAGGAATGCAAGTTCTAGAAAGGTGGAACTTTTGCTAACATAGCAAGTCAGAGTTCCACAATGAAACTCTTGCTGGGAATGCTCTGAGAATTCCTACCAGACATAGCATGTTGTTTGCTTCTTGTAATTCTTCATTTCTTTGTTCACAAGAGAAAACTATTACTTTGTTAACTTTGAATGATTAAATCAGTAGAACTGTAAACAATTGAAAACATTGTGGGGAAAGAACCCCCCCCCAAAAAAAAAATTGTGGAGAAGTGAAGAACAGGTGAAAATCAATTTCTTTTTTTATTTGCATGACGAAAATTGAGTTATTTCTCAACATTTTGATCAACTTTATGTTGGTTGTATAAGACTTCCTACCAATTTTAAGCAACTATAATTTGGCTTGGCTTTAAAAGTATTGTCATTTAAATGTATTATATAGTGTGATCACTTACACGGTTAAGCACTTGGAAGTTCAGTTAGGAGGTTTTGAGTCGCCGAGCAGTGCGAAAAGGATTGGAGATTCCCTTGAGTGAAGGAGGTGAACGGATCATGAGGGGAAAGACAAAGACAAGGACAGAGAAGGGGGTGAAGGGGGTGGGGGTTAGAAGTACGTGTCAATTGTGGATTATGCAGGAAGATGTCAACTGAGGTCGCTTTGGGTTCCCCCCCCGGCCCCCAAAAACCCCAAATGGAATCGCATTTTAGAGTGAGTTGAAGTTTTACTTTCACCGTGAACACTTCTTGAAGTTATGAGCTACAATGACGATGTTGGTGGGAGGTGTGATTTCTGTCTGGGTTGCGAGAAAGTTCTACATGGTTAGTTCTCAACGCCTTGGATATTTATATTCAGCACTTCCTGAGTGAAGGCTGTGTGGCGGGGAGGGTAATTGAATGTCATAGGTGTCTTTTTCTGTTCTTTCATCCTATATGCTGGATTGAGACTTGAAGGTGAGGGTAATAGGATAATCACTAATACCTATAAGTGTTAGGAAATTAGAGCGGTAATAATAGCGGAAGCGATAGGATGAAATAAATATTCAGAAATTCAAACCAGAATAACAGGAACAAAACAGCGACACACAAGATTTACGTGGAAACCCAAAACGGGAGAAAACCAGCGGCAACACCGACACAAAATCCACTATCATATGAGTTAGTACAGAACGCGGAGAGCAGATAGAGATGAAATAAATATTCAGAAATTCAAACCAGAATAACAAGGAACAAAACAGCGACACAACAAGATTTACGTGGAAACCCAACAGCGGGAGAAAACCACGGGTGGCAACACCGACACAAAATCCATTATCATATGAGTTAGTACAGAACGATCTCATTCCCAATACAGAGATCAGAACAACAAGAGAGACACAGATCTCAAACACCCAAGAAAGAGATCAATTACAACGAACAATCTCTCAATACTAACTCTCAACAAAAAATGGAATGGAAAAGGGAATTGCCCACAGGCACTCCCAAGTTGCACCGCATCAAACAAGGTTAAACAACCTAGTATTTATAGGGAAGCCCCACAGGTACCAAGGGTTCAATCCTAGCCGCAAACATATGTCTTGGCCACCAACCATCAACTTTCCAAAAAAGGAAAAATCTTCAACCCAAAGTATGGAAATAATATAATTTCCATAATACAGAAGATCTCAAACACACAACATGATCTTAGATGCCAAGAAATAATCTCACAAAAGGAAATAACTTTATTTATTTCTAAAACCGGCAAAGGAATTTGGGACAAATCCCAACAATAAGAGGTCAAGAACATTACATATGCCTTGAGATTGACGTGCATGATAGGAATGTTGTTATGGCATATCCATTTATGCGGGCCGCATCAGATGAACAAGAAGGTGGATCTTAATAGCAGTTTGTACGGGAATAATGGGTAGCTCTATCAACTTAGAACTGTGACAGGTCCAAATTTCAGCTTCACGTCTCTGTTATGCTGCCAAATATCACCGACACTTTTATCAGGGCGAATTAACTTCCTCCCCCTCCTTATCCGGAGTCTCATTCCCGACAGCTGTCACACTGGCTTTTTGGGGAACTATGTAGCTACCTATAATTCATAAATGTGGGAATTGAGATGTTGGCATTGAACAGGAAGTTGATGCAGTTAGGTTCGCGGTTAACCTCGATCATACCTAGCCATGGTGGGAGGAGTAATCTGTTTCTGATTTAGAATTTGGGTACCTTTACTGATATGAAGGGACTTTTTTCCTTGGATTCTTGAATATTTGACCGGGCATTGTCGAGGTTGTTGACGAAGCTAGGCTTGGAGTTAATCTTATGATCAACAGCAAGAATGCGTACTCTTTGCCGCCCGCCTTCAGTGGTTGTCTAGGAGATAGTGTGAGGCTCACTCTGTTTTTGCAATTTATTTACGCTGATTTCGTCTGAATCATTTGTGCTAAATCTCCAGAAATCAACTGACAGCTGTTTTTGTGCTGAAATCTCGCACAGATGAATGGAACTTTTGTGTAGCGTGTAACTAGGGTTAACTCTTTATTGTGAGAAAATGGTATGGAGTATGGACATGTACATGTGCAGAATGCACAAAATCAGCAAGGCTTTCTGCATCTTCTTTGGGTAACAATCATCTAATTTTTCCTTTTCCATGAAGTTCTGCTTTTACTTTGGTTTCTTTATCATGTGCTCCCCCGTCCCATATACATGATTAAATTTTAAAAATGTGGAAAAATAAGCATTGAATGCATGTGTATCCACATTGTTGACATAAATTTGCAACCAATAAAAATATTGATAATTTTTTGGGAAAGTAAACATTGACAATATTATGGGATTTAAAAAGATGATATTTTTGACAATGCATATAGGGGGTAAGGAGTTTATAATAACTTAACAAGGTGAGTTAATTCTGTGGCAAACTAGCCGCTTGGATTCCGAATCCTGGGTACAATTTGCTTGGATTTAAATGAGAGCTCTTGGGAAATCGTCATCTCAAAATAATATGTCTTTAACACCTTTTATTGCAAATGTTATGTTGTACTCGCTAGTGTATCACTTAGAGGTCTGCTCCGGGAAGCAAGGCTCCTATAGAATTGTTCATTTTAGTGAGTATTGCTAACTTGCTAAATTACAAGGGGCCAAGCCCCAAGG
This sequence comes from Carnegiea gigantea, assembly GCA_029747015.1. Lineage (NCBI taxonomy): Eukaryota > Viridiplantae > Streptophyta > Magnoliopsida > Caryophyllales > Cactaceae > Carnegiea > Carnegiea gigantea. Next base: position 1,895,525 of record JAKOGI010000001.1, on the reverse strand, counting down.
ATTTACGTCTATTAGAAACGTACCAAATAAGACCAAGGTATGTAGGAACTGTCCTCGTCGAAGATGTGTTGGCCAGATGGCCAACACTTCCACTCTCCTCCTCCCCCACCCATGTTCGGACCTGGGGGCGCAGTTTCTGTCTTGTACAGAAATTGTGTGTGAGGATGTGGTTCTGGGCTCTATCCTAGACTTTCACATCCCCTTGCCCCTAGCCCGTTACAGGTCCACTGGGTATTCCCTGAGATAGGGGCCCGTGGACTGGGCCTGCTTAACGTTGAAAAAAAAAAAAATTGTGGGAATTGTCCTCAAAGAGAGTAGACTTGCCATAGTTGGGTGAATAAAGGGCTTGTTCTATTTTGCATTTAGATATAGTTAATAGATGTAAGGAGATATAAAGAGTTGTAAGGAGTTGTAAAGAACTGTAATAAGATGCAATGAGTTGTAAGAAGATATAAGGATAGATGTAAGGAGTTGTTGAATGTTATAGAAAATCTATATGGAATGTAAGAATATGTAAGTAGCTTTTTGTTACCCATTGATATCAAGTGCTCTTCTTCTAATGCCACCATAATTTCAGGTTATATGTTGATACTACTAAATCTTTTTGTTAATCTTACTATGAGAAAATGGTATTTTTTTTAATGCGTGGATGAAATAGAATACTATTTATTAGCTAATCAATTGGACTTTAATGCGTGGTAAATGTCTAGTGGCCACTCTATTAAATTTGATTTTGGACGATTGATTAGTTAGCTTATCGGATATATTGATTCTCTCACAAATTCAAAACCACAAGTTAAAAATTTAAATGAAATGAAATAAAATAAAGTAGAAAAAAAATTAGGAATCGGGTATCCGGTTTTGGATCCGATCCCAACCGGTTGCGGGACTGATTCCAAAAATTATGGACCCGGTTTCAACCAGGACCCGGATCGAGTCCAGATTTTTGGACCCAGTTCTAACCAGGACTGGTTTGGGTTCCATGAAAATGGACCGGACACTTGGTCTTGCTCAAGCCTACTCATCATCTTAGGTCAACAATCAGTCCTTGGCATTCTCCGAGTTCATAGAAATGTTTTTGTTCGGATTTTCGTTTTGTAGACAATAATTTGAGAATCTATATTCACTAGCAAATTCCTTATCGAACAGTCTCATGCCATTTTCAAACGACGAAGCAAGTTCGTAATTTCCACATTGAGCAACGAGCAAAATTCGCAGCTAATCCTCTAACCAGCTACTCCCTTATCCACGAATTACTCCGCTATGTTAAACCCGAGTTCTTGATAAATGATAAGCCCTGTAATCATGCCAGAGTTCCTGATAGGCTCCATCAACATCAAGAATTCCTCAATCCGTTGCTATGATCAACATCTTGGAACTTAAGAAATGACTGGTAAAAACGAGGAGTTTACGCCTTTAATTACCTTGTATCTTTAACAGATGAAGCTCCAGTATTTCTGTAGAAATGGCAAATTATCAAATGTCGATGGTTTTTCATTCTGAAAATCATCCCATAGCTGCTGCAAGTATGAGTTTTCCATAATGCATTTCCTATTAATGATACTATACCATAAATATCAATTATTATCTTTATCTGTGTGGAGCTCAAATGTAGCACCAATCCAATTAAAACTAAAGTACCAACACAATATAACCTGACCCAACCGTGACATTGAAAGCATTACATTCAACACAGTCTACGTCTCATTGTCCCAACCAGAATTGATTCCATATGAATTACATGACAGGAAAATCTACATTAAAAAAAGAAAAAGAAACTTAAAGGGTAAAATAGGAAAACAAAAACTGTCTTAGAATTTGACTTCTTGTTGGCTGCAGCCGTTTGGTTGGCGGTTCTTTCTCTTCCTCTGCATATAAGCCCTCAAAACGAAACCCCCCTTTTCTCTCTCTCATTCTCTCTCCTCCATTGGTCCCAATTGCAGATCCAGATCTGCCCTAACCCTACCGACGCACTGAGAATCGGCTCGAGGAGAGAGAAAGAGAGTAGATTTCAAATCAATGGCAGTTGTGTCGCCATTAGCCAAATACAAGCTCGTCTTCTTAGGCGATCAATCCGTCGGTAAAACCAGTATCATCACTCGCTTTATGTACGATAAATTTGATACTACTTATCAGGTACGTTTTTTCTCCTCTTCACCGTTTCATTATTCATTAATGCCATTAATTAAGATGGTGTTTTCTTTTCGTAGTAAATTGTTGTTAGGGCAATTTGATTTGATCACGTTGTTGATTTTTACGTGAAGATCATATTAAATTTGAAGATTTATATGTGATCAATAGAGCATGATATGATTTGATCTTCCTGTTCAACAACATTTCTGCTACATGTTAATCTATTTTCAGCCATCTAACGTTAAGATTTTGAGTGCTATTGTTGTATCCTAACTTAGTAATGATTTTCTTGTCAAATGCTAACATTGCTTGCAATTCGTTCCCTGTTGAAGATTTTGAATGCAACTTGGTAACTTCCACTAATTCATTCATTTGTGCAACCCAAAATGGCCAAATTTGGGATAATGGGCCATGGCACACTTTTCAAGTGTTTTCAAATATTAATTTTACACTTTTCACTTACTTTAAGCATTTAAAAAAGGGGGAAAATTTTTTCTTTTAAACTCTTTGGAAGCCTTATTCCTGTTCAACGTAAGATTGTCGACATGATAGAGTGTTTACAGATATGAATAGAGCTTGGATTGAGAGGAATTATGAGGGAGGTTGATTTAGCAAACAGGATGAAAATACTGAATTACATTGAATTTGGTTTGGGTAATAGTTTGAGGGGAGTGATAACAGAGAGGAAAGTTAAACAAATTTTTTTGGGGGGGGGGAGGAGCGGAAGAGAAGTCATAGGTTTGTGATGTTTTACTCGCTGGGCCCTACCTCCCGCCCATTACTGCCACCCTAGCACTCAGGATTCTTAATTAAGGACAGGCAGTTTGATTACTCTTTACCATTTTAGTGGCTGTAACATTGTTAAATCTAGGATTTAGTGGCACCTACCTCTCTACAACTTGGAATCCTAGGGTTGCTATATGTGATTCCCCTCCACCATGCTTAGGACCGGGCATGGATTTGACGTTAGATTCGGATTTGACATCATTGACGTATGAATCCGAGCATAAGCCTTGACATGAATCCTTCTTGTTTGTTTGGTTCCAGATGAATTGTTGGGTTTGCTTAGATGACAATTACAATGTGTTCATGTATACCATGCTTAGATTGTTAATTCATTGAATCAATCATCTTCATTATTGGAATTTGGTCAGAATGCCAAAACTTTGAAATGGGCTTCCATTACCCAGCAATAATAGTGATCCCTCCTTTGGATACGCAGCCTAAAAAGAAAATGTTGTTTTCACTTGAATCATGTTGATGGCAAAGGCTATTGTAGTCATCATGCTTGGTGATTTTGTTTATTGGGTGGGTCAGTTTTAACCTTCTTTGCTCGATAGCTGTTGTCTATAAGAGTATGAAAGTGAGTATTATTCCACATTGATAAAATAAAAAGAATATGAAAGTGGGTGTTGTCCCACATTGATAAAATTGAAAGGTTTGAACATATATATAAGCTTGTGAGTTACTCCATTTATTGCCAATTGATTTTAAATTGGAACCTCATTTGAGTTTATATGCAGGACTATTTGTTTATGGCCTAATTGATGTTAAAAAAATTAACACGGTATCAGAACTAGGTTGGTCGATCTTGATTTGCCACCGTCCCTTTTTGATTAGAAATTGTGTGTACGTGTTAAACCTTGTTAGTAGCACACACGTGAAATTAAAGAGTTTGAGCATGTATATAAACTTATAATTTCCTCCAGCCATTGTCAATTAGTTTTGGATTGGAACCTCATTTGAGTTTATACGCATGACTATTTATGTATGGCCCAATTGATATATAAAAAATTTAACAATAGTTTTATCCCTTCTTGTGCTCTCAACTTGATTCAGGCTACAATTGGAATCGATTTTTTGTCAAAAACAATGTATTTGGAAGACCGAACCGTACGATTGCAACTCTGGTACGAATGTATGATGACCTTCTTTTTCTGCATCCCGTACCGTTTTATGTTTTGTATTTCGATGTGAGGCGTCTAAGGGTGTCTTTAGCACATAGTATCTACTTATCTAGAGGAGAAGGAAGATGCAAATTAAAACATTTTAGTCCGTGGTCTTATTATGGTCTCAATGGCGGTTACCTGGAGCAAACAAAACAACTTGTCATCCGTTGATAATGTAGTGGGATTGGCCATTTGTACAAATACCAGTTGTACCTGATTTTTGACTTCATAAAACAGGGATACTGCAGGGCAGGAGAGATTTCGGAGCCTCATTCCTAGCTACATCAGAGATTCGTCTGTTGCTGTTGTTGTCTATGATGTTGCTAGTGAGTGCCAGTGTCTCTAATCCTGTTCATCTCTTCATGTTAGGGTTAATGGACTTAGATATTTTTTTTCTGGATTTAATCAAGCTAAGCAATTTTTCAAGGCTCGTAGCTAAATTCAGATATCGATTGCTGACTAATTCTGCTCTGGAGCCCTCTCCTGCCCGTTATAAGATAAGAACATGGATCTATTGGACTGAATACATGCTATAAATTCCTCCAATTCCTTTCCCTGGGCTTCCAGTGTTCATAAAGCGGTCATTCACTCTTCCTCAAAACATATTAGTTTGTTGAGACTGTCTCGTACCATTACTAATCCTGTTGCAAACGGCATCATGCAGATAGGCAGTCATTTCTCAACACTTCAAAATGGATTGAGGAAGTAAGGACCGAACGTGGTAGCGATGTGATTATTGTACTCGTTGGGAATAAAACAGATCTGGTTGATAAAAGGTGGGAATGCTCTTATTTTGTTTTTCTTTTTTAAATAAGTTTTATATCAGACTAGTGACCTATTTGCTGTTCTGGCAAGGGAAGTAAACAATTCATTGCTAATTCATAGTTTTCATACAACATTTACATTGAATATTCGACTAAAACGAATACAATCTTGAATGTTAAAATCATTTCTCAACCTTAAAAGTGCTAACTTAAAACAAATTGATCGCTCGGCTTTCCACCTTGCTGTGCTGTTTATGATGTCTGTTCTGGAACAATTAGCTGCCATACTTCGGTGATTGCTAATGTGGGGGAAAAAATGCTACCCATTTGTTGTTATGCTGCACACTACTCCTCTACATGTAGTTGTTAGCCAAGGTAATCCAGTTGTTTTCATTTTTACGCCACATATTTTCAGTTTTCTATAAGAGAGAAGGGAGGAAAGGTTTGGAATTTTGGTAACGGGCAAGTGTTATTTCAGATGACAAAGAAAGACAGGATAGGAGGCTGACATATATGTATAGTGAGTTGCAAATTATAGCCTAGTTGTTTTGGAGTTGCTCTTTTGCTTACGTGCCGTCTGGCATGCTGGCTTTCTTATGTGGCTTTGTCTCCGGCCATTGCAAGTTGACATGTGCATGAGCAATTTGGTCTATAAAAGACTTCCCGATATCTCAAAGAAGAGGTCTAACCTGTGAATAAAATCAGTTTTTTCAATGGCAGTTCTATGATAAACATAGTTTTAGAGTGGGATGTGGTACATGTTCCCTATTGAGCTTTTCTAGAGACCACTACTTGGTGACAATTTATGCGTTATTGAGGTCAGAATTCTTTTTGTTTGGTGTTCGAAAATGATTCTAATCCGACATCTTGATCTTGAACAGGCAAGTCTCTATTGAGGAAGGAGATAACAAGGCTCGTGATTTTGGGGTAATTTTCATTGAGACCAGTGCAAAGGCCGGCTTCAATATCAAGGTACGTTTTGAACCTTTGATTACATGGTTCGCTTTGTATTATGGCGTTTGGTGCTGTTCTTTGGACCAATGTCATCTACATAAACAACAAATGATAGAAGTCTATCTAACGTGCTGAAATGGACTTATGAACGTACAGCCATTATTCCGTAAGATCGCTTCAGCCTTGCCAGGGATGGAAACTCTCTCTTCCACCAGGCAGGAGGACATGGTTGATGTAAACTTAAAACCACATAGCAGTGCATCCCAGTCGGAGCAACAGGGTGGGGGTTGCTCGTGCTAAGCAGAGTCAGATCAGAGTATATGATAAAATGTAAAAGCAGCAGTTATTAAGAATTGCTTGAATACCAAAGGGAGATCAGAAATTGTAACCCAAATTAACGAGGCATACTCCTATGACAAAATGAAGTCACCTCAGGCCCTGTTAATATCCCATATACCATCAAGTTTTTCTGCGGAATATTTTGCTTTGAGATCCTGAGATCAATGGTTCCTTTTCTTCGGCTTGTATACTGACTGGATCTCCACTTCTTTCATTATTTAGCTCTGTTTGCATGTAATAGTTTTGAAATTTAAAGTACCATTCTGTAGAGATGATTACACGTTATATAGTTCGTGACAGTGAAAGCCAACCCTTCCAAAAATATGCTGAATATGACCCTTCATTAATATGCTGAACACGCCCAGGGCATCTGTTGTTATTGATTTGCAGGATTTCTTATTGTTGAACGTAGTTTTGGAAACCTGAAATCAATGTTTCTGCATTATCCGCAGACAACTGTGCTTCAGTTGTTCGACGATTTTGGATGTGTTTCCTTTACAAGAACATCGTCTTTGGATCCACACTCTTTGAAGTAATCTTCATTGAGCTGGCCATCCAAAACTGGGTAGTTATTCAAAAACCCCGGGGGAGGATGGGAGAGCATTTGGTATGAGATAAATGATTGAACCAACGACTAAATAGACATTGAACTGAGCTTATGTACAGAGGGAAAATTTCGAGATAAAGCCAAAGTTAAGAGAAGATATCAAAGCCTCAAGAGTCTCCAACAGGGCTGGGCATATAAAAAGATCGTAACAAGGAGCCCGATTTTCTCAAATGTAGCCATCACTGACTTCTCTAACTCTTAGGGTCAGATAAATCAGAAATATTGTGCCCATACTCGACCTGCAAAAAATGCAGGTGTAAATTATTAGGATTGAGATTAGGGTATCTATGCATGGACAGCATATTCATTACTTGGAGCTTTTGTCCAGGTAAAATCAATTAGATGCCATTCTTGTGGGCTGATTGTTTAAAAAGTTAAAAAGTAAAGAGATCATGATGGTTCTTTCTTTATCCTGATTATCTATTTGGCGTTTGGGTCACCCTGGGAGGAATAGGCATCATATTTTGTTGGAACTTGGAAGGCATATCAAAAGGATGAAAAAAAGGTGAATGCTACTTTGTTTTCTGTACTAGATGCATGCCAAGCAACTCATTTATTTCGAAGGAGTGAAAAGGGATGTGAAAAAAAAGGCAGTAGGTTTTGTTTTAACTGTGTGCATTGGATCTCTGCCCATAACCCAACATGTTGGTGAATTCTAAAAGGTGGGTGTATCCGTGTATGGACTTGTTTGCCACTTTCGAGGCAACTGAAAGAATTACTACTGGAAAAGTTTTTCAACTCAAGTTCATAGGAGGATTAAAGCAAATTTCACACTGGCATGCTCGTCTTCTTTTGTAGCAGACAACTAATGCCTTTTAAGATCTAAGGTCAAGTAAAACATGTTTGCAATTTACCGGTAGGGGATGGGGGGTCATACAGACAACCTCCAGGCACTGTCCAAGGAGGGATTTAGGATACTGGCTTTGGTTTGGGGGTCTAAAATTGTGCAAAGTATAAAGATAAACAATATGGCATCACGCATGCACCCAAAAGAAAGAAAAATGCCGCTGGAGCTAGATGCCAGGTACTTACAGAATGGAGAACAAGAGAACAACCCGTCGTGAATCAAATGAAGCTGCTCGTTTGTATTTTCTCCATCTGTTATTAGCAGCCTCATGAGCCCGCTCTATTGCTTGTTTCTCTGCCAAAAATTAGTTCCCAATCAGACAAAAAGTTAGCTGGTGTAGACCAACATCATTGGGATAGGAACACAAAAGAGAGTATCCTGACTGCAAAAGAATAATATCCACCATCCTCAACCTAGCAGTACCCTGGCATATTGCTATGTGCTTGCGCCATATTAAGTTCCTGACAATCAAATTCCACCCTTATCTTGATGGAATATTATTTCATCGTAATAGTCTACTGCCAGATGTTCTCCCTAAACCGAAGTAAGATTTCTAAAGAGAATAGTCCTCCTCGTTTAGGTTTGGCTCGGGTTCATTTCAGGTCAGGTTATGTCCAAGTCAATGAAACTACAGTTTGCTTGGGTTCGGATCAGGTCAGTTTTGGTTTGAGCCGACTTCGCGCATATTGATGCTTGATCCACTGAACCTATCTAGCAAATAAAGACAATGCTGCAGGGAAATTCAGGTGGTTGTTTTTGCATCCAATCAGTTCAGGTTCGGGTCAAAATTAGGTATAAGTTAATTTTGCCAAGTCCAAGAAAAGGCTCCCACCGTTCAAGCGATAGAAATCTGCTAATAAACATATGTACAAAATGTCAGAATCAAGCCAGCATTAATCGTCTGCAGAGACAGGAGAGGGAGAGAGGATACTAGTAGATGACTATACTAGTTCCATATTTGGCAGAGAATGCTAGTTCTGCGAGGAAATGGTGTTCTAAAACCGGAAGCCAAGAATGCAGACACTTTACCTTTGGGATCAAACTTGAGTAACATCAGGATATGATCCATTAATGGTGCTATGGATTCTCCTGCCTGTGAGCTGTTCTGTCTCCGCAGAGGTTTCTACACGAGGAAAAAATACAGGATAAGCGAATCATTTACCATGATGGTGACCGAACCAACGAGCACAAAAGCACAGTCAGCCCATAACATTTTTTTACTCTCTTCTTTTCTTCCAGCTTTCATACTTGATAATAAGAGTCTGAGATTCAAATTTCACGGATGCAGCATATTCATATTGAATGGCCGAATTCCCTAGCTTTACACCATTATATCAGTTCAAGCTTGAAACTTACTGTCAATGCAATATCAGTTTTAAAACTCCCACATTCTTGGTTGATTCTAGAGACGTCAGCACTGCCTGTCTCGATATCTACATGGATTGAGCAAGGGGAAGAAAAAAGGTCCGAACATTCTCTCTCCTCAACAACAGATTTGTGGCAATTCACAGAAGCATCTGTGCACATCTGACTTTCTAATGGTGATCCACACTGCGCATTTAGTGTTCCAGCTCCGTCATCACCAGCCAACACCAAAATGCGGCAACAATCCTGGACCTGCCATATGATCCCAGAAATAGTTTAGAACATCCAAATTGGAAAGTCAACTAAACAATTAACTTCCATAATTAGGATGAGAATATGCTTAATTAATTTGTCATTTGGGTCCCCAACACCCCCCCGGTTTCCTGTTCCTCAGTCAACTCATATTCAAAAGCCAGGACAGCTCATTAACTCCGTAACAACCTTCCTTATCTCCAACTAATTCTGCCAATTGCAATTATTTTTTTTCCTCATTTAATTCTCTGATTCAAAAAATAATTGATATTTTTTTTCTCACGGTTTCTTGTTCAGTGAAAGAGCTCGGAATCAACCAACAAATATCAAAGCAGATCAACCTCAAATGCCAAAAATTCAACTCATAAGAAGGCTTCTCCAATAATGCAGGTTAGAGATCATACTACTTTATTGAGTCTCAAACATGAAATTTGCAAGAGCCGCAAAAAAAAGAACCCCCCCCCCCCCAAAAAAAAAAAAGCTCTTCAAAACACTTGCTGGTCCAACAAAGTTCAGAGAAATCCACTTCCAGAGCACAAAATCTCAGTCATACGCAAATTAGTTGAGCAACATATACCAAGACAGATGGATTCTCTAGGAAAATCAACCTCAAATGCGAAAAATTCAACTCATATCAAAGTTTCTCTAACAATGCAGGTCCGAGATTATATAAATCCGTAACTTTCAAACATGAACATTGTAATAATCGCAAAAAATGACACAAAAACCAGTAAAACAACCTCCGATTCCAAAACACTTTCTCGTCCACAGAATCCAGAAAGCCATTCGCACATTAATTAAGCACAATAATCACAACAAATAATCCTTCAGAAAATGCCGATTGTTTACAAGCAGAGAAATCTTCCTATGAAATCAACAAAACAAAATCAAATCAAAAGAAACAGCAGAGAAATCTGACCTGGTCGCCGCCATCAGTCGCCATTGCAGCAACAAAGAGAGATGCAGAATCAAAATTTGAGGAATGTGGAAGTGACGAAAGATCGAAGGAGGTCGATGAAGAGAGAGAACGCTAGAGAGAGACAGAGATGAAGGTGGGGAAATGGAAATAAAGAAGGCAGGGCAGAGAATACTGGGCACTGGACAGAGAGGGACTTATACTGGACAGAGGGGTACAGCAAAAGCTTCTCATCACGCACGACGTTGACATTCACGACAAACATTTTCTCTGGTTTTTTTTTTTTTTTTCCTTGTTATTTTTTTCCCCCAAAAAACCCTTTTTCGTATTACCTGACTAATTGGTATTTATTTTTTGATTTTTACTAACCTTTACAGCTAAACCCATCTGACTCTCTCCATTGTCACTCCATTGTCACCCCTTCCAAATCTGCCTTGATTTCTTGCCATCTTCTTAGTAGTTTATCTGTTAAACTTGTTTGTTCAAGCCCAGTGGTGAGCCAATTTTTTGGCTCACCGGTGGGAGCCTACCACTACCACATCAACCATCTCTTAAATTTTTTGCCTCACAATCATCACTCTTTCCAGTGGAGGACTCATCATTTTTTGCCTCATTAAATAAAATAATACTCATGGACTCACCCTACAACATACAACTTTACTTTTAGAATCAAAAAAATAATCTAAAATCAATTTATAATATTTAAAAAATGAAAAAACAATTTAAAGAAAGTTGGCCTGTGAGCCGGCTTATGGCCACGAGCCAACTCGCGAGCCATGAGATGCTAGCCTACCACTAGAGCTGTTTGCCTCGCTCACTCCCCTTCTCTCTCCTCCTCTCTGCCTCGTGAGGAGACCATTGGAAATGGTCTGATTAAATTGTTAATTCCTTTGCTGCCGATCCATTCCAAGCATGCGCGAGCTCTTGCAGCTCCTTTCGAATCAACATATATAACCTCATGAGAGCGGGATTCATGCTAGAATTGTTGTTGTTGTTGTTGAGTTCTATTGAAGATTTAATTTCAATTTTACTTACATTAACTTTTACACCTCATTTGTACCTAAAAAGTTGTTGTGATTCTGCAAATTGTAACAGATTTAAATTTGATCTATCATTTTTACATGTTTCTTTTAAAAGATAGAAAAGTTGAGTTTTTAGCTTACTATTTATATTAGGATTCTTATGAGTTTATCTTGATACATGTAACTTGAAATAAGAGGTTACTCTATGATCAAGAATTACTCGTACTTGTTGGCAATTGATAGCATTTTACTTGTGTTACTGTTGTGGATCTTGATCGTGATGATAATTTATCAACTAATAAAGAATGTTATTTATTATCTAAAAATTATGACAAAGTTAATAGATTTCTAGTTTTGTTTCAAACAAAATCTTGAGAAAAACGTTAATAAAATAAAAGTACAACTTGATAACTATACAATAATCACATTAAGAGGACAGAATATTGTCTTAAAATAATAAGAAATTAAATAAGGGTGCTTAACATATTAAAGTGTTCTATAAAATGTCTTAGACTTTATTTTTAATATAGTCCATTTACATATCACTATTTTGCAAATTGCAAATAGTTTATATCAACATTAGCCTGTGTTAATTTATTCCACCAAATCCTTAGCCTGGGAAAAGAATACGTCCATAAAAATTTTTCTTACAGCAAAGGAGAATGCGTTGAGTTAAATAAATCTAAATTTCCTTAGTACACAATACTTAAAAAACCTCTTAAAATATTTAATGAATCTTTGTTGGGATCTTAATGTATAGTTGTTTTGGTCAGACATGTTTGCAAGTAATTAAGTTGGATATTTAGTGCATGTGATGGGGCTATATAGACTACAGCTGGAAATGGAAGAACAGTTACATAACCACCTTTTTTTGTGAGTGTTTGGAAGAATTAATGACAATGACTAGGAGATATACATGAAAAAAAATAAAAAGGCAAAAAAATCCAAATTTAAATATAACTTTAATACCCCAAAAACTCCATTACTAGGTGAGCTGTGGGAAGTCTGATATAGTAATCTTATCTCTTATAAAATTACAGAGAAATTAGTTCTGATTGACCTTAAATTAAAAAAACGTAAACTACGTACTACTCCACAAAAATAGAATAAAAGAAGTTTAAAAAGATGTTTCGCTTTCATTCATATAATTTAAACTGAAAAAATAGTTCAAATTTATTTTTTTAGCGATACAAAAATTGGATATAAAAAGAGAAAAAATATATTGGCCATGATATGACCCCCTCACGGGTTGCTACTGTTTGTTTTCTTTGTGTCACATTCAAAAGCACCCCCAGTACACCACCCTGCGCCCCCACCTACCTCTTGGATTCTTTCTTGTGATTGTTTTTAATTTGATCCCAGATTCCTATGTACAGCCAAAGTCAGAAAAATGTCCTCAGTTCCTGATCAACTGTTTTTTATTACTATTTCTTGATTTTTACAGTTTATCTCAGAGCAACTTCAATAGCGATCTAATTTTTCGGCTCATTGATGAAGATCTATTACTGTCATATTAATTATTTTTTTAATTTTTTATCTTATAATTTTCACTTTTTTTAATAAAAAATTCATCACTTTACTTCACCAAATAAAACAATACCTATGGACTCACTCTACAACATACAATTTTATTTTTAAAATTTAAAGAAAAGAAAAACTAATTAAATACATTAAAAAAACAAAATAGGTGGAGGCTGGGGAGCCTCCTCACCCAGGGAGCCTCCTCAGAGCACTTCCAATGGTCTCCTCACGAGGCAAAATTGAGGAGAGAGTAGGAGAGTGAGGGAGGGAAGCAATTTCAATGGTTGCCTCAAAGGTTTTGCCTCATGAGGAGGCTCCCCAGCCTCCACCTATTTTGTTTTTTTATGTATTTAATTACTTTTTCTTTTCTTTTAAATTTTAAAAATAAAATTGTGTATTGCAGAGTGGGTTCATAGATATTATTTTATTTGATGAGACAAAGTGGTGAGTCTTTCACTGAAGAGAGTGAGGATTATGAGATAAAAAATTGAAAAGAGGATTGATGTGGCAGTAGTAGGCCCCTACCGGTGAGCCAAAAAATGGGCTCACTATTGGGTTTACTCTAAGAGCAAATCCAATGGTGAGCCAATTTTTTGATAGAAGTGTATTGAAGTTGGTTGAAGTTGAAAGAAATTTATATATTTTTTTTATATGATGAGTAGAAGTTCGTTAAAGTTGAGAAATTGAGATTTAACAACGAAAAGAACAGACCCTAAGTATGGGTTGGCAAGAGTTAAAATTGAGGTTTGTCTTATAATTAGAGAATATAATATCATACTCAATAATCATTTCAACTAAAAGGTTAAATTAATAGTTAAAGTTTAGAAATAGTTTTATATTAGAGCAATTATAAATCTTGAGGGGAAGGTAAGAGAAGGGAGTACACTTTAACAACTATAGTTTTACACGTGTAAAAAGCAATGCAAATAGAATGTAAATCTGGGTTTTGATCCTTGTGGATACCGTATACAAATAATTTTTTTTCTAATTATATCAATTGAAATATTGTACACAGTGTCTGAACACTTTGAATGCACATTTCTAGTATAGGTGTGATGCTCATTGAACGCATCTGAGAGGCTGATAAATCATATTTGTGTCACGACTGACAACCTGTTGATAACACATAAGTTACATCTAAATACTTGTTTTTTCTTTGGGGACGTCGACAAGTTAATTAAGTGGTGTTGAAACTTAGACGAAAACAAAAGGAATGCATAGAAAGCTTCACGTACTGCCCAATACAACATGACCAATTATCCAATACAGGGATCAGTATAATTAATTATGTAGAATGTCCATAGAGATGTGAGTAATGCAATTATTTGATTACATTATATCTGGAAATTAATTAGACTAATTTGCGGTGATGGCAATCTTCATACCACCTTGACAGTGGCCAGTAAAAGTGCAAATAAAGTAGCTGTCTCCTTGAGCAAGTTCAATCTGATCATTTCCTGACTCAAAAACTCGTGCACCTGCAGGCAATAATTTGCATGAATCGTATCCTTCCTTATTCACCACTGCCACGTTGTGTTGTCCCTTCGCATAGTTGAATACTACAAAACAACATCTCGAGTATGAAGCATACGTTAGCATATATGTGTTATTGGTGAGTTTTTCTTTTCATGGATTAAAAGTACCTCAACTTTAATTTAAGGGTTTTTAGAATTTAATAATTCGAATTTTGGGGATCTGTAAGACAATATCATATGAACTTAAGCAATTCTTGCCAGTAAGCTGAACTTTCAATATATGTATTTCTATAATTTCATCACTGAGTCAGACTCATCGGAGATGTGACATGGCGGGATCATACGTGTATTATTGGAGAAATTTTTTAAAAAAAAGCTATGTTGACCATAATTTAAACACATAAGCTAGATTGACTTTATATATATATATATATATATATATATATATATATATATATATATATATATATATATATATATATGCACACACATGCATGTTTGCATCTTTTTATCCCAACCTTTAAATCTCTAATCAAGGGAGGAAAGGCTGCCACCTCGTCACCCACTCTCCAACCCTCCCTCAAGCTCTCTGCCCAAAAAATCACCATTGCCTAGTCATGGTGGTTGACGGCCAGAATTACACATCGATTTCTATGTCCTCCATCCCAGCTGCCTCACGTTGCCAAAAATAACAAGGAGTTTCAAATGAAAATTTATGTTGTCAAGTTTTAAATGTGAAAATGAGACGTCATTTTACTCAGAATAGAATTAAATTCCTAATTATTTTTTTTTGGCATTTCGTTACTAAGAATTGGGGAATAAAATTATATCATATTTTTATAAACAAAAAAAGTACTTGAGATGCATGTATTCTCAATCCTTTATAGTTGAATTGCATGTTAATATTTGAGAAGCAGATCATCTTATACAAGAATTGTGGTGCGGGGGACACTCGTACAATGATAATCAGTATTAAAATTTGTCGTAAAAACTAATACTTTATTTAAATATGATATTCATTTGCAGGTGAAAACAACAAAATACTTATTAACAGTTAATTACCCCAAATTCAAGCACAATGATTTATTAGCATCTTCAAAACAATTTACTAGTTCATTCACAAATCTATGATTTTTCTTTTTTCTATTAACCCCACCAATATTATGCAAGTTGAGAGAAAAATATGACATACCAAGAGTATCTCCAGCTTTGAAACTTTTGTCAGCAGGCCAATCAACAACCTTAAAGGTCCAACCACGGGAGCCGCCCACCGTGAAAGTGTGGGCACTAACCATCCCAATTAAACACACCATAGCCATAGCCATAGCCATGACAAACATGATTGCACTGCCTCTTACCTTAGCCATTTCTTTACTTGGGAAAGATGGTCAGAGATATAAGTGTATAAGCCGAGCCTTGGATTCAAATTTACTGGACACTAGTTTGACCGTAGATGCCTTTATTTATAATGAGGTATAGTCACATAATAGTGTACATTATTGAGATTGCCTTCCGATGGAAAATATATTCTATACCTTTTTGAGATTTATATGTAAAATCTCACTTAAATTAGAAACATTTCATACTTTTTAAGGAATTATTTCGAGATCGCTCAAATTTCTTTCAAAAATAAAAAAAGATCCCTTTTTTTTTTATCTTATATGTCTAAATCTCATGTATCAGGTTAAGGGAAGTAAATATGTGATCGTGACCTGTGATGTATAATTGAATAACAAGAAAGTATCATGCATTTAATTGTGGTAGATACATTTGCTAAAATCGCTTCGACTCAAGGCCAAAATAATTTGTAATGGGCAAACTATATCCTTTGATAGGCTGTTATTACTCGACTCTAAAATAAAGACTCCCTAAAAAAAAGAAATTATATTTTTGCAGTTTGCACGACCACTCTTTCTGCCTTCGGGCCAATCAAATGAAGCCCAACACATTTGCACGGATGCCATGGCTATATTTTGTGGCCAATGGTTTAGTCACTGCCCAATGAACCAGTTTAATTAGGTGCCCTCGCACGTTAATCGCATGCATGTAGCTCTGACCGGCTAGGCCTATCACGAACCAAGTATTCTGACATTAGTGGCCATGTCAATTAGTCAAGAGTACATTAAATAGCAAACGACTTGCTGCCATTGTATTTATCTAAAATAATTCATCCATACCTATCAACATTTCAACATTACTTGTATTTTTTTGGGAAAAATAATAAAAATAATCCAGGCGTAGTATATGCGGAAGCGTGAATAGATATAGATAGTAGAGGATATAAACCAAGATCAACATAACAATGGCGGACACATGTTTTTTTAAGTGAAAATCCAAATCGAGAGAAAATTGCGGGCGACGAGACGACACAAAATCACTATAACAGGAGTGAGTACAAAATGATCTCAAATCTGAGTCGAAAAAGATCAATACAGAAAGAGATAAAGATCCTAAACTGGCAACAAGACCGAAAAAATAAAAACTATCAAACTTTCACTTAAAAGAAGTGGAATAGAAGAGCAAAATTTAACTCACAACTGCCTCATAAATGTCCATAAAACAGACGTACCTAAAGACACTTCCAAATGTCACAAAATGCCAACTGAATATCCACCAAATACCAGTCTAGATACCCAATTTATAGAAAGCCAAATTGAAACTCTCATAATATAGTATGAGAGAATAAGAGAGATAAAAAATTGAGTCATAATTTATCCACATAAAAGCTCATAAAAGCGATGATTATGGTACATAAACGTATTGAATAATGCACTTGAAACATCCGCATAAAAACCTCATCTAAATGCTGGGAATTCCAATTATCAAGTGGGCCAATTTTCTTGTTTTGGGCCAAGCATATAACAACCATATGACATCCACAAATAAAGAATTGGATATGAGCGGCACATGGATCACAACTTGAGGCCAGGCATAGCACGAGCAATACAATGAACGGTGATGAATTAAAACTCATCAATAAGCAAAAGTGAATTTTGGGTCATCCAAACCCAACATATATTGCACCCAACATAAATAAAAAAGAAATTCATTTTCTCCACTAATACAGATTGATTCAAATGAATAAGTGGTTGTTCCATTCAATTAAAATCTCAAATTTGAATCTTGTGAATGGAGAAAATATGCGATGAAAGAACTATACCCCTTTATGCACTAATAATAGTCTAACTCTGGTGAAAAAGATCCCCAGAGAAAAAAAAAAAAATTGTCACCTCCTCCCCCGCTGTACACAAGGATTAGTGAGCCATTAATCTCCATGCGAACAGAGTATATGAATGGCCAACAATGAAGATATGAGCCTCGCATATTACCTAAGGTAGTGTTTTCTTGGCGGGAAAATGATTTTTTCGAAAAATAAGTTTTTATTTTTCCGTTGTTGGTATAATAAAGGATGAAAAATTATTTTCAGAGGGAAATCATTTTTACCCCAATGGAGAAAAATGATATGCATTATGAAAAAAGATAAAATTGATTTTCTTCCTTCTACTCTTTTGGAAACATAGTTAGCCGATGAGCAAAATCTAACTTCAACGATTTGGATCAAAACTTGACTATCTGAAAGATTAAAAAAGCTCAAATCCATATTTTGAATACAATATTCATTCATTTAGCCAACATTCATCGATGTCAGAACAATTCAATCGATATTTTTCTCTTCTTAACAATTTAGTTGACATTTTTTGTGACTAAAACAATTTCAACTATTTGGATCAAAACTTAATTATCAGATGAGAATTATTAAAATAAACCAAAATTTAGATTTTGAGCTCAACATGCTTTCATTTAGTCAACAATTTTCTCCGATACGACAATTTTGTTGATATTTTTGGCCACTTCAATAATACAAATGACATTTTCTTTTCTTTCATGAAAAATAATTGACCTTGCACCAAACCACAGAAAATGTAACATGAAAATTCATTTTACTTTGAAAAATATTTTTCACGAAAAATTATTTTCAAGAAAACAATTTTTCTTTCCAACCAATACTACTTAAACCAAATAGCTCCTCCCTCAAATTTTTACAAGGGCTTAGAGCACTAGCAGCCTCCGTGAAAACGGGAACGCGGGCCCCATTGCTGCCACATGTCACGAAATGAGAGGAGAGAGAGAAGAGTTGTACGCGGGGGAGAACGCCTGTGCATGTCTCCCAGCGTTGCAACTTTTTAACTATCTTACTATATTTTTTTGTTTTTTCTTTTTTTTTGAGTAAGTAAATAATTTTTAAATGACTAAAAAAATAGATTGTATGTTATAAGGTGAGTCCATGACAAATATTTTTATTGAATGATTAAAATTGGAGTTCCATAGGTTGAAGAAGTGATGGAATATATATTTCAAAATTGTGGAATTTTTACTGACGTGGCAGAACAGAGTTTTAAAAACTAAAACTCTGACTGGGAATACTCTTACTACCACTGGTTGAAGCCACGGCTCCTACCGTTGCTGACTGTGCAGTCTTTTTATGGTGCCTGTGGTATTTTGGAAGCAACCACTTTGCATTCACCTGAGTGGAAAAAAGAGAATACAGAACATGAAACAACACGGAGGGATATCACTTGGAATTGTTTCTATTAAAACATCAGCTATGGGGCTGTTTTTTATATATTTACAATTCTTTGCCATTTATTGCTCTAACGGTTTTTTTTTTTTTTTTTTTAAACCACTTCTTACCTCTTACAACTAATTTAACCATTGAAACAAAAGAAAAGAACAAGGTGTTGCTGCTTTTTATATTAGATTAATCATAAACTAATTTAACAAATGACATTCTCAATTAATCAGAACATACAATTATGTGCAGATTTTGCATGCACTTTGATCCAAGCAAATAAGCCGATGCGTATCTTCTCTGAAATAAAGAAAAACAATAATAAAATAAAGAAGGCGAAATTTTCTGTGTGTAAAAGTGGTAATACGCTGCTTGTCTATCTGTTGGACGCCAACATACGTGGAAAGTTTGTGATAAGAGGAGGCACAGGGGGTTGCTGATTGTGAGGATGGAAGAGAATTGAGAAATAGAGGGTAGAAATGGCATATTCTGGAATGCGGATACGTGGACGAATAAGATTTGAGCAAACGGGGGGCTCTCTACTTATCAGCCACTAATCCATTTTCACTGGGGCCCTCGTAATCCTCCTTCCATCCCCCCCCCCCCAAAACCCCCAAATCCCAGATTCAGACTCACACAGAGCCATTACCCTGTTGGGAAAAAAAAAAAAAAAGAACGCTGAAACTGAGGGAAGGGGGAATCTGTGTGTGGTTTCAAAACAAAACAAAAACAAAAACGAAAAAAAAATCAACAAACTAATGTGTTATTGAGTTGGTGTTTTTGATCAAGCTTAGGAACTACCAGAGTCACACTTGCTGTATTATCAAGTTTTTGTCAACGGGAGGATATGATGGCAGCAAGCACAAGCACAGGATTCCCATGTCAGAAAATCCAACTAATTTGCCATAATACTACCAACAACAACAACTACTACATGATGATGAGAAACTCGGCCCCGTCCTTGTTGCCAATGCCTACTGCTATAACAACAGTTGGATCAATTTCGCCAACTTCCTTGATCTCAAGGGTCCTTATTTCCCGGGCCAATCGTCACAAGAACAAGTGGATGATTGTGAAAGCAGCTAATTCCAAGAGTACTGAAACAAGTTCGAGTGATAAGCAACAAAAAGAGGGAGAACAGGAGTATGAAGAGTATGAGGTAGTATTAGAGAAGCCTTATGGATTGAAGTTTGTAAAAGGGAGAGATGGAGGTACCTACATTGATGCAATTGCCCCTGGATTATCCGCGGACAAAACCGGCATGTTTACCGCTGGAGATAAAGTCCTCGCCACCAGCGCTGTGTTCGGGGATGACGTGTGGCCTGCTGCTGGGTATGGTCAGACCATGTACACTATTCGACAACGCGTTGGTCCTCTCTATATGAAGATGCAGAAACGTTATGGTATTATTATGCGTACACTTTGTGTGTGTGCGCGTGTGCATGTGCCTGAATGTTTTTTTTGGTTATTTAGTGTAACGTAGACATGTATTTGAGCTTGATGATGTGCACAGGGAAGACGGACTATGGGGGAGGCCTTACGGAAAAGGAGATTATCAGGGCTGAGAGAAATGCTGGATTTATCAGCAACCGTGTCAGGGAAATCCAGGTGATTCAACACCCCCCTCTCCCCAAAAAAAGAAAGAGTAAATTTTTATTGTAACTCGACTGAATTTAGAGTTAAAATTGTTCAGCATTTCCTGTGCTAATAATGCTTGCTATGTCTTTGTTGTGTTATGTCCTTTCAGCTGCAAAACTACCGGAGGAAGATGGAGCAGACAGAGCGGAGGGAAAAGGAGCTTCGAGAAGGCCTCGAGCTATACAGGTCTGAAACAATAAAATCCATGGAGTTGCTCTCACACTCTCTCTGGCTGTATCCAGCACCACTATGTTCTGCTTTACTTTGCCTAGTTTCTTTCTTTAATTAGTTTTCCTTGTTATTCTTAGTCGTGAACAAACAAAATTTACTTACATTTTCTAAAACAATTAAAACAGGAGCGGAAAGTACGAGGAGGCACGCGAGAAATTTGAGTCAGTACTGGGATCGAAGCCAACACCAGAGGAAGCTTCAGTGGCGTCTTACAATGTTGCTTGTTGTTATGCTAAGCTTAACCAGGTGATTAGTTCATTCTCTTAATAGTAGGACTTGGTGGGATCATAGTTTTTGTCCCCGCATTGCTGATGTATGTGTATTTCGAAATAATAGGTACAAGCTGGGTTATCTGCTCTTGAAGATGCTCTTGAAGCAGGATACGAAGATTTCAAGGTAACTGGTATTATTAGCCTTTGCAAGACCCAAGCCCCCATTGCTTCAGTCACTCTGGTTCAATGGGAGATTATGCAGACTTGTGATAAGCTGATATGTTTTTTACTTGTACAGAGAATCCGCACAGATCCTGACCTAGAAAACCTAAGGACGTCCGATGAATTCGAGAAGCTACTGAACAGGTTTGATGAATCGTTCATCAACGAGAACGCGATCAATGCGATCAAATCCCTGTTCGGTATATTCAACAAGAAGTAGATGCCAAGTTCCTTCGCTCCTTGGCTGCAGATTAAGGGGATGTTGCTCCTTGTTCTCGCCCAATTTTTCTGTCGTTTTACATTTTATTTTTTATTGCGTAGAAAGGTCATGGACCAAAGCTTTCTGAGGTAACACTTAAATTTGTTGGCCTCACCTTCTGTGATATGTATTATTGCTCTTTTTGACATCTGAACAAGGCAGCAATCATCTGTTGGGTTAAGCGGGAAAGGAAACTGGAGGTTTATCTGCACCTTGCACATGTACAGATTATAACATAGGCCTAAATCTATACTCTGTGATATAGACCCCTCTCTTTTCTTTTATCTGTTTTAGGTTGCCAATTCGTTCCCCAAAAACTCCTATTTCTAGGCTCTACTGTATAAGATAGCACTGAAAATACAGCATTAAGTCATTAAGAGCTAGAATTTGATGAATCGCATATTTTTGCATTGGGAAACAAGCTGCCTACAATTCCAAGCAAATGCCCACCATAAACACAGCAAGTAAATAGTGGACGTTTATAGCGTCATTACGAGGCTGACAAGAAAACCATTACAGTATATGCAACAGCAAGAAAAATTATATTAGATATTGAGGACTGCTACAAAATAGCTGGCTGCTAGTCCCATACAATGCACTTTTGCTGGAACATACATCAAATTAAGGTACAAATTTTTCTTAAAGAATTACCCATCACCATATACACTGCTAGTTTCTCCATTTGAGGGTCCTCGCTGTTTCCACTGTACAAGCCATCAAGCCAACCATGTAAGCAGTATACATGTCCAAAGACTATCTAATAATGCCTCCTTAAACCAAAGGGTTGAAGAGAGAGAGAGAGAGAGAGATAATGGGGGTTAAAAGAGATCAAAATTGGGGAAGAAAAAATTGCTGCCGGTAATTCCGGGAGTGGCCGCCTCCTAGCTCTTGTTACAGGGACCAAGGGACTCGTAAAACAAAATGTACCCGTGATCTGTGTTGCTGGAATACTCCTGCGCTGAACCAAAGAATGTCTGGACAGCAGATTCATCAATCATCTCCACGTTCTCATCATCAAAGAATAACCAGTGGTTGTGGCTTTTCACGAGGCTAACATAGTGTCCATGATTGGGCCCACTACCAACATGAACCACAACAGCAAACAAGGAGTACTCCCTGTCAGCATCTTCCACTGTGTCACTCAGTTTTAGTTCAAGAGGGAAGACCACACGATAAGATAGTTTCTTATAGCGACCCAGCTGCTCAATGTACTTGAACCGCTTCAAATGGATAACCAGGATGTGGGGTGGCTTTTTGATCTTCATCCTCTTCTGTGCTTCTTGCAAACTACAGCAATGAATATCAAGAATTAGCATGTTGCTGAACTCAACGAACATCAAAGGCAGTACAGTACTGGTTCTGCACAATGCAGGACATAAAAGCGCAATTTATTGGTCTCATGAGGGCAAAGCAGCGCTGATGAAAGCCATATATTATGTGATGCAGCTAGCCTAGATTGGTTAAGAGCTAGGACAAGGTCTCCATGATTAACTCCGTTTGTTTTTTTGGGGGGGGGGGGGGGGGGGGGGGGTGTTTGGAATTTGAAGGAGAGGAAACTCAAAGTCCAAAGTCCAACCATTACTCATGATTTATAGAGATCAATGGAGTGCCGACCTTTCACCTAACCTTATCACAATAAACTTACTCATCCTCCCCCCCCCCTTTCTTGTAGTTATTCTTTGTATGCTGAATGCTGCGTACCAAAATCTGTTTAGCACATCCACAGTTATTACTGATCACATGTACTCATAGGTTCTCAGGAAGGAAGCAAGGACGGACCTGCATGGATTTTGCAATCACTTCACCAGTGTAAGTCCTGTTTCCGGGACAAAGCACATAACAATTGGTTGGATGGTCCATATAAGGAATATCCTGATCCACAAACTGATACCCTTTTCAACTATAAATGCTAAGGTAACACTAAGCATTCCTTTTGGCTCACACGTATCATTCTTATGTAGCAAGTAGTAATGCCTGTGCTTACTAGAGCAAATGCCAAATCAGACATTGAGTCCTAACAAATGTGCTGTATGCTTGTCAAGTAATGTCTCACTTCAAGCCACGCCACTACTATCGAGTTTATTTTGCATTTGAAATGTTTTTTTCTTGAATGTCTTACAGCTATTAGCCTTCCCTAAAACTCTTCAAGCTAGGTATAATTCCTTACAAAAAAGGGCAAGCGGCCAGCGTTCACAGGCTGCGGCCAGCGTTCAGGACAAGCGGCCAGCGTTCACAGGCCTGCGGCCAGCGTTCAGGACAAGCGGCCAGCGTTCACAGGCTGCGGCCAGCGTTCACAGGCAGCGGCCAGGGTTCAGGACAAGCGGCCAGCGTTCAAAGGCCTGCGGCCAGCGTTCACAGGCTGCGGCCAGCGTTCAGGACAAGCGGCCAGCGTTCAGGACAAGCGGCCAGCGTTCACAGGCTGCCAGCGTTCACAGGCTGCGGCCAGCGTTCAGGACAAGCGGCCAGCGTTCACAGGCTGCGGCCAGCGTTCAGGACAAGCGGCCAGGGTTCACAGCCTGCGGCCAGCGTTCAGGACAAGCGGCCAGCGTTCACAGGCTGCGGCCAGCGTTCAGGACAAGCGGCCAGCAAAGACACCATACCTAGACACTTTACAGACACAAGGCTGCGATCTCATTATGCTGTAGTAGCTCAAAAGCAGCATGTTTAGATCATCTTTGGAGGTCACAAAGTGAGGGTGGTTATGGTGCTTGAGATCCACCCAATTGGGAGGGCTTCCATAACTAAATTATGCACAGAGACAGAAAGGCCTGAAATCAGCCAACTACTACATTGCATGCACAACATTCCTTCAAACAGAGACTCTAATTCTCCTCTTTGTTT
The DNA here is from genome assembly GCA_029747015.1 of Carnegiea gigantea. Classification (NCBI taxonomy): domain Eukaryota; kingdom Viridiplantae; phylum Streptophyta; class Magnoliopsida; order Caryophyllales; family Cactaceae; genus Carnegiea; species Carnegiea gigantea. Next base: position 1,871,408 of record JAKOGI010000001.1, on the reverse strand, counting down.
TCATCTTCATGATAAATCACTTCTTCAACAGGACATAGGACGATTGGCAAATTCCAAACTACCTTGTCTCTATCTCACTGAACCAGTAGGAAAAAGACCAATCTGGACAAAGTAGGATCCAGGTCTGAGAAAACCTTCAGTTAATTGGATCACTGGGTAAACACTTGTCTGAAGATGGAAGGAAAATGTAGCAGGTTGTCCAGCATATGAACTCAGACATGAGAAACTACTACGTTATATGTTTTTGGAGAAAGCGATGCTCCAGAAAGAATCCAACCTAGAAGGATTCGCAAATTCCAAACTAGTCTCTATCTCTCTGAACTAGGGAAAATCTGGACAAATAGGGTCTGAGAAAACTTCACTTAGTTGGATCACTGGGTAATCACTAGTCTGAAGATGGAAGGACAATGTAGCAGGTTGTCAAATATGAACTCAGATCTGAGAAACTACTGCATTAGTTTTGGAGAAAGCAATGCTCCAAATGAAATCCAACCCAGACTCTGCTCATATGATTTCTCAGTAGTATAAATTGCAGAAGCAGATAGAGCAACTAGGATATCACATGATCCACTTACCTGCAACACTTGTCGCAGAAAAATTTGTCCTCAGCATTCAACGTTTCAGTGGAGCTAAAATTTTTGAGACAGCTTGTGATCGAAGTATTCTGCTCAATGTCAAGGCTCAGGTCAAAAAATGTCTCATCTCTTGCCGTAACAGTTTCACACCTCAAGCATCTTGTCTCATTTGTCAGAATTCCCTGATTCGAATCATTAGAAAAGGATTTTGAGACAAATCCAAAACAGAAAACTTTTGTGAAAAGAGGGTGACAGTCTTGGAGGAGAGAGAGAAGAAATAAAAATTAAAAAATAGCATTAAGCAAACAGCTGTACAAAAAATGTCAGGTGGAGTTTATGGGATGGAATAGGGAAATAGACGACACTTGTTCTTTGAATGTCTTGACGATGAGAAAGTAAGAGACCATCTATGGAGGAAACTGAAGGTAAATTGGCAGCCAATGAACTTCTTTCACTGGCATAGGTGGATTCTCAAAGGTAAAATGAGCTGAGAGCAGAGCGTGCTTATAGTGTGTCTGACTGATGCGTTCCACTACCATACGGTCCATACATGGCAGGACCGGAATGAGTGGTTATTCTAGAAGGAGCTACATTCGGAGGGAACAAAGGCGGTAATCTTGGCTGCTCTGGAAAACAGAATTTGTTTTCTCCATTTGCATAGCAAAACCAAAATTAGTTGGAAGAATTTTTGTACAGAGGATTAAGGCCTTTATCCATCGGGAATTCTTCCTAGAAGGTGGCGCCAGGGTAGACATGCTTATAGATTGTACAGCTTCCCAATTAGGGGTTGTTAGTAAACTTCTTACCAAGAACAAATAATACGTCAGCTACGCAAAAAGTAGAGGTTAGGTGTGGCATGGACAATTGGACATTACGGTGAAGTCAAGACTTTCTGTATTTGAAAATAATAACAAGAGCACGCCACCAGAAAGAACAAACTCGCTTCAAATCATACTTAAACAAATTGACACATATGTCCAACGTTCCATGGAATCTACGTAGTCATACTCATACAAGAGAGTAGCATATCATCTCGCAAAACTACTTATTAAAAGAAAATCACCTGAAAGTTTTTGTGTACCCAAGTGACTAATGGTTCCCTCTGAGAACTACTTGGTCCATTTGCAACTTTTTCAGATGGCGTTCCTTGGTCATTTTTTGAAGCTTGAGCCTCTTTCTCCAATATATCAACAAGTTCATTCAGCAGAAAGTTCAAGAACTCGTGGGCATCCTTTACAGATGAAGAAAACAATGAATTATGAGAAAAGACATGATGAAACAATCTATCATCAAGCAGCAACAGACAGAATGGAGAATCTACAATAACAATGCAGCAAGGCAAGGGGCAGGGTGTAAACAACCATAATGGGGATCAAACATGAGGCTGATACTACTATGACTCCACGTTACAAATCAAACCCCACCACCCCACCCCCACCCCAACAAGATAAAGAAAATAAAAAACATTTAAAAAGGAACAAGAAGAAGACTAGTGTGATCTTATAATTCTCTTGCAGAATCATTTGCAGCTCCAACATATTTGACTAATTCATTTGTCCCACACTGTCTAAAATCCTTTCAGCTTATGCACACATCCAATTGATGCTATCGCTCAGGAAGCAGCAATAAGTGAAAACGCAAACTTTCTTGCCTGTTAAAAGTACCTGGTGCATGTAACTGCGGAAAAGCTCATTCTGCTTCTTCAACCTTTGCACAAAGCGCTTTGGAGCAATGACCCCTGTTTTCTTCTTTTGTGAGCTTATCTGTCCCACAGAGGATCTCTTGTTAAAGACAGACCAAAAATAACAAGTACGTCCAGTAATGACCTCAAAATGCATTATCACAAAAAATATGGCCTTAACGGCGATTTACCCACAAAAAATATGACCAGCAGCTTCAAGGGCACACCAGGACAAGCTAGCTAAATAAAGAAATGTTAAAAAAGCACCGAAACCAAATTCCACAATGTTCCTCAGAAAATGGACAGTTTCCCTCAATTTGAAATTCGTACTTAATAATGTTAATGTTACGGACTGATCAAAAGGCAGCAACAAAGCATCATCAACAATTCCTTTAATGAAAGCTTTGTATAAAGAAGCCACAATAACATTTTAGAATAATGGGTGCTTTATAAGATAAGATGGTACATAGAAGAAAAAGAAAATAAGACTATTCGGCTCCTCTATGGGACAAGGAATCTTACAACCAAACGAACGCATGCCATCATACCAAACATATCAAGATGTTCAATATTTTTTTTCTCTGGGTCCTTTTCTCTTTTTTTTGGAGAAGGGGGGATGACAATCCTATTTATCAAAATATTTGTGTTCCAAACATTTCATACCATATCTTAATGCAATGGGACTCAAATATTTTGAGAAAAAAAGATGTCATAAAATCAGGTAACTAATGCATCTGATTTTGGATTCAGAAAAAGCTGTTCAAGCTTGTGCACAGTGGAAACAATACTTATGTCCTGGATCAATCCCAAGGAACTAACCAATTAGGCATCCCCATGCAGACCCATAACAAACCATGCGAACTCGCTTAGTGATCAGGACCAGTTGCATTAGGCTAATGAAGTTTGCACTGGAACCTCAACTGCAGAGTACTGACTCCTCAAGTTCATCAGGCCCATTACACAACGATCAATCCAGATATGGTATAAACATACATTTAGCCAAACACTAGCCCCAAGCCCACCCTTCACCCCATAACAAAAAATAACGATCATAATAACGAAAATAAAAAATGAAGAACTACCAGCCAGGCTGGGGTGGTAGAAGAAGTGTTACCTGAGTAAACAGGTCAGCCAAGCAGGTTAGCAGATTCTCCTCTGCATCAACGGTATTTATGTTATTTGCATAGTATTCTAGCAACTGTTCACGGAATGGAACACAAAAATAAAGGGCCTGCAAAAACCAGAGAAAAATCAGCTGGTTGTCAAACTGGAAAGACAAGTCTCACCATTCCCAAAGTAGACATCCATAACTGAATAAAGCTATCATTATTAACAATCTGTTTTTTTCAACCTACATGAAAGTAAGAGTTTGAAAATAAAACAAAAAAGTTCATGGAAACATTTACAGCACCCTAACCCAGTGATGATTTACTACAATGTATGAACTTGAAAATATTAGTTTGGCTGTAAAACTTCAAACCCCGCCATGTAGTGTGGGCCCCAACAAGCAATGGTTTGGGATACATGCAGGTTACTACTAACAAGTAGAGCCCCCAAAAATCACCTTGACTTAGAAGAATATTTTTACCGCCTACACAACTCAGATCAACGTCTACTAAGGAAATCACAGGTTAGGCATTACCACAAAGGGGTATGAATCCTCAACATGACCATTAACAGTAAGAAAGATGGAATATGTGTGAAGCTCGATGACAACCACCAGCCATCAAGTATCAACTTTGAATGGCTAATAAAGTTTATGCTAAACAACCAAATGATAACAGAAACCCACCCTCAAGATGATTGCCAACATGACTGATAGTAGTGAGATCCTCTTATTTTTGACCCCCTTTTTTGGTCCTTTTTAGAAAGAGAAGGGGTCTTTGCCTCGCTGATATTGGTCAGATATATACTCAGCATTCATCAGCCTTATAGGTGCCAAAAAGAAAAACCTATGCATTTACTCTGTCATCACTGCTAGACTGCTTCCTGAGAGCCCATTTGAGCCATTGAAACTTACAAAGTGCAGGGGCTATGGCACCTTGTACTTTTTCACATAAGACAGCTCCATTCAGTTAGGAAAACACGTAGGTAATAAGTACATACTGAAATCATCGTAGAATAATCCTTCCCACAAAATCAGCATGATAAAATAGCAGTATAACCGCACACTTTCATAGGAAGACCACGGACTGATCTTATGTGTTGATAAGCCACCATACTCAAGTGTGGAACTGAATACGAACAACTTCAGATTCGAATTGACAATTCTTGCCCAGCTACTGGCCTGAACCACACCACCCAACCCTCCACAAGCACACATGCACACATTTCACTCCCACAAAAGCAAAAAAATAGATTAAAAAGTTCTTGCTCCATCAATAGGAGCTTATAAATGCCATGTTCTTAATGTTTTTGATTACCAAGTTTCTCGCTCGTAACGGGTAACTGACTTCTTATCGACAGTGCTATATCCTATCTTGCAATCAACGTGGTTTCTCTTTTGACATGTCCAAAGGAAATCACTGCAGAAGTCTCCCTCAAGCATCACGTATGTAAATATCACTTTTGCACTATCCTACAAGTTATTTTGATGCCAAACTTACAGCTGGCAATGTACACTCATCTGAGGTAACTGTGATCACCGATCACCTGTAAATGCATTCCCCATTGGTGGAGTACTTAAAATATTACTACCTTCTATTCTTCTAAACTGAGACAGATGCAAATAATGACGGCAGAGCCAGTTAAGCTGTGACCCAATGCATCCATTCTACACATTATGTCTTCAACTAAGACAAATGCACTTGCTTGCAGCCCCATAGCCACCCTCATTCCCATCATTCCATGTCACACGCTTTCTCCCTCCACACACCAGTCACACCACCGTACTCTACTACGGCAACTGCCAAGTTCTGGAACTTCATCAGCTCCACCTGCTACAAGGTGCTCAGAGAGCAAGACTAAAAATTTAAAAATCCAAGTTCCAAGAAAAACACAGAGAAGCACAACTTACCCAAATCAGATATTGTGTCACCCGTTGTTGGCTTTTGCCAATGTCTAAAACTCAAATTTTAGCAAGTATAAAGCCCATATTGCGGGAATTGAGGGCATAGGAATTCAATACAAGGGCACAACCGAGGCATATCAACACCCATAAATTCAGTGACTTCAATAGCTTAATTGCGGAATTTACGTTTCACTTCACAGCCAATATTGGATCTTCCCATACAATTTTTCAACAAACAAACATACTCGCTATCAATTTTCAGTTTCCCTAAAATCTCCCCATAATCCACAACACATTCATCTCAGCGGAGCTATCATTCAGCCATACAACGCATCTACAATCAAAGCATTCGCCATCGAAATTCACAGCTCAAAATCGAATCTTCTAGAACACACAAACAATAAAAGAAAGAATTGGATTAAAGAAGAAGAATTAGAAACGTACCTGCAAGACGCTGTTACAATAACAAGTGTTGCCAAAGTTTTCGAGGCCGAAGTAACGCTCGCCTTCAGGGAACTGGTCGCCTAGAGCTTTCTCGAGCTTCGACCCTGTGGCACCCATTCCCAATCTCTCTCCCTCTCATCCAATACCTAACCAATGCTTTCTCTCTCTAAAAAAACCCCTTTCTCCTACCTCTCTCTCTCTCTCTATATGTACACACACAGTCTGGCATCAACAGTGCGGTGAGACGTAAGCGTGAGGGAGACTGAGTGGGCGGCGCCGGGAACAATCGAAATTGGGACGAGAGAGAATCAGAAGAATATCGTCAATCAGAAACAACAACTCAGAAAAGAGAAGGGATTAAATTGAATTGAATTGAAGTTCAGGGAGGAGAAATCAATCGTATATCAAAATGGATAGAAACAAGCCTCTTTTGTTTGATGGTGACTTGGGGTTTCATAATTATAAACAAAGTAGACACTGATCTTTTCATAGGTAAGTTAGGATAAATAAAAAAGTAAAATAAATTAAAATAAATTATAGTAGATTAAAATAGATTGAGATTAATTAAAATAAGTTAAAATATATTAAAGTCAGTTAAAATAAATTAAATTTTTTATATAATAAATTAAATTTAGTTAAAATAATGAATGTAGATTAAAGGAAGTTAAAATGGATTAAAGTGGATTGAAGTACGTTAAAGTTGATATTTTAAAATTAAACCTTAAGACCTGTTCTTTTTGTAGATAAATTAGAATGGATAAAAGAGTTGAAGTAGATTGAGGTGGGTTAAAGTAAGTTGAAGTAAATTGAAGTAGGTTCAACTGGATTGAAGTAAGTTGAAGTGAATTGAAGTAGATTAAAATAGTAGAAGTGGGTTGAAGTTGGTTGAAGTAGGTTAAAGTAGATTGAAGTGGGTTGAGGTTAGTATTTTGAAATTGACCCCGGTTCTTTTCGTAGGTAAATTAGAGTGGGTAAAAGGATGAAGTAGGTTAAGGTAGCTTAAAATAGGTTGAGGTGGGTTGAAGTAAGTTGAAGTGTGTTGAAGCAGGTTAAAATGGGTTGAATTTTTTATATGATAAATTGAACTTTGTTAAAATAGTAGAAGTGGGTTGAAGTAGATTGAAGTAGGTTGAAGTGGATTGAGGTTGGTATTTTAGAATTGAGCCTTTTTTTTTCCGTAGGTAAATTAGGGTGGGTAAAAGGGTAAAGCAGGTTTCAGTAGGTTGAGATGGATTGAATTTTTTTTTTTTGTGTGATAAATTAAACATGGTTAAAATAGTAAAGTGGATTTTAAAGTAGGTTAGGGTTGAAATGGATTGAAGTAGGTTGAAGAAAATTGAGATTAGTATTTTAAAATTTACCCCACGATCTTTACTTTTGAGTTTTGACCCCTTCTTGCCACAAATGACCCTGATAATTGATAAACAAATCCTCTGGATCTCATCTCACCTCAAGCCTGTTTTCTTTTTTTTTTTTTTCATTTTTTTGATATAATTTTTTTCCTTATTTTTATTTCGTTCTATTGCTTTATTCCTGGTGCTTTTTTTTTTTTCGGTTAAGCAATTAGTGATAAACAAATTGAAATCTTTTTAAAGTTGACACTTTTTAATTCATAATTGTTTTACGTGTTTCTAAATTTATCCCATTTCTTATTTTTTTGGCACTGGAACTCGTTAAACTATTATAATGATATTTTAATATAATTTAATTATTTTAATTATATAATATATCTTATTAGTTGTAGTCAAAGAATATTTTGTCAATGACATTTGTTTTTGTTGGATATGATTCCACTTGGTAAATTACAAACCCTAACCAAGCTTCCATATCGCACGTGTATAATGAAAGGACATTATACTTTTTTAGGTGGTCGCAAAGATATACACGGGCACAAAATCTCACTCATTTTCACAGGAAGCCTACATGCTGAATCCATCTATGAACCACCCAAACACTCCCAAACATGAATAGTTGCCTTATAAGCGTAAACAATAATGTCATATATATACAACTCACATTTTTTGATGCATTGCTATGAACATTACTATCTTGCCACATCGTATTCATTAAAATTAAGATAACTTTTTATGTTCCTGATAACAATACATTCGATCAACTGAGTTAACTTTATCACTATATAGCTGTTCATGTTTCCTATATCTAGTCCCCATTAGGGGGCATATTCATGTGTTAACAAGTTGTAGATTGAAGGTCATAGGACTCTTGATAAACCTATATTTTACATACTTTTAGGCATGATTTTTACCTCTTAACTCGGCAGTTTCTGGTATAATTTTGTGAGTTTAGAGGTCGATTATTCATTGTTTATCTCAAATCTGCCTAAAAGTTGTGTTTTTGTGTTTACAGGAGTCTGACTTGAATAAATGAGGAAAACAAGCTAATGCCGCGCCAAATTGAAGCAAAAAAAGGATCAATATTGAGTTAAAATAGGAGGCACGGTCACTCCAGGCGAGGTAGCACGAGCAGGCCACCCAAAGAAGGGAAGAAACGAAAGACAGAGAAGTGGCACGGGGCCCCCGTGCCGAGTGGCACGACCGTGCCACTTTAGTTGTCGCTGTTTTGTCGTGTTTTGGCATTGTAATTCGACAGTTTTTTTTACCTTTTCTTCTCTCTCGTTTTAGGCGATTTCTAGGGCTCTTAGGGTTTGCTTATTGTGGCTATTGAATTCAAACTTTGGATCAAAATTTGTTTACGCTTTCGATTGAATATTGTTGCAGATTGTTCAGGGTACACTTTTCTACCCCTTTTCTTTCGTTTTAATTCAAGTTCTATATTCCTTGACATGTTATTGTTCTTGATTGAGATGCTGTTTAGAATCATGTTTAGCGGCTAAATTCCTTAATCTTGGATTGGGTGTAGCCCCTGTAATGTAAATTGGATTGTTAATTCTAGGTTTTTGTGAATTACGCCAGAGTATAATTGAATTCTCACTTAGCATGCCAGGTGTTCGATGAATTGCCTGAGAGGGTTTTATTCATGTTCTTAATTAGGGTTTAGGAGACTAACGAAAGTTAGGTCCTTTACTTAGAGTAGCTTTGTGAGCAATTGAATTACCTGACACGAAAGTAGTTGGGAGTGCAATTGGGAATTGCAATTACATGATCTTGTGGTTTTGTTATTCTAGTTTCACGAAAGTAGACAACTAGGTTAGCTTGATCAGTCTAATGACCTTCGAAAGTAGGCGTAGATGCTTTAAACCGGTAATAATTCCATTTCAATTATCTTATGGGCAGATTCACACGACCTAGTTTATTTTCTAATGAACGTCACAGTGCGGTGAACCCCAATCCAGGATTCCCTTCTCATTATTGACTTAGACCAAATAGAGTTAGAATCAGTTAAACCAATTTCACTCGACAACTGCCTAGCTTGAGTTAGTCCAATTAGTTCTAGTAGCTGTAACCAAGTTCCCTGTGGATTCGACCCGTACTTGCCGGTTGCTAGATACAGCTACGCCGTGCACTTGCGGTTAAGTAAAACTGCTAACAAGTTTTTGGCGCCGTTGCCGGGGAATTGTCGTTTTTCAATATTGGGGTTTACTTTAGCATTCGAGGCTAGGCCTTTAGAAAATCCAAAAAAATTTAAAAAATCAAAAATTTGAAAAAAAAATTCAGGATGGCTATTTTCCATTTCCCTCAATTTGGGCACGAACCTTTTTGGCAATATTTATCTCGGTTTAATGATTATTGTGCTCAATATGTGCATTTCACGTATGAGAAATGGGAAGTATGCGATGCTGTGCTTGAGGGGGTAACATATGGGACTCGAGCGATCCTTGAGTCCATGTGTTATGGTGGTTTGTGTTCCTTAAATGCCGATGACATGTGGGATTTGTTTGAATCTCTAGCTTGGCATCAATGGCAATCTAATGATGTTAGAGACCAATGTCATCACTATTCTGCTTACCCTCAAGTGTTGTGCTCTTTTTGCCAATCTTTTGACCATGATGTGAATGTTTGTCCCCATCGTGCTGTTTCCAATGAATGCTATGATAGACTTGATGCCATGATAGGGGCAATGAATGAGCAAAATGAACGCTTTGCTAGTAGGATGAGGGAGTGGAGTTTATCGCATGAGACCAACTCTAGTTTACCTTACCCTAGACTTGAGGCTCGTCTCTATGATGATTGTGAGTCTTCCCTTCCCCTAGGGTCGAATGTTATTGATGATGCACCTTTGACCGACCCAGGAGAAGTGTTTGACCTTCCCTCGACTCCATTGGCGTTCGTCGCTCCATCCTTTTCTAGTACACCTATGGGCACTAGCGTTAGTGCTCTGACCTTACATGCTTCTCCCTTCCCTTTAACTCAGTGCACGGGATTAGAGATCGGCGAGACTTTTCAGGGTGATGCTAGCTTTCTAGAGGATGTTTTACTTCCTTGGTCAGGAGAACTTACATTGGTTGAGCCATATCTTGAGGAGGCTCCTTCCGAGGAGTTGTGTCATGACAGTTCGGTGGTTGGTGCCACACCTAGTATTGACCACATCAGCCCAATTTGCACCAACCCACTTGACTTCACCCCCACTTCATCTCCTCTCCTTTCCACCACGCACTCCCACTTGCATGCACTCCATGAGTCCCTAGGTGACATTCGGGGGTATAATCCCTCCTTGGACCCTTTTTGTGCATACCTAGAGGACATGCCTAGAAAACCTGAGTGGACCACTTTCTTTCATCATTATTTCAATTTTTCTATGGCATTTGATAAGTCTAAGAGGACACTCACTTTGTTTGCTCAATTCTTACTAGTGTTCTCTTATTCGCACCATTCGGAGATGCATGCACAGGCACACGATAAGCTTCTGAGAGCTTTGACTGCATCCGAGCTGCCGACTCGTATCTTGAGCGGCAAGGAGTGGCTGATGCTCCTTAAGCCGTCATGGCATAGTTCGGGTACATTCAGTACCCGACCTGGTATACTCGTTCTCACTCTTCCCCCCTTTCTTTCTATTTTTCTTTTCTTTCTTTTTATTTTTGTTTAGTTGTGGATATTTAGGATTGTGTTTTGGTTGGTGATCATCTTGTGGTGAAATGTGGATGCTGCCAAGCCGTTGTTGGCTATGATCACCATTTTAGTGTTTTTGTGGATTTTTATTGTATTGTGATTGGTGGTGTTGTTGGATTGGTCCATATTTGTTTTTAGTGGTGTCAGTTTGTATATATGTGTGATCGTGTTGTTGTTTTGGGTGAAATTGTGTTTTTGGGAGAGTGTGTTAGCTTGTGTATATTTTTGTCGTCTTTTGTTTTTCTTGTGTTTGATTTTGTTTTCTTTATTTTTGTGTGTTGGTGATGACTCACGGCTCCCAATGAGGACATTGTGAGATTTAGGTGTGGGGGTGGGGTCATCTCCCATTTTTCTTCTTATTTTTGTGAAAATTTTTCATTTTGTGTAAATTTTTCTTTTCTTTTTGCATTTAAGGGAGTTTTGTACTATTTTGATCAGCCTTGATCCCTGATACCTTGACTATTAGCTCGTATATAAGTATAATGTGTATGATAGATGTTCATCCCCAGTCTGTCGTTTTAGACCTCAGTTCTAACCCCAACAGTCCATCGTAATTTTGCAATCCAGTCCTGAATTCATATATTGTCATCATCCTGAATTCTTAGTCTTCCACGATCGACTCTCCCATTGTCCACTGCACAGTTCCCTTTATATGTGCTGGCACCCCCTTTTTTCCAAAACAAAAGCAAAAACAAACAAATTCAAGCGCTACTGTGTGTATCCCTTTGAGGCGTGACATGAGTTTGTAATGAAAAAAATAATAATGGAAAGAAAAGAAAGTGGGGAAGAAAAGAGTTGGAAATGACAAGTACCCCTTTGAGGCATGCGCTACTGGGTGTTACCCTTTGAGGCAATACTGCTACTGGGGAAGCCTGCTTTCCATGCTAGCCAATCAAAAAGGTAGCTTGTGTCAATTGCGTGGGATTGAGTTTGTTTTTGGTAGGCTTAGTGTTAGAGTGATGATGCACTTGCACACTAGGTACCAGGATGGATTCATTATTTTCATGTGTCGTGGGGTGAAAAGCTGATGTCTGGATGCCATTCTTTGGGATGATTTGTCCTGAAATGCATATAATGCTTGTGTACAGACTGATACTTGAGCTACTAGGTGGTTTTGGTTGATCCGAACGTGTACAGTTCACCCTGTTGTATATATTGTGTTTTGTCATTTTTATTTTTCGATTTTTGTTTCTCTTTTCTTTGTTTTTCCTTTTTGAGATTTTGTGGGTATATCTTCTGCAAACCCTCACGAGACCTTACTCGTCCGCTTGGGGTAACCAGGGGGTTTAAAGGGCTTGTTGCATATGTTAAATGCAACCGTGATTCCTACGAAAGTGAGTTAGTTGTTTACTTTAGTTTTTTTTTTTATTTTGCTCGAGGACGAGCAAAAGATAGGTGTGGGGGTGTGTTGAACGGTAAATTTACCCATTTTACGTGCCTCTTTCTCCCACTTTTTGCTCGTATAATAACTTTATTTTATAGGATTTTACCTTATTTTATTTGTGTTTTGTAGGAAATAACTCCAAATCAAGCAAACGTCGCAAAAAGGGACGAAGACGGGACAACACAGCGAAAACCGGCGGAAACAGACAAAACCGGGCAAAACCGGGGAGACGGCCCACCGTGCCAGCAATGTGGCACGGCGGGGCCGTGCCACATGGCACGGTCGTGCCATCCTCTCAGTTTTGCCCGGTCTCGGTTTATTTAAGGCTTCGTTCGGGCGTCTGTTTGGGGGGGTCATCGAGAGGTCGCACGGGAGCTTGCTTGGGCGTCTCTCTGGCGATTTCTAGAGTAGTTTAGGTTAGATTTTAGTTAAGAATGGAGATTAGTTTAGGATTGAAGATTTTAACATTGGATTCAACCTTTGGATTTCAAGTTCTTTATCAATTCAAGACTAAGTTTTCTTCTCTTTTATCTCTCTAGTTTTTATGTTCTTGTTAATTATGTTTTGTTGATTTTGATTCTTGTATTGGTTTTGGTTGATTTATATGTTTAATTTCATTGTTAATTTATGTTGTTTACTTGTTTAAATTCGCTTTATTTCATTCCCTTCATTTTGTTCTTCAAGTTTATGTTCTTGTTGGTTAGTTTAGGTTTTCATGCGTTTTTCATGTTTTGTTGGTAGATTTTATTGGCTTGGATTGTGATTAGCCTCTTGATGGGTAATTGATCTTGTACTAGGCCTAACCATACCAAATCTATGTTTAGAACTTAGAGTTTTCCTTCACGCCCGCCAAGTGTTCGATGAAATGCCTGAGAGGGTTTTCATCCATATTTTTGGGCAATTGACTTATGTTGAGAGGTGAGGTCAATTTGCTAATGTGGGAGAGGGAATAGCCGAGTTCGGGACACGAAAGTAGTATCCGAATCGAGGTAGGTCTGGGGTTGCTAGTTTTGTGGTCTAATTCGCCTAACCCCACGAAAGTAGGTGGTTACACGAGTTAGACTAACTCATGACCCTTGAGAGAGGGCTTGGGTGGTCTTTGATGGTGCAACCGACCATCTCTTGTTCATAGTGTGGTTCGGGTAGGTTAGGACTCGTCTTGGTTAGTTGGTTCATCCATTGGTAAAATCACAACTCCAAGTCGCTTGTTTCTGTATTTGTAGCGTAGTTTAGTTTTTTCTCTTTCACCCTTTGATCTCGCCTAGATTGAGACGCTCTAGTGAACTCTGGTAGTTGGAAACACAATTCCCTGCGGACGACACCCCAAGTATTCAACGATACACCTTGCACTTGGGGTTTACAAATATTAAAATTCTGTTTTTCTCGCAACAACTCTTCATTCGAATCTAACTAGCTATTGATATGTGATTTCAGACTGTTATGAATCTACTGCTCCTACTCAACATCCTCTTTTAAAAAGGACCGACAATTCTTTAAACAATCCTAACACAAGATATGAAAATCTCCAATATAAGGCCCTGTTCTTTTCGTGGGTCAATTCTGATATATCAACTTCAACTCACTTCAACCTAGTTCAACCCATTTCAACTTATTTCAACCCACTTCCACTATTTTAACCAAGTTCAATTTATCATATAAAAAAATTCAACACACTTCAACCTACTTAAATCTATTTCAATCTATGTCAACCTACTTCATCTTTTTACCTACTCCAATTTATCTACAAAAAGAATAGGCCCTAACTACAAACTTATAAGCCCAAAAGATCGGAGCAAAACAATCAGGTGGCAAATAATCATAACTTGAGCGCTTGAGCCTTAGTGGCCTTTAAGACTCTCACAAACTAGCCACCGCCCACATGCTCCCTACTTCTCCTCTTATTGTATTTGATTAAGCCTCTATCGCGAGACAAAAGTACTAAGAGTATTATTTGTATCACCATGCAGTACTTTTTAGTTCATTCTCTGTAGTTTATCCTTAGTTTTTCTCCATAAAATATTTTCACAAAATTCTTCTTTTATAAAATATATTCACAAAATCTTATTTTGTGGATCTCTTGGAACCAGCCACACACACATACTGAGAGGTGTTGTTGCTGTTGTATTTGTACCACCATTTAAATTTATTTAATAATAATTTTATACACTTGAAAAAGTCTACCTCATATTCATGTCAGAAACCTAGCTCTTCTTTCTAAAATTTTAATGCTAATTATTTTTCAAATTAATATTTTCAAGAATTTTTCCCTTAATTTGCAGCGGAGCATCTTTTTCATTCCAATTTGATAGTAACAATTGCTAATCTGATTAAGTAAACAATGGTAAATTATTTTATACTATGTTTTTGTGCATAAAAGGTGTAGATGTTGATAACATGTCAACGTTGACACACCTCCATCTTTAGATTAATTATCACTTGTGTTCTTAACTGAAGACTTATTTAGTCTTAAGTTAAGAACACAAGTCCTAACCAAACAATGACAAGGGTGGTTAAGGAAGAATTTTGTACCATCAAACAATGACAAGGATAGTTAAGATTGAGATCTTGAGTACATTAGATTTCAGGTTTGATTTTTCCCTCTCCTATTGTATTATACTGTTTTTGTAACTTTTTTTTTGGGGGGGGGGAGAATAGCGATAATATTAATAATACTTAAGTCATATACAGTGCAAGTATAGTGAAACCCCCAGGCTCCTCAACCCAAGGGAGGTTAAACATCGTCATGTAAGGAAAAATAAAGGATGCAAGGGAACCACCTCCGAAGACGATCCGGAAAGCAACACAACTGAAGTACAAAATAAGTACACTAGTACGCAACCCAACGAATTGGGCAGAAAGCGACTTAAGCATTATCCACCTGCAGTTGTTCCTCATCCTGGAGTCGCTGTGCAAATAGATAAACTTCTTTGTCCAGATTCAGTGCAATTTGTAACGAGCTAGGCGGCTCCGAGTGAATAACTAGAACATCCTTTTGCCTTTTCTGGCTGAACGCACGCACAACAGCTGCTAGATTAACTGGGCGCCTTGTATGATTAAAAGTGACTGTGCACTTCCTAGCCAAAAGGTCTTTAACCTCTCTAATAGTTCCTCGAAGGTAAGAGCGACATCACTTAGGACCAGCCCGAAGCTCATCAATTATTTCACGGCTAAGATCTATCTCCAAATAATCTAAATGATAGTCCTAGGATTGCAATAGAGCTTCTTTGAGGGTTATCAACAATGTTTCAAGTAAACATGAAGAGATAACCCGTCGAGAGATTCCTAGGAACCACTGGAAATCAGCATCACGCATTATCACAGCACCAATAGCAAACATTCTATCCGGGCTCTAAAATGCATCAATGTTGATTTTTTTAAGCTGCTTTAGCTGGAGGTTTCCAGGATATGATCATCTGTTCAGTATTAAAGAGGTGATCCTGCATTTTGGTAATGTCAGTAATATCCCTATGTATTCGAGTCCAGATAATCTTAGGTAATGAACATACCTTATCAGATGCGCATTTATTCCGATAACACCAAATATGCCAAAGTACAATTACAAATTTAAACGACCAATGCAGCAATATACGATTATCAAGATTAAGATTTAACCATTCATGCCAATCCAACCTGAAAAACAATTCATAATTACGTAGAGACGTTTTGGGGAGGAACGTAGACCAAGTAGCACTAGCAAAGGGGCAGTCCCGAAATAAGTGCAAATAAATCATCCCGAGGGTGTCCACATACCACACAAGAAGCCGAGATGGCAGGGATAATATTATGTAACATAAGTGCCACTGGGAGAGATTCCTTAGAAAGTCTCCACTAGTGAAATTTCATTTTAGCAAGAACCTTAATCTTCCATATCTTTTTGGCTAAGTTATCAGTGGACGAGGGTCGGGGATGAAGCACCTGATATGCTATGCCAGGGAAAACTTCGTAAACGACTGCTGTCGCCATTCAACTATATCTATCTATAAAGGATCAGCTGAAATGAGGCATGCCAAAATTTCAGGCAAACATTCAGGGGGAACCCATCGTTGAAGCCTCTGAGTATTCCGGTGGCCATCAAATCTATAATAGCTCACTCGAGCATGGGAACAAGGGTCTGGAGGGTTGTCCACCATTTGACTAGCTAAAGCGCCAGATGGGAGCCATTTATCAAACCAAAAGGATGGAGATTGACCATTTCCAATTAGGATACATAAATTGTCGAAAAGAATTTCTTTTAGGTTGATGATACTTTTCCAGAGAGGGGAATCCTGTGCTTTAGCTTCAGCAAACTCAATCTTGGAATTTGGCAAATATTCGGCCCACATTAATTCAACCCAAAGGAGTTTACATTTTTGATCACAAACCCCGAACAATTTTAATAAAAACGCTTTATTCCATCGGCTTAAGTTTTTAAAGCCCAAACCGCCACAATCCATGGGCCTACAAATATTGTACCTGCGTGACTCATTCGAAAAAAGAACACAAAACAAGAGGAGGAAGAATTTTTAAGGGCGGATAGCGGAAGCCTTATCTGCAGTTCATTACTGGGGCAAGTTAACCAGC
This sequence comes from Carnegiea gigantea, assembly GCA_029747015.1. Classification (NCBI taxonomy): domain Eukaryota; kingdom Viridiplantae; phylum Streptophyta; class Magnoliopsida; order Caryophyllales; family Cactaceae; genus Carnegiea; species Carnegiea gigantea. The sequence continues at coordinate 1,854,727 of JAKOGI010000001.1, read as the reverse complement.
TTGCCGAGGAAGGCAAATCGAAGAGCCGAAAATGCTGGCGAACATTTCTCTCTCCTCCACGCCCACTCCTTCCGGGTTGCTATTCAAGCCAAAATCGTCAACTCTCACATCATCTTCTTTCCATGGGGTTCGGATTCCCAGCCCCAACCCGAACCCGGTTTCATTCCACTGGGTCCGAGCTCGACCTTCATCGGTAGTTATGATGGCGAAAAAAGAGGCAGAGTTGAACGAGATAAGGACTAAGACCAACGAAGAACTCAACGACGAGGTTCTCCGCCTAAAGGGCGAGCTGTTCGTGCTCCGTCTTCAAAGATCAGCCCGTGAACGTGAAGATTTCAAGCCCAGTGAGTTCGGCAGTATGCGCAAAAGGGTAATTGTGCTAATTTAGAATATGGTTTCAAATTTGGTTAGTTGGGTTAGTTGGGTTGTCCTCAGATTGTTGAACCGGGGAATTTCGGGTTTTGGAGGTTAAATTTGAGTTGGGTATTCGTTCTTTTTGGCTAAGCTTGATTCTGTGTGATATAGCATATTGTTTTAAATTTCAAGGTCATTTGGATTGTCTGAGATGTAGAATTCCAGTGATTGTAGTTGAGGTTTGGGTAGTAGACCGGTAGCCAGTAAAGTCTTTGAAAGTTGTTGATGGCTAACTTGTTTTTGAATCCTGCTAGCTTTTGCTTGTCTGATGAAAAAGGGAAATTTGAATTATAGTATGAAATTGTAGTATGAGATGTGATATGAAATTGTAATATGAAAAATGGGAACTTGTTTTGCCTCCTATATTCGTATGAAATTATAGTATGTGAAGTGATATGAAATTGTATATGAAAAATGAACAACTATGCAACTAAGTGGCTACCAAAGTAGCTCGTTAGTTGTTGGTAAGGGTTCCTATTGTTGTGTTGTTCTTGGATTAAAACTTTTGTTGTCTCCAAAGTTTTTGGGACGATATGGTTGGGCTTCTGTAATTTTGCGAATCTGTTGATTTCTGCTGTATTGCATATGGTCTACACTTTAAAGATGATGGAATGGCAAAATGAGATGAAAGCCAAGGCTTGTAAATTTTAGATTGGTTTGAATATTATTTAGTAATCTTTCAGAGGTGGTTTCTATCTTACATGCTTGAATGAAAAAGTGGGGTTCCTCCTAGGCTGTTTGGTGTGCAAGGCAGAGTAATGGTGTGCCTATTGTTACACACAAGTGGCATCATAAGTGGTATCTAGGCCTGCCTTCCTCCCCCATCGATTCCGGTAGACCCGGCATAAGGAGTTTTGGACTTTAGGGAACTTCATCATTGCCACCTTTAATGACTGCTGGTTCTTTGGCAGGACTAGCAATTATTATGAGCCCTTTCTGTTTTTTTGGGGGGGGGGGTGTGTGCTCTCTTGGAAGGCAAGGGGAAGAGGGGTTATAGAGGATCTAATTATTTCATTCTGTGGCTGGGTTGTTATGAAATCAAAATTTGGCTGTGCTTTTTTTCGATTTGTAGAGTTTTTCTTGATTTTCCCGTTGGTGTTTATGATCTTTTCTTATCCGGTATTAGAGCATCGTTCTTTTTCCCTTAGATGAGCAAATCTAGAAATATGTGCATTAACTATCGTAATTTCAACACTCATATGGGAAAATTCAAATAATTGGTAGTTTCACTCCACTTCATCAATCATTGTTGAATTAGCCCATCCTATTACATCATGCATTTAGTTCCCCAGTTTTCCATGTTCAAAAATGGAGGTATCATTGAATAACTGGCATCCCCCTCGATTGTTGACTATCTATGCTTGCGCAACTCACTCCTTGAAGTGTTACCTATTTGATGCTTGTCTTGTTAATGATGTGTTGGTGATGCAATTTTTTAGCTCTGAATAATCCTCCCTAATGAGAGCATAATATTTGTTTGACATCCTCAGTTGGAATTTCTATTAACAAAACTTCTCTTCGTCAACTAGATGTGTGCATTCCATTCTGATTTTCTGGTCACGTCTGGCTTTTGTGGTTTAAGCATAAACTGGATTCGGGTTTTGACGTCTTCCCCATATTTTTGCCACAATGTAGTGAACTTAGTGTCATACTAATTCGAATATTTCCTTGGAGACTAGATTGCTCGTTTGCTGACGGTAAAGAGGGAAAGGGAGATAGAGCAAGGAATTGGCAAGAGGCTGTCGAGAAAGCTTGACAGGGAGTGGAAGAGAAACATAGTCGTTAAACCACCTGCTTCGCTGAAGAAGTTGCAAGAAGAAAAGGCGGCCAAGAAAGACTGAGAAAGCATCCGGAGCTTAACTTCTGCGGGGTTCTTTTATGTTAGAAGCTCTTATTCAAAATCTTGATCATATCTTTTTGTACCAGATATTCATGTATAAATTTGCGTGTTCGTTAATCCTATCTTTACTCTTTGTTCACCCTTGGGTAAAATCATAAATCAAAATTGCATTTCTTTGCAAGTTATTCTAGTTCTGAGCTAAAGTCTACCTGCCATCTTGCTCAGTTCTGGAAATGATACATGGGCTGTGAGTTCTGTTTTCCTTGTTTCCTTCTAGGAGCGACAGATTTTTGTTTAAGGCAGCCCAGGCTCAGACAAACGTGTCTTGGATGTGCTTGTTCATGTTCTATAGAGTGGTGCTGATAAATTTTGCTACGTTCCTAGTAGTGTGTGCTGTCACCTGTGATATATGTATTTTTCTCATCGGTGTATTTTTTGTATTAACTATTTTAATATATTTTTGCTTATGCAGCTTGCGAAATTATAATTATATGCTCCTAGAAGAATGATAGACACTTAGTGCCTTGGTGAGAAAAATATGGTTATCAGAGCAGGTCAAATGGACCTCTTGCAGGCCGAATTTGGGGCTGAACAAGCGAGCGGGCCGTGCGTGACTGTGCAGCGGTTGGCCCGAGGCGCGGGCCTCGTCAGGCAGCTCACGAAGGCGGGCGGCCCGTGGCCTGATTTCTCTGTTTTTTTTCTTTTTTATTTGGTTACGTTAAAATCATTAAAAAAAGGGGAAAAAAAATCTTAAAATTGATTGGGGATATTGTATTGTATTAGGCAAATATATTTTGTTTGAAAAAAAGATTTTGTTTAGTTATGGTAATTTAGATCTTGTCATTATACACTAGTGTTATTAATGAAAATTACCTAATACATATGGCATCGATTAATTTTGTTATCAAAAATTACTCATTTGACTTTTTGAAAATATTCACAAATATATAATAAAACAAAATAAAAGAGTAAAATTAATTAAATATATTTAGTGATGGGTTCCATGGTATTGTTTTATGTAGTGAGTCTAAATTATTATGTACACATTATTTTGTAATCAAATTATTATGTACAAATTGTTTTTTTGAAAAATAATAAAGCCAAATAATAAATCAAAAGATGTGTGAATTTTTTTTAATTCAAACTATTGTGTTATTTTTTTTAAAAAAATGAGCCTTTAATTAATTGTATGATCAAATTATTGTGTGCAAAATATTTTTCACATAAATAATAAAGCTAAATAACTAAACCAAAATATAAAAATTAACTAATTAAATATGATTAGGAGTAGGTCCATAGGTATTATTTTATTTGGTGAGCCAAAATGATGAGTCTTGCATTGGAGAGAGTGAGGATTGTGAGCTAAAAAGTTGGAGAGAGAATTGATGTGGCAGCGGTAAGCCCCCATTGATGAGCCAAAAAATTGGTTCACCATTGGTTATGCTCTCACTTATTCTGTAAAGTGATTTCTAATCAAGACAGTTTTCTGCGAAAATGAAAAAGATTTTAATGAGAGTTGCATATATTTATGCCTCTTTTCATGCACTAATTCTCAAAAGTTTTCAAATTGATGGAACTTTTATTACGAGGAGCGAATCATAGCTCATTTTTACTTGTTTATACCTTGTTGATTACGTTCGCCTATCTAAAGCTGGTGAGCTTAATCGACATTTTTTTTTTTTTATAAGAAAGGTAAGTAGTAAAATCTAAGCAGCCCTTCTCTCAAGGGTTCTCCATAAATTATCCTCATAGAGGACAGAAAGAAGGTCCCTGTATGGGATCATATTCCAAACAACCGTAGAATGTAAGGAGTGATCAAACTTTGCCAGCCAATCAGCTGCACAGTTATCCTCTCTAGGAATATGATGAATAATAAACTTGTTACATAATTTAGTGTAAGCTAATATATCTTGCACGAGTACTTGAATTTTCCATGGGGTTTGAATATGTCCTTGAACTGCTTAGATGAGAATTTTATTATCTCCTTCAATTTGAATATGAGTGAAACCTGCTTGGACTGCTTCTTTAATACCATTACGCATTGCTGTTACTTCTGCTACTAAGATTGATGATCTTCCCAAATTGAATGCTGAAGCTTGGATAAACTTGCCTTCTCAGTCACGGACGATGAATCCTCTTACTACACCTTGTGATGATTTGGATCTATCAAAATTGATTTTGATGAACCGCCCTCGTGGCTTCTTCCATGCCACCCAATATGTCTTCTTCCGGATGGTGGTTGAGATAATTGGGTTCGATAGTTGAATTAAATGTGTGAGGTTGTGTCTAATGCGCCATTCAGCAGTAGCTTTTTTGGCTCTAATCAATGTTATTCCTGGGTTGGGCGTTTCATTACGAAACACCATATTATTCCCTGTTTTCCATATACTCTATAGCAGGGCAACTAATCTATCCATTTTAACTGCAGGACCGGCAGCTTTGGCGTCACTAAACATTTGTAGTATACCAATTTGTGGATCGAAATGGGATGTCATGTTAAGTCAGGAGAAACTGCTAATCTCCAATAATCCTGTGAAACAGCACATCCCAAAAATAAATGAGTCGTATCTTCAGTCTTTGTGTGACAAAAAGGGCAACGAGAATCAATGGGCATGCCTCTTTAAGCCAAGGTTCCTCTCGTGGACAGCGATGCATGACAAATTTGCCAAAGAAAAATTTTTAACTTTGGCATAACATCTAAATTCCAAATCCATTTATACTCCCATATGGGTGGATTGACGAGGTCTAGCCCATGTGCGGCCCAAGTCGCTGACTTAGTGAAAAATTGACCATTTCCAGAGAGTCCCCAACACACAGAGTCAGGAATGGAATTGATAGGGATAGGGGTTGCAAGAATCCATTGTAAGTGGACAGAGTCAACTAATAAACTAAGTTGTGCCGTGTCCCATTCTTTGGTTGCCATTATAAACTGTGAGACCTTAAGAGATGTATCAATGAGGGAGAGGTCCATGATATTGAGCAGATTGGCTAAGGTGTTGTTTGCACACCAGTTATCGAGCTAGAAGTTAGTATTAACTCCATTACCCACTTTCCACCTTACTTCTTTCCTAAATTGTTGTCGATTATTAAGGATACACTTCCAAGCCAAGGGATCATTTTTTTGGCTTTGAGAGCAAATAAGTTAGCATCAATCTGATATTTCACCTGCATTTGTTCCACCCACAAACCATGATCATGAAACAATTTTCAGGTTAATTTACTTAGAAAAGCACTATTAACTACTTCCATTTTTCTGAGTACAAGACCTCCAACTTTCTTGGGTTGACAGATTTTGTCCCAGGAAACCATGTGCATCCCCTTATTTTCATGAGATTTTTTCAAAAAAAATCTCTACTTATTTTATCTATCCGGCGGCTAGTTTCTTTAGGCAATTGAAAGCATTGCATTGTATGTGCAGGCATTGATTCGATATGAGATTGAATTAGTGCACCCTACCGGCCTTAGAGACATGTCTGGTCTTCCAAGTTTGCAATTTTGCAGCAGTTCTATTTACTAAGTCAGAAAAAATTTCTGTTTTTGGGCGACCCTTAAAAACCGGACACCCAAGGTACTTGCCAAGATTAGCTTGATGCGTAATGTTAAAAATAGACGGCACAATTTGCTTGTCATGAAAAGTGGCATTACTGGAGAATGTTAATGACTATTTATGGAAGTTAATGAGCTGGCCCGAGTTTCGACAGAAATTATTCAGAACTGAACTTAACTCATGGCCGGATTCAAGATTAGTTCTGCAAAAAAGTAGACTATCATCAGCAAAAAGCAAGTATGGGATCTTAGCAGCTCGCGCTGAAAGCTTGAACCCAATCCTGCATTTTTTCCGACCAAGCGCTTTACAGAGGGCTCTGGTTAGGACTTCCATGCATAAGATGAAGAGATAAGGGGATAGGGGGTCCCCTTGACGAATACCTCTGGTAGGGGTAAAGAATCCGCATACATTGTCGTTGACAATGACCGAGTATGAAACAGTAGAAATGCATGCCTAAATTAGGCTTACTCACTTGGAATGGAATCCCAAAATGGGTAAAGTAGTAAATAAGAAATCCCATTCAACTCTATTATAGGCCTTTTCCATATCAAACTTGAGTGCTACCCAAGCTTTTTTCCTTTTCATATTTTTGAATTTGTTCATGATTTCATGCGTAAGTAGAATGTTGTCATGGATGGAACGTTTAGGCACAAAGGCACTTTAGGTCGGGTCAATTATCTTTTCCAGAATCGGGCGCATCCGATTAGCAAGAATTTTTGAAATAAGTTTGTAAACGGTATTGCACAGGCTAATAGGTCGAAACTGGGCAGTAGTTGCTGGTTGATTCAGTTTCAGAATTAGTGCAATAAGCGTATGATTAACCTGTTTAAATAATTTTCCGTCTTCAAAAAAGGATCTTACAGCCCGACAGATATCATCTTTAATAATATGCCAGTGGTCTTGAAAAAAAGCTGCTCCAAAGCCGTCAGGCCCTGGAGCTTTAAACTTATCCATTTGGAAAAGGGATTCCTTTATTTCTGTTTCATGAATGGGCTGTAATAAACTTTGATTATCTTCAGCAGTGACTAAATTAAGTATTTCCATATCAATATTAGAGGTGCCTGCCTGAGCTGATTTAAACCTAGTAGTAAAGTCAGTGATAAACATTTTTTCAATTTGTGCAGAGTCATCAACCCAAACTTCCGAATTATCCTTAACTTTTGTAATTTTACTTCGTGTCTTCCATGCCTTCATAGACTGATGGAAATATCGGGAGTTTCTATCGCCGTTTACCAGCCAATCTTTTCTTGCAAACTTCCCCCAATATTTTTGGTTAAAGAGGTGCATCTTTTCCCGTTGCTTTATAAGTCTGCAGTGCCAGTTATTTAATTGAGCATTGTTTGGCTCATAGACTAACTTGGCTTCAACATGTAGAAGCTGTTCCATATTCCTTTCTAACTTATGCTTAAAATTTCCAAAAGTATGCTTACTCCACGATTTAAGGTCCAATTTGGTTTTTTTCAGTTTCTGTACTAACTGATACATAGAAGTACCTTGCACTCTCGTTCTCCAATTTTGTTTGACAATACTGTGCGTTTCCTGGTAATGAACCCAGGAGTGTTGGTATTTGAAATTCGTGCCCCTTCGAGGCGGATGTGCTGGCTTCGTATTGAGCAGCACAAAAGCATGATCGGAGCATGTAAAGGGGCCATTATTGACTACGTAGGAGGGAAATAGCTGCACACAGTCCTCCCTGAGCAGAACTCTATCAAGTTTTTCATAAACGAGTTGGCCGCGCATGATTTTTTTCCAAGTGAACACCCGCCCTTGGACATTAGCATCAATGCGTCGAGTGTAATTCAAAAAATTATTAAGGCGTCGTGCTTGAGAACTAGTTAAAAGAGCACCACCAATCTTATCAGAAGAACACAACATTTCATTAAAATCCCCTATTAGATACCACGGTAAGGTAATGGAGTTGCTGAGCTGATTAAGATGGTGCCAGAAAACGTCTTTATCTCTTTCCTGCATAGAAGCATAAACTGCTATCAAAAGAAATTGTTTACTACTGTCTTTGTTGATAACATGACAATGGATTGCCCTATTGTCTTTTGCTATGACATTAAGATCGACATTAACGGAATTCCACAGACACCAAATTCCCCCACCATAATTGACAGTTGGTATTGTATCGTACTGTGAAAATCCCAAATTCCTTATAATTAATTCCGTATTCTGTTCGTTAACCATAGTTTCAAGTAGAAACAAAATGTCTGGCTTAATAGTATGATTAATAAATGCTATTTTCTGTCTCAATTGGTATTTTTTTGCACCCTGAGCATTCCAACAAATGACTTTCATGAAAAACAAGGATGAATAAAGCTGTTCCAGTGCAGAGAGCGTTCATGCTGTATCATTTGATCCATAGGATCTGTCGGTAAGATGGTCTTGGGAAGTAAGCGATAAAACTTAATTCCACTCACCAGTAAAATTGTCGGGAAAATAATAATTTCACACATCAAAAGGTCAGAGGCAACAATTACCCCATTCATCCTTGTAAAAATACAAGCAGCGAGAATACAAGAAAACTATGCAGTGGAAAAAATAAGAGTTCTCCCCTAGCCACGTCGCAATTGGTATTTGTTAGCACCTTATACATTCCAATAAATGACTTTCATAAAAAAACGATTTTCAAGAAAACCGTGCCAGTTCCTAGGTCGTTCCTCTTGTGACATTTGATCCATAGGATCAGTCGGTGAAATGGCCTTGAGAAAGAAGTGACAACGCTTAATTCCACTCACCAGTAGAATTTTCAGAAAAAACATGGACAATACATACAATAAAAGTTAAGGGGTAACAGTTAGCGCATGCATCCTTTGTAAGATATAAAAAAATAGAAGACAAGAATATTGCCCAGATGCGTGAATCCAAAAGATAATATTTCCCATCTGGCCCCAGAAGATGGCATTGGTGAAAGCGATGAGGACTGCAATGCAGCATACGTGAACTGGATATGGGAGCGCAGGCAAGAGACTGAGAGAAGACCATAGAAACTCGTAATCTGTGTCAACAAAAAATGTAAAGCACAAGTACACAGCATTGAAAAGGAAGATAATCACCAGGCAGAACCACTCCATTTCAAACGATAGAGCTAGCCAATGAAAAAGCCAATTAGGAGCCTCATTTAACAACAAATTCATGTTGCTATCATCCCGGACCTGTCTTCGAAATGGCCAAGTTGAGGTACAGTCAAGTCGCCAAGGAGGCCCCATCCTGGTATCATAGAAGTTAATCTCGGGGACACGGCCATGAAACCAAAACAGAAAGGGGGATAAGTAGCGGACAAAGGAAATGGCACACCAAGAGGGGCCCATCCGTGGCCGGTGCTACGGCCTACCAAAGAAGGGGTGGCAAGCATCCAGCATGGGTCGATTGGCCAAAAACCACTTCAAACCCACCATGTCAGAATAAGCTCTTGCCATTAAAAACGTAATACCACACATACAAATCCATACCAACCGATGAAAGCAGAGACAGAGAGAAAACCATAGAAACCCACAACCTGGCTCAACACAAATTGCGAAGCACAAGCACACAGCATCCAAGAAAAGGAAAGCAACTATACAGAACCAATCCTTGTCAGACAAAAAGGCCTGCAGCCAGCGCAAAAACCACTTCGAAGAGATTAGATTATCTGAATTTAGATCAAAGCAGCACACAGACCACACATACGTAAATAACGATAAGCACAAGGGCCACCAGACCATTACAAAAATAGCTATTATGATTTCAAAAATGGGCATTCCTAGTAGAGCGCATTGAGTATTCTTGTTAGCGCTCTGTAAACTATCCCAGCGCCAGTTGAAACGTGAACATAACATCCTGCAGGTGAACATAAATACACCTCCAACTGCAAAAGAAACGAAATCCATCTTGAAAAAGCACTGCATCTTCACACCACAGCCAGCAACCAGAGACCTATTAGTCTCATTACCATGGTCCACTAGATGCAAACAAATTGACATAAAGAGAAGACAGATTGGCAAAAGGAAAAAGCTGGTAACGCAGTTAAAATTAAATTCATGGTGAAGTATACCTTTTGTAATATCCCATGGTGCATCCCATATCATGTTCTCAGCAACCAAGCAACTATTGGGTTTCGTGGCCCAAAATCCGGGTACCGGCACGGTGGGACCGTGCTATACAAGACACGGGCGTGTCAAGACGAAGAACGTCCAGTCGAAGAGGACAGAAAAACGGCACGGGGGTGTGGCACTGGGTGACCGTGCCACGTGGCACGGTCGTACCCCGTGTTTTTAAGCCGCCTCTCTCGGAAGGCGGTTAGGCTTCTGTTCGAGGGAGGATTCCACCTGGCGGCTAGGGTTGCATGCTAAGGGGGAAAACCCTACTGTTTAGACCCTATATAAAGAGGGTCAAGCCTAGGATCTAAATAACTCCAGTACTCATACAAACATTGAGAGGTAGAAGTACTTTGTGAGAGATTACAATAGAGAGGTTGTAATTCTGCTCTTAGATCAAATCACTGTGGTGATTCTGATCGTGTTGTATTCTTCCTGCTCATAGTGAATTGTTCTGGTGCTGTCGCCGTCCGTGGTTTTTCCCGCATTGAGTTTTCCACGTTAAATCTTTTGTCTTCTTATTTCTGTTTTCTGTTATTCATTTGAATTCTGAATCTCTAACTCATCCTATCGCTTCCGCTATTATTGTTGCTCTAATATTATTCCTAACAAGTGGTATCAGAGCTTTGGTTATAGGATGTCTTCTATCATGAGGGTAGATATTCAGAAATTCGATGGGGAGATTAGTTTTAATCTCTGGAAGGTGCAGATGAGAGCAGTTCCCATTCAGCACGGGTTGTGGAAGGTTCTGAAGGGACCTCACGTGAAACCTGAGAAGATGACAGAAGAACAGTGGGCTGAAGATGTGAAGAAGAGACGTGGGTCGTTAACGGAGGACGAATGGGAGGAACTGGAGCTGAAAGCGGTTTCAGCCATATAGTTGTGCTTGGCACCACATGTCTTGCGAGAGGTGCTTGATAAGACAACTTCGGTGGATCTTTGGGCTCGGCTGGAGGAACTCTACATGACGAAGAGTCTCGCCAACAAGATCCGTTTGAAGGAAAGGTTGTATACCTTTCGTATGGCTGAAGGTACCCCTGTCCAAAACCATTTGAATGAGTTTAACTCTATTCTTGTTGACTTGAAGAGTCTAGATGTGAAAGTTGAGGATGAGGATAAGGCTATTTTGCTTGTTGTGTCGTTACCCCCTTCTTATAAACACTTTAAGGAGATTATGCTATACAGTAATTCTAATACTATATCGTTTGAAGATGTTAAGTCAAACCTGTTGTCTAAGGAGAAGTTTGATCTTGACATTCATGCTGATTCTGCTGAGGGATTAGCAGTAAGGGGTACAACAACTGAAAAGAGGAACGGTAATAGGAGTAAGAACCGTTCTAAGTCTAAAAATCCTCATGCTGGTAAGACCTGCAATTACTGTGGTAAATTGGGTCATATTGTTGCTAACTGCTGGAAACTACAAAAGAAGAAGCAGAAAGAAGAAGATAATTCTCAGGAGCCTGCTGAAACTTCGTTTGCTGAATCTGATTCTGATGGTGACGTTCTGTTTGCTACCTCTACTGAAGGGGGGAGCAATTCTGATTGGATTCTTGATTCTGGGTGTACCTATCGTATGTGTCCTCACAAGGATTGGTTTTCAACATATGATCCAGTTGACTCAACTGTTGTTCACATGGGCAATAATTCCCAATGTAATGTAACTGGAATTGGTACTGTTAAAATCAAGACCCATGATGGTGTTGTCAGAACTTTATCGAATGTTCGTCACGTTCCTGACTTGAAGCGTAACCTCATCTCGTTGGGCACCCTTGAATCTAAAGGGTGCAAATATTCAGCTGAAGGTGGAGTTCTGAAGGTCTCAAAGGGCAGTAGGATTCTGCTGAAGGGTTTGAGGCAAGGAGGCCTCTATGTCTTGCAGGCATCTACTGTGATAGGTTATATGAAGGAAAGTTCATATAAGTCATCTCTCAGAGTTAAGTTCAAGCATTGCTTGGATTTAGTTGGTATTCGCAGTATTTGAGCGCCCTTCGGGGCATTGGCCCTTGGAAAGGGCGTCACCCTTCGGGGTGCGATGACGGAGTCAGAGGGTAGTGATTGGAGATTTTGGTCCAAGGTGGAGATTGTTGGGTTTCGTGGCCCAAAATTCGGATACCGGCACGGTGGGATCGTGCTACACAAGACACGGGCTTGTCAAGACGAAGAACATTCAGTCGAAGAGGACAGAAAAACGGCAAATGGGTGCCGTGCCATGTGGCACTGGGTGACCGTGCCATGTGTCACGGTCGTGCCCCGTGTTTTTACGCCGCCTCTCTCAAAAGGCGGTTAGGGTTCTGTTAGAGGGGGGATTCCACCTGGCGGCTAGGGTTGCATGCTAAGGGGGAAAACCCTACTGTTTAGACCCTATATAAAGAGGGTCAAGCCTAGGATCTAAATAACTCCAGTACTTATACAAACATTGAGAGGTAGAAGTACTTTGTGAGAGATTTTCGTTGTAATTGATCTCTTTCTTGGGTGTTTGCTTTGAGATCTTTATCTCTCTTGTTGTTGATCTCTTTCTTGGGCGTTTGCTTTGAGATCGTTTTGTACTCACTCAAATCATAGTGGATTTTGTGCCGTTGTTGCCGCCCGTGGTTTTCTCCCGATTTGGGTTTCCACGTAAAAATCATGTGCCCACAATTATCTTTTTTTTTTTTTATCTTGTTTTGTATTCTCCAATATCTACATCCTTTATCGCTTCCGCATATACTGAGCTCGAATTTCAATCATTGGTTTTCCTAACAAGTGGTATCAGAGCCGGAGTCATTGATCGGGATTTCGAGCATTCTCTTGAAGGATGTTTCTCATTGATATTGAGAATTTTGACGTCATAACAAGATCGATTTTGCCATGTCCGTCCATTCCAAGGAATTTGGTCCAAGGTGGAGTTTGTTGGTATTTGTCCCAAATTCCTTCGCCGAAGATTATTGCTTGGCACCCAAGGCTCAAGTTGTGCGGTTGAATATATTTTATTTATGGAAATTATATTATTTCCATATTTTGTATTTAATATCTTTTTCCTTTTCTGTAAAGATTGTGTTTGGTGGTCAAGACATATGTTGGCGGTTAGGGTTAAACTCTTGGTACCTTTGGGATTTCTCTATGAATACTAGGTTGTTTAACCTTATTTGAGATGGGGCATTAGGCGTTGGCTTCTTGGTGCAGGGCAATTTGGGAGTGCCTCTTATGTTGGGCAATTTAGGAGTGCCTCTTGTGCGGGGCAATTTGAGAATGCCTGTGGGCACTTCCCTTTTCTATTCCACATTGAGAGTTAGAGTTAGTGTTGAGAGATTTTCGTTGTAATTGATCTCTTTCTTGGGTGTTTGCTTTGAGATCTTTATCTCTCTTGTTGTTGATCTCTTTCTTGGGCGTTTGCTTTGAGATCGTTTTGTACTCACTCAAATCATAGTGGATTTTATGCCGTTGTTGCCGCCCGTAGTTTTCTCCCGATTTGGGTTTCCACGTAAAAATCATGTGCCCACAATTATCTTTTTTTTTATCTTGTTTTGTATTCTCCAATATCTACATCCTTTATCGCTTTCGCATATACTGAGCTCGAATTTCAATCATTGGTTTTCCTAACAGCAACAGAGCTCAAATATCTTCAAGACATTCAACCAGCCCACGAACCAAACACAGTAAAATCGAACTAGGAACAGTGCATATGTAATCCAAAAATGGAGAGATTTATCGACTAACATCATAGAAACCATGATAAAGAAGGCAACTGAGCCAGGAGCACACACAAGGAAACTTTCCTAAGGCCATTTACTACGGTATTTGGTGAAGACAAAGTCGAAGAGGACGGTTCGTGCATAATCACATAGATCGGGAAAGAAACTAGAAATAACTGGGCAAATTGAACAAAATCCACAGAAAAGAGTCTGATAAAATGAAAGTTCCAGTGATAGGGTCGGATTTAACTAGCTAAGAGCTTAATCTACATGTTCACATCAGAATGTCCATTGTGATTGTTTGTTCACCATTACTACGCACCTGTAAATTAGGCCAAAATAAAAATGTGAATGGAATTGAATAACATACTCCAAACAGATAAAACCTTATGATAGGAAGACCAATAAAATCAGGAGAAATCCTAAAGTTTTTTTTTTTTTTTTTTTTGGATAGAAGGTTTTTCTTGAATAGACTGTCAGTTAATCTGTAATTTTTGGTAATTGAACACTTTATCTTCTAATTTGAAATATTTTAAATTTTGATAGGATTTTTGGAGGGGGGGGGGGAACGGCCCCTGGCCTAAATTTTTGATAGGAGCTTTAGATCGTCTTTAGAGCACTCGTAGCCCTACATTAAAGATGGAATGTGGCCCCTCCCGTCACGATTTGTCCACTTATCATTGCATGGTCAGATCAATGGTTGTTGTGGTCGAACTTTGCCCAGTTCCACCATGCAGGCTAACTTTTTTTATTTTTAATATATTTTTACTTTTTTCTTTTTTGGAGTTAATATCTAATTTTTATATGATTAAAAAGTGAGGTTGTGTATTATCAGGTGGGTCCATGATAAATATTTTTATTGGATAATTCAAATTAGAGCCCTATTTGTTGGAGAAGTGATGAAATGCAAGTTCAAAAAAATTAGAACTTTTACTGATGTAGCAAATTTAAGTTTCAAAAAATGAAACTATAACTGGGAATGTTCTTAGGGTAGTTCCAAAATTGCTATGGCTTGACTTCTGATCTATAAACTACTTAAAAAAAACAAAAACAAAAAAAAGAGGCATGAACCGCTGTTTTTCACATCCAACCCGGACCGCTTGCGGCCAGACCGTCCGGTCCAGTGTTTATCACGGTGACCTGAAATTGGGCGCGCTCGAAATTAAAAACCCCCTTCTGCTTCTCCTCTCTCTGTCTCTGTCTCTGTCTCTCTCTCTCTCTGCCCTCTCTGCGGTTACCTTTCTTCTGCCACTTTCGATTAAACCCCCAAAACTACGGCATACCTTTGAGTACTGATCAAATACGCCATTTTCAGTATATCTATATGCGATTCAAATTCAATGAACTTCAACTCGTCTACGAGATCATTGTTCTCCTTGTTGCGCGTCACCCACGTTAAAAGACGGAGAATTCTATTGCGAATATCAGACGAATTCGGGAAGCGAAGACTGTTTTTCAGGTACAAAGAATTCAGCGAATGTCTTAATTATCGTAATTTCTTCACATTATTCGATGGATTTTGATTGCTGAAACTGTGTTAGCTTTGCCTACTTCCGTCGATTTCTCCACTAAACATGTTATGGACTGTATTTATATATCGAATTCATTGACGCATTTAGTTCTGTAATGATGAAAAATTAGTGTTTAGTTCTGCATCTGCATAAGCCAAAGGCCAAGGCTTTTAATTTACACCTATGTTGCCTGCTTTTCTCGTGGATTAGGTGCTATTGATTCTAGTTAGAGGCTAATGCAGCATTGGAATTAGTTTCTGCCTCGGCCAAATTAAATGTTTGTTAGCCTCAAGATCATAGATTTAGTTGTTGAAGACTGGAACACTGGGAACTATCTTTGAAAATGCTAGTGGTTTGCTTCATACACTTGTTAGAGGTTGGGTCTATAGCTTGTCCATTGTCGATGCTCCGAGAGTTAATCTTCAGTGTTATGTACTGATGTCGTCAATCGAGTTATGCTTCCAATGTTTGGGATTTCATGATCCGATTTTAAATTTACTATGGAAGAAAAACGTTCTCAAATTGGACTATAAATTAAGGAGGATTTGTGTCATTTTACGTTGTGAGTGATTGTTGGACTGCTCGTATGGCTCTTGAGGGTTAAGCCTCCTTTTCACACTGTCAACCCAGGGATCCACTCGTCAACCCCCCTTAAAAAAAAAAAAAAGAAAACAAAAAGAAAACGGGTGTATCAGATGATCTGGTGGGGACCTTCTTTTCTCCTATGCCAGAGAAGCCGAATTTTTACAAAATATTGCCGTATTGCAGATGAAGGACGCAAGAGGCGATTTATCACAGAAACCGTCAAAAGGGATACACCGGCAACCATTGTTGTTCATTTAGGTGAAAAGCTCTCATGGAATCTGATCTTTGGTAAGCATTTTGATGAGAATAGCAATACTTAATGTAGTTTGTTTGTTTGTTTTTTTTAAATAGTGTTCTGTTCTGTAGTGTGTTACCTAATCTTTTATGGTTTACTGCTTCTGCAAGTGGGAAGATTCTCTAGCACATTACCATTTGACCATTTTACTCTTTAAGTGCTGGAAAAAAATAAAATAAAAAACTGGAGCTAGTCCCCCTTGAGATTGCGTTCTGCTTCTGAGGCTGCTAAAGTTGTGTTGGGCCTGTTGGCTGCCATACCTCTTGTGTTGATTATTTGTCTTGCTAACATTGGCATAATAAGAATGTGCTTTCAATAAGAACTAAAGAGCAAATGCACAGTGATTGTATGAAAATGTAACTGCAACCTTCATATTTATGGTTGATCAATATTGGAGTTGTTATTGTTGCGCTGAGTTATATTCTCTGCTTGCTGTGTGATGTCACCTCGTCATTTTTGACTTTTTGCTGGATGACTGTTTTGCATAGTTGTGGAGTCCTCTATTGTTGGACTTGGTTTTGCGATCTTGTTTAAGATCTAAAACATAGGTGAACCTTATGCAATCATCAGACTTAGTCTTATATTGGAGAATCATTTATGCACCTACCATAGGTATTCCTGCAGTTTGTTGGTTGATAGAACTGCTGAAATGACACTATTCTTAAGTGTACTTTTCCCTGAGAGAAATTTCCAGCGATGTTTGGATTTAAGGAAAATATGGACTTGAGTTTGCTAGTGTGATTCCTCCCGTGGTTCTTGAGCTTGTGAACATAACATGGATGAAAGTTTAGTGTTTATCTTATAAACAACATTCTTATCCCCCTTGCTTTCTTAAAGGTTCACAAATTTTAGCTTTTCCTGTTACCTAGACAATGTTGAGATCACGGCAGTAGTTTAGGCATGGGATATTTCTCCTGATGAAATTCACTAGAATGTTTCGTCAATTTGACTGTCATTATTGAGCAGTATATCACCAGTGTATCAATTTACGGAGGGCAACTAAGGACTCTGTGATCATGTTCTACTTTCAGCAGCTAGGATCTGCCCGCCTTGATCTTTTTGAAATGTGCTCATACCTACCCTCTCATGTTATGTCTAAGGCTACAGTATCCAATGCTGGATATTTTAGAACAACTTTGATCATTTTTTCAAAATGCAATACCTAACTCCCATGTTCTGTCCACAATCTTGTGCTGATATTTTGTCATTTGACCAGATTCTTGTTTTGGCTAGACATTGAAGCAACTGAGTTCGTGAATGCAATAGCAGAACCCCTTTGTCAGACAAATGCTATTCAAATTTGAGGTAGTGTACTTTTGATCCCTTCTTGACAGTTCCCGTACGCATTTAGTTGTGATGCTGTGATTTCTTCATGGGTCTACTCTGAATGCTTTCTCTTTTCTGCCTCTATTTTACTTCTATATTTTTGTTCTTAGTTTTGGATGTTAATCACACTACTGAAATGCATTCTGCAGTGCATCTAGGCAATAAATTAGCGGCCTAGCGTTCAGGCGTTCTATGTCCACGGTAGTGACCTGATTTCCTCACACTCTCTTCCTCCGACTGAGAAGATAATCCAAACCTAAAATTACAAAAAGCTTCCCCCTCCCCCGGCCTGAGGAAAGAAGGAAAAAGAAATTGCACAAATGCACACTGGCAGTGATGCATATGCAGGTATGGAACTGAATTAAATGTCGTGTTGATAAAGGTTGCTTTCTTTTTTTTTAAAAAACAAAAAGAAAAACTAATAATATTTTCGTAGAGTTTGTTAAGATATTCCCTGTCATTTTTCCCCCTAGAATCTCACCTTTTAAAAAAAAAAAAAAAAAAGAAGAATAGAATGATACTCGTCTTAGGTTAGAGTCTCATATTGAAGAGACAACAAAGTTAAGGTTTTAGAGGACTTCGTCATACTATTTAAGTCATGAAGATCGTCATTCCTTTTACTCCATTTTCCAAAAGGGGGAGGAAGGGGAGCTCAAACTCTAAAGAAACTCCAAATTTACGTTTGTTTGGTATACGCACTATGTGCTGTATAGCAGTGCCTCAGTGGAGTAGATTGGTGTAGGCAAGAGTAGAAATATAGATGTTTCGGAAGAAATTGGAATGAGTGGGAGAGAAGATTGGACTTACTTTAGATTGACGTGTTGGTAAGATGGCGGAGCTGACGTGTCTTGTCCTCAACGACCTGTATAAAGGTCAATCCTTGGTGTTTCTCGAGGAAGGCCTCTCCGACGCTCAAGTTAATCCTAGAATAAGATAATGTAAAAAGAGAAGAGAAAGGATAAATAGAATTTCTTGTACTTGAGTGTGCAAGGTTTGTAATTCAAATCATGAATAGTGTAAATATCCTCCAAAAGGTGTAACTTGGGGTATCTAATATCTATAGCCTTGGAATTAACAACAAAGGGTAAAATGATAATTGTCTAATCTTTGGGGTCAATGACCATTATGCCCCTCTTGCTGTTCTGTTCTTCCCTTATGGTCAACTTTTGACTTCTGTTGACCAGATCTATGCTATGTGTCAACCTCCTGTTGGGAGGTCCTAAATATCCCAATCAATAGAATACCCTAAAGATATAAAAAATACTCTCTGATTTTCTATTTATTTATTTATATTTATTATTTTTGGTTTGATAATGTAGCCAGTGGAAACCCACGTCTCATGCAAACACCCTTGTTGGGAAAGGCGTGGGAGCGGGTGTCACTCGTAAGGTGCACTCTCCATGCCTCTAGATCGCTGCAATTTATAAGGTGCCGAAAAACGCAGCCCGTAGTAATACCAGCTGCACGAATGCGGTGACCTTTATTCAACTAAACTTACACTGATCTGGTTATAGAAGTTTGGTGTCGAACATTTGGGCCTCTAGACCTTGCTGACCTGCATCATTAAAATCGGATTTTTATGCGAAGATAATTATGCGAAGATAAAATCAAAACATATAATAAAAGTACTTTATAGATCTAAAGTACTTATTCGATTTAACCAAATAATTTTGCTATATTTAAACTAATATGAATCTAATCCATTTTGTGAATAAAATGTGAACAATTAACCAACTAACAAAACCACTTGTTGCAAATAACATCTTCTTGTTGTATTAAAACATATAAATGTTGGCTAATTGGCTAGCATATTGATTTGAAGATTTGTAGGATAGTGGTGGAACGGCCTGGAGGGCTTTAGTGATCCTGATTCTAAAGCCCAAAAAGTCAATTTTGCGGAGACTTGGAAAAGAAAATGGGCCGGGCCATTGAGATTGGGCCAAGGAAAATGTTTCTTTGAGTCCAAAGCGTTATCATGTAGCGCCTTATTCTCTGCCCTTTTCTTTTTTTCTTAGCACTCACTCCGCTTTCTCTGATGTGATGTCTCAATTTATTGGTTTGATTTGTGTTCAATATGTCGGCCGGCCCGTAACTACATTCTCTTTGGATTAATTTTGTTGTATCAATGCGCCTTCACGGCTTGTATCCTCTGGACTATTCTGACCTGGTAACCCACTAATCCTACACTCATAGCCAGTATTCAGCCCAGATAGAAGGCCCCCGGGGGGGGGGGGGGGGGGAGCGCCGGCGGGTGAATGCAATGGCCTGCTTACAGGCTACAGCTTCGCTGGACAGGTAGATTATGAAGGCTTGCACTAAGTATGATGTCGTAAAAGAAATCTCTTGCATTAATGAACAGCGAACAATTGCAAGGTTGATTCCTCTGTGGTTTAGCTTTCAGTAGGTGAACTTGGATGTTGTACTCATTTGAACAGTTTATAGCTCGTCCGCGTGCGAACCAGCTATTCTGGCCACCATGTCAAGAAATATTATCATTCGAATTATATTAACACAATATCATAAATTTGAATTCACGGTGCATCAGCCATCGAGTGCTGCAGTTTTGATGCATACTTAGCCTATAACTATAAGTTGCTTTTCACCAAAACATAGCCTTTCTTAGTATAGTTAAATATTTGTGTGTGTCTAAGTAACGATGAGAGCTATTTCTTATGGCGGATTCTAAGGCAGTAATTATGAAAGTGGTGGTTAAGGGAGCTGTTGGCCTTGAATTATGAATTCATGTTGAAGGGATCCTGAGCAAATTTATTATAACAGGCCATATTATGAGTCTATCTAATCACATGACTGCTAAACATTTTTAGTTAAAGATATTGTCATGTCTCACAGATGTAGTTCAGCGTTTGAAAATGTGAAGGGTAGATGAATAAACCATGTGGATTACCAGATTTAGGTGTCATGTTTCTCACTCTACCACGGTGTTCATGTCTGGTTGTGGGGTAGCCTGCCGCCAATTTTTTCCCACAAGGATGTATGTCTTTGTTGGAACATGGTTTGACGGTGATTTCCCAGCTAGTTTATGTTGTTTATTTTAGTGGATAAAAGAGAGACTTTGGTGCCTTACCTTGTTCAAGCAATTTTCCCAATCGGGGGTCTAGAACATCTAAACTCAGCAGATGACAAAAGTATCCAAATGGTTTCTTGTTTTGTTTAGCTTCTTGTTCTCTAATTTACTGGCTTATATTTTCTTCAGTCTTTCATTAGATCCACTGTGAACATGTTTGAGGCAGAAGCATTTGCTAGCCAACTTAATATTACGTTCAAGGTCGACCTTAATTATGAACTTATTATAGTAGCATCAGATTTGGTCGTCACAGGGATAAAAAGTCTCCAATCCAGCATCTCAGGTTCTTAGGCGAGAAATATGATTTGAACCTAAATATTCATATCGTGTCTTATACTCACATATTTTGCGTGGTTGAAAGTTGTGGTCAAAAAATAAAATACGCTTTCTATCCATTTGTTGAGTGTCCGATTGACATGTGTATTTGAGATGAAATGAAGAATACGAGTATCATAGGGATCATCACTGAATGACTATCAATGAATAAGAACTGAGGTGCCATGTACCCCCCAAAAAAACCCCTTCAACGTGTCTTGTATTTTTTTCTAGAAGATGATTGTCTATGTCACGATATTTCACTATCTTTTGCTGTGTGGGTGATGTCATTGCCAATGGAAGTTAAGCGAACAAATAAAAGTCATAGTGGTTGATTTAATATAGCAATGAGATAAATCGAGGGAGTGAAAATTTCATATTTGTTATCTCCCAAGAGATACAAACCCATCAGGACACTGCATTAACTAATCAATTCTTATATTCATTTCCCCTGTTGTTGGGCATAACCGTTGAGAAAACTGAAACATCAAGATTATATAATTACCCATAGACTAATTACTCATAGAAGAGTCTCCAAGAAGATTAGAAGACAACCCTTTTAAATTTGACGACTATTATTATGTCAGGAAAAGACCCCTGTCCGTAGAAGTAATCTATGTATTTATAAATTCTGACAAGTTTATTTATTTTTGGTCAAATTCAAGAGTCTGTATGGCCTCCAGTTCTCAATTGGGAAAGAGACATTTGGACACATAATCATCATTGAGATGGTAAAGATACGATGAAATTAGCATAGATTTTCTTGGCCCCACATATAATACGTTTCTCTGCAATCAGAGTTGTTAGGAAGTATTTTCGAGCAGAATTCTTGATGTGATGGTGTTTATGTTGTTGACAAATTTGTACTAATATGGAGTTTCACGTGCACATAAGTTTACTCCTTAGCATACAGTAGATCAGTATCATAAGGGTTATCTTGGTCTTTGGATTTCTTTACTTAATGCTGTCCTAATGGAATGTTTTAGGAGCCAGTATCACTAGCAGGTTTAAGAAACATGTCACCTGATCGATAAGTTTTTGTCTGTGCATTATTAGGGTTTTAGTATTAGGAAGATCAACTGAATGATTAATGGAATAATTTAATTATTCTCGTAACTAATACAAAAATGACCTCCAAAACTTTTGAATATTTAAACCAATGCTGACAAGACATGCAAAACCATATTTGAGTAGTCTATTTGGAGTTAGCTAAATTCTATGGCTTTATGATTTTAAACATTCCTGGAAAAAGAAGTTAACTGTATGCGCAGTGGACATAATAAGTTCATAAAAGGTTTCACTTCATTCAAGCTCAAATTGAAGTAAGCCAGGGTTAATTTCTCACCCTCGTCCCTAGTATCATCCTTGGGAAAAGTCTACCAATTTAGCTAGCTAGCTTATATTAATTCCGCAACAACCTTGGGATTGCAGGTTCGCTTTCATTTAGCTACCATAGTTTGTTGCATTCTACAGCACCATCCTTGGTTAGGTTAATGATCTACTATGTTGATCTTGATGTGGTCGAGATCTCATTGAATGATTGATTTCTTTCAAGTGCTGATGGCTGTATTTCTACCATGGACTGGTAAATGCAGGTATGCTTTTTTGCAAAGGGTGCATGAAAGGATATCTCCTATTTGCGTGGGAGAACAAAAAAGTGCCAAAGGGCATGTACAAGTCGCCATAGGGCTTGGAAAATCTGTGGACGTATTGGGTAGAAAATCTGTAGATGTATTGGAAAATCTGTACATGTATTGGATAATATTTTACCATGGCCAAGGATTTATTTCTAATTCATTAATTTTCAGAATAAAACAACAGCAAGCTTCTATGGACCGAAAGGAGGCCCACCCGGCAAAGAATCTTGTTTTGAGAAGTAATCTCTCTCTGCCCTTGTATCTTTCTGTAAAAGTTCTACTTTTTCTTGAGAAAATTTGTTCACTTGCTTTCTTGATCAAGGAGGTAGCAGTGGTAAAATCCTTACTTGTTTATTTTTTCTTGGTCTTAGTGGTCTTCAAATAAAGAGGAGTAGGGCTTACAAAACTTGTGCCGACAATCAAATGAGTTATTGTTGAAGTTTTTAATTTTTGATGGTAAAGATGTCAAGGAAAATGGTTAGTTAATTGCCGTCCTTGTTACCATGAGTCATGACACAGTGCAGCTTCTGTCCACGGGTGGAATGCTAATGGCAAGCTTAGGTACGAAAGTAACTGTATGTCTCTGAGGTGTCAGATGATGGATTTCCCCCTTAGAAAATTACGTTGGAATTTATGGAGTAGGAAAGCACTTTCACTGTATATTTTTGTTTTGCTTCAAAGGCAGAACAGGTGATTCTGGTTTGTGCATGGTTTATAGTCCTCTGGTCTTCACCTATATATGTTTCCACGGACTTGTTCTACCATGTCTGATAGGAAATCCAATTTAGACCTCGTAAGAACTCACCATAACTAGTATCCTTTTGCACGTCTCTAGCCGGATAATTGTACAATTTCCTTTTCCTCTTGCTTTTTATGTCTCTAGGTGGATAGTTAGCCAGTGGGGGTAGTTTAGCAGTAGAATGACTGGCTTTAAATTTTTTTTTTAAAAAAAAAAAACAGAGTTCGATTTTTCTTAAGCTGTGTGCACGTGTAGAATTTACCCATTCAAAACCAAAAAATAATAATTTGTAGTTAGGCAAAAATGTGCTTCATGTTCACTTTTGCCACGTTGCTGCAAAATTTAAGAATTTGACATCGAGTCCTCTCCATGATCTTAGAATGTTATCGAACAGGTTCTTCAATGACATGCATAATCCTGTTATCCTTTTATGCATGAGGGACGGATATATTACATGGCTGTACTGTGACGTACAGCTACATCTGTAACCTGCTCCCAGAATATGAGAAAAGGTGCAAACTTGGGACATATGGATTGGGGATACTGCAATTTTTTTCAAGTTAGGTTGATTTGAACAATAGATAGCAGCCATGTGTATGACTCTTCAGTTTGTTCCCTATTGGGTTAAACCTGAACCTGTAGTCAGGTTAACAATTGTAGGTGAACTGGTCATGACCTTACATAGAGAGGGACACAATTAGAATGCTCGATCCCTTGAGTATGTAGTTGTCAAGATGAAACAATCCAGCTGGCCACTTTAAGTGACATAGGCAAGAGCAAGGTGGTTTCAAACTAACTGATTCACTGTTGCTTTATATCACTCACAAAATACACCTAGGTTACTTTCGAAAATTCTTCTGAATTTTCTGCTTCATCCGAATATATTCTACTTATTGAAGGTCTTGTCTCTGCTGAGCCACATTGTAATTAGTAGGCACACAGAAATGTGATTTTGTAATTGGTTTCTTAAATTTCTTGTCAACTGATGTAATCTTTAGGAATTGAACGGGGCAAAATGGACTTGGACTCATAGCCTTCCTGGTTTGTTTTGTGCCATTTCCTTAGTTCAATGGGAACATTACTTACGGTACTTTTCCCATTTGCCACTAATGTGATCGACTCAAACTTCAGCATTGGATTTAACGTTGTTGGTTTGAACTTTGATACTGCACCTCTACATGTCTTGAATCTTGATCTTGAAACGGCCCTGATCGATGGAGAACCTTCTGCATTCGTATGGTTTAAAATGAAAACTAAATCCCCGGTTCTGTTGATGGTCGATTATGCCAAGCATGCATCTTGACCCAAATCTGCGGCTGGGGTTCCATCTCTACCTGTTTTGAGGGTTGAAAATTTCAAGTGCTCTAGTATTTGGCGAATTCATGTGACATTGTTCTCTAGGACACAAGTACACAACACCTGAAGGGAATGATGATCTTGTAACTGCTTGCCTAGTTGATTGACAGAAATCGATGTCAAAGCACCACATTTCTGTTTTCATCAATTAGAGGCCTTCAGTTGACATATTAATCATGTCATTTCCTTGCATATATTCGTTGACTACCCCTGGGATATTAATCATGTCATTTCCTTGCAACATCTGGGGGTACACTACCTAGTTAGATTTCTCTTTTCAATTTTTTTTAATGCTCCCCTGGTTATTGTTAATTAAAAGATAACTTCTGCTAGAAGCTATTTAACCAAAAATCTAGCTACCCTTGTGGAGAAAGGGAAAAGAGGAAAGTCTGATGCAATGTGGGATCTCTTCCCCCTCTTCCCTTTTTATACAGGAACAAAGGAGATGATGACAAGCTAGCTAGGCCAATCAACAAATTAGTCATTGACGCTCTCGATCTCCTGGTGAAAAGAAAGAACCCCGTGGCCGTGTATTTATCTGGGGTTATTTCAAACTGAGATGGTAGAAATTAGACAGTTTGCTCCACCAACTTCCCCTCTAACCAGCTCTCTGATATTGTCAAAAATGTGTCACATCAACACTACTCTATGGCTCTGTCTGTGCTGTACATTTTTAAGGCCTTTCACATTATACTTGCACGACATCTGTATTATAATACTCTGTTAGGTTGTTTTAATACGTTATGATTACATGTGTTGAATGTTGATCTCCCGGCATTTTTTTCTCACGTAGGTAAAACTTCCTGCATGCGGATCTCTTCAAACCTTGCTCAGGCAGGATCTGAATTGGATTTCGACATTGATGATTATGTGTCTAGTTAAATTTGATAGTCTTTTCAATGCTTACAATTGATTATTAGGAAAAGGAGAACACATATTTGATAATGGGAAAAGATTG
This sequence comes from Carnegiea gigantea, assembly GCA_029747015.1. Lineage (NCBI taxonomy): Eukaryota > Viridiplantae > Streptophyta > Magnoliopsida > Caryophyllales > Cactaceae > Carnegiea > Carnegiea gigantea. The sequence continues at coordinate 1,829,369 of JAKOGI010000001.1, read as the reverse complement.
CAAAGAAAAAGGGAAAACAACAGAGGAAAATCTTTGATTATGTAAGGAGGATTTGATAGTGTGAACACTGTTTGCTCGTGTGAAAGAAGAATAAACAAAAGGATCTTGATTTCCAGTACGTGTGGTTTTGACCCTGTTATTAAACATTGATCTACTTTTGAACAGCATCTTTTTTGATTTGCGTTGCATGTCATCTGTTTTTGGCATTGCCTATCCTTTCTAAATTAATCCAAGTTTCTTGGATTTAGCCTTTGGATTAAATGAAGGTATTAATTTTTTAACTCGATGATCTGAATGATTGAGCTGCAGTTGATCTTATCTCTTAAAAATTATTTCCAGTTGTTGCCAACCTCCTAGTTTTTGTAGTTTCTTCGAATGCTTATATTAATGGTTCTGTGATTTGAGAATTTTGATCTTGGTAGATTAATATTATGCTTTTGAGAAAACAAAGCAGTATCATCCAGCAGGCAATTAACTAACCCCTTATATCTCTCAACCAGATATTCTTGGTTGGGCAGAGAAAATTTACTATGAGCAGCTGAGTCTTTGTGATTGGCCGAGCCCTAAAGGTGAATGTATACTCCCTCGGATCAATCCTATAGACTCAGGTCTATAGATATGATGAAACATTTCACAAGAGAAAAAATAGTGCTTTTTGGGAAAAGAGAGCCGTGAAAATTAATCAATGGCAAGTTCTAGCTAGAAAACTAAAAACAAATTACCATAAATAATAATGTATCTAAATTTATAGATTTGAAACTATCATATAATTTGTGACATGGGAAAGTATAATTTGACATCGGTTCGGGTTGACCTATTTAATAAATAAGTCAATTTTGTGTCAGTCTTGCAAATAGTTAAGATCTACTCAAAATTAAAAATTAACATATTTTCAAACTAAACGGTCAAATCGTGTCAACTTTGGGTTGAAATCGGTTCAGTTCGTGTCGGGTTCGGATTTTTCTTAATAACCTCAGGTTCGGTTCGGATTGAATTATCGTGTCGGGTTAAACTTTCTCTAACTCTAAATTTTGACATGATGTTGTATATCCATGGAAGAGTGGAGAGAATGAGAGTGAGTGGGAAAGTGTCAACAACAAGCCATGCAGTGAATGACGAAAGAGAACCAACTGTTGCGTGCATGGACTACAATTTTCTTACCAACCATGACTTGCCAATTGTCTTCCTTGATGCTGACAACATCCTGACTCTTCTTTCAATTCTAGTTTTTCATTTCTATGTTTTTTTCCTCCCAAAATTTTCATCAAGTATTTTACAGTTATTGCCGTGAGCTGCCTGCAGGATCCGCGGCTTATCAGTACGTGATACTAATACCTTAGAGGTCCCTGCTTTTACTTATATTGGGTGAGACTGAGACATGCTTCTGATCATCAGAAACGTCTGATAACATTATTGTTTCATGCAGAAATGAAACAATCAATCTTATTGGCAAAATTTATTTGCCTAGTTGGATGTCCTCTATTTGTTTTAGTGCACATTCATGTTACGGTAACTATTAAAAAAAAGTATCTTGTTATAATTCACTGTATATAATTCGTAACATGTCGAAAGTCTTCCATTGCATTTATTTTCTTATTTATTTATTGTTCAGACTATTACTCTGTTATTTGTTTATTTATTGATTGCCTGTATATATTTCTAGAGGAAACCCTATACCCTTTTATTTATTTTTTTGTAGGGGTTCATACAAAATAGATAATTTGAATAGTCAAGTTAATATATAATATCTTAATATTGGTAAATTCTGAAAGGAGATCAAAATTTTTGGCATACAGTTTCCTAAAGGAAACTTTTAAATTTGGCCCTTTTTCACCTCTAGGGGCCAATCCGGTACTATGATTGATGCTTTAGGTGATATACTCATCACTTCGTATTAGGAGCTAATAACAAAAAGTATAACTAGGTTTTGTCTTATGAGGAGCTCTTAAGTCTCGTCTCTCAGCCGGCATTTTTTTATTTTTTAATTTTTAGTGATAGATCGTGCGCATCAAAATCCTAAACTAATTAAAATGTTCTTTTTTATTTTTGTAAAAGTTCGAAGGACCCTAAGAAAAAGGGTTTGCAAAACAACAAATTTTACACAAAACTCAAAGGTTATAAATGAAATAGAGCTAGGAAGAAGTAATTGTACGAACTTTGCAATTGGTGTCATGGTGGGAATTGTGTGGGGAATAGAGTCCATGCTATAATTTACAAAAACTTAAAACTAAAAAAAAGAGTCAGGGATCATATATGATCTCGATCTTTAAGACATGAGATATTACTTATATTTGATTTCTAATTAATAGTCTAGTATAGTTAACTTGAGACTCAAAATCTTCTTTAGATTTGAACTGAACAATCTGTATTCTTACTTGTGTTGACAACTGAAAGAGGTTCACTAAGAATTGGACATGAATGAAGTTCGATCCGAAATTCCCTACAACTTTATTATTTCTTTTTTTTATGACAAATTTACTGGACTAAATATCAATAAGCATGAACGAAAAATCATCGTACTCGGAGAGAAATTGACCTTAATGATGATATGATATGAACTTTACATATTACATATAAGAACTCAATGACTTATTTGACATGTCTATAATGAACAAAATGTTTCATTTAATTATTTTTTGTAAAAAAGTGAAATTCAGAAAAAGGGTATAGCAGTAATTGCACAGTAAATTAAGTAGGGCAGTGCTGGTATACATGAGCAAATAGGAAGGCCCCACGTAAGTCAGCTGGTTGTGGGCATAATAATATATACTAAAAAAGGAACAAGAGAAGGGAGTGTTGTGTGTGTATATATATAGGAGACAAAGCCATAGTTGTTGGTAGGACTCCAAAATCACAGGGGCCAAAAACACAGAGTAAGAAATAATAATAATGGGAAGGTCTCCTTGTTGTGATGAAACAGGGCTCAAGAAAGGGCCTTGGACTCCTGAAGAAGATCAAAAGCTTGTCAATTACATTCAGAAACATGGCCATGGCAGCTGGCGAGCCCTTCCTAAGCTTGCTGGTATCAACCAATACTCTCTCTCTCTCTCTCTCTCTCTCACATATGCATGCACTAATATTCTCTCTCCTAATTAACTTGTTGCAGTTTAACATGGACATATTGTGCATTTTCAGGTCTGAATAGGTGTGGGAAAAGCTGCAGATTGAGGTGGACAAATTATCTAAGACCTGATATCAAAAGAGGCAAATTCTCCCCTGAAGAAGAACAAACCATTCTAAATCTTCATGCCATCCTCGGAAACAAGTAATTCTCACAACCCGCAAAGTCTATATATCCTTCAACTCTTGATTCCCCTGAAATTGTTCTGGGTGAATAAAATCATATTTTTCAAGAAATGAAGACACATAAGAAGGAAGCCGGGCAAATGATCAACCATGCAGTCTTACCTAAAAAAAGGGGAAAATACGTTATATTTACAAGAGCAACTTATGATAAGATTGTCTTATTTAAAAATCACTATGTTTTTTTTCTTTTCCGCATTGATTTGGTGAGCAAAGAAGGTAATTTTCTTAGTTAGTTACAGACATTTTCATATGACGTACATGTTTGATAATATGAGCAGGTGGTCTGCGATAGCGACCCATCTACCAGGAAGGACAGACAACGAGATCAAAAACTTTTGGAACACCCACCTAAAGAAGAAGCTGATCCAAATGGGTTTTGACCCGATGACCCACCGGCCTCGAACTGACATCTTCTCGAGCTTGCCTCACCTGATAGCCCTAGCCAACCTCAAGGAGCTCATGGAGAACCACTCTTGGGAAGAACAGGCAGTTAGACTCCAAACTGAGGTGGCTAAACTTCAATACTTGCAGTACCTTTTACAACCCCCCAACTCTTCTAACAATAATAACTACCCAATGCCCAACTTAGACATGGACACCCTCAATCTTCTGAACTCCCTCCCCACCTCATTTTCCACCCTCAAGGACCCGAACCCAAGCTCAAGCCTAATTCTGAACCCACCCGGATTGGATGGTCCGAACCCATTTGACGGGTTTCATGACCGTTTACCCGATTTAAGGACCCTTGAAACCCCAGATTTGAGCAAAATGATGAACATGGTTAGTAGTGATCATCATCATCAAACGGTTGTAAATCAACCAGCTTGTGAATTCTCAGTGTTAAGTCAAGGGGAGAACTCACCCACCTCTCCTTGGCTTCCTTCATTATCTTCCTCTCCATCTCCACCGCATGCTCCTCCTCCGGCCACCACAGTTGCCGCCCCCGCACCGCCGGTAGACGGTGGCAGTAGCTCTGGGAATACTAGCAGCTTCTGGCCTGATCTTCTTCTAGAGGACTCCACCTTGTTCCATGACATTGCATAGTACGGCTGTGTTTTCAGTTTTTTCTTTTTTCTTTTTTCAGATAGTGAATCGTGTGAAAAGAGATTTGGGTTTGAGCGTTTTATAAATATTAATTCTTAAAGAGGAACCTTTTTTTTATTTTATAATTATGTATAATACTTGCTAGTACAAGGATGATCTTTTTACTGATATCATTTACAAAATACATTTTTTAGTAGTATACAGACATGACATACGAGGTATGGAGCGCTCTCTCTCTCTCTCTCTCTCTCTCATGGGTTGTGTTGGTAGAAGTTTTCCATTTATTCTTGATAAAGAATATTTTATTTTGAGGAAGATTACCACATCTTCTTTACACACTATTATACTTGTATATCAATACTAGATTTTCAATTGTTTCTCGTCTCTATTTATTTTTTATCATTATATTTTTGATGAGATATGTGGGCCTTTTTATAATACAACAATTTATTTATAGTCGTTATAAATATCGTAATGTAACGCTTGGATGAAACATGCTGTACCGGTTAAGAAATGGTACAAGTTATTGTCTTGTATTGTACCGATCAAATACCGAGTCGTACCGGCAAATACCGAACGGTACCAGTATTTTCGGTCAAATACCGCTCGATACACTAAAATTTTAAATTTTTGTCGTTTAATTTTTTTTAATTTTTTGAAATTTAAAATAGTACAAGCCCGGTATAACGGTACATAAATCCAGTATGTCTCGTTCCAGTAAAAAAACAGTACGATGATCGGTACAATATTTATAGCTTTGATTTATATCAAGAACATGTAAACAACCTAGTTATACATAAGTAGGAATGCAACTTATATATATGAAACTTATAACTAAGGCCTCGGTTTTCACTAATAATTAGATCAAAATCTCATTGTTTTTTATTTTGTATGTGCATGAGTAGTGATTTTCCAGCTCTTTTTTTTTTTTTTGGATAAAGTGGGAATCGCTGGTTGTGTTTGTGTAAAGACAAGAACCCTATAAAGTCGCTGATAAAAAACCCCTTTGAAATTAAAATTTAATTAAGGTAATATTTAAATTTGTAAGTATTTTAATTTCCGCAAATCAGCTACCAACCACGATTGTTTCTGCTGAGAAGACGACAAAGACTCCAAAATGGATTTAATTCAATTGAATTTTATTTTCTAAGAGGTTAGGAAAGAGAATAGATAGATGGTAAGACTAGTATGTTATAAAATGCCCTGATTAACTAACATTTGGAAACATGGGTCAATTTGATAAAGCATAATCAAGGAATTTTTACCTCTTCTAGAAAGACCTTATATTCAAGAAATTTACTGTGGAAAAATAAGTTTCATATCATTTAGTAATCCATACACAATAGATTTAGCTATTTAAATTATCACAGAGTTAATAAATAGGTCATTTCAGGTCAACCCATTTAATTAATAAATTTATCAATTATATGTCAACTTTGAAAGTACCTTAAATTTAGCCAAAATTGAAAACTAACGTATTTTTACACTAAACGATCAAATAATTAAATTCGGTTTATGTCATGTTGAAGCTTATATATCTTCAAAATTTCAGGCCGGATTTGGTTCGTACATATTATCATGTAAGATGAGACAATTCCCAACTCTTAAGTCTCAACCTGCTATATAATGAAACATAATGTCACCATTGAAATGAATCTTAACTTGTTGAATTTTTGACAATCTATTGTCCCGTTTGCATGAAGAATTGAAGTAATCATGTACATAAGTTGATTAATGATTTAAAGTCAGTCTCTATGAGGGTAGAGTAGTCTCATAAGACTTATGTGCTGGTTGTTCTTCCTCTTTTAGGCAAACAAATGGATATGGTCCAATTTTTATTTTATTTTTTTTCCTTCTTCAACACCACACGTTGAATTTAGAATCAGCCTAGAGCAAACTCTCACACATAGCACAAGTATGCCATGTACGTACAATTTAAAAAAAAAAAGGATTAATTAGTTTTCTCCTACTTTAATATTTGTCTTTAGACATGCTAGCTCATTAGAGTTTTCTTTCTATACCCATTATGTTGGAATAATTAACAAAGTGAATGTATGTTTGTCCCACACCAAATTGATAAGATTAAATAGATAGATGACATTCAACTTGTAGGTAAACTGTAAATTACTTCACTTATTGACGAGCTATTTTGGAGAAAATCTCATTTGTACTTATACGATGAGCTCAATTAAGCCTCTTTGTTCTTCAATTTTATACATGATATTAATCCAGCAGTCTTCAACCATCTCTTTATGTGTTTTAGGGCAAAATCAATGCAGCAAGAGCTCTGATCCCTTACAGATGTTCCAACTAGAGTATATGTACATGAGTACTCCGCAGAATGGAGGCCAGTTTATCTAAACTATATTTCCTCTTATCCTTATTTATTTTTTTCTTTCAAACATAAAGAGCAATATGCAAATTAAATGTCCAAAAATGAATATAATTCAAACTTGGGTTAATTTGATGCTTAAAGAAATTTACCAGTTATCTGTCTGATAGTACCCTCTATAATGAAATCTTAAAATAAGAGTTAGTTTAGTGTTGTCATCAAGTTGTTGCTGTTAAAATAATCCCTTTAAATTTGTTACCCTTAAAATAAAATCAGCATATGTATGTGATCGAGCAAAACAAAATCAAAATATATGTACACAAAAATACCAATATCACACTATATATTGTAAATTAAATGTACACAAGAAACACACTATATGAAAATATCACTGAACTGTTCATAAGAATATATTTCTCGACTTACAATTTTCACATTCGATGTTTGGTGGACTGCTATCTCTTTGTCTCTCTTTTTCTTTAAAACAAGTATTAGCTTGCTAGTAGTTAGTTAATTATCTTGCGTAGATTCTTTATATGTGGCAATATTATAAAGTGATAAAGAATAAATAAGCTAATTAAGAACATAATTAGCTATATATGCTAATTAGGCTAGCTTTGACTGAAGTTTATGAAGCTAATTAAGCCAACCACTCCAGTGGTGCATAGGGTTTCTAAACTCTTCTAAAGCCACATTTAGTTCACCCTATTTCCACCCGTTAAAACAAACCCACGTATATGCTCTGCCTTTCTTTGTGTATGTGTGTGTTTCAGTGATCTACTGATACTTAGAGAGGGGCGAGGGAGAGAGGGAGAGGGGGAGAGAGAGAGAGAGTTGACTAAAGCATTAATGTCAAAAAGTCACGTAGAAGGATCCACTAATGATAAGAGTTGGGGCCCAAATAGTTGTTGGATAAGGGGGAGAAGTTTAACCAAATATTATCACCTTACAGTGACCATATATCCCATAATAATTAGTATTAATCTCATTATCATCAATCATTTTGCAAACGCTAATCAGGCTTTATATAATTAGAAAAGCAAACAATTTTGATATTCATATTTTTTAAAAAATTATCTTTAGAATGATTGATATATGACGATAGTATATATGAATGAATGAAATGTGCAAACATGAATTAGAAATTGACTTTCAAATTTGCAGTATCCACAGTCAGCCTTGTTTTGGTCCTTTGGAGCATTTTTTTTTTTTTTTAAATTCAAATGAATCACGAAGACAGTACAATATAATAGATGAGAAAAATCGAGTTTAAGACCTAATATACTCAGGACCTCAATCCTAACCACTTGGCTAAGATATCACCGGTAGACCTTTGGAGCACTCTCATTGCCATTATTATTCTAAATACATATTTGTTTTTGTTGGGATTAATTTCAAATGATTAGTTAAAAGGCAATAGGGTATTTGTTGTTCTCAAACAAGGAAATATCAACTATTTTTCATTTTGAGTTTTTGATCTTAAACATAATTGAATTATTGTGGTCCATAAAGATTAAAAAATCTCTTAATACAAATTTTCTTCATTTATATGACACGAATTTGAACTCTTATTCAATGAAACAAATCAATTATTATACAAAAACACATCAATATGTATCTATGAGTTCAGTGTTTAATTTGCAATGTTTCGGTGATTGATATAGATATCTATGTTAAAAACGCTATCCACATGCCCCTTTGTTTTTATGTGAAAATTGGCATAAAAGAGATCATTTGGTTGATGTATTTCAGTTAATGTTTTCTATAACTCATATGATTCCAAAAGACACAAGCTAATCCAATTAAGCAGAGAGTAAATTATTCTCAAAATTTTGAGCCACATAAGGCACTTAGTTGTAATTAGAGCCTTAGAGGGTAGATAATGTTCATCGTGTGCAACATAAATTGGTACTAAAATTTTCAAAAAATTCAATTTTACCACTGAATTTTGTTTTTATTAAAAGGTGTGTTAGTGGTGACATTTTTGGAAGCATAACATACAGTAATGGTAAATTTTTAAAAATAATAATAAATTTAATGGCAAAATCAATTTTTTTGAAAAACTTAGGGGCAATTTTATTCGAGAACTCTCATCCATTCATGCTTAACAAAAGTAGTTTCAACTCTACCTCAAGGATATAATACGTACTAGCCCATACTTTGGTTTTACAAATGCAAAATTGTCATTTGTCATTATTTGGAGACATAAAATAATACTTTTACAAGTTAATCATTGAAATTAACAAAATTCATTTAACCTAAATTCAATACTGTGAGGTTTTTTAAAGTTTTATTTTATAAGGCAAACATTTCTCAGAAAAGAGTGTGACTTGGACTTGGAATTTTGTATGGTGCCAAATAAAGTCAAATATAAAGACCAATTCCACTATTCTTAACATTACTTTATTAGTTTGCTTAAAAAATACTTTATTAGTTTTAAAATAGCATATGTGTTTTTTCAAATCAAAAAATTGCATTTTTTTGAGAACAATATGAAAACACCTTTCAAATAAAATGTATTTTGTTGATAAACAAAATATCCCTTTAATACTAAAATGATATTGATTCATTAATTTTAAAGAAGTTATAAGATCGCCGTTATATAATTCCATACTTATTTTTTAAAAAGGCAACAATGACTCGATGAGTAGATTAAGAAAGACTATGACAAATTAAATGTTAATAAGTCAATAAAAGTTGGTGTAATTGATAAGAAATGCACACGATTTTAAGACATAATAGATTTTTGAGTCCTGCTATTGAAATGAGTGTAATGTTGGTCGGCAATATGCGTATGTAAAAACCCTAACCAACATTCATTGTACCCTTGCATATGACCTGATGATGATGTGATGACTGATGTTAAGTAATAGGTATGATCTCATGATATGATTAACTATGTCAGGAGTATTTTGTTCAGCTTTTCGTTTTGAAGGAGACCTATGGGCTTTTCTAGGAGTTAGTTTCGATCTGGCATGTTTTAATTTTATGGCGTATTGTAAGAAGAGTTGGACTTTTAGTCACATTACCTGTTTTTATAGGCATACTAATTATCGAAATAAATAAAAAATAGCGGTATCTATCCAACCTAAACTTTGTTTCACCAAAAAAAGACAAAATGATAAGAGGTTATATGTATGTTATAGTGCAAGATTAGTTTCGCTACTATGAATTTTGATCATGGCTAGGTGTAATTATTAATGAACGAGGGGAGGCTAGCATGAAAGTGTAGTACTGTATATATATTGCTATCATAGTAGGTAATTTTGTTTCTTTTCTAACAAGAGATTGATTAGGTAGGATTAATATTATTCAGTGAAAACTCTGATTAACTTTTTCAAATGCCATGCATTCTTCTGGCGAAAGCAACTATTAATGCAATGCCGTGCTCCATCGATCAAGATCTACATGCATCATATCATATCATCTCTCTCTCCGCCCCCCCCCCCCCCCCCCGCGTATGCATGCATTATGGATACGTAAGTATTCAACTATTGAGTGAGCTGCACTCGGAGCTGTTGTGGAAAATCATGTGCATGCTTTTAGAGAGAGAACCCTAGAGAGAGAGAGAGAGAGAGAGAGATGAAAGTCAATGCGGCCTTGATTGTCAAAGTAACTTGCAAAATCAGATTACAAGCCCGGAGGATATTATCCAGTTGACTATGTAATTAATTAAGTTAATTGCCGAGGCAGCAATTTTCTTCTTATTTTAATAAAAGTGCAGTACCTAATCCTGTATTCTTTCCTCCTTTGACAATAACTATTTTGTTACTTTTTGTAATTGTTATTAAAAAACTAGGTTAATAAATATTAGGCTGCAACATGGCCTAATTACTATTGAGCCATTTTTTACATCATATTAAAATGATATTTTAGTAATTAGTTTAATTTTGTTTTTCATAATATTTACCACATGATGATGCGATTGATGGTAAATGTAGCCCTTTTCAAAATATTGTTATGTCAATGGCACTCCAAAATTTTTGGATTTGGAAAAAGACCCCCCAAAAAAGAAAGAAAGGAATGGAAAAGAAATCAATATAGCTCCATTTGAATTTATTTTAGTAATTCGTCTTGAATGACATTAATCACATTATCCTATAATAACTTAATAAGGCATTGTTCTTAGCATTCCTTTTACATTCATTTATGCAAATCAAAGATTTGTTGCATTGCTTAGAGAAGTACATTTTGATTCATAACCTTAAAATCCTTTTGCATCCATTACGTACGTAAGTTCTGCTTTAATTTAAAGATTTTGCAAAAAGAGTATATTACTTCTAAAGCTTGTAGTTTATGACTAATTATGAGACATAAAAATCATGATAAAAATCTAAATGATGAGGCATTCCGAAAATGTAATCAATTTTGACAGGTGGAGTGGGTCAAATGGACGAGGCCAATTTCCCACTCAGCCTCGAATTGTGGCTCAATAAAAATGCTGTCGTCACCAAAATTAGTCTTCATACAATTCAATCCAACGAAATTAGAAGAAAGAATATAAAATATTAGACAACTCAAAAAGTCATTGAACCCCTTATGTCAAATTTGTCCCATTTTAGTCACTCCGGCAATGTCATAGGAAGAAGTACCTCATGCATGTCTAAGAATACAAGTATACTACACCATGATCACCCATCATTAGTCATCACATTGGAAGTTTGTCGTACTTATTTTATGAGGGATTTGGTCTTCATGACCAAAAACCCTCTTTAGAATTAGAAGTTGCATTGCTTTGGCCCAAGGCATCATGGACCTTAGCCCAATTCAAAGTTAGAGGGAAGCACGGGCTGAAGCCCATCAGATTGAGCAGTGGTCGTAGCACTTGTAAAAATATGAATTCGGGTTAAATTTGAGTTGGAAAAATCAGAGATGGTCTAAAATTTAGATAAGATATTGATGATTGTATCAAATTTTACATGTTGGGACATATGATCAAATTTTACTGGTTGGGATGTATTGGACAATTTTAAATTCATGCTATAATAAGGCTTGGACGATATAAACAGGAAATTTATTGCGTTCATACTTCTTGCTTCATATTCAAAATTCAAATAAAAAATTTATAATCACCCCTGTATTCAAGTCAAACAAATTTGGGTAATCAGGCCGAACAAAATTTTTTGATAGCGCGGCTGTTTTTCTTTTTGGTTGGTCTTTGCTTAAAACCTTTCCAAATTAAAGGCTAAATTATAGTTATATTATACAATTTTTGCATTGAATTCAACGAATAAAGGTCCAAATAAAATTCTATTAATCTTAATGATAATATAGTACCCTTCACACAAGCTCTTAAGAAAAAAACCGAGCCAGGCAATGTGCATATGATCCAAGTCTGATGAAGCCGAGCTTGAGCCTAGATGGCTCAGGCTCGACTCAGCTCAATTGCATCCCTAACGTTGAGTGGACCAAATTCTTGAGTTGAATTTTTTTTTCTTTTCTAATTTTTTGGTCACATTTCGACGTTGATCATTGGCGCATTGCATTACATCACAAAGGCTAGGCTGCGCTGCTGATGAGATAACCTTTTGGGTTGCTTGTTTGAATTTTTGGGGTCACGGTTATTTTACATAGAACATAATATTGTCTTTCCATTGTTTTTTTTTTTCTTTTTAATCAGCATACATAATATTAAGATACAATTTTGTGAGCCATTGACGCAACGATGGTCAACAGAAGATATTTAGACGAAACAGCAGTTCACGGGAGTGCTTGTTTTATTGCCACCTCGTGAACTACAAAATTCTTTTTGCCACATATTCTACTTTCGCCCACCCTTGTGCTACTTTGAATTTCAATTTTTATTATTCTAACTTTGAATTTGAAATTACAAATCACTTTGGCTCATTATGCCCCTATAAATATGCATCCCTAACGCTCTGAAAAGCACCAAACATTTGCCCATCTGTTGTTAACAGAGCTCAAACATCAACAAATACCCGCCGTCACTTTAACTGATAGAGCTTTTGGAAGTTGTTACCAGAGATTTGAGATCCAATCTCAACTATATCGATATTTACACCTCTCTTTACATCGAAAGCCAAGAACCAAGGGCCGAAACAAAGAAACTAGAGACAGAACGGGAATGTCGGTTTCCCTAGAGGCATTGGCCATGGCAGGGGAAGATTATGCCAACTGGGGTTTGGAGATTGAAGAATGGGAACGGGCTGATTTAGAGGACACACCAGCTCACCTGCTTATCGACGTCGATGATGACAAAGAAATGAGCAACGGTACCATGCCTGATGGTAATAACAATGGCGATGATAGCAGTAAGGAGTTTTGCAATGGGACGTCGGAAGGCTGCAAAACACCCAGAGGATGTTCAAGATTAAGAGGGTTAATGACAATGATTATCAGCATGATTGCTCTATTTATGATTGTCAGATTAAAGAACAGGCACTGAATAATAGGCATACAGGATCGTCACAAGGGCTTTTTTTTTTTCTTTTGTTTTAAATTTATGATAATAAATCCTGCAGGAAGATAAGCTGAAGAAATGTTGAACTGTCTATTGACATTCCACTCAGAGTTCCAGTGTTTTGAGCTGGCTGTTCTGACTCGAATATTAATCACAAAGTTCATAATTTTAAGCGCAGATTATGTTAGAGATTTGTTATTAGAAATACGCCTAAATCATCGACATGCATAAACCGCATTAACAATTTTGAGTAATCAAAGTCCATTCCTGGTGTTAAATGATCAACTGGTGTTAAATTTTTATATTAATTGGGCTTTAAATAAAGAATCATACATATAAACTCAAATGAAATTCTAACCCAAAACTAATTGACAATGCATGGAATAACTCACAAGCTTATATATATGCTCAAACCCTTTGATTTTATCAACGTGGGATAATGCCACTTTCATATTCTTTCATTTTATCAACGTGGGACAACATCCATTTTCATACTCCAACAACTGACCCCGTGGTTCTTGACAATGTGCTTAACTTGGACAAACAAATCCGACTAAATGAAAGGCTTGTTTGAAGTCTCTCCCTCTTTGGTACTTCCATCCTGATTGTTAGTTCGTACCGAAATATTTCTGAGTGAAATTATGTTATACTCCCTTGAATACAATGCATTATATTCTAACTCATCGGAGTTTCACTTTTTCTAATTTACAATGCATTATATTCTAATTCATCGGAGTTTCACTTTTTCTAATTTAAAACTAATCTTCTCAATTTTTGGGTTCACAATCCCTAAATTTCAAACTTTTAACGCTATGGTATCATTTTCTTTAAATTCTCGGGTGAAGCCGAAGGCCAATCATCTCCAATGAATCCAAGGTTTGATGATTTTATCATAAGGGAGTATAGTGTATTATATTTTAGGGATTATCGCCTAATAATTGATTCCTGAGCCTTCAATCACTAGTTTAAAGTTTTAAGTTTTAGTTGAGTTTGTTTTTGAGCATAGTATTAGAGACTTTCTGAATGAGAGGTATCGAGTTCGAATCTCATCAGCTTTCTCATTAATTTAAGCAAATTGATAAATATTTTGCTACAAGACACTTCTTACATGTCTTGTTCGGGTAGATTTTTTAAAAAAAAATTGTATGATTGAATAATGGAAGAAGACTACAATTTATAAATTATATAAAATCATCTTTTTGTCCATATTTTTCACAATTAGAAAATTACGCATTTCATATGCCTTTGCGAATATGATTGTTCCGATTAGGATGTCATTTTGTATTCGCCAGCATAGCTGACAAATACTAGAGCTTTGCAATTCATAATTAAGTCTACTATTGAAAATTTGGTGCTTCTCAATCATTTAATATTTTAATTTTGGTCAAAGCAAAACACTTAAGAAATGTCTTACTATAAGACATATATCATCACCCTTCACTTATTGCACAAGGTATTAGTGGCCTTGCAACATCCATACTTTAAATTCAAAGGTGTCCGTGTGAGGGGCCTTCATTTCTCATCCAAACACACAGAATAGACAAGATCAATCCAAAGAGAAAAGGTACAAACCAGATGCATCTGTTTAATGTATAAACTCAAATCGTTCACCAACACAAGAGACGCAAAGATCCAGTGTCATCCTTGTTGCACACAAGCACGAATACATTCACAAGAAGCAAAGCATTCGTCACCCTGAAGCTTTGTTTAAGACACTATTGGGACATACATTACCAAGATAATACAAAAGAAGTCTATATACGATGCAAAGTAAAAGGGAGGAAAGCCAGTAATACAATGCAATAGATTGTGGTTTTCAGCATGTGAAATCAGGGCAAGCTAACCTAGCAAAACTAAAACTACACAAGTTTTGTAATTGGATATGAAAAGGGGTCTGAGGTTACCTCTAACCTTTGCCTCATCTTCCACCAGACAGCTCAATAGCTTCCTGATTGCAGATGGAGTCTTCACCCCAGGTAAACCTTTGGTGCAGTCGTTCATGCTCTTGCCTACGTGTGACCTCCACATGCTGCCATTCTTCCCATCTTTCTGCAAGTCCCTCTCCTTCCAGCATCCGAACCACCTCTGACATCGCTGGGCGGTCTTCTGGAGAGGCTTGAGTGCATAACAATGCAACTTGGATTATCATCTCCATCCCTTGCACATCATAGTTCCCGTTCAAATTCTTATCTACAATAGAATCTAGTCTCTTCTCTCTTTCCAGCTTCTTGACCTGTAAGAAGTACAAGCACAGGCACCGTAAAAACAAAGTAAACTTGTACTTGGGGCAGAACAAGCAGTTCCAGCAGTTACATAGCGAGATTCGCTTAAAATGATTCTCATTGAGCGGTTGAAAGTATAACAGTAACATCTACCCCTTCGACTCAAGATTAAACATCAACCTTTCAGTGTCACCACTGAGAAGACAAAAGCTAAACGTAATCCATTCAGGGAAAAAGGGAAAAGTACTCTTATGTGATCTAAGACGTGTTGACTAACAATGGGCTATAGTCAAAATAGTATATCCCAAGTTTATTTGTCAGGAAGCCTCTTCAAATAAATAAGCCCGATCACGAAAATGCGATATGAACAAATTAGACAGCAAAAGCAACTGGACTTAGGCTGTTTGTTCATGCAAATTAGGAGAGAATAAATAGTATCTTTGAGTCTTAAATATTTCTTTCAGGAACAGCCGACATATTAATATTGATCAGTTAGGACTTAGGAATCAGGTTGGTAACACCTTGACCTTCCTGATCCTCAACTAAGGCTGTTTGTTCATGCAAATTGGAAGAGAATAAATAGTATCTTTGAGTCTTAAATATTTCTTTCAGGAACAGCCGACCTATTAATATTGATCAGTTAGGACTTAGGAATCAGGTTGGTAACACCTTGACCTTCCTGATCCTCAACTAAGGATGGACTAACTGAGTTGTTTCCGAGTGATGCATATCAAACTAATGCTAAATCAGAAAGACAGAAACTATAATATACCCATTTTGCTGCATCTTCAGCTAAATGAGAGTAGAAGCTCAGGACAAGTGGAATTCAACAAGATGGTAAACAGAGGACATAATCACAAGACTATCAAAAGAAGAGTGCTTTGAGCACATCTTACTTGATCAAGCAACAGCACATCATCTTCTTCTTCCAAGCGTGAAAAATCAATGGCACGGTGACCCGTCACCAGCTCTAGCAGCATGATCCCATAGCCAAAAACATCTGCCCTGTCTGATGACTTTCCAGTCGATAAGTATTCAGGTGCTATGTGTCCCATTGTCCCGCGCACCTGTGTGGTCACATTAGTCTTCCTCACATCTACTAACTTTGCTAATCCGAAATCACCCACAATTGCCTCAAAGTCCTCATCCAACAGAACATTAGCAGCCTTAACATCACGATGGATGATCTTAGGGTTACAATGTTCATGAAGGTACTCTAGTCCACGTGCAGTGCCCAAGGCTATTCGTTTTCTAGTAGGCCAATCCAGAACTTGTTCCTTGGGCTTCAACTCTGAAAAGAGGTTGATGAAAACAGAATGTCAGTGCGCTGCACCAAATCACAGATAGATGGATACATTGGTTTCTGGGTGTGCAGAGAGATGTAGAATGCAGATAGATTCATTGCAATGAGAGTTCAAGTATGCCTAGAAGCACCAAGGAACAGACCAGAAAAGGAAACTAAGGAAAGAGGTTCTACCCCGTAGACGATAAGCAACGCTCAAATTTTTCATAAACGGATACACCAAAAGTCGCTCTGTTGGTGTAGCACAGAATCCTATCAAGCGTAATAGATTCCTATGTACAGCCACACTTATCATCTCAACTTCGCGTTGGAAAGCTGAATCCCCTCCCAGGCTTTCATAATCAGTTAACCGCTTCACTGCGACCTTTGTATTATCTGCCAGGACACCTTTGTAAACCTTGCCAAAACCACCTTGTCCAAGAACATTTTTCTCACTGAAGTTGTCTGTGGCAATCTGTAGTTCCCTATATGTAAATCGTTTAAGTTGTCCAAAGGTGATTCTACAATCAACTTCACCTGCATGCAAATGACAACCAGAATAGAAAATCACATGAATAGATAATAGGTATGGCCTTTGTATGTACATCAAGTTACAAGAACGGAGCTCTAAATTACACGGTAGCTCTAAATGAAGTACCTTTTATCAATAATCAAAATACAGAACATAAAAGTGTCAAATTCTTTTTCAGAAAAAGATTTTTAAAGCATACTCACATCAGACTGACCTCAGAACCGGACTCCAACCCACTCAATTCATGTATCGTACTAGCAGAAAAAAGAATTATCATAGCATATCAGTACAGCTCTACGAACTCCAACCCACTCAATTCATGTAAACTCTTTAAGTTTTGCGAGATTGACTGCCCATATTGCAACAATAATGCTACCAAGAACTTAGTCAAAAACCTTTTCCACTCCTTCAATGGACCAGAGCATCCCGTTTTAAGGTCAACCATGAGAGGTAAAACGCTAGAAAGATATATTGAACCTGCAACATCAACGAAGACTTCACGCTTATAGGCATTATATCTACTCTTGCACAAAAGAAACAGCGAGCCACCAATTAGTACGCCAACTAGTCCTCCAAATATCCCAACAATGATGCCTGTTTTTGCTGTATTCGAAGAGCCTGTCAATAGATGTCAGAGATGGTTATCACTCTACAGCTCCTCAGCTGTTTTAACTTCAGAATCTGCGAATAGCAGCAAACTTAAGACCAAGTTATGCCAAAATTGACAGGACAGTTGTTGCTCTACCCGAAAAGCCGTTGTCAAATACGCAGGGCTGGTGAGGATCTCGTCCGCAGTTTAACTGATTCCCCGTGAAGCTACAATTCAAAAAAACCAAAATACGATTACTGCTTACATCCATTCAAATCCTATTTGTCGGGTATATGTAGATAATATTATTCACACCATACAAGCCGAAGTCCAGTTACCGATTCCAAATGAACAGCTAGAAATCATACTTGTATTTTCGAATTTGGAAGAGCTTTGAAGGGATTTGGCCGCTTAATTGATTTGATTCAAGCTGGCTGCAACAGCAACACTAAGGTATATCAGACGCTAGAAACAGGTGTCATAACAGTATCTAAAGCTTCATGCATTTTGTTCACATACAGGTTAATCAAGTTATGAAGGCTGGATAAGGAACCAGGAATCGTCCCAGACAGATTGTTATTGTTCAAACTCCTGCATAGACAGAAGGTAATTAGAGGTTAAGCACAGTTATTCCAAAAGAGAAATAGCAGCATCCTAATAACACAAGAAGACACAGATGGTACTACTCACAAATATTTAAGATTTTTAAGATTACCGAGGGATGACGGTATTCCGCCAGTCAAATGGTTATTCTCTAAATCCAAGCTAGTCAGACTTGATAAATTTCCAATCTCATCAGGAATCTTGCCAGTAATGCCATTTCCTTGTAGTAAGCTGCATCGCCAATGCATCCCACATTAAACAACCCTTTATCAACTAGCAAACTAATTAGAACATCATAAAAAGGATAAGACCCAAGCATAGTAAGACGTTCAATCCATAAAAAACGTTTCTAACAAAATCTCATTTCTCTTGGAATTGCTCCTTCTGCTTGCGAGGTTAAGACTACCAACTAGATCTCCCCAAACCTGCTAAGGTGAGACCCACAGGTGTAGTAGTTTTGTTTGATCCAACTGTCGGTTGTGAAAGAATGAGACTTTCAATGGCCTGTGGGTGGCTCCAGCATATCTGTTACAGGCAGATTCATACAGAAAGAATATGCTGAATAAGCATGAGGGATAAACCTACAGTGTTGTCAAAGTGTCCAGAACACCAATTTCAGGTGACAAGAATCCTGAAAATCCGATTGATGATAATGTCCTGCGAACAAACAACCAGAGTAAATTCAATTTAACAACTAAAAAACAGAACAAATCTCACCATCTTCTGCGCTGTCAGTAACATGTATCCAATCCACGGGCTAAAGTCTAAATAGAAGACAGAAAATCATTGAAATGCTTACACAGAAACAACAGTTTTAGATACTGGATCACACTTAACATTTGTCCACGTGCATGGATCCACTTGATTCGGGTGCCAATCTGACAGCTGACCAGGTGAAGCATTCAAAGAGGCTTTCAGCGCACAAAGCGCAGCTACTGCAACAGAAAACATCACAAATTATCAACCATTGGAAATTCACACTACGAAAGAATAACATCAAATGTATGCTTCAACATAAAACAGTAGCTGACAGTCACACTATGCAGAAAAGAGCTACATATCACAGTTCACCCTAATGCACTTGATTAGGTCCCAAAGTCATCGTATGAGCAGCCTGATGAGTTGACCATTTCCTCTGCCACTTCCTGTGCCCTACTTTTTTTTTATGAAATTGAAAGCAAAGGTGAAACAACTAGATCGCTTCAGCATTTTGAAATTGTTAACTGCTACTTCGAACCACTCCTAACTGCTCCAAACTGCTAACTGTTAGTTCAAACTGCTCCTAACCAACCGTAAACGCTCTTAACTGCTGCTTGTTCATATAATTTTGGTGCCAAACCGCTACATATCACTGCTAACCGCTCTGTAGCACTCATAACTACTAACCATATCTAATCGCGTGTAAATACTCCTAATTGCTTCTAAGTGCTAGTTCTAATTATTGAAACAAACAGCCCTTACATCTTTCAGTCTCAGTGCAAACTGAAAGAGCACAGCATGAAAATACAGTTTGCTACTGAGACATACCAACTAGTCAAATATAAGCTTCCAGATTGGAACTTCCCAGAATGAGGAATTAGATTGTAAGGGTTTGTTCATTGCTGGCGACTAAAGATTGATAGCATATAGGCAAACCATAGTATTAGATTATAAAAACCAATTCCTGGGTCTGCAACCACAACTTGAGCTTTTAATTGAATAGGTTCTTGAACATGATATTAGAGCTTTTCTGAGCAAGGGTTTCAGGTTTGAATCTCTACAGCCCCCATGCCCCCATGTTAACTGTTGCATAAGGTAAGGAGAGCTCTTTGCAACATCCGTGCTTCACGCCACAGGCATTAGTACGAAACCTATTCTTACGGCCTTCAAATATCAACTTAAGTTTTCAGTTGGGTCGGTTCTAGAACAAATAGCGCAGTAAAATATGTTTTTCTCACCATACTTTTCAACATCTAATCTAGCTAAACTGGTAATAATTTCTCCCCGTTTCCTTGTGATGCATGGGGCGAGTCGAGACACAACTGGGAAATCACAAAATTCAAAACAATTGAAACCCATCTTCCCTATATTCATCCTTGTTTTAAAACAGTGAGCAAGTCCAACTTAAAGCAAGCACATGTTTCAGGGGAACACCCGGATCCTTAAGAGTTACAATTGTTCTAAATAAATAAGCACAGTTGTAGGGAGTTTTACAAGTTATGTTTTGGGGGGGGGGGGGGGAACAATCATTCAATCAAATTCGGAAGCAGACGGTAATACCTTGAGAACTGGTGGCAACACGAGGCAGCAAAGAAGCAACAGCCAGAACAACAAAAATGGATTCCATTGGGAATTGAATTACAGGAAAGCCCAGTTTACAGATTGCTATGAACAACAATCACCCACACCAAATACGGATTCCATTGGCAATTTTACCAAAATCCACGATGATTATACTTTTTTCAACACAGTCACTTTCCGTGTCTCTACCTTCTCTCTCAAAAAGCGTCAAATGCAGTGAATTCTGCAGAAATGGGGCTACCACTAGTGCTAGTACTTGTCCGCTGCAGCGAGAACAACGGATTGGTCAACGGTCGTCGTCACTGAGAATGAGGTTAATCTGTACTTTGTTTTAAGCTTGATATAGATTTCGGCCTACATTTGGCTTGCTGTATACGGCTTTAAAAGCGTGTTTAGCAACAGTATTTTAGGTAGTGTTTGATATTTTGATTAGGTTAATACACTCATCAGATAATTTTTAGTGTTTAGTAATATAGTATTTTGATTAGCATTTCAAGTAGCGTTCAACGTTTTAAGCAGCGTTTCTGAAAAGCTAATAGTATTAACATTTGACATTCAAAAGTAGTATTTCATATTTTTTTGGTCAAAAAATATCCTTCAGAAATTTTATCTGTGGAGATTATCTATATCCTTTTATGTTAATTTACATTAATTAGCTAACCCAACAGCTAAATTTACCGAACACATTTATTTCAACTGCTCATATAAACAGCTATCCGCTAACAGATAAATTAGAAATACTATCCGCTACTTGAATTGCTATCCGCTATTTAAACCGCTAATTTTTCCGAACAGGGCCTATCACCCACCAAACCTTGTGTCTAGGGCTGACAAAAATATGTCTGATCCGATTATCCGAATTCGTTCAACCCAAAAAAAATCAAGTATCCTCACAAAATTTATATCCGAGTTTAATATTTGGACAATCAGTTATGTCCAAATTCAAATCTGAGTCGGGTTTGGGTTTGGACATTCAGGTTTGGACAAATTCGGACAATCGAACAATTGAATTCGGACATCGGACAACTATGTTTATGTGTAATTTTAGTCCAAGTTCTTTAGAAAAATTTCTAAAAACAACTTCGGACAACCAGATTCGAATATTTAAAAATCGAGTTAGGGTTTGGTCACACAAAATTTGGTCGGAATGTCCTAAATCTATATCACAAATTCGGACAATCAGACAACCGAATCCGGACATCGGATATTCGGATCTGGGTCCGGGTTTGGCTAGAGTGTCGAATTTATAATCCAAACAAGATCTGGGTATGAAATTTTTGTCCAAATATCCGATTTGTCCAGACCCGAATCGAGCCAGATCCAAAATTTTGCCAGCCTTTTATCATATTTCCATATGTGCGTACTCTCACAAATTACGCTAGAGCATCTATTGTAAAAGTTGTATATATAACAAACAAACACGTAAGATATATATATATATATATATATATATATATATATATATATACACACACACGCACACATATGGTAAGCGAGTATTCACACTATCAGATATATGATATATATTACTGTCACTAATGATTACAGACTACGCTTATACGGTTACATTGCATACAAATTGCGATTACTTCAATTCAACGTGAATGCTTTAAAGGATAAAAACCTTTTATTTTATAGTAAGCCATTTTATTTAGTTAAACAAAAATAACATAAACACCATCTCAGGCATTTTATGGAATATGTGGTGAGCAAGGGTGGAACCTCCAAATGCAAAAGAACAAGATCAACAAAAGCTAGGACAGATTAAACAAGCATATAGTAGGATTAACTGCAACCCTAGCAAACAAACTTAGCTACTAATCAACCTAAAAGCACGACATAATATCAACATCAAAACTAAATACTAAGAAAACAAGTAAATATAGATTTTTTTAAAAAAAGAGAGAGAGAGAACTGGGAAGGGAGAGAAAACTCAACCAAAATTGAAAGCCTCTTACAGTAATTTAATTCTAATCTAAGGGCAAGTTTTTCTCCCTAAAAAGGGTCCAAGAGACTACCCCAATGCCCCCCAAAAATATGGCAAGATGAGCATCCTAGAACATAAGGAGATCGTAGAGGATGATTGCGGCACGCTACTGCCAACTATCAAATGTCACGGTCCGCTTCCGGAACACTCTAGAATGCTCTGGAATCCTCTAGATTTCTCTAGAGATTATTCTAGTATGTTCCACATGGTCCTAAACCATTCTATACTTGTATAGAATGTAAGATATTTGTGTAAAGAATTCTGGATGCATAACATTAACCGTTGGATCGAATCAATCTCCACCGTCCATTGAGGAGGTAGAAGTGTATAAATACCCCCAAGGGGGTCATCTGTAACCAAGCATTCAAGTGCACTATACAAGGTATTCTCTCAAACATTCTCTAAGTTTTTGAGAGTGTGTGTGCTTACTTAGCCTTTCACAAGTCTAAGTCAAGCATTCTCTAAGGCTTACTAGCAAACAAAGCCAGTGGTTCCAAGCAGAGTTTGCTAGACCGCACGGTCTAAGTTTGAGTAAATTTATCAACCCGTGACAGTTGGCATTAGAGCTTCGATTTGGGGGATCCATGACTTCCAGTGTCACTGATGCTTGCAACCCTCAACAAGGATGGAAGAAGGGCAAGGACAAGAACAAGGACTTGTCAATCCTTGTAAATGACAAGCTTGCGGAGATTAACCACTCCATGTCGGCCCTCACAGGTATGGTGGATGACATGGAAAAGTGCATCGAGGAGCCTGAGTCCACCGGGGACGTTGAAAAGTTATGTGCGGAGATGCAAAAGGCGGTGAAATCTTTAGCAAGCAATGTCGATGAGAAGATCCAAGCTCTTCGGGATGGAAACTCCAAGCTTGTAAAGCCAAGGTGGCGACTTGCAAGTCCGAGATTGAGGCGTACAAGGCAAGGGTTGCGGCCTTGGAAACCCAACTTAAAGTATACATGTCCGCGGTGGCCAATGCAAGCAGTGGTGGATCGGGTCAAGTGTCCACCACCTCAAAGGTGAATGCGCTCCAAACTCTAATCTACAACGGGCAAGGAACGCAAGGGAGATAGACAACTTCTTGTGAAAGTTCGAGACCTACTTTAGAGCGGTAGGCATAACGGATAAAGGGCAAAAGGTAAGTCATGCTTCTTTCTCTCTTGAAGACATAGCCCTCGTTTGGTGGCGTTGTAGGTATGACAATATCAATCGAGGGTCTGCTCCCATCACCACTTGGGATGGATTCAAGAGAGGGCTCAAAGAGCAATTCTATCCTAAGGATGCAGTGAAAGAAGCCAGGGCCAAGTTGAGGTACCTCCAACACAAGGAGGGCCACCTTCGTAAGTATGTTAGGGAATTCCAGGAGCTTCTCTTGGAGATCCCAAACATGGGAGAGGAAGATGTCTTATTCGCCTTCCTAGATGGCCTAAGTGGTTGGGCCAAGACCGAGTTGGAAAGACGGGGTATGCAAGACCTCGCCGACGCGGTTGCCACCGCCGAGTTACTTAATGTAACGCCCCGAAAATTTCAATTACTAATTTCGATTAATATGTGAATACGTGTTTTATGTTTATGTATTTTAAGTGTTTTATTTCGATATATATGTGTGATTTAAGTTCATATGATTATGTTTGGGGAATAATTAATTACGGTATAATTCTGCTAAGTTTTTTTTTTAAAAAAAAAGAAGAAAGAGGGGAAAAAAAAAATGGAAAAGAAAACCGAAAAAAAGGGGGTGAAACAAAAAGGAAAAAGAAAAGACAATGGGG
This sequence comes from Carnegiea gigantea, assembly GCA_029747015.1. Lineage (NCBI taxonomy): Eukaryota > Viridiplantae > Streptophyta > Magnoliopsida > Caryophyllales > Cactaceae > Carnegiea > Carnegiea gigantea. The sequence continues at coordinate 1,805,006 of JAKOGI010000001.1, read as the reverse complement.
AGGGGGGATTATCTCTTTTGTGCGTGAATTAGAAAGGGGAGGGGGTTCTCTGGTTTTCTTCAGCACACGCACACCACGCCGAGAGGGAGGAAAAGAGAGAGAAGAAGAGGAAGAAGAAGGAGGAAAAGAGAAGGAGAAGAAGAAGAAGAAGAAGGCTAGGGTTTGGAAATCAACTAAGGTGAGTAATTTTTGCTCTTCTTCAACCTAAAATTGATTAGAGGGAAGATTAAATTTGAGATTTCTATTCGAAATTGCAAAATTGAATTCGAATTGAAACTTTGAATCTGAGGTTTTAGGGTTTAGTAGAGTAGAACTCTAATTTCAATTGGTAGAAATCCACAACTCACATTTTTATGGTGATTTGTGATTTTAGGGTTATGGGAGTGTTTTGGATTGATATTTATGTTGTGGGTTTGTTCATATACATGCTATACTTTGGATTTTTGGGTTGATTGCTTGTATTTGGTTGAATAATATGGTAGAAAAATGGGGGTGAATCTTCTGATATTGTAGATAGCATACTACTATTGGATTTTCAGTGAATTATTGGCTACACAAAAAATCCTGAAATTTTTGCTGTAGGTTACCCAGGATATTAGACAACTTCTGGTAAATTTTCATGAATTTTAGGTGTGTAGTTTATAAGTTATGAAATTTTGATCGAATCTATCCTGTCTTCAGTGCAAAATTTCAGATGGTGTTTGGAATTATTGCGAGCTATTGGGTTAGATAAAAATCATGAAAATTTTCCTGTAGAATCTACTTGTTATGTGGCAATTTTGTGTGAAGTTTCATAAATTTTGGATTTGTAATTTGTGAGTTACGGATTTTTGATTGGAAACTGTCCTGTTTTGGGTGCAGAATTTCAGTTACTATTTTCATTTGTTTGAAGGATTTGCTTGGAGAAAAATTATGAAAATATTATTGTAGATTCATGATATTGGGTGTTTGGTCTTCAATTTTTGTAACTTTTGGTTGCGTATACTATAAGTTATGAATTATTGAACTTAATCCCCAAATTTTTTTTTACATTTTCGGCTTGCTGTTTAAATTGTTGGGAATTACCAACTTGGAGAACAACCTTGAAATTTTTATGTTAGGATCTACATATTATTTTCCAGTTTCCTGCAAAATTTGATGAATATTGGATGTGTATACTATGAGTTATAAATTTGTGAGTTAAATAAACTTATTTAGTTTAAATATGTACTATTTGTATGTTTATTCCGTACAATAGATGTGAAAATGCCATTGTTGAGCTTCCTAAATATTTCGATTGTGTAATGAAGCATAAGAAGTTTGTGAAAATCCTTTGGAGTTGGATTATGACTTGATTATATTTTGATATCTGATATGAATCAAAATTTCTTCAAAGTTAACAAATTATGTTTTGGGGAAAAAGGTTCATGTCTTGCTTTAGGCTATTACAGAGCGTTCTAGAGTTATGGCTATAGAAGTAGTTGTCTTTGTGTTTAGAGCTGTGTGAGTCGTTAGTTGGTATCTTGAGTGGGCACTGCCCGGTCCGCCAATTGACTCTTCAATTTGTGTTATTTGGGAGTTGTGTGGGTCCTGGTTTTTCAGGATGTAAATGTGACTCTACAGTTTGTGTTTTGAGGGCATCTACGTACTCTAAAGCGTTGGGTCCCTGATTGGTACCTTGAGTGGACATTGCCCGGTCCGCTAGGATGTGTTTGTGGCCCTTGTGTTTTGTAATGGTTCTTTGCGTGAGTCATGAGTTGACTTCCCCTAAACTAAAAGTTTTGCATTCAGTAAGGATATGTAATGTGTTGTGAAATTGATTTTGGCTTGGATTTGGACTTTGGATATGTTATAGAATTAATTTTGATCCTAGTTTTGGATTTTGGATTTGGTTTTGGATTTGAAGGTTCATTCAAAATATCTATGAGCTTGGGATTGATTTTGAAATACATATGTGATTAATAAGCATGTTGTATAATACATACTATGTGTTTATGTAAACTTTTATCGTAAAGTTGCTTTGATGTATGTGCCAATTATGGTTATGGACGGGCCATTAGATTGCTTAGCAGATTTTCCTTTCTTTTGGACTCCAGTGAGGACTATGAGCCCAAAGGACATGATTGATATGGGACAATCATGGTTAGTTTAGTGAATGGACTAATAGTAGAATTTGTTTAGGGACTTAAGTGAAAACGAGAGTCCTTGAATCGTACCTGGTATGGGACAAGTACGACTAAGCTACTCTGATTGCCCGTTCCATGACACAAGTATGTTGTGTGTATTTGTGATATTTGTGAACAGATTGGATATGGAAGGTATGAGTTTATTTTGATTCTTGAAGCATATGAATGTTCTTATGTCACCTTCTACATGCCATATGATATGTTCTCTCTGTATGTCATGAGATACGTGTACTATGTGGATTATGTGTTAACCGGTTAATATGCAAAGTGTAATAATGGGGAAGGTAAGGGTTATTCACTGGGCTCGGAGAGCTCATGACCTCATCATTTTTCTAGTTTTGGAAGCGAGAAGGGACCGCAGGAGCATTAAGAGAACTAGCTAACTCTGAACACTTTTGAAGAACTTATTGGAGCTGTAGGGCTCGTTGTATGTATATGTTATGGATTATGTTAGTAAACGCAGTTCTGAATATATTTTGGTTCGGATATATATAAGAATATTATGGATACGGTTTAAGTATGTAAGTAATGCAAGTTCTAGATTGACCCTCCCAAACTTTAGGTCGGCCTTCTTACCTTTTCCTTTGTCCCTAGATTTGGCTAAGAGCTTCCGCTGCTATTGGCTATCAGCAGGTTAATTATGATTAATAAGTTCATAGGGGCCTTGTGGGCGCTCCTAACTGGGCGTTCACGGCGGTGACGCGCCTGCCCCCTTCGGGCAGGGTGTTACACTTAACGAGTACAAGAGAGACTGATCAAATGGACAAGGCAAGAAGAATAGTGGAAGTGGTCAAGGTGGGGGAGACCGAGACAAGTCTCTCAAGAAGGACAAGCCCTCTAGGGACAAAGGAAAAGGTAAGAAGGCCGACGCACCCAGGAGGTATTCATGTTTCCTGTGCAACGGACCACATCAGGTCTTTGAATGCCTCAAGAAGGGTAAACTTGTTGCCATTGTCCAAAAGGAAGAATAGCAAGAGGAGAAGAAGATTGTTTCCCTCAAGCTACTCAATACTATCCATGTGAAATTGGAGAAACAACCTTGTGGACACATGTACGTGGAGACCCTTATTAATGGTAAGCCTCTTCAAGCATTGTTGGATACGGGAGTTGACACGGTCTATATGGACAAAAGCTTGCCGATGAGGTTGGCCTCTCCTACACGACGGAGGGGGGATATGTGAAGGGAGTCAACGCTAGGAGCCTTCCCATCCATGGAGTTGCTTGGGGTACCCTCATTCAAATTAGCCAGTGGAAAGGTGAGGTCGATATCACCGTAACTTCCTTATATGACAAGAAATTCTATTTGGGCATCGGTTTCCTTGATGCGCTGAAGGTGCACTTAGTACCTTACACTGACACTTTGTGTATCATGGAGACGAGGCACCCTTGTAATGTCCCCGTGAAGAGGGGCATCGATGAAGGCAACATGCTCTCCGCCCGTCAGTTTTCTAAGGGACTCAAGAAGAATGAATCAACTTTCCTTGCTACTCTCAAGATGGAGGAGGAACTTAAGGAAGTTTAAGCACCCAAGGCCATCCAAGAGGTGCTTGGTGAGTTCAAGGACGTCATGCCCGCCGGGTTACCCAAGAGACTTCCTCCTCGACGATGCTATTAAGTTGGAGACGGGGGCTAAGCCACCCACATTTCCTCCTTACCGTATGGCATCTTCGGAGCTCGAGGAGCTAAGGAGATAATTGAAGGAGCTACTTGATACCGGTCACGTTCATCCCTCTAAATCTCCTTATGGTGCGCCGATATTATTCCAAAAGAAACATGATGGTTCTCTTCGTCTATGCATCGACTATCGGGCCTTCAACAAGGTCACTATCGAGAATAAGTATCCCGTCCCTCACAGCGATGACTTGTTTGATTAACTTGGAGATGCGAGGTACTTCACGAAGCTCGATTTGAGGAGTGGGTACTATCAAGTCCGCATACCCAAAGGAGATGAGCCAAAGATAGTTTGTATGAGTTCCTTGTCATGCCCTTTGGCCTCACAAATACACCGGCCACATTTTGCACCCTCATGAACAAGGTACTCGCTCCGATCCTTGATCATTTCGTGGTTGTTTATCTTGATGACATTGTCATCTATAGCAAGTTCTTGGAGGAGCATGTGAGACACTTGTGGGAAGTGTTCCGAACTTTGAGGGATAGCCAACTTTATGTAAAGAAAGAAAAGTGCTCCTTTGCACAAGAAGAGGTGCTTTTCCTAGGTCACGTCATTGGTAGAGGCATGCTAAGCATGGACCCGGCAAAGATCAAGGCCATCCTTGAATGGAGGCTACCAACAAAAGTCACCGAGTTAAGGTCTTTCCTTGGCTTGGTGAACTATTACCGACGGTTCATCAAAGGCTATTCCACGATAGCCGCCCCTCTCACTGACTTGTTGAAGAAAGGAAGAGGATGGACATGGAGTTAAGAATTCCAACATGCCTTTGATGTCTTGAAAAAGGCCATCACCGAGGAGCCCGTTTTCTCTCTCCCCGACCTCAACAAGCCTTTTAAGCTATACACGGATGCTTCCGACTTCGCCATTGGTGGTGTCTTGATGCAAGATGGTCATCCTATTGCCTTTGAAAGCCGAAAGATTGATGACATCGAGAGGCAGTACACGGTCCAAGAGAAGGAGATGACCGCGGTTATACATTATCTCCGCACATGGAGGCATTACTTACTCGGGGGTAAGTTCACAATCAAGACGGACAATGTCGCCACAAGCTACTTTCAAACTCAAAAGAAGCTTACTCCCAAGTAAGCTCGATGGCAGGACTTTCTAGCAGGGTTCTATTACATCATAGAGTATAAGCCGGGACGTGCCAACCTCGTAGTCGATGCTTTGAGTCGTAAGGGTGAACTTGCCGACATTAGTAGACCTCAAAGCAACTTGCGGGACCGAATCAAAGATGGACTCCAAAATGATTCTCTTATCCAGACTATCGTTCAGCTTGTCAAGGAGGGCAAGACTCGAAGATTTTGGGTGGAAGATGGCTTGATCCTTACCAAGGGTAAGCGCATCTATGTTCCTTCACATGACAAACTCCGGCGAGAAGTTATGAAAGAGTGTCATGACAGTAAGTGGGCAGGTCATCCGGGCAAACACCGCATACTTGCCCTTGTGGGAGAATCCTACTATTGGCCTCACTTGAAGGATGATGTCGAAGCCTATGTAAAAACTTGTCTTGTGTGTCAACAAGACAAGATAGAGTAAGGAGCACCCGCAGGACTTCTAGAGCCTCTCCCCATTCTCGAAAGGCTGTGGGAGAGTACTTCTATGGACTTCATTGTGGGCTTACCCACGAGTGATGGGTGCAACTGGGTGCTTGTCGTGGTGGATCGATACTCTAAGTATGCCACCTTTATTCCCGCACCCAAGGAATGTTCTGCCGAGCAAGCCGCCCATTTATTCTTTAAATATGTGGTAAAATATTGGGGCTTGCCTCGGTCTATTGTAAGGGACCGGGATACTTGTTTTATCGGGCGTTTTTGGATGGAGTTGTTCAAGCTCATGGGTTCCGAGCTTAACTTCTCCACCAGTTTCCACCCGCAGAGTGATGGATAAACCGAGAGGGTCAATGCTCTCTCGAAGCTTTACCTGAGGCACTTTGTGAGTGCCAACCAAAGAGATTGGGCAAAGTTGCTAGATGTTGCCCAATTCTTGATCTCCTTTAACTTGCAAAAGAGCGAGCCCACAGGCCGGAGTCTGTTCGAGATTGTCACGGGACAACGGCCGTTGACCCCGAGTTCTCGTGCCATAGGTTATAAGGGATCAAGTCCACCCACCTACAAGCTTGCCAAGGATTAGAATAACCAAGTAGGGGTGGCACGAGCTTACTTAGAGAAGGCCTCCAAGAAAATGAAGAACTGGGCCGACAAGAAAAGGCGCCCGAGAAAGTTCCAAGTAGGGGACCTCGTGCTTGTTAAAATGTACAACCATGCAAGGTTAGCCGGTCGACATCAGGGCCTCATTCATCGATACGAAGGTCCCTTTCCCATCATTAAGAAGATAGGAGCACAAGCTTATAAAGTAAAATTGCCTCCCAAGATCAAGTACCACCCAGTTTTCCATGTAAGTCTACTCAAGCCTTATCATGGAGACAACGTGGATCTGAGTTGGGGCATCTCTCACCGGGCATCATTGGGCGTGAAAGTCCAACATGACAAGGAAGTGGAAGAAGTCCTAGCCGATCGAGTGGTGCGTCATTCCAACCAACCACCAGCACATGAACTCCTTGTCAAGTGGAAAGATCTACCCGAGAGTGAGGCTAGTTGGGAGCCCATTTAACACTTGTGGCAATTCAAAGAACAGATCCAACAGTTTGAGGATAAGAAGACAACGAGGACGTCGCCGGAATAGGTGGGGGAGGATGTCACGGTCCGCTTCCGGGACACTCCAGAATGTCCTAGAATCCTCTAGATTTCTCTAGAGATCATTCTATTATGTTCCACATGGTTCTAGACTATTCTACACTTGTATAGAATGTAAGATATTTGTGTAGAGAATTCTGAATACACAATATTGGTCGTTGGATTGAATTAATCTCCACTGTTCATTGAGGAGGTGGAAGTGTATAAATACCCCCAATGGGCTAATTTGTAACCAAGCATATAAGTGCAGTATACAAGGTATTCTCCCAAACGTTCTCTAAATTTTCTTTTGAGAGTGTGTGTGCTTACTTAGCCTTTCACAAGTCTAAGTCAGGCATTCTCTAGGGCTTACTAGCAAACAAAGCAAGTGGTTCCAAGCAGAGTTTGCTAGGCCGCACGGGTCTAAGTTTGAGTGAATTAATCAACTCGTGACACAAGGGACGCGATTTGATCGTGCCACCACAAGAGAGCCCAAAATTGGGCTATAGCTGACTAAACCATTCATTATATCTAACAATATTTACAAAAGAATGTCATAACTCAAGTAAGGTTCTAACTCAAAACCAATTAACAATAAGTGAAGTAGTCCACTTAAACTACAAACTAGCACTCTTTATACTTATTTGTTGATGTGGGACAATCATTATGTAACAAAGACAGAGCCCAAAATTGGGTTGTAGCATGGACAAAGTTGGAATTATTAGGTATATATCAGATACAACTACAGTGTGATATAAAGACTTTGTTAGTTTTTACGAATACATTTATAAAAATAAATTTGAGCATATTAATCTATAATTTAGATTCATTCTTTTCAAACTATTCTTGTTGAACTTGTTTGAGTTTAACTAGTCTAAACTTGTTATCAAATTAAAGTTAATTGGACTTAATTATACTAAGGCCCTGTTCGACAAAATTAGCTATTTAGATAGCGGGTAGAAGTTCAGGTAGTTAATAACTGTTTAGATAGCTGATAACATTTTTAAGTTAACTGTTAGCGGATAGCTGTTTAGATGAGCGGTTTAAACTAATATGTTCGGTAAATTTAGCTGTTAGACTAGCCAATTAATGTAAACTGACATAAAAGGATATAGATAATGCTGAAGATAAAATTTTTAAAGGATATTTTTTGGTTAAAAAATATAAAACACTACTTTTAAATGTCAAATGTTAATACTATTAGCTTTTAAAAACGCTGTTTAAAACGCTAAACGGTACTTGAAATGCTAGTCAAAATACTAGTTTAACGAACACTAAAAATTAACTCATTATTGTATTGACCTGATCAAAATACTAAACGCTATCCAAAACGTTGTTGCCGACACACGGCCTAAACTCAACTTATTTTTGTTGTTGGGTGATTAGGAGATGCAGATTGATTACGTTACAGGTTAACTTTTCAGAAGACTGTTCTTTACATGAAGGTTTACATTTGTAAATGGTCAAATCTTTATATTATGAGCAGCAAAATGAAATGTATCCAAAAACCTTCCCTCCAATTCTAAAATGTGAGACGCTGATGTATGTGGTCCGTTGATCTCTTCCAAAATGAAATCTCAACCTTTCATTCAAAAAAAAAAGTAATTTTTTTAGAAGAAAAAAAGGAAATATCCCACATCTCCCTATTTTCTCTCTTTCTAATGTGGAAAGTACCTAATTAATTTTTAATATTTCTCTAAAAAAATAGAGTTAGTTTTTACCCTTCCTAAATTTCGCGCGTGATCCCCCCTCTCTCTTATAGAATTATTTTTTTGATAATGTTTGATAAAATTATCTAATTCTTTTTGTGAAAATTCTACCATAATTGGATTTTTTTTCAATTACCATAGTTGACAAATCAAGGTCGTTGAAAAAAGGAAAGTGAATATAAACCATTGAATGCGGTGACTTGAGACTGGCATAGCAGGTAAGGAAAAAAAAAAACACTAATTTTACAGAAATTTGTTCCCATTTTCTGGAAGCACGATGGCCTATCACCATTTTTCTCTGTTAAGTATTGGAGGGTGCAATCCCCACGGCTGCCCTTAGCCATTAATTGTTCCAGATGCTTAAAACGAACCACGATGATTACAACTATTTACAAGGGTGATTTGCCGCTGTAAATGCATCATGGAAATCCCAACTGTACTGGTGCTCTTCCGTCTCAGGTGCAAGTGGGCAACGCTACTAATGGAGTCGAAAAGGAGGGTCGCAAGAAAATGTGGGGATCTGGAGAGAAAATGAACTTTTTCATTCTTTCATTTTCTATGGTGTTCATTACTTGGCCATGAAATTTGTAGATGGTACTTTGTTTCGAGCTTGTGATTTTCGAAATCCCTGTTTCTGCGTGCCGTGAGTTCTGCTTATAGAGCATATAACAAATTTGAATCAAACAAACTTCTTGTGGGAGATTTTAGTGTGCAGCAGAAATTGACAATTTTTTAGATCCAGAACAACAGCGTTGGTAATGGAGGTTGAATGACGAACATGGAGTCTAAATATTTATTTTTTATTTTATTTTATTTGCTCGTTTGCTATTGGTGGCTTGTTTCCTTGGGGGGGAAAAAAATAAAAAAAGACAATGGTGGCTTCTTGTATCTGCATGATTGCGATATCCAATCAGAGTAAGGTCAAAAGAGAGTGAAACAGAGGATAAAGCCATTAATGTGAAGAAAAATATTAGGTAATTTTTATATTATAAATAGCAAAATAAAATATGTTTAAAAATCTTCCCTCCTTCAATTCTAAAATATGAGGCATTGATGTATGTGATTCGTTGATCTCTTCCAAAATAAAATCTCAACATTTCATTCAAAAAATACATTCATTTTTTTAGAAGCGAAAAAGAAAATATCCCACGTGATCCCCCTCCTCTCTCTCTCTCTCTCTCTCTCTCTTAGAATTATTCTTTTGTAATATTTGATAAAATTATCTAATTCTTTTTGTTAGATTTTCATCACATTAATTAATAACTATACCCAATGGAAAGATTTTCATCACATTAATTAATAACTATACCCAATAAAAATTAATAACCCATTAATGTGAAGAAAAATATTATGTAATTTAACTAATTACACTAAACTTTATATTTTTATCTTCATATTATAAAAAATAATAATATATGTGGTTGTCCATTCTTCCTTTCTCTAATCTATGATACTTTTAATCTCACGCAACTATAAACTTTTGATTATTGATGGTTTTCTTCTTTAGTTTAATTAATACAGTTGTGGTAAATTATTCATATTTTGTATATATTTTTCTTCTATCTATTGGCTATAACTTTTTTCCAATGGTATTTTAAGTTTCTTTACTTAATTTTGTTCATCCCTATCTATATGTATTATATTTGATATCCAACATTTGCAATGATACACACACACACACACACTTATATATATATATATACATACATACATACATATATATATATATATATATATATATATATATATATATATATATATATATATATATATATATTTATATATTCTCTACGATGCCAACATTGAATTGAAGAAATTTTGAACATATTTGGGCACTATAATAATTAGTGCTTGACTTTTGTTTTGCAAGGCTCAACAAATCAAGAGGATGATATATAAATAAAACGCATCAACCTTTAGAAATGGTTTAACTATAAGGTACGTACGTATTTTACGTCTATATAATTAAGATTTAATTTTCCCTTATTTGTGTACATAAATTTACCAACCCCCCAAAAAAACTATAGAAGTCAATACTACAAAATTGAGAAGTTTAATTAATTGATTAATTAAAAAACTTATCCTATTTTCGTTAAGATTATATATTATACAAATTCAACTTAATAGTTTTCCTGTCTAGTCAAAAAAAATTCTTAGTTTTCTCACATATATCGAACAGTATATTTAGAGTATTGTTTGTAGGAAATTTTATTTTTTATTTTTAATTTTGATCAACATTATACACTTTATTTATAATATTAATACATATTTATATTAAATTTCAACTACTTAGATGCCCCGTCCCCGTGCAAACGCACGGGCACAAACTAGTATAATATTGAGTGCAAATTTCATAATGCTATTTTATGTGGCTGCCTTCATTTCATTTGCTATCTTTTGAGGACAAACGCAAGCCCAAATCCTCAACATCCATAAATCGCATTAACATTATTCAAGTAACAAAGCTAGCTCACTCAAAAGTTCTCAGAAATGACATCCAATGATTCTTAGTAAATCAGAGAGCGTTGTCTGCGGAGCCATAGTACTTGGTTGGACGTAACTTTAGGATAGTACAATACAATTAATCTTATAATACAATTATAATTACTGGTTCATAATAAGCACTAGTGTAAAATAATCTTTTTAAAATGCATTACAATACTCGTACAGCCAAATATGGTAATCGGAACGCAATTACAACTGTATAACAAAGGTGATTACATCCAATCAAAGAAGTTTTAAGTTACATTAGGAGGGGGAATAGAAGGGACAAGAAGCAAGCTAATGTAAGCAAAAAGGACGACTCCAATTGATTGGGGGAAAGCTTGACTGGACCCTCTGATCGCTCCAGATAAGTTCCAACTCTAACATAGGCTGGAGTTAAAGAAAACCCTTCAGGAAGTAAGTAATTACTTCCAATTTGTTTAACGTACAAACTCAAAAGAGTTCACAACGAATCACTGTACACAAACCAACATGAGATGCCAGATTCAGTGCTATCCTTGTTGCACACAAGCAAGGTATATATTCATAACAAGAAAAGAAACTCATTGCTCTGAAGATTTCCTTAGGATTCTTCGGGACATACATTACCAAGATAAGACAAAGGCAGAATTTATATACACCAAGAATGAAAAGGAGGAAAGCCGGTAAAACAGTGCAAACAGATTATGGTTTTCAGCAGACACAATGAGGGCAACTTAACCTACCAAAACTACAGGTACACAAGGTTGGTGATTTGAATGTAGAAGTGATCCCGGGTTTACCTCCAACCTTTGCCTCATCTTCCACCAGACAATTCAATAGCTTCTTGATTGTAAATGGAATCCTCACCCCAGTCAAACCGTCTATGCAGTCTTTCATACTCCTGCCTACGAGTGACTTCAACATGCTGCCATTCTTCCCATCTTTCTGCAAGTCCCTCTCCCTCCAGCATCCGAACCACCTCTGACATGGCTGGGCGGTCTTCTGGAGAGGCTTGAGTGCATAACAATGCAACTTGGATCATCATCTCCACCTCTTGTACATCATAGTTCTTGTACAAATTCTTATCTACAATAGAATCTAGTCTCTTCTCTCTTTGCAGCTTCTTCACCTGTGAGCAGTACAACCACAGGCACCGTAAAAACAAAGTACACCCAAACTCCGGGGGCAGAACAAAAAGAAACGAAGAACTCCAGCAAAACAAGCATCTCCAGTAGTTAAATGATGTGATTCAATTAAAATGGTTCTCGTGAGCGGTTTGAAGTATAGACAACATTTACCCCTTCTACTCAAGATTAAACATCAACCCTTCAATATTAGACTGGGACGACAAAAGCTAAGTGTAATCCTTTTAGGAAAAAATGAAAAGTACTTTCATGTGCTCTAAAACACAGTGACACAGGATCATAAAACAGTATATATTGCAAGTTTCTCAGCCATATCCTCTTGGAATCAAACAGATCAATCACAAAAAGCCAACACAACCAAAGAAGACGAGTTGCAAAGGGGGCAAGAGATAGCAACAGCAGTTAGATTTTTTAGCAGTTTGTCCATGCAAATTAAGAAAGAAATAAAATAAGAGCTTTGAAATTAGTAATGTCTCTTTCAGAAACAGCCTACCAACTAATCTTGACCGGTCAGGAGGTACGAGTGGGTGCGAAAACACCCTGACCTTCCCGAGCCCAGGTAGTGAAGAACTAAACCGGGTTCGTTTTCGGGAGATACTTTCAAATAGCAAGAGCAGTTAGATTTTTTAGCAGTTTGTCCATGCAAATTAAGAAAGAATAAAATAAGAGCTTTGAAATTAGTAATGTCTCTTTCAGAAACAGCCTACCAACTAATCTTGACTGGTCAGGAGGTAGGAGTGGGTGCGAAAACACCCTGACCTTCCCGAGCCCAGGTAGTGAAGAACTAAACCGGGTTCGTTTTTGGGAGATACTTTCAAAAATAAATACTCACAAACTGTAACATACCCATTTTTCGGCTTCTTCTGTAAAAATTAAAGTAGAAGCTCAAGGTAAAAGGAATTCACCATCAATGATAAATAGAACAGATAATCAAAGGACTATCAACCAAAAGAAGAATAATGTAAGCGCATCTTACATGATCAAGCAACAATACATCATCTTCTTCTTCCAAGCGTGAAAAATCGATGGCACGTTGACCTGTCACCAGCTCTAAGAGCATAATCCCATAGCCAAAAACATCCGTCCTCTCTGATGACTTTCCAGTTGACAAGTACTCAGGTGCTATGTGCCCCATTGTCCCACGCACCTGTGTGGTCACATTAGTCTTCCTCACATCAACTAACTTTGCTAAGCCAAAATCACCCACAACTGCTTCAAAGTCCTCATCCAATAGAACATTAGCAGCCTTAACATCACGATGGATGATCTTCGGGTTACAATGTTCATGAAGGTACTCTAGTCCACGTGCAGTGCCCAAGGCTATTAGCTTTCTTGTAGGCCAATCTAGAACTGGCTCCCCAGGTTTCAGCTCTGAAAAGAATTTGAAGAAAGCAGAATGTTAAGACACCACAGCAACTCACAGGTAGATGGATACATTGTTTTTTAGCTGAGCCAAAAGACGTAGATAGATTCATTGTAATGGGAGGGATAATGCCAAATGAAATATGCAACGGAAATATGTCTAAGATTAGGATTCTAAAAGATGTTCTAGCATCTGCAAAATTTGCGGTATTTCAACATGTTTGTGTAATTTTCCTCTGTTTGTCTATGGGTAATTTAAATGCCTTAAGATAAGGTTATTTAGGAGTATTGAGATAAAACAGTCTTCTATGCTATACATGTTTGTTTTAGTCAGTTTCCTAGTAAATTATTATTCACTCTGTTCCTCTTTCTATTCTCCGCCTCTAATCACATTTACTCTGTGCGTTCAATTATTCAATTATCAAAAGCAGCAATAATAACGTAAGACAAAACATCAATCTATAATAGCCTAAAGACCTAGGAATACTAATTGGAAATTACCCAAAACAGGCCTTTTGCAAATAGGAAAGTAAATATTCCCAAACACTCTTTAATAATCTGATCTTCATATATTTGAGATTGAACGCATGAAAATTACATGAAAACATCAAAACACCACAATCTTCCGATCATTTAATATATCCTAGATCCATAGTCTTGATAGGCATTAACAGATGTGAGTTTAAGTACAGACAAATGCATTTAACGTGGAAGAGAGAACCCCTTAAAAAGTTGAAGGATGCCTAGAATCACCGGTGAGGAGACCAGCAAAAGACAGTAACAAAAGAGATTTCTACCTCTTAGACGATAAGCAACGCTCAAATTTTGCATGAAAGGATACACCAAAAGTCGCTCTGTTGGTGTAGTACAGAACCCTATCAAGCGTAATAGATTCCTATGTACAGCCACACTTATCATCTCAACCTCACGCTGGAAAGCTGCATCCCCTCCCGGGCTTTCGCAATCAGTTAGTCGTTTCACTGCAACCTTTGTATTATCCGCCAGGACACCTTTGTAAACCTTGCCAAAGCCACCTTGACCAAGAACATTTTTCTCACTGAAGTTGTCTGTGGCAATCTGTAGTTCCCGGTACGCAAATCGTTTAAGTTGCCCAAAGGCGATTCTACGATCAACTTCACCTGCATAAAAAGGACAACCAGAATAGAAAATCTCATGAGCAGATAACAGCTGTGGCCTTTATATGAAAACCAAACTACAAGAATGAAGCTCTACATCGACGGCAGAAGTACATGAAATGAATACTGAAGCGTGCCAAATTCTCTTTCAGAACAAATTTTCTTAAAGCATACTCAAACCAGACTGATTCCATAATCAACCAGATAGGTCACCAGTTGAGCTCATCAAAATTGTAGCAACACAAACGAACAAAATACTGGTTTCCATTGACTCCAACCCACTCAATTCACGCAAAGTCCGAAATTTTATGGATTAATTGTCGATATTGCAACAAGAATGCTACCATTGTGTTAGTCAAAACCTTCTCTATTCAAATTCAATGGATCACAGCGAACTGATTTGAAGTCAACGACAAGAGACCAAGAAGCAAGAAAGAGATATTTAACCTGCAACATCAACAAAGACTTCACGCTTATAGCCTCTATATCTACCCTTGCACACAAAAAACAGCAACCCGCCAATAAGTAGTACACCAAGGAGTCCTCCAATCACCCCAACAATGACGCCTATTTTTGCCTTATTCGAAGAGCCTGCCAATAGATGTCAGAAACAGTTATTATTCCAGAGGTCCCCAACTGTTTTAACTTCAGAGTCAAGTTAAGCCAAGTTACACAATAATTGACAGGACAGGAGTCACTCTACCTGAAGAGCTGTTATCAGATGCACACGGATGATGTGGATCTCCACTACAGTTCAACTTATTCCCTGTAAAGCTGCAATCCAGAGAACCAAAATATGATGAATACTAACGAGGATACGGCTATCCGATTCATCCATTCATATCCTTATTTGTTGAGTATTTGTATATAATATATTCAAACACCAACAAGCCATAGTCAAGTTGTTGTCCCAAATTAACAGAATACCAGTTAGAATCATACTTGTATTTTGGAATTTGAAAGAGCTTTGGAGGGATTTGGCCGCTTAATTGATTTGAATAGAGCTGGCTGTAACAGCAACATAAAGGCGTATCAGACGCAAGAAACAGATATCATAGCAGTGTCTAAAGCTTCATGCATTTTATTCACGTACAGGCTAATCAAGTTATCAAGGTTGGCCAAGGAATCGGGAATCATCCCAGACAGATTGTTATTGTTCAAGCTCCTGAATAGAGTGAAGGTAGTTGGAGGTTAAGCACAGTTACTTCAGAATAGAAATAGAGAACTTAATAATACAAGAAGGCCAGTTGGTACTACTCACAAATATTTAAGATGTTTAAGATTACCGAAGGAAGAGGGTATTCCACCAGTCAAATGGTTATTCTCTAAGTCCAAGTTTGTCAGACTCGATAAGTTTCCAATCTCGTCAGGAATCTTTCCAGTAATGCCATTTCCTTGCAGCGAACTGCGTGTAGCCAAAGCATCCGCATTAAACAACCGCATCAAACCAGGTATACTAACTAGCAAACTAATTAGGGCATTATAAAAGGGATAAGACCCAAGAATAGTGAGATGTTCCATCCATCAAAGATGTTTTCCTGCCACATTCGAACTCCAACCATATATGGATCCCAATGGAATAGGACTTAGAAAGGCCAAATGTAGGGGCGACTTGCATTTTTGCCCCAAAGCACACGAAATTTTCAGATAGAAACCATAGGGCTCCCAAGCAGTTTCATCACTGCACTCTTTCCTTTTTTCTCTTTTTTTTTTTTTGGATGAGTAAGCAAAAAGTTGTATTCAAAGACACCAAGGGGATGTCACCCATGTACAAAAGGAGGCAATCGCAAAATATCATGCCCTCAAGCTCTCCACAGTAATCACATCAACAAAATCCAAAAAAGTAAATTTTGTACCATAACCAAGAAGGCCAGAGCTTGGCTCCAACTATACAAATTACAAAGTTCTCAAGAAAATAAGTTCTTTCCCTAATCTCCACAATATTGATGTATTCAGGGCTGAAGAAGCAACCCTGAAGTCCTAGCAACAATTTACAAAGAATTTGTGAAATGAAAATTTGGAGATATGTGTGTGTGTGTGTGTGTGTGTGTGTGTGTAATTGTATGCGTGCGCGTGTGTGTGTCTATATATAGGAATTGGTGGGATTCCAAATGATACGATTTAAAAAACAACAAGATTCTATATTATAGAAGTATAAACTGAGTGGGTTGGCACATAATATAAGCATCATTCCATGTGACAGATGCAATATAAACGCATTTGCTACAGGGAGATTCATATAGAAAGAAAATGCAAAATAAGGATAGGACATAAACCTACAGTGTCCCTAAGGTGTCCACAGTACCAATTTTGGGTGTAATGAATCCTGAAAATCCCATTGACGATAATGTCCTGCAAACAGACAACAAAACCCATTAAATTTAAAGACTAAAAACAGAGAACAAATCTCAGAACCCACTGTGTGCTTGGTAACATATATTCAGAGGCCTAATTCTAAATAGAAGACAGAAAATCAAAGAAATACTTACACAGAAACAACATTTCTAGTGACTGGGTCGCACATAACATTCGACCAAGTGCACGGATCAACTTGATACGGGTTCCAATCTGTCAGCTGACCAGCTGAAGCATTCAGAGAGGTTTTCAGTGCATAAAGCGCCTGTACTGCAATAGCAAACATCACAAATGAGTAAGGTCAAATGCATACTTGAACATGCAAGAGTATCTGACAGTCACAATTACAGAAAAGATGTTGATAATATCAATTGGCCCTAATGTGCTTGATTAAGTCCTGCAGTCTTAAGGTCAGGAGCCTGATTAGTTGACCAATTGTTCTGCCCTATTCTTGCCTTATAAAGTTAAACAGCACAGGCAAAATGGTCTCGCGTCTTTCAGTTTCATATTCAGATTCAGTATAACTCAGTTTAGCACGATGTCGTAAAAGATTGGGCATTACTTGTAGCCTATGAGTGCGACTTGCTGCATAGTCACACTACCTTTGCAAATAATAGTGTGGGAAAAACTAAGCAAGCATTAATATATATTCTAGTGAGCAAACTTCAGCCATCAACTCAACTCTTAGTGAGCATTACCGGATGCTCCAATGAGCAAACCTCACGGGTACACAATTCCCGTGTACACTGAGGAACATGGTAAAATAACATCTGCACTAACTCAGTCAAACTTAGGCTTCCAGATCGGGACTACCCATAATGAGCAATTAGATCGCAAGTGTTTGAACATTCTTGGTAACTATGAACAGATGGTACCTACCCAGCAAGAAGAAACTGGTCAAACATCAAGTCTAGCAAAATGGGCAATAATTTTTCCTCCCACCCTTGATAATTGATGATTGGGGCAACTCAGAAAACAACAAAGAAATCACAAGATTCAAGACAATTGAAGCTCATCTTTCGTCCTTTAATTGCAGAAAACAGCAGTTGCAGTTGTTCCAGACAAAACAGCGCGATTCTAGGGCTTCGTCTAAAAAAAGAAAACAATAATCAAATCAAATAAAATTAGATGCAGAGAAACAGGCACAGTAGTACCTTGAGAATTGGCAGCAACATCATAAGGCAGCAAAGAAGCAACAGCGACAAGAACAACAAACACAGACTCCATTCTGAATCACAGGAAACCCAGTCTTTCTTACATATGGTATGAATACCAGTCACCCATATTCAACTGAAATAGGGGGTTTCAGGAGTGGAAAACAAGCCTATTATTTATTATAAATAGTTGATGTACAATAATTAAATCGGTTTTAGAGAGAGAAAAAGGGGAAGAGAGTGGGTGGCTGGGTGTGATTTTACCGAGGAAGAGGAGAGATTTGGGAAGAGAAGCTTCTACTTCAGCACTGGGTGGCACTGCTATGCTGGATTTCTCTCTTTATTGCCTGTAAAATGGATTGGAATTTGACCAAGACTCCACAATTATTACACTTTTCTACGCATAACACTCTCTCTGTATTTTCTCTCTCTAAAATTGTGGTTTGGTTTTATTCAGTGAATTTTGCAGAAATGGGTCTGCCGTGAGCAGAAGAGATTATTGTTTTTGTTTATTTATGTCCGCTTTGGCTTCCTCGGGAACTGCGGCTTTGCGACCAACGGTTACACTTACACTTCACACAACGTGAGTGGCCTTCAATCAACGTGGAGGTGGGGTGGCTTGGCTTGGTTCTTATTAGGTCTTGTCTTGTCCTTTCATCACTCACTCCCCGGCTGTGATATGATTTTTTTTTTTTTTAATTGGGTGCCACATAAATCCCTTCCAACAATATGCCACTTTTTTAAATTACTTTTTTCAATCCTTAGCTGAAAAAAACTCAAAACACTGAAGTATAAGACACAAAATTTATCACTAAACTATAAAATTTGCAGATAAATTAAGGATAGTGATGCAATGCTTACTTTCAGCTAAAGTTGTAAGATAACTGATCGGATTAAGATGTTAAGTTTGTTTTCTTCTATCCTTCTTTAAACAATGATTGCATGTGGAGTTCTAGTGATTTTTTAACAATTAATCAGAAATAATAATGGTCACTATTTTATGGGGGAAAAATCTTATGTCTATACTTTAAGATATAACTACAATGATAACTCTTATTACGAGTTTCGTTTTAGTAAGATCCAAAAAATTCAAATGTATGCAACCTTACCACAATAAATATTTCTACTATGTTCATACTTTAAAATGAAACAAATAAATAAAATCATTCAAATTCTTTACATAACTAAGGTTTCCAATAATCAAATTTCATTAGACAATGTGATAATGCCATCATTACTTCAAAATAATTTCAAAAGCTCCAATATCTACAATTTTTTATTTTAATCTAAAATTAGAATTATAATCTCATCAAAGATAATAATCCTACATAGCTTACTCTTTTATTTATTTACTTATTTACTCTAGATATACATGATGATTAAAAAAAATATCTTTAAACTACTGATTAAGTACTCATCTTCAATGTGGAAGATTAAGAGTTTAAATTTCATATGACTTGTAAGATATTCCTCAAATCACTATTACCTTCTAAACTCAACTGATATTGAGCATGATTATCACAGTATATATATATATATATATATATATATATATATATATATATATATATATATATATATATATATATATATATATATATATATATATATATGTTTAGGTACAAAATCTTACAGTTATACCATGACTTTCACAAATAACAACAATATTGCTTGTACTTGATTTACATCAAGAATTTAAAAAGGAATGAAACGCTACTCCTTTATAATCTTTTAATCCAATTGTTATGGCTTCTGAGCTTGATTTCAAACTCTTAATCAATTAAAAAAAAAAAAAAAACCTCGCTGCATGTTCTGCACTATGAGGGAATTATTTGGTACATGACTTATTGAACATATTTCATTGAATCACTTTGCTTGAAATCTCAGTCTGATTTGACATTTAAATGCTAATTTGTTAACGCAGTAAACATGATTTATCCTTAGTTAATTACCCGTTGAACCATCACTACCTTATTTATTTTTCATGTCTACTTTCAAATCTTCTGTACTTCATTTTTTTAATGAAAATAATGCACAAAGATCGATTTATGCAAAAATGAATTCAAGTTTTGATAATAATTTTTAAAGATTTTATTAGTTGAGTTAATTGAAATGACAGTCTCATACCTTTTATTGGAATAGTTATTTTCACTAATAAAGAAAATTCACACCAAAAGAAGGGGGAAAAAAAAAAAAAACGGATGAGGTGACTGTGGCATATAATACTCCTTTTGACTAGGAAACTTTTGTTGACTAGTATGTGTAAAGCCTTTGGTTCAACATTATTACACACAAGAAATTGTAAATATGAAAGCGACATGCGGACAATTGCCACTATGTAGGGCCCCAACTGGCATGTAAAATTGTAACATCCAGAATTCACGTGCCTGCCAGCCTGAGGTAATTTTATGTAGGTATAATATGTGTTAATTTTCTTAAAGAGAAAAAAAGGAAAGAAAAGATGACCACAGTCAACAAGATCATGGTCAACAAGATCATGTAGTTAAGTAGTTGTTAAAGAGGAGTTGACCGGATAGTCAACACTCTACAAGTCCTCCTTAATTCGGGTTTAAATCTGAAGGTATAATTCTATCTTTGTATAATTATATGTGGGAGGTTTATAGGTCTAAATTTTAGTCTGAACTTTGACGTTCCTCTTCTCCTAGTCCGTTTAGATTTATTGAATACTCCTGAGATAGAAATCCAGTAAGCTCGGTCCATTTATCATTGTAAAAAAAAGTAGTTAAGAGTATCTGCAATGCAAAGCTCGCGAGCCAAAAATTTAGCTCAGGATCTAAGCCATACCATGCATTAGTGATCCGTTTCGCTCGTCCTACGGTCCAGCTCACGGCTGTGATCCGCCCCTATACATTTTCTCTCTCTTTTTTTTGCTACCTAAGCTTTTAAAAGTCTAAAACCCAATAATATGATAGTAGTAGGGTCTATAAAATATTATTTTATTTAGTGATTTAAGTTGGTAATCCATAGGATATGAAAAAGAGAGAAAAAGTTAACTTATGAGATAATATAAAGAGTATGGACTTTCACTTATGATCCAAAATTATGAATAACCATTGCATATGCGCTTAATTAACAATGAATGACAATGGTCGTCGTCGGGGCGCCGTCCACTGTTCCACGCCTAAGTTGCAGACTTGCAGTTCAACTTTATTAGGGCCTGTTCTTTTCGTGGGTAAATAGGGTGAGTAAAAGTGTGAAGTAGGTTGAAGTAGCTTGAGGTGGGTTGAGGTAGGTTGAAGTTGGTATTTTTTTTGAGGTGGGTTGAAATAGGTTGAAGTAGGCTGAAGTAGAATGATGTTGGTTGAAGTGGGTTGAAATTGGTATATTTTTTATGTGGTGGGTTGAAGTGGGTTAAAATAATAAGAATGTAACTAATGTGCGATAATTTATGAAGTTATCGAAATTTTGTGAAATTTTTGTTTATTCTTTTTTATTTTTTATTTTTATTTTTCTTATTTTTATATTTTATATTTTCTATTATTTATTTTCTATTTTTTATTTTCTATTTTTTATTTTTTACTTTTTACTTTTTATTTTTTTATTTTTCATTTTTTATTTTTCATTTTTCATTTTTCATTTTTCATTTTTTTATTTTTCATTTTTTATTTTTCATTTTTCTATTTTTCTATTTTGTTATTTTGTCATTTTTTATTTTTTATTTTTTTATTTTTTATTTTTTATTTTTTATTTTTCATTTTTTATTTTTTTATTTTTCATTTTTCATTTTTTATTTTTCATTTTTTATTTTCATTTTTTATTTTTTATTGTTTATTATTTATTTTTTATTTTTTATTTGTAGTTTTTATTTTTATTTTTTAATTTTTATTTCTTATTTCTTGTTTCTTATTTCTTATTTTTTATTTTTTAATTTCTCGGTTTTTATTTTTTATTTTTTTATTTTTTTAATTTATTATTTTGTAATTTATTATTTTTTAATTTTTTATTCAAAAAATAAAAATTAAAATTAAAAAATAAAAAATAAAAAGTAAAAAATAAAACAAACAACATAAAAATAAAAAATAAAAAATAAAAAATAAAAAATAAAAATAAAAAGTAAAAATGAAAAAGAAAAAAGAAAAAAATTAAAAATAAATTAAAAATAAAATTAAAAAATAAAATTAAAAAATAAAAAAGAAAAAATAAAAAAGAAAAAAGAAAAAAGAAAAAAAATAAAAATAAAAATAAAAATAAAAATAAAAATAAAAAATAAAAAATAAAAAATAAAAAATAAAAATAAAAAATAAAAATAAAAATAAAAAAGAATGAACAAAAATTTCACAAAATTTCGATAACTTCATAAATTATCACACATTAGTTTCATTGTCATTATTTTAACCCACTTCAATCCACCACATACAAAATATACCAACTTCAACGCACTTCAACCTACATCAACCCACTTCAATCTAGTTGAATCTATTTTAACTCACCTCAAAAAAAAATACCAACTTCAGCCTACCTCAACCTACCTTAACCTACTTCAACCGACTTTACCCTTTTCCCCACCCAATGTACTCACGAAAACAACAGGCCCTAAATCCCATATGATACTTTACAAATTATTAAAATTATGAAATGAGTGGATTGAAGTTGGTTGAAGTTGGTTGAGGTAGGTTGAAGTGGGTTAAAGTTTATATTTTTTTCAAGTGGATTGAAATAGGTTGAAGTAGGTTGAAGTGGATTGAAGTTGATAAATATGAATTGACTCATGAAAAGAACAGGCCCTTGGTGATTAGTGTTTTGTGGACCCACAATTAGAGGCTTGCCTGCCACCAGCCACCTAGACTCTAATCTGGTTGTCAAAGTTTTTTTTTTTTTGGGGGGGGGGGGGAGTGCAAAGTGGTCAAAGCATTTGAATGTTTTAATAATATTGTACGTGCTTCTCTGACTTTAAAAAAAAAAAAAAAAGATGACATGCTTCTCTTATTTGCCCTGATCTTTTTGGTTTTGATTGGTTCTATTTCTAGAGTACATTTTCTCAAAAGGGAAAAAAAAAAAACCAAACAAATAACCTATTTTTTTCTTTCAAGGATAAAATCCCCTCTTTTTAAAATTTGACTCCCATTTCAAGAGGTATGAGTTGTGTGCGAATGAACCAAATTGGTTGTTCTGTATAATAATAGAAGATAATGAATCTTCTCTAAAGTAAAGTCTATAGCATACACCTGATGTTATATACTCGTGCAAGTCACGTAAGCGAAATATGCATTAATAACTATTCATATGACAAATACACATTAGAAAAAAAAAAAAAATATATATATATATATATATATATATATATATATATATATATATGCCAGTGGAAGTACATAATCCCAGGGGTATATAATAATTTGCCTCTCTAAAGTAAAATAATTGTATATACTTCTTATATTGTTTCTATTACCATACTAACCTTAAAAAAAAGATCAATTTCATAATAAAAATTTAACCAAACTCAGCACTTTTTCACATGTTTTAAATGTGCCCTACAATGTAAGCCCCAACTCATTAGGGCGGTATGCTTTTCAATCAGATTAACAAACAATTAAATCCCTTATTTTCATTCAAACAAAGTAGATTTGAAATACATATTTCTATTGAAAATTTTGGACAAATTTCATCAAACGGATAGCCAGTTGTTTGATGGCCCCTTTCGTTAACATGTTTGTTTTAAAGATTAGTTTTGTAAGTTTCAAGAAGTAAATGTAAAAATCGTATAAATTAATTTTGGTTATGTTTTTTAACTTATCATCAACATTCAGTATTGACCAACACTTATCAGCACTTAACCATAATTTTTGCTCACAATTTTAGTTTTAGTACTAATCAATAATCATGAACGCCGCTCAGCAATAAGTTATTTATTGATCAGTTGAAAAGAATAAGAATTTTGTACAACAGTCCACCATCTCCCTTGCACATGAGATATTTCACTTCTAGGTAGTCTTAATAAAATTAACCCGCAGTCCGCAACTTTAATCAATACCTAAAATAGGTGATAATTGAAATTGACTTTAGTTAAAGCAATCCAATCTAAACTTCTCTATAGAATTTGCTAACAAATTTACTAAATTGAATATCAGTTTATCCAAGTTTGATCCAAATTAAAATTGAACCATCAACAAATCTAAATTGAAACAGCATCGAACCGAAAATAACCCCACCTATAACGATTGGAGTATTGTATTGGGTCTATTCTAAGCACGTGTTACGTGGAGTGTCGACAACCCGAATGTGACAAGTAAATCTCATTGGGGATTCATTTTCAGTTCATTCAGATTTTGATGTGCAGGCCTCAGCCCAGTCCAGTTACGTTAGCAGCCAGAAATATTGGGCTGCAGCCCATCAGGGCAGTAGCACATGGACCGGTGCCCGCGACCCCTCTCTCTCTCTCTCTCTTTGTAGAGAGAGTGCACATTTTAAATTTTAAAATGTTGTCGGTGTCAAGAGACAACTCTATAATTGTTCTCGTGGACTAGTAGTTGGACTTTCCCCCTCCCCCGTGGCTCCCATCCCCAAGGTTGTTGAACTCTCCACCAAATTAAACACTGGTTGTTGTAGCCCAACTTAAATTAGACCTTCCTCTTGCAAATTTTCCCAAATTTTTAATAGGACCATTTTTTTTTTTCCTTGATCATAATCTTTTATACATAAAATGACACAAAGATCAATAAAATGGGATTAAACATAACTATTTAATAGCAATTATTAAAATTTTTAATATATAACAAACTATAAGGGCTGTTTGATGAGATAAAATGAAATAAAATTTGAATCCTTAAGTATCAAATTCTACTCTTTTGTATTTGCTAAGCATTTTAAGGGGATTCAAGTTGCCAACCTGTTGGAATTATTATTATTATTATTATTATTATTATTATTATTATTATTATTATTATTAATTAATTAATTAATTAATAATATTAATAATAATTATTACTGTTAATTATTATTAATTATTATTATTAATTAATTACTATGACTATGATTGTTAATATTAATAAGAATCATTGTTGTAATCATTATTATTAATTATAATTACTAATAATTTTTGTAATTATTAATAATTATTTAATAATAATTATTATTAATTATTAATTATTAATATTAATAGTAATCATAATTATTATTATTATTATTATTATTATTATTATTATTATTATTATTATTATTATTATTACTACTACTACTGCTGCTGCTGCTGCTACTATTATTACTATTAATAAATATTAATCATTACTCATTATTATTCTTTTCAGAATAAAATGAATCTGATTCCATTCCATAATCTATATTCAAACAACAAGGATTGAAATTTGATTCCATTTATTTTCTCTCCAAACACATGAGTATAGGATTCAAATTCATCATTCATCCCTCAGGGATCATTCATTAATTCTATCTCATTCCATCTTTAGACACTAAATAGGGCCTAAATATCTATTATATTTTTAATAATAAATCCACAAGTATAGGTCTGAGTGTTTGATACTTATCTCTTTTAAATAAAATTTAAAGTTTTAACTTTTTATAAATAGAGAAAATTTTATATGAAATAACTCTACAACAACAAAAACAACAACAACTCCCAGTGTGGATCCCGCTTTCGCGGGGTCTTAGGAGATCTAGTTGTAAGTAACTTTACCTCTACCGGCATTCCTACCCGTAGAGAGGTTGATTTCAAGAGACCTACAAAAAATTTTGTTCAAATATAACTCTACCTTTATGAAATATGGATCAATTAATCAACAGTAAATCGATTTTAATAATAGCAGAATTAAACGCCAAAAACCTAAATAAATGTATCCGAAAAAGTAAGACTTTTTTAAAAAGAAATTCAACACAAACTAAAACAAATTTTTTTTGATAGCACAACTCGGGGGAAAAAAAAAGTTGCCAATTTGAATTGTATAGTTTATGCATAGGGCCCGATACATGACCCTGAACCAGTTAATTATTTAACCTTTTTGAAAGACAATGGCATGTACAGAAAATTTAATACCATACATGTCATCCTTTAATTGGCAACCACAAATATTCTTTCCTGTGTCTTGCGACTTGCAATTTGGCATGTCATGCCTCATCAGCTTCCTCTCTCTCTCCCCCCCGACGACCATTGTAGATCACCAGAAATTCCCGGCTTTAACAAGCTCACCTCTCAAATTGACACTACAATAATTGCATAAATCTACAGAAATCAACTTTGATTCCTTTGCCTACTCTCTCTCCCCTAATCTCAGTATACCTTTTATGCTTGGTTACGTTGTACTTTTCTTCCCTTTCCCCTTGTATTAGTTTGAAGCAACTCAATTAGCTACTAGTACTACCAAAGAAATCAAGTTGGACCAACCCAAAACCATTCAAAATGGCCAAGTGCTTCAGCTTCACAGCCACCAGGGACACATGCTACCGCTACTCGTTCGAGACGACAGGTCTCAAATCAGTGACGAAGGAATTGGGCGAGGGAACAACAATGCATTGCTGGGCACCAAAGAAGCACAGACCCACCAAACCAACCATCGTCCTTCTTCACGGGTTCGGAGCCAACGCTATGTGGCAATGGGACTACTACATCACACATCTCATCTCCAGGTTCAACGTCTATGTCCCCGACCTCGTCTTCTTTGGTGACTCCTTCACGACTCGCCCCGATCGGACCGAGTCGTTCCAGGCTCAGTGCGTTATGAAGATGATGGAGGACGGGTTCGGAGTGGCGACTCCGATGAGCGTCGCCGGTGTTAGCTACGGCGGCTTTGTGGCGTACAGCATGGCGGCCCAGTTCCCGGAGAAGGTGGAGAAGGTGGTGCTGATTTGCGCCGGAGTTTGTTTGGAGGATAAGGATATGGAGGATGGCCTCTTCAAGGTGGCCAATCTGGACGATGCGGCGGAGCTTTTGATTCCTAAGTCGCCGGAGAAATTGAGGGAGTTGATGAAGTTGTCGTTCTATAAGTACAGGCCTCGGGATCGGATTCCTTCTTGTTTTCTTGCTGATTACATTCAAGTAAGTCGTAATTGCTTTGGATTTTTACAATCTTTGAAATTGGGGTTGGGTTAGGTATATCTTGTGTTCTGAATTCTGGGTTTGATTCATCTTTGATTGATTCAATGCAATTGGTTTTGCTGCGCCCACTTTGATCTTGAATTTAGATGTAAAATGCGTTCTTAGATGTTTGTCTATGTGCTTGATTGTTAACGATAGAATCTGAAAATCAGTTATTGTTATATTAAAATAAAAATAAAAATAAAAACCGCATGTACTTTCTGGAAGATAGCAAATACAAGCTTGAAAAATGTATACATATTTGCACAACTGCACAAGGGTCAGGCTTCCTAGACAAATCCAGGCAGCAATAACATTGGTGAACTATAAATTGACATTCGTGCATGATTCCATTTCATATATGCTATACAACTTTGATTATGCTCAGACTAGATGTGCCATTAATTAGAGATGCCAATATTCCACAACTTTTATGGTACGTGGGAAAATATGTGTTGGACAATGGATAAAGTTGGTTAAGATTGGTAGAAGTGGTTGAAGTAGGTTGAAATGGGTATTTTTTTTGTTGAAGTGGGTTGAAGTGGATTGAAATAGGTTGAAGTAGGTTGGATTTTTTTGGTATAATAGGTAGGTTAAAATAGTGGGAAGTATGTTGAAGTTGGTTGAAGTGGGTTGAAGTTGGTTGAAGTTGGTAAATTGAGATTTACCAACGAAAAAAACAGGGCCGTAGTTTGGTTTAGACATTTCGCGAAGCACCTAGTAGGCAAATATTGGTTTAAAATAAGAGGGGAAAAGTAAGAGTTGGTGACTTGGTTGGTTGAGAAGTGTCGACTCAACTTTCTTCACAAAAGCATGCCAATTTCCAGAGTTCATACTCCAACAAAGTCCAAACCTTGTGAAGTCCTTGCATAATATAATGAATATTTCTAAGTAATTTTTTCCCTTACAGATATATTATCAAACATTCTGTACATCGTGTTGAGTGCTTTTTCCAGTCTCATAGGCTGCTTTCTCACTAGCAGTGTTAATATTATTTCACCCGTATTAACTCATGAGTTAAATTACCTAACCTTGATTAATTTCTTTTACTTAAAGATTTCAAAGGAACCAAATTGCTTCTTCAATTCTTGCTGCATTGTTCAGGTTATGTGTGCGGAATATCGAGAGGAGAAAAAACAACTCATTGAAGCCTTACAGAAAGACAGGAAACTCGCAAATCTTCCCAAGATTAGTCAGGTATATATATGCATACACATGATGACAGTCTTTCTATATACATATGATGATAGTCTTTCTATATGCTGCTTTTCTATCCTCTCATCCAAGCTCATCACGTAATTGCAGCCCACATTGATTATATGGGGAGAAAACGATCAAGTGTTTCCTCTAGAGCTTGCCCACAGGTTAAAAAGGTCTGACTAAATTCAGAATGATACATACCATATCTTTGTGAGTGTATTCTGGTTCTGCGTTTATGCTTAATTGGTTTTTAATTTTTTTTTTTTTGGGTTCGTTGTTTAGGCACATAGGCGAAACTGCACAGCTGGTGATTGTCGAGAAAGCAGGGCACGCGATAAATATAGAAAAGCCAAAGCAGCTGTGCAAGCTTATGAAGTCCTTTTTCATGGATCAGCCACTTCCACAATCTGCAAGTAATGGCAATGATAAAAGTAATGTGAATTAGAAGATGATAAAAGTAATGTGAATTAGAAGATTTGATCTGTTGTAGGATTGCTACAGATGAAATCATCCTGAGATGGATTTGTAATTACGATATGCATTGTGATTTATGCGGATGCGTATGTATTTTTTTTCACGGCGCATGGACAAATCCTACATGCAGTTTGTTTGCCTTATAATGAAAGAGTTCTTTTGGAACAATTATAGGACCATGCTTGCTCGATTATGGCGTCTGAATTCTTGCTATTGTTTCTCCCTCCATGTCAGAGCTTCTTCCTGAAGTGATCCCTTCCAATTTTCAAATCCTAACCAGTTGGTATTCTCTGTCAAGTTTTCAAAGACCCCCATCCCCCTTTCTTCCCCCCCCCACCCCCCCGGCCCCCAACCCCCCAAAAAACAAAAAAAGTTAAAGAGAGTGTCTTTCCCCATTCTCTTTTAGCGATGAGCAATGGAAATAGAAGAGCCGCAAAAACGAAAGAGCTTTAAAAGAATCCGACCTGCCGGATTCGAACCAGCGACCTAAGGATGGCTGATAGGATATTCCTACTACAGTCCTCCGCTCTGCCAACTGAGCTAAGGTCGGTTACTGGTTGTCGAGCTTCGCTAAAAACTTTAACTAATAAGCAGGCTTTTTGAAATTTTTAAAAATTTTTTTTGTAACAATTTTTTAGAATAGAAACGACAAAAGCAGAAAAAATTTCAATAAAATTGAGAAATCTTACAGCTTTTCTGCCGTTGCGTGACACTTCACAAGGTAGAAGGCTAGAAGAGAGGAAGTTTTCGTCATGATAATTTTGTTTTGACATCTTATAGCGATATTTGATTCAATTCATGTCCCAAAAAAAAAAAAAAAGAGATTCAATTAAATTCAATCATGATTATAAATGCTATGTAAGTCTTTGTTAATAAAATCTCCGTTTTCTGTCAAAAGAATGTTTTTAATACTAACAAATAACAATGAAAATATGAAATTACGTGACTGTGTGAGCCAATTCTCAATTGTCAGCTAGGGGTGGCAATTTCACTCGCACCCGATGAATATCCATTTTACCAGACCCGATAAAGCGGGTGAAAATCCGAAATATATGGAGCATGGATGATGGTTTGACGGATTGGATTGGATCCGGGTGATGCCCCATCCGACGCGTCACTTGATCCATCATCCACTTCGTCATCCACTTGTTTATCTCCTATTTGCAATTAGTTTACGTCTTATTTTTGACCTTTAAATTTTACTCATTTTTTAGACAATTATATTGTTAATTCTATGATTTTCATCAAAACTAATGTGATGAATATGATATTTATTTGTTCTTTATACCTAAAATATCTTTTTTAACCTTTTCAAAAGGCGAAACTTACTTTTTTTTATAAATTTGTTAACATATTACATATAAACTTTCATCACCCGTTTACAATCCGATCCACCCGTTTTCACGTGCGGATGGTGGATAGATGGATTGGATTGGATTTTTACAGATGATAGGTAGATTGGATGAAGCGGATTAAAACGGATGATGGATGCGGGCGATGGTTCATCCGATCCAAACCCGATCCATTGCCACTCAGCACTACAAAATATGAGGTCAATGTATCAATAAATGAATGCAAAGGAAAGAAGCCAGCCATGCAGACATGCAAAACGTCAAGACCGAATCACTACGACTTGGATTTCCTCTTTCATCCAATGTGAAGATCAATGGATTATTGATTCATTAGATTCAACCAGGGACAGTGTCCTGTGAACCAAAGTTCTTTCCACTAAACTTCATTTTCGCCATGGTTGAAATGGGGAGATGAACTGCAGGTGAACGAGATGATGAAATGAAATCAAAGAATGCTCATTGAATTAGTGCTATATACTTCTCTTACATCAGCACATCACATTGTACAGCACACAAACTGTAACATTATTATGGTTCTCACGAAACTATCTGAAATTCTCCAGTTTCATTCTCAACGGAGGATCTCAGTTATAGACAGCTGTATCCCCGTAATTTTTGGGGCTAATCTCCTATTCCTTCCAAAAAATTAATACTGTTACACTATGTTTGCAAGGTGGTTGGGACACCCAAGACAAGACAGTTCTCACTTCTTGGTTCTTCTATATATGACTCTGATCCTTAAGTAATGATCGTGACATTATAGGGCTTGAATGTGGGATTAAGATGAATGCTTAAACTTGTCCACCGGAAATGTCTTCTGGCAAATCAGTATCTTCTCATCACTGTTTGCTTCTATGTCTAAGAGCCGGGCATCCCATTTCAATCTTGTTGCAAGAACTCTGGCTGATTCAATGGTTGTAGGTGTGTCACGGAATACAGCCCAACCCTGATCATTGAAAAATCCGAAACTGAGTAGTTGCATTGATCTTGAAAGAAGAATATAAAGCAAGAAGAATCATTAGCCGAGCCAATCCAAACCATCATCCCGAAGTCCCACTTACAGCAAGGTTTTTTTTTTTTTTTTTTGGGGGGGGGGGGGGGGGGAGCACTAATCAATTAACTTGTAATTAAATGGCAAAGAGGCCACATTCAATGGACCCTGACTTTGAAAGACATTGACCACTTGCTACTTCATGACAAAAGAAGCTAATGACAATTTAGTGGCACTTTTTCTTCAAAGAAAAGGAAAAAAACATTAAACAGATCCAGTCCTAAGGTAATTGCCCAATACAAAAATCTTCAACGCTAAGAACAATGCAAAAATTTAGAGTTTGTCTGAAGATGAAACCTACCTCTGGTCGGAGTAATCGATCTATTTCAAGGAAAAGATCAAGCATCGTACACTTTGGTCGCTGACTAGTCTCAAGTGACAGCAATCTATCAGCATGCACCATATCATAGGTTCTCGGATATGACGGGAAAGCTTCACACCTGAAAGAAAGGATAATTAGAATTAATGAACAGAAAATATGAGTTTAAAGTTTTAATTTGCATATCCAAAATATTGGAGCAAAAGATTTAGTGATTACCAATTATGTGATGTGCCAATAAAACCTCGGTCTAGGATTAAGGGCAGTGTATCGGGTGCAGTTGTAGGAACAACATTCATGACCCATACATTTTTCCCAGCTTCCAGTAAGGCATGATTAAACCCGCCAAACTGAGCATTCATGTCCAGCACATTTCTGAGCATATTGAAAGGTGGGGAAGGATCCTCGTCACCAGGCCTCTTTGGATGATCAGAGAATATCAGGGGTGACAAAAGAGACCAATAGTCCTGAACTGCCGACTTCCATTTCAAGGAATCCACAGAAAACAGTTCTTCAGAGACACCTAATGTTTCATATCCGAAACACCCTCAGATAGATGAACCAAACTACGGCATTCACACAATGACTGTATTCTGAAAGAAACCAGTTGAAGTCACATAACATAGAAGAGTACCATAGATTTTAAGCTCGCTTGAATTTACGGTTGCTCTAGAGGGCCAAAGAGAGCGCTGTTCAATAGGTATCCATCTTTGGCTGTGAGTTCCACCTATGCATAGATGTAGGGGCTGATAATATGGAGTTTCAACATCAGAACCCTTCTTACAAACAGGAAGGCTTGAGCTGTCCTTCCTGGATAGCAGAAGCCAACAACAAGAAGGGTTAGCAACAGTTTTGATTGTTCTGTAAAAAATTGCACCTCGTCAAGAAAGAAATCATACCGCAAATCATAGCATCCTTTTTTGGCAGACTTTTTCCAGATAACAGTGCCTTCTTGTTGTGACAACATATCCCAGCAGAGATTTTCAGCAAACTGTTGTACAAGCTGCCATCTCTTTTGGTTATCTTTGTCCTCAAGTGACCGGCGTACACTAGCAAGGGGAGAAGTCCAGACAAAATACCCGCCCGGCTTTAGAAGTCTATCGGCTTCAGCCAAGTAAATCCCATCTGACATAAAAGAGCATGTTGATATTATTATGAATCTCTGAGGTTCTAGTTCCCTCTCATTCAGTTAAATGTTTTCCTTTATTTTTATCCTCTTGCCTTTTTTTTTTTGGGGGGGGGGGTTGTTAGGGGGACTTAGTGAGATAAATAGATAGCAGTTGTACCTTTCTGATCCCAATCAATACCACAGCGAGAACAATGCAACATGTCGAAGGAAAGAGATGAAAATGGCAACCGCTTTGAACCGAAGGAAGCAATCATCGCAGGTAGACCTCTTTCAAGTGTTAACTGAACTTGACTACCTGAGGGTTCATAATCCGCGATACACATTGTCAACATATTTCCTGAGACTAGATGAGCACCAAAACTACCATAGCCACATCCAATGTCCAAAACAGTTCTTATCTGAAAAATAAAATCACAGGAGCAGCAGCAAATTAATCAGCAAGTCAAGACATGTGCTTGACTCATTAAAAACAGGCAATAAGAACTGGGCAAAAAGTGATTGACGAACTGGTGCGCAGTCCCTATCTATAACCATCACGGTTGAGATGACAGCTTGGCCAAATGGTCTATGGTAGATCCGGTTTGGTGAATGGGTAAAAACAATTCCCTCCCCTCCCCCCTGCCCCGCCCCCCAAAAAAAGAAGCAACCCATCCATGCATATATGGAACCTATTGGTTTTTCCTCTTTTTTTTTTTTTTTTTTAAAAGAATATCAAGAACAATACAAGCTATAATATCTAGGGTTGCCAGAAAAAGATTTGACCCAAAGTATGTTGCTACTGGAAACACAAGGGGGAGAATAACAACTAGCACAGGTTTGCTGAGCACATTCTTTTCTACACGTCAAAATGAAGTGAAGACTCATACATCAGATATCACATAGGCATCAGTGAAACTCTAGAATGAAAGAGAACAGCCCTAACAGAAAGATTTAGAAAACAATAAATCCAAAAAATCATGTTCCACTTCTTCTTGGTCAAGGTATATAGCTTGTATGAGTTCCTGTAATCTTCTTAATTAAGTCACTCCAAGCATAAAGCTCTAAGTCAATGTTTGGTTGAATGTAATGTACTGCAATCAGCCTTGTAATGATGGTTACATAGTAATCATAATTACAAGGTAGTTGTTATTTGCAATATTCTTTGACCACCAAACAAGATGATGGAAACAAAATCACAAGCTTATTTGCATTACAATGTTGTTTACATCTAATCAAAAATTACCCAATAGATAATAGCAAAGAAATCAAATCAATTGGCTCTTGTGCCTCTCTGCAAAAGCTTCCCCATTTTTTCCGTTTGTTCTGTCTTTTTTTGGGGGGGGGGGGGGTTATTGGAGGGGATATGGTTGCACTTACCCCCGCCTGATTGAATTCAGATGCACTTCTGAGACCAATCATGTCTGCAATTTGATGTGAGTAGTCCTCAACCCCATCAAACATAAGGGAGTCTGAGCGGAAAGATATCTGATCTTCCTCCAACATCATCAATCTGCAAACACAGATTTAGGGCATAACTACTTTTTGTTCAAGCACAGAGCCCACGAAGCCAGCCAGAACTAAAGCATACAAATATCCTCACCAACCTCTTTGTCAAGGCTCCAGAGCTGAGAACCTCCTGAGCAGAAATCTTGACATTAGAGTACCAAATCACATCTCTACCAGCAGGCCACCTCAAAGGCAACCTGTAATTCTCTGGTGGAAGGACCAAGCAATTCAACCTCGAACCACGATCACATCGATGAACCAATTGGGAACCCTCAGCAGTATCAGAAGTGTTAAAACATGGCACATAGTTTTCATATTCCTGAGGGCAAAACTCTACTTCTTGCAGCCTAGAGGCACCGAAGGCAAGTTCTTGAATATCCGAAAGATCGGAAATGAGCTGCTTTTGTAGCGACCAATACCCATGGAGGAGGAAATAATTTGATGATGGCTTCGAGACGGAAAACATCCATCTTAGGGACCCAAAAAGTGAAAAGAATGCTATTGCCGCCAATGCAAGCTTAAGGATCCCAACGAGAAAGCTACAATATCCTCTACCAACCCCAAACCAATGATAGTCACCGCTCAATTTAGCAGATGAGTTTGGGAGGATCAAATCAGCACTATTGCAAAAGCATTGAGAGATGTGGTCAGAACAAGAACTACCCTTTTCCATGTCTTTCTTTCTTCTGAGTTCATTCTTTGAATCATTATCAAAATGTTCACCCTCCCATAGTCTTCCACTTGATCCAGCTCGATTATGGGGCCTCACCATTGTTTACGGTCCTGGGCACAACCAAATTCATGAATTAAGTACCCAACCCCCAACTCTCATCGATTACAATCCAAGACACACACAAAAACACCTCCAAAAGCCTCAAACAAACTGTAAATTGTCAAATTTTCATACAGGTATAAAAATTTGGATCCAGAAGCAAACAAATAAGATTCTGGGATCAATCAGGAAATGCTTGAACCCCATTTATATATATATATTTTTTTTAAAAAAAATCCCACTCTGTCCTTTTCCCCATCCTCGTTCCAGAATACCCGATTTGCAGCAAGAACAACAGGTGCCAAGTAAACTGATTAAGTACACTCAAACCCACTATCCAATATGCTAAAATCCGAACAGATAGATCGAAACCCACAATAAATTTTGACAGATCAATCAAATTAGCAGAGTAAAGGAAGTAGTAGATATGAACAGATGTCTAAAGCTATCAAAGATCTTAGCTTTAACTCTGCTCAGATCAAATATGATTATAAGAAACTAAAGGTTAAAGAAGAAGACGATCATGAAAGGTACCTTGTTAAAGACTGAGTAAGCTCAGACTCTGTGAACAGCAGAGGTGGAGTTCTGCACAGGCATAACCCAATCTGGACTCCAAAATCTCTGTAGTGTCTCCCACTACTCTTCTACTACACTGCCGTCGTTCTCCTTTAACTTCGCTCCTTTTTTCATTTTTATTCTCTCTCTCTCTCTCTCTCTCTCTCTGGGTCTCGTTCCTTTAATTTCCTCCTGTTCTCTGGGTTTAGACAGCAACACAGTGGACTGGCCATTTATTTTTCATTCATTTTACTCGGAAAGGATCATCCCTCCATTAATCCAGTTGGCAACTGAAAAATTGGAATGGGCCACCATATTCTTCTCTCCACCCTTTATTTGTTCATTTATTTATTTTAGGTTAAACATTAAATGCATGTAAAGTTAGATAACATGTCGGTGTAAGTTAACCTATTTAATATATGGATCAATTTTATATCAGTCTTACAAATAATTTAGATTTACTTAAAATTAAAAAATAACATATTTTCAAATTAAACGATCAAATCGTGTGAACTTTGGATCAAAATCAGCTCGGTTTGTGTCAGTTTCAGGTTTCCCTTAGTAACTTCACGTCAGGTTTAGATCGAGTTATCGTGTCGGATCAGACTTTTCCAACTCTAACGGCCTATTCTTTTCGTTGGTCAATTCTAAAATACCAACCTCAACCTACTTCAACCTACTTCAACCCACATCAACCTACTTCAACTCACTTCTACTATTTTAACCAAGTTCAATTTATCACATAAAAAAATTCAACCCACGTCTACCTATTTCAACCTACAACCTACCTCAACCTACTTTGATCTATTTTACCTTTTTACCCACTCAAATTTACCCCCCAAAAAAAAAACAAGCCCTAAATGTATGTGTAATTTGTGTATTGGCTTAGACTCAACAGGTTTACCCTTAATGTGATGTCTGATTGAATATAATGTAACATAATCAACCTTGTCATACAATTATAATTATATAATTTGTGATAATCATAATTACAGGTTCGCTATTATTTACAATACTTTCTTACAACCAAACAAGATAATGAAAATACAATTATAAACTTGTTTGTATTACATATCCATTTATATTCAACCAAATATTACCTAAATATATATGTGTCATTTGAATTCGAATTACCGTGTAATCTGCTTGTAGAATTAGGGGGTATTTCGTGATGAGTCGTACTTGTTCCCTCATGCTTTACAGTTTAGAGGTGTCTCGGTTTCCTTTATTGCTTTTCCGTAGCACCATACTTGTACTACTTTCATTACATATTTATTTTATTTTCGATCCAAACTCTAATTTCTTTTTGGGTAATCCAACACTTATCAACATGAAAAGATAGAAGCAAAACATATAATCTTTGGTCAATTTTACATGAGCAAAACATCTCCTTCAACTTTTCCATAGTTTGCAAAAGAGGATGTGGAGTAACTTGATCAATTTGATGGTGGGAAGGTGAACGACTAGCGAATTGAGGACCATGATGATGTTAACGACTGTGACAATTATGGATATATTGTTCAAGAAAGCAATGTCGGTGATGACAATTAACAAGATGCAGTTCCAGAGTCTCCATCTCAAGTCTCCTCCAACAAAATAGTAACATATGCTACTGAAATTAGTGCCACCTAACTCAAGGATCAAGTAGAGGCAGAGATTGAGTAACTTAAGTCTTCATTTAGAAACTACCCATAAGATTAGGAAGATGATGCAATCCAAGAAAGTAAATGTGGAGAAATGGGGCAATCATTTAGTAGAGCCATGGATGGTTGAATATAGCTAGTTGGAAAGGTGCAACTTAGGTGGCTAATATTGTTAGAGTATAAATCCATTCCTGAGTTTTCAACCATCAACTTAAATTTTGGTTGAGTTGGTTCTTAAATATGGTATCAGAGTCTTTCTAAACGAGATGTTTCGAGTTCGAATCACAGCAACCCCAATATTAATTACGCAAGATATAGAGAGGTTTTTGCAGCATCCACACTTCAAACGCAGAAGGTATTCATGTGAACTTATTCCCTGGACCATCAGCCATCAGTTTAGACTTTTAGTTGAGTTAGTTCTTGAGCAAATATTGACAATGGAAAGAACACGAAGAGAAAGCCGGCAAACGCCAAGAAGAAAGCTAACAAAGTGATTGTGAAGCAAAAGGGCAATCAAACCAGTGCTGATTCTTTATTGCAAGAAGCTCGTCATGTCCGGAAGGTAGGCTTGTGAAGTGACTAGTAGTTGCTTATGATGGAGGTAAACTGTTTATTTTGTTTTGGTACGCGTTGGTTGCCCCATTGATTTTTTTTTAACTTCTTTGGTCTTATGTTCTCTTCTTAGGTAGTTTTTAAGTTATACATGTGTTGTGTTTTATTCTAGGAGGTGTTGGAAATCATTCTGGGCAATTTCATGTCCAATGCATTGAAAATGTTGTAAATTTTTACTGCAATCATCGAGGATTCGAAATAGCCTATTATATATCATTTTTTAATATAACTTCTCCAAAACTTACTAATGATTAAGAAAGTAAAAAAGAAAAAAAAAGAGACAATTGAATCCATTTATTTGACAGCAAGTCTCAAATATTTATCCATTTAGACTACTTTTAAACCTCATAATTAACGGAATTAAATATCCAAGATTCGAATTTGAATTTCACGTTATATTAAAGTGTTCAAGGCTGTTTTCTCTGCTCACCATAACTCAGTGTATAGGATCATGTGCTTTGCAGTTTGCAATGATGTCCATGGTCAGGTCACATGCTGATCTCTCCGCAGTAGACTTAATTTCGAAGCAAACACTAACGCGAAAACAAGGCCAAAGCAAAAGTCTCAAAAAAAAAAAAAAAAACAAATGGGGTGAGAGGGGCTCGAACTCTCGACCCCACGATTACTCAGAAGCTATGACACCGACGCGCTAGCCAACTGCTCCACCACCCCGTTGTTGGCTGTCGTCCGCATCTAGTTTATATGTTACTCTGTACTAAATCCCATTGTGGTTGTTTTCCTTGCTTTTCTGATGACTCCTTAGATGCATCTTTGCTAATGTTAACCAATTCTTAAAAATATGAGGGGCACAACACGCACTAAGCTATATTGGAACATTCTTAATAAAAACAGCAAGCAAATACATTAAAATAAAATTATAAAAATATAAAAGAAAAACATAATATATAAATCGATACTTTACTTAATGTCAATTTTTTGATAGTGATATAGATGAATAGGTTTCGAGAAGCTCCTTAACAAACTTCTCAAAATTGACAAAAGAAGACCCTCCAAAACGGGTAGCCTTCTCAGCCTTTTCCTTCCATTCCAAAGCTCTCCTCCTCATGTTCTCCCCTCTCTCAGTATCCATCACTTGTCTAATCATCCTCTCAACCTCCTCCCTCCTCACCTCCTTACTCACCTCCACCCCAACCCCCCACTCCTCCTCGCGACATGCGTACCGGCAGTTAGTCTGCTGCTCCGCAAAGTACGGCCAGCATATCACCGGAACCCCGCCCAAACATACACCCTCCAACATGGAATTCCACCCACAATGCGTCACGAATACCCCAACAGAAGGGTGACTCACCACTTCCTCCTGTGGGCACCACGCCACCACCAATCCCCTGCTTCGCGTCTCATCGATGAAACCCTGAGGCAGGGACCCTGATTCGCCCATCACCACGTCAGGGCGTAGGACCCACAAGAAAGGATGATTACTATTCGCCAGGCCCCATGCAAATTCTACCAGATTATCTTGTGACGTCACCGTCACACAGCCGTAGTTGACGTAGGCAACTGAGTTGGGCCCCCATTGGGCCAGCCATTGTAGGCATTCGGTGTCGTCTTTCCACAGGCTGGGCCTGAAGGACTTCAGTGGGCCGCTGGGTACGAGCTGGTTCACCAGCGAAGCAATTGGACCGATGGTGTAGATGGGCTTAGGGAAGACGAGCTCGATCGATGCCAGGACTTGGTGCTCCAGGGAGTCGAATGTGTTGAATATGATGGCGGAGGCTTTGAGGCCGTCTTGGAGTTGATCTTTGAGGAAGTTGAAGAGGATGTCGTCTGAGCTTGTGATTCTCATGAGAGAGGGAAGGTCCCTTAGGCGGATGTTGTTCATGCCTGGTATCCAGTCTACTGCTGTGTCTAATGTTCCATCCACTTCATACTTATCATCTGCACCAAACAAACAGGAAAAAAAAATCAAGCTGGACAACAAAGTTATTCAATTATTGGAGTACTCTTGTTTGTATTCGACTATAAACTATGTGTTTTTTTTAAAAAAAAAATTCCACTTCAATGTGTAATTTTGACGATCAGTGAAAGATAGTATTACAAATTGACATGAGATCATTAAAAAATATTTGCAAAAAGTTCCTAAAATTTTAAACATGTATGACACTGATCTAATCCCAAGAACTCGGAAGTAAGACATTTTCTTACAAAGTCTTGAAACTTGCCACCAATTAGTGAGCCACTAAGTAGACTAACCTTTGAAGGGAACAATTCCCCTTCTAATGAGCTCAGGGTACTGAAGATAACCCATGAAACCACAGGCCGAGGCCGTCCAAAACTGAACCGCAGGCACCCCAATCTCTTGGGCCGCTCTAATGGCACCACTCATGACTCCATCCGCCACGACACACGTGACCGGAGGAACACCCTTGGCTAACCGGAGCCTCTCCAACACCTTCCTTAAAGCAGGCAGGGTGCTCTGCTGCAGGGCGTAGCAAAGTGCCGGTGGGTCCTGGGTAGCATCGCGATCAGACGGTGGTAGTCCCTCCGGCATGGTCTCAAATTGAAAATCAGGGAAGCCCCGGGCCCACTCCGATGAGCCCTTGGCCCTGATGAGACGGCTGTGGTTGAACTCCGTGTTGATGAAGGTGATGAAGAGGCCTTTAGAGTGGAGAAGCTTGGCTAGCTGCATCATCGGGTTTACGTGGCCTTGAGCTGGGAAGGTTACACATACTGCATGGGGCTTCATCATCTGATGATCATCGTTACTTGAAGAACCCATCTGATCTTAATTTTCTCAGCTTAGATTGACTATCGGCAAATCTACTGCTGAATAGTAACTCTTATGGAAGCAAGAACATTAACTGGCTTAGCGGAAGACGCGACTAGGGTAGTTCTACTTCACTATGGATATCCACCCCGTATGGACATATTTATATGCACAATTCTTTTCGGGTAAGTAAAATGACCCTCATACTACTACAAATAAATACTACTAAGGTTATTTCTTTAAGTTATATTATTGATTTTTACAGCTCTGAAGTTTAGATTATTATATTTAAAAAATTCTAAGTATTTACTATGGAGCTTCTAACTTCCTAACATGGTAATGGTTTTTATTATATTTTTTGGTTCGTTTTGTGGAGAGTGAGTTAATATTGTATTGTGCACTAGAGATTATTATATTCATGATTAAATTAACTGAAAATTTAAGTTGATGATCGAGGATCCAACAAATATTTTTTGTGTGCTCTAGTAATAATAATAATAATAATAATAATAATAATAATAATTAGAGCTCTATATATTTGGCCTAGGTATTTAATTGTTCCATCACCAGACATGTGGTAGTTAGTCAAGATACTCTCAGCAAAATATAAGTTTTCCACATTCACATTTCACATTTCACACGAATTAATTTGATTACTTGAGATCTCACTTACGGGATCCAGTGGTGAACCACTTCAACCTTTTTGTATAGATGGTTAGTACTCTCTTTGTCGCGTGTTTATCTTCCTTCTCTCTCTATATATATAAGTGATAAAAAAAATGCCTCTTCAGCAAAAATCAAAAAAGTGCCAAAAGGTATAGATAGTCCGTGAGCGTACGTCTCTGACTGAAATCGTCTTTTTCTTCATTTTCAACTATACCGGCGTTCTTTGTCAAGGCCACAAAGCCAAATTGGTCACTTACCCGTGAAAAAGACTTCTCTGAAATTAAATAGGTTGACCTTTTGTTGGATGACAGCTTGTGGGAGGTGCATGAATTTGCAGATTAACCAAATTTCTTACTCAATATATAAATCAAGTTATTCTCCGTTTAGATTGTCGAACTGGTTCTTAGCTTCTACCTGGACTTAATATTTAGATCAGTAGTAGGATTTGCAATGGATTGGGAGAGGGGGAAGGATGCACAACTAGAATCAACAAACAGACCTATCACTTGAGATGAAGCCTATTAATATCCACAAACCATAAGGTCGTATGACTCAGCCAAAAAAATTCTAAGGTTCAATGATAATTAAGTTGCAATCCAAACTCAAAGAGCTTATAACACAATTGACACCAATAATCCTCGGCCTTCCAAGTCTGACGCATGGGAGCCTGGGAGGTGCAAGTTTTCTGTGTGACGAGAACTCTTGCCGGATGCAATAGGCCTTTTGGCCCAATGCCCATGGCCATCTAGACACACTTGAGAGTCGTGTTTGGCAATAGTGTGTTGAGTAACATTTAGTATTTTGATCAAGTTAATGTAATAATCGGTTAATTTTTATTATTCAGTAACATAGTATTTCAATTAGCATTTGTTACTTCAAGCAGCGTTTTTAAACAGCTAATAATACTAGTTTTTGACATTCAAAAGTAGCATTTTATATTTTTCGGCCAAAAAATAATTAACCTTTGAAAATTTTATCTTTGAAAATTATCTATATTTTTTATATTAATTTATATTAATCAGCTAACCTACTGCTAAATTTAGCAAACATATTTGCTTCAACCCCTCATCTAAACAACTATCCACTAACAACTAAATAAAAACTGTTATCTACGTACTATCTAAATAGTTACCTACTATCTAAATTAAAATTGCTATCTAAGCAACTAATTTTGTTGAATAAGGTCGACTATAGCCCTAATGGGGCGGCCTATACTTATCTCTAATTCAAAAACAAAAAAAAAAAAAAATTCACAATTCAAAATCCATCTTGAGTGAGGCAATAAATGGACTTCTGGAAGATATATATGTGCATACTTAGGGCCTGTTCTTTTTGTTGGTAAATTAGGATTGGTAAAAGGATAAAGTTGGTTAAGGTAGGTTGAAGTGGGTTGAAGTTGGTATTTTTTATTGAAGTGGATTGAAGTAGGTTGAAGTAGGTTGAGGTGGGTTAAAATTGATTGAAGTGGGTTGAAATTGGTATATTTTTTGAAGTTGGTTAAAATAGTGATAATAAAATTTTGAATGAGGTGAGTGAAGTTGGTTGAAATGAGTTGAAGTAGATTGAAGTGGGTCGAAATGGGTTGAAATTGGTATTTTTTATTGAAGTGGGTTGAAGTTGGTTAAAGTGAATTGAAGTTGATTGAAGTTGATAAATTAGAAAAGACCAACGAAAAGAATAGACCCTTAGTGTGGTTGAAGCCAAGTGAAGATGACCACCATATATCTATGGGTTGAAAAGGAAATTTGTAGCCCAAAAAAGATTGAATTCTAATAATGGCGTTACTTAAATAAGTCAGCAACGTTGCAGCACGTTGCTTCAGTTATGGTTGCTGCGACCATATATGATATTG
Source organism: Carnegiea gigantea (assembly GCA_029747015.1). NCBI lineage: Eukaryota > Viridiplantae > Streptophyta > Magnoliopsida > Caryophyllales > Cactaceae > Carnegiea > Carnegiea gigantea. Next base: position 1,762,286 of record JAKOGI010000001.1, on the reverse strand, counting down.
AAGTGATGATTGAAGAGGTTATTGAGTTAGAGATTTGACAAAGCTAGAGCGAGGTGTCTTGGAGCATTGAGTTAGAGATTTGACAACCTACTAGAATTTGTCAATGATGGATGATTTCATTTGACGGGTGTTTTCCATTTCTTCAATTTAAGCCGTTTAGCTAGTGAACTTGTAAACAACTTGGCATGAATGATTAATTTTAGGAAGACATTTTGGAGAGGAAGTGTAAAGTTTTACTTCATTTATGCGGCCTGTTATTAAATAATTAAGGGAGAAAACTCAATTATTCAAAACAAAAACATTTATACAAATTGAAAGTAGCCAAAAAAGCGTGATATAGCTAGAACCTGCAACAACTGTTGTGGCACCAATTTCACGTAGGGCATTTGATGAAATTGTGGGACTAATAAAATGAGGTGTTTTGAGTAATTTAATTTGCTTGGCTTAGTATCTTCTATTGCACTCGAACTCAATTATTCCTCAACTCATTGAAGCCAATGAAAAAAAAGGTCCACGGAAGAACATAAATATACGTACAGAAAGATAAAGCAACTTCCTTTTATTAATTTGAATTTATTATCAAATTGAAATAACATACTACAGAATACAACATTTTAAAAAAACAAACAAATAACCTTCCTGGGAGCATTTTGCACGTAAACATGTATACTTGTGATTTATTCATCAAGCCATATCAAATTAATTTAAGCAGCTAAAGCATAGTAGTGCTACTAGTAATTAGCTTTCTCATATTCCTCAACTTCTTGATTGGTACTAGGAACAGTCTATTGTTTAAATTGAGAGGGGCTTCAAGGACAAGTGCGTCGGTTTTTGTGGTAAATGGTGAAGCCCCAATTAGGGCACTTCTCTTCGTCACTAGGAACACATCTGTATCCGGTGTGCTCTTCGCAACACTTGGTGCAGATTCTCACGCAAGGTCTTATCCTCCTGTGCTTCCTGCATCTTTTCTGGCACTTCGGTACACAGTACCCTGCATTTATTAGATTTAGCTTTTACACATTAGTAATCCATTTGATCCATGACAATTTTTAGTTCAATAATGCTATTAGGTTGAGTAATTGCAAGATCGAGTGCTTGATGAAAGAGAAAGAAGAAAATTAAGGGATTGTTTGGAAACTAAAGTGAGAATACATACCAAGGTGAGAGCGGGGGCCACTGGGGATGATGATAGGAGTTGGAGAGTAGGCAGGAGGGGGAGACACGGGAGCTTCGGTCGGGGGAGGGATATGGGTAGGAGGGGTGGCAGGAGTAGGAGCCTTAGCCGGGGGAGTAGAGTATGCTGGAGGAGTAGGAGCCGGAGCCTTACCTGGGGGAGTGGAGTATGGGGGAGGGGTAGCAGGCGTGGGAGCCTTAGCCGGAGGGGTAGAGTATGTTGGAGATGGAGGAGCCGGGGCCTTAACTGGAGGAGTAGTGTGTGTGGGAGGGGTAGCAGGAATGGGAGCCATAGTTGGGGGAGTGGAATAGGTGGGAGGGGTAGCAGGAGTTGGAGCCTTAGTTGGCGGAGTAGAGTATGTAGGAGGAGCTGGAGCCGGAGCCGGAGCCTTCACTGGGGGAGTGGAGTATGTGGGAGGGGAAGCCGGAGTTGGAGCCTTAGCTGGCGGAGTAGAGTATATGGGAGGGGTAGCAGGAGTGGGAGGGGTAGCAGGGGGAGTTGAGTATGTAGGAGGGGCAGGAGTTGGAGCCTTGACTGGGGGACTGGAGTAAGTGGGAGGGGTAGTCGGAGTAGGTGCCTTGGGTGGGGGAGTGGAGTATATGGGAGGAGCAGGAGTTGGAGTCTTCACTGGGGGGCTAGAAGAGGTGGGAGGGGTAGCTGAAGTAGGAGGCTTAGTTGGGGGAGTAGAGTATGTGGGAGGGGTGGGAGCCGGGGCCTTAACTGGGGGAGTGGAGTATATTGGAGGAGTTACAATAGGAGGCTTAGCTGGAGGAGTGGAATACACGGGAGGGGCAGGAGAAGGGGCCTTTACTGGGGGTGGAGGTGGGGTGTAGGTTGAGGTTGGAGGGGGCATAGGGGCCATGCTTGGGGAATCATCGCATGACTCCTTTTTGGCGGCATACACCTGTGCGCATAATGAGAAACAATATAATATGATCACATAAAATAAATTATATGTAAAACATATGCATCTCTAAATAAAAACGCATATCGTAGTTATTTAAGACTATTGCATACTTACATCACCTACCGGTGTTAAAAACAAGGCGAAATAAGGTGAACATCCAGGAAAAAAAAGTTATTAGATTGAACATACTTCATTAAAATGTACATAGTATTATAGTAACCAAAAGGAGACACAAACTAAAATGTAGTATTCATAGATTGAGCACCCCATGTATGCTTAGGAGGGCCAATGCTTGAAGCCGGCCAACAACATAGATAAAAGTAGGGTCAATGTTTCAAACCTTAATTAATATTTTGGACTACATAATATCAAATAACACATATATGATATATATGTATATGTACTGTGTATGTTACATGATCAGATATGATCGATGATGAGGAGCATTAGTACTCCGTACCTGGGTGGAAACAAGAAGGAAACAAGCCACGACGAACAGTTTGGAAACCATCTTTCAGAGAGCTGAAAGAAGGACTAATGGAGTGTTTGAGAAGAGGCGTGGAAGGCTGAATGCAAATGAGCATGTAAGCCCTCTATATATAGGCTGAGGATGAGAGAGAATACCCTCAGGTTGAGACTAGTGAAGCCTTAATTAGCTTCCACTAACAGACCTGAAATTAATTCAATTGAAATTAAATTAAGTAGTGATTAATTTCCTTAGATCACACGAACGAATCTCCTAAGCTTGAAGTCAATAACTCATATTCGTCAATGGATCTAATTGTGTTGCTAGATTTGAGAAGAAAGCTTAAATTAATAGTATGATTATTAAGTTAATCAAGGTCAAACTCATAGATCTAGGAGTTTAAATCTTAATTAATTACAAATGGCAGCTTGATTTCACTCCAGGTACTCCCAGCTATTTCTCGAACAAAGGGCTAATTAAACATCATCCGGATCAAAGAAGGCAAAAGTTAGCAAATGGAAGTAATTAATGGTCAGCATCTGCATGCCAATGCTTCCTTTCACAAATTTCCATGATGAGCTGTTTTTCTCCATTTTCTCTGCAACCACTAACGTTATTCAGCCTGAGTTCAAACCTCCGAGATTGTCGACTCAGTAAATACTCTCATAAGTTATATGAAACATAAAAAAGAGAACATATATATAACCTAAGCAAGATGATTGAGTCCAAAGCATTAAAAACTCCAGTGTACAATATAAGGCTCAAATTAATCAAAAGTTTACACTGATGATTAAAGGTTCTGAAATAATTTATACTCTAAAAAATGTTATGAAATCAAAAACAGCCTTTTTTTACACGACTTGGTCTACTGTTGGAGTATGAAAATGGGTGTTGTCCCACATTGATAAAAATGAAGGGTTTGAGCATGTATATAAGCTTGTGAGTTACTCTACCTATTGCCAATTGATTTTGGGTTGGAACCTCATTTGAGTTTATATACATGACTCTTTGTTGAATGCTTAATTGATATATAAAATTTAACATCTACCGAAGTACAATTGATCTATGCAGCATGGGCTCCGGAGGCTGGACTCTCATGTAAGCTACAGCGTGATGAGTAATGGATGAGTGCGCGAAAGGTAAGCCAATATGTAATATCAAAGCATAACATGCATGGAGTTTATCATTTTGAATCTTAATTACAAGACAGATTGTTTAAATTTTGTGTTTCCTTCTCATGAGACAATTAAATGCTGCATATGGAACTGCAATAGCTTGATTGCTACTTCAATTCAATCTAGTTGCAGTTGCTTGCGCCAAAAAATTTGGACAAGATAACATTTATATTGCCTGAAAAATTGAAAATTCATTACAACGTTTCTTGCCACAAACATTTAGGCAGATTTAGGACATTATCAAACCATTATGTACAGTGAAAGCTATATTGGATGGCACTTAGGCAAATAAAAATATTATGTCGGGAAAACTGAGCAATTTAGATCGTTGAAAAAATCTACTAATTAAACACAATACTTCAAAAATTGTGATGACTTTAATGTAATATTTGGTTGGATGTAATATAATATAATCAGCATTGTAATGCAATCATGATTACATAATTTGTGGTAATCATAATTGCAAGATAGTTATCATTTGTAATACTCTTTTGCAACTAAAGAAGATAACAGAAACACAATTACAAGGTTGTTTATATCCAACCAAACATTGCCTAAGGATTTTAGGTTAAAGAACGTATATTTTATTTTATTTTGATCGATTATGGAGCAATAAGTATCATTAACTTTGGTACTGTCCCATTGGTGAAAGTACGTACGAATGAAAGACTAATAAAGGCTTGCTCCTTTTTAATCTTCATAAAAGTATTGTTAATTTAAAGATATTGTTTAATTTAAAAAATAGAGCTTAATTAAAATTAAACTTCTTTTCATCATTGAAAACGCCAGAAATTGCTAATTATGAAGGCAAGCACTTAGTATGTTCATTTAGTTGTTTTGAGTTTCAATTTAGTACCTGCAGATTTGCTTATTTTTTAGCTGGCTAATACCAGCTACATTGTTGATCTTATATGCTAATCTATCATTTTTCTTTCGTTTTTGTCCCAAATATTTAAAATTCGTATGTATATGCTTTTCTTTCGTTTTTGCCAAGAATTTGTACCAGTTTGCTATAAATGTTATTGCGTGAACACACGCCAGTCATTTAACTAAATACTCATTTTATTATGCGTAGTTTCTTTTTTTTTTTTTTCAATGTCCTGATAAACATATATAGATATATATATATATATATATATATATATATAAGTGAGTTCAAACGCTACGGTCTTGACACGTGTCCTCTAAAGTATTTATTAACATTTTATTTTAAAATAAAAATTTAAACAATATCTGATTTAAAGTCATCATAATGAATAGTATTTTCTCAACTACTTCAATTAAGGAAAAAAAGAAATAAATTACATATTTGTTAATATTATTATCTCTAAAAATTTTTAATTATAAGATTAATTATAATATTTCTAAAAATACTTTAACTAAAAGTTTGAAGCAAAACGTGCGTAGTACGGGTTTAAAGGCTAGTAGAAGATAATTTTTGTCTAATATTAGCTTAAATTAATATTAAAATCACTTATAATTAATTGTGGGTCTTTAAATCCAATAGGATCAACCATGCATACCGGCAAAAGAAGTATTATATATGTAATTTTATAAATATGACAATTTGTAAATAAGAAAATGGTTTTACGCAATATATCGCTGGTGACACCGGTTTATTATTGTATCTTTTTTTGTTTTGTAATTTAATGTATACTATAATAGTAATTAGACTAACACAAGGCATTTTGTGTGAGCCTTGTAACAAGCCATGCATCATTTTCGTGCAGAAAAAAGGAGAGAGAAAGAGGAGTTGTGCCGTCGATGAGTTGGATGTTGATCACGTTACGGGTTACGGCGCGGGAGCGAGGGGGAGGGCACATGTTTGGGCCAGACCTTCGTTAATCGAGAACCAGTTTTTCCGCGATGGCAGCTGCTAGTTCTCTATTTTGCACAGAAAAATAAGGATGAATTTATTAATATTTGAATGAAAATGACGAATAAGTCTTGTGATAAAGATAATTAATACACTTTTTGAGATTCATCTTATGTATACTTCTTGTTTTATGATGTAGGCTCTACTAAGAAGATCTGCATTTTCTACGTACTTGTCCAACTTTAATTTAAAGAGTTGATAATGTTTATTGCAGGCTTATATTGCAATCAATACCAATCTAATCACAAGTAGCTTAAATGACATGAAACTAAACTGCTAAATACGCTGCCAGAGTGGAAGATAACCTCATCCATCAAACGAGGTTATAGAGAAATTCTTACCAGTGAAGGATCCGTTCTCCAGTCCACCACAAAGCACCAGAGGTCTTGGCCACGTTCCGTGGCCAAATGTGCTTCAGCTGCGGCCTTCCAGTGGCCTCCACGGACGGTCCATGGACCAGACCACAGTCCATGGTGAAGGCGGCGACTTCGCTGCTAGGGTTTCCTTGATTTGGTTCTAATGATAACTTTATGAGGGGTATAGCTTTGGGCTCAAAAATAATGAAGATCATCAAGAATCATCATCACCATTATTCTTTTACACCAAAAATTATTCCGCTGTTTTTCTTAGATTTGTGAGAGTATTTTTATGGGATTTTGTAATCATCTTATTGATCTCTTTCTAGGGCGATTGGTTTGAGATTTGTACCCTCTCATCTCTATAGTGGACTTTCCGCTCATCGCCGCTTATGGTTTTTCCCGTTTAGGGTTTTCCACATAAATCTTGGAGTTGTTGGTATTTGTTTTCTTTATCTCGCTTTATTATCGCATTTTGTAATTCCTTATGGCTTCAGCTCAAATTCTAAACTGATTCTAACACATTTAATTAGCTATCTATAGCAAATATGTGTCTCAATAAAGCCAAAATGATGAGATTGGAGGGGATACACCCAGCGGCGTAGTCAGGCATTGGACTAATGGGTGTCAACATTAAATATACACATAACATAAAAATTAGCGTTAGTTCTGGAAATAAAAGTACATTGCTTATACATTTAAAAAGTTGTCCTCAATTAGATGTCATGTTTTGAACTTTATACAAGGCATTGTGAGTTTGAAAGTTATCAACTAATCGTTTAAACCAATGGTGAGTTAATAGTGAGCTATATGATGAAGTTAAAGTACATAGCTAATACTTTTTTGAGTCAATGGTGAGTTTTGTGATGCAAAGATTGATCCAACCCGCTACTAAAAATTTCAATTATTCCGACGGAAAATACCGATCGAAAAAGAGACCGTCGCACAGGTCGACGGACATGCGACGGGAAAACCGAAAAAGCAGACGGGGCGGCGGACGTTCCGACAGACTTTAAATCCATAAGGATATCCGACGGACTATCCGTCGGAATCCCTGATCAATGTTGACCAGATCTGGGGCGAATTCCGACAGAAAATTAAAAAATTCAAAATTTTTTTGCCCAAATTGATTGGAGGGAAAATTCAAAATTTTTAAATATTTCGATGGAAAAATCCGTTGGAATTCCGATGGCATATTCCGTCAGACATTCTCTTATAAAACTCACTCTTCGCTTCATTTTTTCGTTGCTCATTTCGTAAAATAGAGAGAGATAGAGAGAGAGGGAGCACCGCCGCTTGCCGTCGCCCCACCGCCAGTTGCCGCCATCACCTCCTCTCGCCGTCATTCGTCGTCGACTTTTTGATAAGGTTTTCTTATGCGTAATTTGTATAAATTTCTTGTTAATTAAATATATACGTTGAATTTAATAATTTGTATAATTGATTTGCATGTAACTATGCAAATTAATAGTTTATATAGTTAGTTTGTTATATTGATATTAGTTTGTTAGGAAGATAATTTACTCTTAATTTTGTACTTTGTTGTTAAAGAATATAATTTCTAATTAATGAAGCATAATTTAATGCTAATATCAATTTAACGTCAATGATGAGAATTTATTGTGTATTAGATGCATTGAAAAATATTTTTATAGTTCGTTACTATATTTTTTAAATAAATTTTACAAATTCCGACGGAATTTCCGACGGGTTCCAAGGAATTTCCGACGGAATCCGACGGAATCCCAAAAAAAAAAAATTTGAAATTTTTTCGCGAATTTTTTGTTGCATCTGACGGATGAGTCCGTCGGCCTCCTAATTCCGTCAGAATTCCGTCGGAGAACTAGTCCAACTGACTTGTTATTTCCATTGGAACACTTTCCCGACCCTCCTTACTCCGATGGACGCAGTCGGCCGGAATTTCCATCGGAAAACTCATTTTTCGACGAAAAATGTTGCTTTTCCCGTCGGAAAATCCGTCAAAAAAGTTGATTTTTTAGTAGTGACCGATCACATAGCTATGTTATAAAAAAAACTTCTCTATTTCAACTGAAAAATAATCCAGTTTTACTTTGCTTTTTGGTTCTTAGTGCCTACATCAACAAACAAAGCAAACTAATTCCTTTTACAAATCAAGAGCATAAGACTTCAAAATCAATTAACTAACCAATTTACTAGGTTCCTTTTAGAAATCAAGAGTGTAACAATTCAAAATTAATCAAGTGATGAATTTTTCCCATTAAACAATAACCAACCAAATTTCCCCAAATTTCCAACCGAGAAACCTATAATTCCTTAATTTATGAGAGTTAATCACTACATTCACCAATTATTTAACACAAATTTGGCTATAATTAGTAAATTAAACATAATAAATTGTGTTAAGATAATATGATTATAAACTAAAATTAAGGATTTAACTCAAATTTGGCCTTCAAATATTCTGGAAATTGGGTTTTTTGGGGGAGTTAAGTCGCTGAATTTTTTATTTTAAAAAAATTAAGCACATGTAGTAGATCACTAAATCTACCAATTATTTAACACGAACTTAGTTGAAGTCAGTAAATTAAACATAATAATTTGTAATATAACATGATTATTTACCTTAAATTTTACTTGAGGATGCTTCAAAAATTTGGGGAGGAGGTATAATAGCCAAACAATTTAAAAATACATTTTAGGAAATTCGGGCTGAGAGAACTTAAAAAAAAAAAAAAAAAGAGACAATGGGGCGTTTGGGGACTCAAACATGGAGCTAGAAGCGATAAAGGCTTGAGAGATAGGAGCTCCAACCACTTCAATAATGAGCCAAATGTAATGTGGTTGGGAATTATATTGTGTATATATAATTCATTTTCTCCATAGAATTTCTAATAAATAGAATTTTTTCCCCAAAATCTTAGGTGTCATTTGACACCCTTTGCACCAACATGGGTCCGCCCCTGAATATAACTTATACAGACACCTATAGCTATAAATTAGATGATAGTATTTGGAGTATTCCCCTAGTATTTGCATTTACATTCTATTTTTTTTTTTTTTTGGCCGATATGTTGAAGATTCGTGGATTATAACAAAAATTGCATTCCAACTATGTGATGATTTTTATTTTATTCTTTCACGAAAAGGGTAAGTATAATACAAGAACATCATGTAGTCATTCTCTAAAGAAATTTACCCATCTTATCATCAGTTAATATATTAGAGAATTCTCTTGAGAAGGGATATGATAAACATACACTTGATTGCAAAGGGAGAGAATGAGCTCATTTGACCATCTAATCAACTATCATATTGCCTTCTTTGTAAATAAGATGAATCCAAACTTCTTCTGTACATCTAAGAAATTGAAGAGTATCTTGGACCAAAGTCTGAACATGGCATATAGTATGAGTCTCCTTATGCATCGTATAAATGAAAATCTTGTTATCTTCTTCAATGATAACATGCTTGAATCCTACTTATATCACGTTCCGAATTTTATTTTGCATTGTTGTAACTTTTGAATTATTTGATGATATATAATCACTATTAGGAATTTTTCGGATCGGAGAGGATGTGAATATTCACAAAAAAATAAGCAAGTAAACCAATTAACACAAAGACACACCGAATCTACATGGAAAACCCACAAATAGGAACAATCACATGTAAAAGAAATCGAAACATCTACTATGATATGAGTGAGTATGAAACGATCTCAAGAGGCGATAAACACAACGAGATCAATACAATAGAGAGCAAAAATCTTAAAAGGAAAATAAGGTGAAAGAAAATAAAACTCTCGAACTAACTCTCACTCTATTCTAAAAATGTGGAATATGTATATCTCCACAAGTACAATAGATGATGAATTTATAGTGAATGAAGGTGCATGAATTAGAATGGTGAATGAATGTGGATAATATGCTTGTAAAAGCTCTCGTACTTGATAGCCTGTAAATAAGATGAATAATGAAAATAATTACTACATGTGGCAAACCCCTGAACGTAGCCAAAACATCATAAATCGACTTCAAATCGAGGTAGCCCAAGAAGAGCAGCAAGCCACGGTTCGTGGCCCAGCCCACGGGCCCTCCGTGGACCTCTCAAGTCTTCCCAAAATAATTACGCTGAAGCTGAAAATGAGTAGAGGATATCATCCCAATGGACATGTGACGTAATCATCCCAGTGGACTCGATTTTATGGCCAAATCAAATGGCAAAGCACCCAAAAATAATTCCGCAGATAAGGATGACAAAATGAAACATGACCAATGCATGAACTTTGGCCTTTCAAAGATTATAAATATGACAACCGATGTATAAATTTTTGGGACGTGATCAAAAACCATGTGAGAGAACTAATGAGATGAGCAAAAAAATATTTGTGTCACCGTACTATCCATAAACTTCACACACAACAATTTTCACCTTGGACCAAAATTCACTAACATTGAAAAAACTGCCAAGAGAACCCCAATGGGTAAAGCTCCATAGGCAAAGCCATGAAGGGAAATCAAGTGAATCGAATCGAAGCCCGGTTGAGTTAAAGGAATACTTGAACTTAGCACTAGAAAGTGATTTGCACAAATCTTTCTCCCTGACATAATCTAATCACACATGAGAAAGATAAATGAAAAATATCATCAGAAACAAAAGTGAGGTAATTACAAAACCTATCACAGATTCACAGCAGTACTTTGCAAGACATAGAGACTTCTATAGCTCAAACCCTTCGATTAAATCTGAGTGTCTTGGAAACCTTTAGAACTTAACCTTCAGCGGAACATTTGTAACCCTTGGATTCAAAGATACATAAAGAAATGAGGTTACGCTTCAAGTCAGGAACGGGACGAAAATTAGACAAAGTCATCACAACACAGTCATGGGTCTTGGTCTTAGTTTTAATAGTACTGGTTCCTGTAACATTACATTGGACATTGTTGCCCTTATGGACAACATTAGAGTTAACTAGATCAAATGTTGCAAATCAGTTCTAATGAGGGCATCTATGACAAGTACTCTCAGAATCAAAAATCTAATCAGAAACACTCCCTTTTTCAATAAAGGTGACAAACAAAATGTCACCACCAGAATCAGACTTAACAGAGATGGTTTTAGCAAATTCCTAAGGTTGTGGTTGGTTGTTTTTTTCTTCTTTCTCCCTTTTGTTTTTCAATTTGAAACACTCAGAAATTACATTACCGAGTTTCCTATAATAACGACAAGTCTTGTTAGATTTATTTCCCTCAAACTTTGATTTATTAGTGTTCCCTTTATGAAAGGACTCACCCCTTATAGATAAGTATTCAACTTTTTTAGCATGTACTTTTAGATCAAAATTTTCTTTGGACAACAAATTGGTCTTGACATTCTCAAAGCACAAAATGTCATTGTTACCGTATAACAAATTCTTTGAATTGCTTATCATAGGCCGGAAATGAAACAACCAACAATACTGCTTTATCCTTATCCTCAAGTGTCACTTCCCAAATCTCCAAATCAATAATAGTATAATTAAATTTACCAAGATGATTTTGGATGGAAGTACCTTCAGCCATAGAGAATGTATACTAACATTCTTTCAGACGTATATTGTTTGGAAGACTCCTAGTCATGTATGGTGCCTCTAAACGAAGCCAAAGATACAAAGTGGTGTCTTGTCAAGCACTTCACGAATAACACAAAGCGTTGAGCACAGTTAATAGCTGAAAGAGCCTTCTCATCAAGCTCATCTCATTGTTCATCGGTCATGGAGGCGGGCTGTGTGATTCTCCCGTTGAGTACTTTTCTCAATCTATATTGAGTTGGAACGGTCATCATCTAGACCTTCCACATACTAAAGATAACGTTGTCATCGAACTTTGGAATATCAAACTTCATAATAGTAGACATTCTTGACGATCTAGGCTCTGATACCGCTTGTTAGAAATTTTAGGATCGGAGAGAACGCGTGAATATTCACAAAATAAAGCAAGATAAGCAAATAAAACAATTAACACAAAGAGACACCATATTTACATGAAAACAAATGGGAAAAACCACTGGCGGAAGAAATCGAAAAAACCACTATGATATAGATGAGCACAAGAAGGATCTTAAAGGACGATAAGCATAACGAGATCAATAAAATAGAGAGTAAAGATTTTAAAAAAGGCAATAGCAATAACAACAACAACAACTTTCAGTGTGAGTCTTGCTTTCACGGGATCTGGGGAGATTCAAATGTAGGCAACCTTATCTCTACCAGCAATTCTGCCCATAGAGAGATTTAAAAAAAGGGCAATACGGTCGAAGAAAATAAAACTCTCAAACTAACTCTCACTCAATTCTAAAAATATGAAATATGTGTATCTTCATTAGTACAATAGAAGATGAATGTATAGTGGATAAAGTGCATGAACAAGAATGGTGGATAAACGAAAGTAATATGCTGACAAAAGCTCTCATACTTTATATAGCTCATAAATAAGATGAATACTTTGCAGCTCATACTCCATATAACAATCCCTAAACCCAGCAAAAACAACAGAAACCGACTTCAAAATGAGGCAGCCAAAAAGCCGGAGTAGGCCACGGTCCTTGGCCCAGCCCATGGCCCTCCGTGGACCTCTCTGATCTGCCAAAAACAATTGCACACTGGAGCGGAAAATGAGCAGAGCATATCACCATAATCGACACGCAAAGTAATCATCACAGTGAGCTGAATTTTATGGCCTAATGAAATGGCAATCACATGGCACCCAAAAATGACGCATTGTTGATGGATAACAAACGAGGCCACATACAACATGACCAATGCAGTGAACTTAGGCCATTCAAAATCATAAATGTGATAACAAACAAATAAATTTTTTGTCGAGATCAAAACCCATGTGAGAGAAATAATGAGATGAGTAAAACAAAAAAATTAAAAAATTCGGGCCACCACACCCAACAATCACGCTAACCTCAACAAAATCATCGCCTAAGGAATCTTTATCCCCAAATTATTTCATCAGTGATACCTTCGATTGGGGACTCAACATTTAGGAGAGTTTAATGCATTCTCAGCCTAAGTTCCAAAAATTGGAACTCAAGTATGCCACATCAATAAAAATTTTAATTTTTTTTTGACTTGCATTCTATCACTTCTCCAACCCATGAAACTCCAATTTTGATTATCCAATAAAAAATTTGTTATGGACCTACCTTAACACACAGGGCCCATCCCTTCCACGCGTATCATGGGCTGAGAATCCCCTTAGCAAAGCTACAGCTAAACTGAAAGGGTGGAAAGAAAACTATCTTTCTAAAGTAGGATTAACAATATTAATCCAATCACATCTGGAGTCAATGCCGGCTCATACCATGCCATGCTTCCACTACTTAAGAGCACCAGTAATCAGTTAGATAAAATAAGCACAGAATTTTATTTAAAAAAAAAAACAGACATAGAAAAGGGCCTACCACTGATAGCGTGGGATAAAATCAATATGCCAAAATCCAAAGGAGGCTGGGGTCTTCGTAAAATAGAAGATATCAATAAAGCATTTCAATGTAAATTAGCCTGAAAAATATTGACAGATGATTCTAGTCTGTGGGTACAATCCACTAGACATAAATGCCTTCAGAATACTGATTTCTTTAGTTACAAGAAAAAATCTACTGACTCCTCAATATGTAAAAGTCGGCTTAATTGCAGGGAATTATTGAGGAAAGGAATGGTGTGGAAAGTTGGGAAATGGGACAAAATTTCTTTCTGGCATGATAACTGGGTGGAAAACAACAATTTAGCTACGATGATGGAATTGCCGATTGATAATCTTCCAAATCCAAGTGCTAAAGTGAGTGAATTCATTAAACAACACGCAAGCTGGGACATTCTTAAGATTATGGAGAAACTCAACAATGTCCCTACTATAAAATAAAAAAATAAGAAATACAAGGAATTGCTATTTCGGTCCACTGCATTAATGATACCTTCTGTTGGGGACTCAACAACTCAGGAGAGTTTAGCACTAAAAACATGGCTAGCCCAAGGTTCAGTCGAAAATGGCACCGCAGATTGGACCTTCAAATAGGTATAGAAACTAGATACTATGCCAAAAATTAATGTAGTTTTATGGCAATTAGCCCATAATCTGTTACCTGTTAGAAGAACCTTACTTAAAAGGGTATCCTACTGGGCCCCACTTGTCATATATGTCAAGAAGACATTGAATTAACAGACCACCTCTTCAAAGAGTGTTCAGTGGTAAAAAAGACTTGGGATCTAGTAGTGAAACATTAGTGGCTACCATATGCTGTTGTTCCTGTTAGTGACCTCGGAGTTCAACAATGGTTAAATAGACTCAAAAATGATGGAGACAAGCAATTATTCCGGAAAGTGTCCTTTCTTCTTTGGAGCATTTGGAAATGCAGAAATGCTACAGGTTTCAAAAATGAGGCTTTCAATCCATTAGTGTGCCTCATTAAAGCCAAAAAAACAAGGACTGAATGGAGAATCCGAACTTATATGTCACTTGATGCTCACTCTGCAAGGTCTCCTTTCCCCGTACCACATGTCCACCCCAAGCCTCTTGGTGCAATGGTTCCCACCAAGCTGGAAATCGTCAAAATTTTTTTTTGACGGATCGCTCATCAACTCTGTAGCAGTAAGCAGTTTTATTATACGTGACTAGAAAGGCAAACTTATTAAAGCAGGAGCTACTAACTGTGAGAGTGCTTCAATACTAATGGTGGAAGCACAAGCGCTCAGAGATGGAGTCAGAGCAGCAATTCAAGCAGAATATAACAAAATGAAAATAGAAGGTAACAATCTTATTGTGATTCAACCATTAAAAGACAATTTTCAAATTCCACAACAAATTTCAAATATTATCGAGGATGTTTGTCCTTGGCTGTAGACAAGATACACACTATGCCATCAATCATATCTATCGGGAGACAAATATAGTAGCTAATTGACTATCGAGGTTCGATCACTCTATCATGGACTCCTTTACTACGAAGTCATGTTTTCTCCCTATCTTCCATTAACTATGGCTTATGATATAATTAGGCACACTCTTATGAGAAGAGGAGTCTAACATTATATCTTTATCATTTACCATGTTAAAAAAATTTTCATATTCAAAGACATTATTTTTTAGGCCATGGAAGAGGGCCCTCATGGCCAAACACAGATGTGTTGCGTGCTATGGAAAAGATAGTCGTTGAGTTAAGAAGGTTCACGTGTATCATTTCATAGGTGAGAATGGTGGAAATACACTCCAGGTTAAGATTTGTGTTGATACTAGAAAACGTTGTATAAATTGAGGGGCTATTTTGAAGTTGTTTTCAGTAGACAACAGTTGGTGTGGGCAACGGGTGGGATATTCATTGAATCAAGTAGGTCGATCAGTTTAAAATAGAGTCAATAAAAAGTTGCGTCAATAATGGCCTGTTACTTTTTCAACCTACTTGTCATCATGCTAATTTTCATGCTATAATGAGTTAAGCTTGTTACCAATGGTTTATACATAAAAATAATGATCATACAGAGGTTCTTTTTTTTTGTTTTTTGGGCATGTTTGTTTCATTTTAAAATAGGTCAAAAGCGGGTAGTCCATGACCCGACACGACCTGCTTATTTACATAAAAAGCCTTGCTCAGCCCAAATTGTTACAAGCTGGTCATGACCCGAATCAGTTCACATTGTAACCAGGCCGACTCAAATCAGTTCATTGCGTACCCTTAGATAATAGAATGCAGATGTTATCACCAAGTAATTATGACTCTGTAATAGATAACTGGCTATGTAAGGGTGAGTTTACATACGGGGACAACTGACAAGATCATTTTGAATCGGGGTAACATGCCATTACACTGTGGTTTTCCGGTTTTACGTTGTTGCTTGAGACTTGAGGGACTCCCTTTGAGATGTACAGTAGATGTTTTGAATAGCGCTTAACTTTGTGCATATTTCCCCTTCTATGGACATTTTTGCGTAGTGTAATGAATATTAGCCTTCTTAAGAAAAAAGAAAAGACATTATTCTATTAGATAAAGAAAAATGGTGGATGGAATATAGTTTGATGATTAGAAATGCCCCTTAATCGCATAAAATCATTGTATCTTCTATAACGTCCATGGCGAGGTAAAATGTACAGTCATCATTTGCTGTATGAGATTGATAAACTATAGTATCTTTCGCATAATGGTAACTCCACGGCTGATAATTTGTTGTAATTATTGGGGGTATTTTCATGTTAATCGATACTTTGAGTATAGTAACAGAGAGGCCTATTTATGACGTATGCGTGTGTATGTGTGTCTATATCATAATGACATGTCTTTTTTCTAATAGAAATTTCTATTACTACTCTTTAATTCAGCAATATAATTAAACAAGTTAAATTAGTAGCTATCGGAGAATGCTGACTGGAACCATAGTTAAGCGGGGGAAGAATACATAAATGGTATGCACCTGCGTAAACAGAATTAGTGACACGAAAATGAGTAAGGATTTGAAACTCGTTCCATTGTGACATTGGAATTGTTCGCTGGTCATCAAATAATGAAATCCAAGGTAAAGCGATTAGGTTATGTTTAAGGTTCAATTCTAGCTTCCTTCCTTAATGTACAAACATATGTATCAAATTGTATTAATCTTTGAATTTAATTCATATTACAGATGCGGCAAATTAAACTTATGAAACTTGAATTCAAACAATAGAATTGTCCATTGCTTTGATACCATCTAATCAATACGCGTAGAACTAATAATATGTAAGAACTAAAAAAAAACAAGAAAAGAACATTAATTATATATTTAGATATTAAAGAGTGGAAAAAAAATGCCCTTATTGAGAGACTCGAACAAACAGTACAAGGTACACATGCGATACCTGACTCGAGAATTGCAGAAAGCAATTAACGAATACAATTAACGAATACAAGCTGGAATACTCACGTATTCTCTATAATGGATATACATTAATTGCTCTTTTCAATTCCCAGTTAGAAATTAACGAGGAACATACGGCATATTTTAGTTAGTTCACAATGCATGATTTTTAATTTAATAAGTAGTATATATGAATGAGTTTAAGGGCATTGGTATTTGTATCCTTCCCAGTCGATAGAACCCCAGTTTTTACAAACAGGAGGAACGGTGTTGCCGCAGCCTTGGCAGCATTTCATGCAGAGCCTCATGCATTGCCTTGTACTTTTTGCCTTCACGTCCTGGCACCTTTGCCAGCATGGAGCCACACATCCTGCTCCATACATACATTTTTTTCGATAATTAGTTGGTAAAATCAGTGCATATATGCACAAATTGCTACAAGGTTATAAATAGAAATCAAAATCGAAGAGTACGTAATCCAGCCTATGAGTATAATCCGTTGTATAGCATATATACATACATATATAAACCATGTTGATTTTCTCATTGCTTCACTAATACATTTTCTTGTTAGCCAAATGATCTATATTTAAAAACAAGCAGTTGCTAGATTAACAAACACAAACACGACAATCTGAATAAAGTAAGAGTTTAAAGTAGAATTAGGAAGTAATTACCTTGCACGGTGGGGGTAACAATAAGGAGGAAAGCCAAAAAGAAGAACACAAAGCTAATTTTGTGAGCCATTATTAATCTCTCCGGGGGGAAAAAAAATACAAGGAAGAGTGGCAAGTGCTGGCCGAGAAGGTGCTTATTTGGTTTATTTCTTTATTCTTAATTATTGGTGAAGGCGAGGAAGTTTAGAGCAATAACCCCTTTATTTATATGCAAAACTCTCTAAGCAATGACTAAAAATAACATGGTAATGTGTGGCTTCAGTTGCTTTACCCAAATTAGTCCCTACTTTGTTGGCTCTAGAACGGTATCATTGAATAATTTTTTATGTGATCTAATAATAGAACTCTTTGTCAGTAAAAGAAGTAAATTACTTCCATTAAAAGATAAACTAAGAACAAGTAAATCAAAAATACAAACTATAATTTAAATATTATTTGGGCTAATTGATTGAGCTACTTTTAATGATGATTATTGTCATAAATGATAATTCAATGATGGATTACTATTAAATAAAATCGTTTGAATACACTGATAAAGAGTATTTGTTTTTATAAAGAGTATTTGTAAGTAACATTGTTTCCCATTCTCTGAGTTTATTTAGAGTATATGAATCTTTTATTACTACTTATTACGTATTTGATTTAAACCTATAATTTAATTTTTGAAAATTTGATTTCAGATATGGGTTCTCGACTTCCCTAAGCCCCTTCTTCTTTCTATTTTCTCATGGGCACTTTTTTTTTTTTAAAAAAAAAAGAACTTGACTTAGAAAGCAGGTTATGAAATCACTCAAATCAGACGCGGTCCCAACCAGATCGAGTATCAGGTCCAAAATTTTTGGACTAAGTTGAATCGGATCTGGGATTGATTCCAAATTCTATGACTCGGTTACAACCGACTGTAGTTCAATTTCTAAAAATCCAAACTGAATGCCCGGTCTCGCCCACCCCTTCCAACAATCACCTAACATCAGCAAAATTCATCTCCTAAGAAGTCTTTATTGCCCAATTATTTCATATTCAAAGACATTATTTTGTGAGTAGGGATGGGCATGGGGCGGGTTCGGGGCGGATTGAGCTATACCTGCACCCATACCTATTTTCAAAAGTCATACCCATACTCACACCCATACTTATCGGGTTTTGGATGATTGTACCCATACCCTTACCTATTGGATTTTTCGGGTTTACGAGTTTTATTCGGGTATATATAGAGTGCGCAAAGTGTTACCCATATTCAACCCATATTTGCATACACAGTATATTTGATTAGCAATTTCAAGCGATGCTACTAAAATTCATGTCGGATAAACCCACGGAAGTTAAAAATGTAAAAAAATTTAATTTTTCATTTCTACAAAAATAAACACTATACACTTAGAGTTTCATGCTAAACATTCATTTTTGAATTTTACCATATTTTAGTCGCCTTTTATTAGCAAATCGAGTACACAATTGGGTACTGGTTTTAAGAATCCATATCCATACCCATACCCATTTTCAAATGCAATACTCATATCCGTCCTATACCCATTTTTTTTATAAGTTTTCGTACCCATACCCGCTATAAATGGGGCAGGTTCGGGGCGAATTTTTCGGGTTCGGGTGCAACTCCCATCCCTATTTGTGAGGCTATGGAACAAAACACTCATGGCCAAACGCATATAAGCTGTGTGCTATAAAAAAATAACATTCGAGTCAAGAGGGTTCACATGTATCATCTCATAGGTGAGAATGGTGGACATACACTCTAGGCCAGGATCGAATCTAGCGTGGGTGCAGTGGGTCACTTGAGACTCCTCCTGTAACACCCCCAACCCTAAGGTCAGGAGTGTTAGCGTTTGTCTTTAAATCTTGGGACGAAACGGACAGAGTTTCCCCTGAAAACTGACCGTTTCCCAGGCTTAAGCCTTACATTGAATTCCCTGCAATTAAATGCAATAATAAAAACAACTCAACGGCTACCCGTCGGAGTTCACGGCTCTACGGGCCACCCGCCCGGAGCATATTCACCAGCGCAGTTCAATATTAATATGATGGTACAACTCCATGGACCATACGTCCGGGGTATTGGGGTTACATTCCAATTATAACTAACCATACTGAGCGACTCGACATGATATGCAACACATGCACACAAGGACTTAAATTACGGAGAAATGAACGGTTACATTATACTACATTTCGCAGCTCACATGCAGGCACGTCATTCCTAGGACAGCAATAACTCCACTTCGGCTTACTTGGGCCGACCTTTACTGGCTAATTCAGAAACCTGGGGACACAATAACAGATGGAAGTGAGCGATAAACGCGCAATGGATAACCCCCCCTCTCTAGCAAATATTAACAAGACAACCATAACTTACAACCGCCGTTCTGAGGTTCTCCGTTTTAAAGAGTTCTCCCCAGAATAGCTGTGCCCAATGAACTTACCAAAAGAAATTCATGTGAACTCGTAAACTCAATGAAATGAAAGGGGTTTGACCCGTAAGCACCACTTGCTGGAATTTCTGAGGTTCTCCGTTTTAAAGAGTTCTCCCCAGAATAGCTGTGCCCAATGAACTTACCAAAAGAAATTCATGTGAACTCGTAAACTCAATGAAACGAAAGGGGTTTGACCCGTAAGCACCACTTGCTGTAATTTCTGTTGTGCAAACCTTGTATGTTACTCAACAATAGCTAGAATTTAACACGTAATGCTCAGCACGTTACAGTGTATTCCATAATTTATGCCGTATAAAAAAAATCATTAAACTTCATTGAAGAATGCTGCCAAGCAATAGACGTTATGAGTTTAGCAATTACATTAGAGCAACCAACATGTTCAATGCGAAACCACCTCTATACCGAAGACTTTGCTATACTATTCAGTAGTCGGTCAAGCGCACGAATAGGTGTATGTGAGAAAACATGGAAACTATTTACGAACCAGGTAGCACATTAACCTTTGAACTTCACATTCGTGGTTCTGAAAGGTGATCCATTTATAAACCCTCATAGGATCTGAGAGTTTCCTTTGCCCTTGGGTCGCTACTAATTGACGAGATTTTGCCACGTATGGTTTTGATTCTACTGCCTATTGGCAGAGCTATGAAAACATTGACCCGCTACTGGTAGGACAATGAAACTCAAGTGGGAGGCTCACAAAGCACGTTGATTCAATAAATAAAGCAATTCCGACACTCACTTCACAAGCTAGGATGACTATTCGATACTCCCCACGCCTAAAACAAAAACATAAAACATTGGAATGGTGAGCCGAAGCCCAATGCGTACAAGCCTATGCAGTAAAATAAGTTTTATGTGAAATCCGTTGGGCCAGCCGCATTTGAAACAGTTTGTTTTGCAAACAGGAGAGAGAAAATATGTAAGTACAATTGAATTGCCGATTATTATCTGAAAGTGAACCCCTTGGTCGATGTACATCTTGAAACGATCATACTTTGGGTGTTCACCCCCCAGGCCGATCGAGAAGCCTGAGTTGACGCCGCGCGCGGGTATATTGATGGGCATAAGCCCCAATGCTTGGTCACTGGTCTTAAAACGATCATACTTTGGGTGCTCACCCCCCAGGCCGATCGAGAAGCCTGAGTTGACGCCGCGCGTGGGTATATTGATGGGCATAAGTCCCAATGCTTGGGTACTGGTCGGGGTCACTTGTTTATATGACAAAACACTGAGAAACTTGGTTCATTGAATGAATCTTGTGTTACTTTGCTTTGCTGAGAAATACATGAATTTTCGAAGAGCACAGGCATTGTACGTACTGGGTCATTGACATCCATACCCTCATCGTTTCTAACTAGTCAATATAACCCATATGTGCATAGATTCAATAAGCTTCTGATCCATATCCTTCACACTTTCCGCTATTTGACTGATAAACATCCCTATGCATTTAAATGATAGCAATCATAATCGATCAGCTGTGTACATACCTACTAAACTTCTTATGATCGATAAAGTATAGCTGGTCACTGACCTGCCCTTACCTGAGCAAACAGCACCATTCAGCGGTGCGTTACAACAAGCGTACATATAGCCACATGTCTCCATAAACGACAACACTTCATTCAATAAATTAAACATAATTTGATCTTAAACATATAATGCATCTCGAAGGAACAGCTACTCTACTTGTTTCGAAGCTAAACACATCTCAATAACCTCGAAATTAGCTCATTTGCATGCATTGGTGAATTAACCCGAATGGGAGCGATGCATGTTAAAAATGACTTCGCTTTTGATCCTTTAAATAACTTGAATCGGCGCTAAACACGTTAAACTAACTACGTTTTTAATTCTTTTTCATGCATGAACTAATTAACTTGAATCGATGCTAAACACGTTAAACTAACTTCGTTTTTAATTCTTTTTCATGCATGAACTATTAACTTGAATCGATGCTAAACACGTTAAACTAACGTCAAATTAACACATCAAGTATGATTTACATTCATTGATTCGAATCAACGCTAAACACAGTTAAATCACTAAATCAATGGGTCGTTGTAAAATCGACTAATTCTCATATAACTGATTATACTCCGATATATATATATATATATATATATATATATATATATAATTGATAAACGTGTTCAATGCGATCAAAGGCATAATTCATCAATTCCAATTCAACCCGAATGAACTATAATCGATAAACTTGCATCGAAATTAAAAACGAATAGGGGGAAGAGGAAACCCACCTCGAATCCAAGCTAGAGGATCCGTTCAGGGTTCGGTTTGGGTGGCTTGGTGTGGATTCGGTCCTCCCCTTCTGCTGGTCTCCCCTTCCTTGTCGGACCGCCGCCGCCGGCGACCTTGGAAGAGCCCGAGCCACCGCCGGCGGTCTTCCCCATGTCGAACCATTGTCCCCTCTCCCCTACGTCTGCCTCTGCTCTGCCTCGCCTCTGGCCCAACTGGGCGTCGACCGGGGTGGGGAACCGGTCGGTCAGTGTCGGGCGGTTGCCGGCGACGCCACCGGTGCATCCCTCCCCCTCTCTTGGTGTGTGCGTGGGTGTGGCGCCGGGGCAGGGGTCGAAGACCACACCCCCCCTTTTTCTCGATGCTTCCCTCTCTGCCGCAAAGAAGGGGCTTCGGCCCCTTTTATTTTTTTTTCTTTTTTTCTTTTTCTTTTGTTCTTGCTACTAACTGCTAATAGCACCAACCCACTGTACCGTAAATTCAATTTTCCAATTTCCAAACCTTAAACTGTAACCATTAATATAATCATCGGTCGATTATTCGCCTTTTGATTATATTAAGGTTCGATTCAATAAATTGGAGGATGATTCCCAAGGTTCGACATTCTAATCGTATTCAGAAATCTGCTCAATGAAATGCCCGATGATAATCCTTAATGCCAATAAAACTAATAATAATGAGAATACTAATATTCCTTTCAATAAAATCAGCACTCGGGCAGACTTCATCGATATTAGTTTAATTTATAACGAGATAAATCGACTTAACGAAGGGGATAAAAAAAAAAAACCCAGGGTGTTACACCTCCTAAAAAAAAGTTAATATAGGGCAAAATTACAAAACAAAGAAGTTTTATTTGGCAGATGTTCATTTGAAAATTAGTTTGCTCGAGCGGTTGGTCTATGTGTGTTGTATCACTGGGGTGCTTTCAGGTCATGGATTTGAGTCCTAGTTTTACACACATTTTAATTGTATTTTTTAAAAATTTCGTCACTGTGATGGCTCCACCCAGCCGCCTTCACCGTCTCCGAGCTCATCTGGTGGGCATCCACGTTCTTCCTCCATGATGACTCCTCTTCTCTCTTCGCCATTTTGCTTTTGATGGCTTCAATTCCGCTGCTACTTTTTAGATTTATTTTTCTTCTTCTTTCCTTTCTGGTTTGCTTTGCTAAGAGAAAGTTCGCTCTAGTTGATCTTGAAAGGAGGTTTTCAGCCCTTTTTTTCTTCCTTTTTTCTAAGTAAGTAGATAATATGTGATATGAATTGAGATGTCATGTCTGAATCTTGTCATTTTGGAAGGCTTGGGCGTCAACGTGCATTTTCACTCTTTAGGCTTGGAGAATGTGGAGATCAATTTGGTTGTTGGACTTTTGCGAGCAAAAATTTCTGGCTGCACCATTGCTCTAGGCCAAGATATGTGCTGACACTGAAAATGTTGAGTAAACTGAGGGGCTTGTAAACACAAATTTCAAGCCTAAAATAAATTAAGACAAGAAATATGGACAAATTAATTTATATTAATTTCAGAAGGTGCGGATTCAATCTTTGTGTATTTGTTACAAGTAAACAAATAAAAAATCCTCTGATTCAATCTCCAATTTGTACTTGAAGGAGGGTCGGTTGACTTGAATCCCGATCAAGTTAGTTGATTTGACTTTCTTTGAATGAAATTCAATGAATTTGATCTTGAGAGAGGGCCTAAGAGGCTTAATCTCAATCAAAACGAGCCTTATTTGATCTTCGATGGTAGAAGACACGTGCTTTGATTGTACTTGTTGTCTTCCTTCAGAGAAATTAGCCCCTTGAGTCTTCAGAACGACTTCAGAATGAATGAATCTTCGCTCCCAAAATGGAAGGAGTAGACTCCCTTTTATAGAGAAACGGAGTTAGGGTTCCTTATTAATCATTCCTTAAAGAAAAGGAATAATAATTTGTTTTCTGCATCATTTGTGACACGTGACGCTTTTTAATTGACGGCCATAATCGTTCATCAAATATTTAATCCAATATACCGCCATAATTAATTTGACACGTGGCAGAGTGTAATTGGACGAAATAAAAAGTATTAGATTTTCCACATGGCGGGTCTTGATTAGGCGGATAATTTTTTGTCTCCTATAAATGCCCCCTTCGAGGCCTAGCTGCGTAAACAAGGTTTTGAACGTCTCCGCCCTCCCCTTTTTTTTGAAGCAGCTGGGTCTCGAATATTCAACAGGTGCAAATAATCGGAAATTGAATGGTTGCTTTTTTTTTCGGTTGTTTTTTTTTCTTTTTCGGTTGTTTTTTTTTGGGGGTGCCCAGCCCAATATTACTCTCTCTCTTTTTTTTGTGTATGTGTGGACTGGGCTCATTTTTTTTTTTTTTTGGCCTCAACCCACCCGGCCTCACGTGATAAACATGTGATCTTCTTCATCCTCTTCTTCTGCAACAGAGACTCGATGGGCAGAGCAATTGGCACACACACTCTCATTCTCCTCTTTCTCTCTCTCTTGGAGGGCCAAAGTTTTAAGGAAATTATTACACAACATACATTGAATATTTTCTTTCCTAAATTACCCATATTTCCCATAATCTTTATGTTTGTAAAGATGTCATGTTGAAGATTTTCTTGCTGCTCGGTTTGTATATATCCCATACTTCCCATGCTGAAGTCACGTTTAAGCAAGCCGCTGTATTGAACAGGGCCCTTTTCCCGACAGCTACGATCGGTTCTTGTTTGATTCCTCCAAGAATCCTCTTTCCGCTAGTGCCAAAATCCGGTGTGGATCAACGAAGAAGAAGGCAAAAAGGTTGTTGTCGAACGAGGGAGCAGAAATGGATCCGGAGTCATTGAGAGGGGGAGCTGAACCTGTAAAATTTCACTTTCTTCTTCTTCTCTTTTACTGCTCTGTTGCTCTCTATTTTTTCAATTATATTTGGAGCCCTCAACGTCGTGTGCTAAGAAACAGGGGGGAAAAGAGAAATAGAGGGAGGAGTGATGTGAGTAGCTGTAGTGCCAGGCCCCCCCCCCTTTTTTTGGCTGGTATTTCCATGGTTGATTCTTGCGAAGCTCCTGCATCAATGGCCTTGGGGAAGGAAGACTACACACATTGCTCTTTACATTTAATGAATGCAAAGTTTCTCCAGGGTGTTGGTCTAACAACACCTACTCGTAATTGCTCTTTTCTTTTTTTTTGAATTTTTTTTTAAACTAGCGCCAGTCACTATATGAATCTTTTTTTTTTCTTTTTTTTTGGCCTGATGTCTCTTTTTTTTGTCTGTTTGTTTAGATAACCCCTTTTTTTGTGCAAATTTGTGTGATAATTTATTTCCTGATTAACCTTTGCATGTATAACCCTTCTGGGTATATCAACGGGTTAACCTTGAATACTCCTAAGGCGAACTTCCCAAAGGCGAAAATTCTAAAGAGGTGAATTTGATTCAACATCGGTTAACCTTTGAATGTTTAATCTTTTTGGGTACATCAACGGGTTAATTTTGAATTTCCTCCTAAGGCGATCTTCCAAAGGCGAAAGTTCTCAAGAGGTGAATCTGACTTGGCGCCGGTTAACCTTTGAATGTTTAACCGTTTTGGGTGTATCAACGGGTTAATCTTGAATTTCCTCCTAAGGCGACCTTCCAAAGGTGAAAGTTCTCAAGAGGCGAATTTGTTTCAGCATCGGTTAACTTTTGAATGTTTAACCCTTTTGGGTGCATCAACGGGTTAACCTTGAATTTCCTCATAAGGCGAAATCCTCCAAAGGTGAATTTGACTTGATTATTGGTTAACCTTTGAATGTCTGACCCTTTTGGGTACATCAACGGGTTAATCTTGAATCCTCCAAAGGTGAAAATCCTCCAAAGGCGAATTTGACTTGATTATCGGTTAACCTTTGAATGTCTGAACCTTTTGAGTACATCAACGGGTTAACCATGAATCCTCCAAAGGCGAAAACCCTCCAAAGGTGAATTTGACTTGATTATGGGTTAACTTTTGAATGTACGATCCTTTTGGGCACATCAATGGGTTAACCATGGATCTTCTAAAGGTAAATTTGACTTGATTATTGGTTAACCTTTGAATGTCTGACCCTTTTGGGTACATCAACGGGTTAACCTTGAATCTTCTAAAGGAAAAAATCCTCTTGTTTGCCGAAGAGCCTCTACTTGCATTTACTCATGTCTTCCTTTTCTTTTCTTTTTTTCTAGGTTTGCCATTTGAAATGTCAGATGCTTAAAACTTTGGACTAAATGGATCATTTCTCTATGACTTACCATAAGAAAGTTTTTTTTTTTTTTTTTTTGGGATAGCTCCACCTTTAGTGACTTTCCCTATTTTTCTGAGCCTTGGATGGCTCACCCGTATGAATCCACCTTGAGATGACTTTTCCTATAATAAAGATGGAGGACACGTTGTTGTCGCCACCAACTAAAAGGGGGCGTACATTGACAACACGAAGGAGGAGGTTATGGCGATGTTTCTACCAACTTGAGGAAGGAGCCCTGCGTTGCCAACATGAAGGAGGAGGTTATGGCGTCGTAGCTACCAACTTGAAGGAGGAGCCCTGCATTGCCAACATGAAGGAGAAGGTTATGGCGTCGTCGCTGCCAACTTGAAGGAGGAGTCGTGCGTTGCCAATATGAAGGAAGAGACCTATGTTGTCATTGATGCTAACTCGAAGAGGAGGTGGACATCTTGAATAAGAAGGCTCTAGCATTATTATATCCAAGTCAAAGGAAAAGACATATGTCACCATTGCCCCCAATTTGAATGAGTTTCAAGAATTTACAACACTTTTATGACAATTTAACGTCTGGTTAAATAACATAAATGTTTGCTGCACGACTTGAGAGTCAGCAATTTTGATGATTTGTGGGTCTTAAACTTTGAAGACTTAGGCCTTCTTAAACTTCAAAGACTTAGGAGTCTTAAGCTTTTGATAACTTGATAGTTCTAAACTTTGATGATTTCAGAGTCTTTACCTTTGAAGATTTAGGAGTCTTGCTTTGGATGAATTTTGATGACTTTGGCATCCTGAACTTTAAAGACCTAGACCCTTCTTAAACTTCAAAGACTTAGGAGTCTTAAGCTTTTGATAACTTGATAGTTCTAAACTTTAATGACTTCAGATTCTTTACCTTTGGGGACTTAGAAGTCTTGCTGTGGATGGATTTCGATGACTTTGGCATCTTGAACTTTGAAGACTTAGGAGTCTTTATCTTCGGTGACTTGGAGTTTTGAGAGTCTTGAATTTGGGAGACTTAAGTATCTTTAATGTTGATGACTTGAGAGTCTTTGCCTTCAATGACTTATGAGTCTTGAACTTTGGACATTTAAGAGTCTTGATTTTGATGACTTGAGAGTCTTTGTCTTTGATGACTTGTAAGTCTTGAATTTGAGAGACTTGAGAGTCTTTAATGTTGATGACTTGAGAGTCTTTGTCTTCGATGACTTGTGAGTCTTAAACTTGAGAGACTTAAGAGTCTTTAATGTTGATGACTTGAGAGTCTTTGTCTTTGATGACTTGTGAGTCTTGAACTTTGGAGACTTAAGAGTCTTGATTTTGATGACTTGAGAGTTTTTGTCTTCGATGACTTGTGAGTCTTGAACTTTAGAGACTTAAGAGTCTTGATTTTGATGACTTGATAGTCTGTGATGACTTGAGAGTCTAGAAGCTTGGACTTGAAAGTCTTAAGGGTGACTTGAGAGTCAAAATTGTTTTGCAACTTGGGAGTCTTTAAGAGTCAAAATTGTTTTGCGACTTGAAAGTCTTCATCCTAAATGCTGATTTTGGGTTGCTCCTCTTGCAAAACATTTTTTCAATATGATCCTAATAAACGATCAATCAGATTCTTCAGTGTCTTCTTCGTCTAATGTGATCTTTCCTTCATTTGTAAGTTGCAGGACTTGTCCTCTGAATGCCTTGCACTTCTCTATAGGATGACTGATGATCCTGTGATACTTGCAATATTTGGGGTCATTAGTTCTTCCAATTTCTTCAGGATGCCTTGACTCTGGGAGTTCTATAAGTCCTTTGTTAAGAAGTTTGTCAAGCATTTTTGGTGCATCATACTCAGAATAAGAATATTCATTCTTTTCAGAGTCTCTTAGCATGGAGCTTCTATTTCTTGACGATGCCATTAATTCACCATCATCGACTTGTCTTCCATAGTAGGCGATTGTAAGCTCCATATCATGAGCTCGTGTTGCTAATTCTTGGAAAGTCTTAGGCTTGTTTACTTGCAAAGCGTATAAGATATCCCACTCCATTCCTTGAGCACACATTTCAGCAGCAGAAGATTCAGGTAAGTGATCCTTGCACTTTAGCGAGAGGGCACGCCAACGATTGATATAATCTATGACTGATTCTTCATCCCCTTGCCTAGTATTAATCAACTCACTTATACTGACCACATGGCGTGTCCTATAGAAGCGATTCAAGAATTCATTTTTCATTTGCCCCCAGCTATCAATGGATGCAGAAGCGAGGTCTGCATACCAGTCAAACGCAAGATCTTTAAGAGACCGCACGAATTGCTTTACTAAGAGGTCACCACTCGTGCCAGCGTTATTGCAAGTCTCGATGAAGTGCACTATAAGCTGCTTCGGGTTCCCTTTGCCATCAAATTGATGAAATTTTGGAGGTTGCAATCCCTGAGGCATCCGCAGTGCATCAATCCTTTTTGTATAAGGCTTGCTGTAACGATGAGTTCTGTGAGAACCTCCTTGTAGATGGGTCTTTACCGCATCCGCTATCAAGTTTTGAATTTGCTCAATTGACATTGAATCATTCTTTGGACTGGGCTCTTCGTCAGACTCCTTATTGCGGTTGGACTCTTTGTCAGAATCTTCACTGGTAGAACCTTTGTTTGAGGCTTCAGATGACCGCTTTTTCAACTTCTTTTTCAAATCAGCAATCTGCTTATTTTGACGCTTAATTTGAGCATCCTTTTCTTCAGTCTCCTTAGAGAGTCTTTCCAGAGTTGCCTTCATATTTGCCAATTCTTCCTCCAAGTTGATAGCCTCTGCCACCATGACTGACATGATGATAGTGTCAAAGGATTCAACTTCAACTTGTGAGAAAAGTGAATCCCTTGGAGATATTCATGAAGAATCGCCACTACCATAGTCATCATACTCCTCATCGAAAGGTTGAAAGATATTATTGCTATCCAGTGCACAGGGTAGAGTCTTCCTCATATTGAAGACACCAAAAGGTTTTAACTTCAAGTTAGGGAGGAAAACAGTTTGATTGACCCCATCAGCAGGTAAGTTGGAGCCAAATTTTTGAGTTTTACATGATTGCAAAGTTGGAGTCATAGGTTGTTGTTTCGGGGTGATGGAGGTAGTAACTTTGGTCATACTCCAAATCATCATTTTAGTGTTTCGATTGGTAGATGCAATACTAGCCTTTACGGATACTTCGGATGTAGATCCGATAGTTTCCTTCTTCGAAGATTGAAGGATGACGTGTTCAGGAGCCATTTCTTCTTCAAAGGAGTGCTGAAATTGTTTGCTTGAAGAAGGAGATGAGAGGCAGAGATGTCCCACCGGGCGTGCCAAATTTGTAAACACAAATTTCAGGCCTAAAATAAATTAAGACAAGAAATATGGACAAATTAATTTATATTAATTTCAGAAGGTGTGGATACAATCTCTGTGTATTTATTACAAGTAAACAAATAAAAAAATCCTCTGATTCGATCTCCAATTAGTACTTGAAGGAGGGTCGGTTGACTTAAATCCCGATCAAGTTAGTTGATTTGACTTTCTTTGAATGAAATTCAATGGATTTGATCTTGAGAGAGGACCTAAGAGGCTTGATCTCAATCAAGACAAGCCTTATTTGATCTTCGATGGTAGACAGCACGTGCTTTGATTGTGCTTGTTGTCTTCCTTCAGAGAAATTAGCTCATTGAGTCTTCAGAACGCCTTCAGAATGAATGAATCTTCGCCCCCAAAATGGGAGGAATAGACTTCCTTTTATAGAGAAACAGAGTTAGGGTTCCTTACTAATCATTCCTCAAAGAAAAGGAATAATAATTTGTTTTCTGCATCATTTGTAACACGTGGCGCTTTTTAATTGGCCGCCATAATCATTCACCAAATATTTAATCCAATGTATCGTCATAATTAATTTGACACGTGACAGAGTGTAATTGAACGAAATAAAAAGTATTGGATTTTTCACATGGCGGGTGTTGATTGGGCAGATAATTTTTTGTCTCCTACGGGGCTATTTTAAAGATGTCTTCGTCAGACAACAGAATGCATGCAGATGTTGCCACAACAGGTAATTATAATTCTGTAATAGATAAATGGTTATGTAAGGAGTTACAACATGGGTTTAAAAACTCTAGAGTATCTCTTCTTTGAATGCATTCATTGCATGCTGCTCAACCCAGCGAAAAAAATCTGGAGCTAGTTAAAGACTTAACGGCGTAGGAAGTTAATGTTAGATGGCTGGCCGAAGGGACTTAAAACTTCGGTTATTCGCATCACTATTGCTCTGCATTACCAGGTATGGCAGGAAAGAAATGTCAGAAGAAAAAAAGGTTAACATAAATGTGCTTCTTATTATAAGATTATGAAAAATGTTATGCAGCTACAATGATATTTTAAAATTCGTGCAGCAATAAACAGATTAAAAGGAGCGATTTGTATGTGGATTCTTCATCCTGAGATACAATATTTGGGAGAAAAAAGGTGGCTCTTATCATTTAGATGCGCTTAACTTTGTGCATATATAGTTCCCTCTTTTATGGAAAGGTTTGCATAGTGTAATGAAATATATATTAGCCTTCTTAAAAAAAGACATTATTCTTTCAGATGAGGAAAAGTGGGGGATGGAATATAGTTTGGTCGATGATTAGAGATACTGATTAATTATATAAAATCAGTTTATCATCTATAATTTCCTGGCCTCAGTCACGAGATAAAATGTACAATCTAAGATTGATAAACTATAGTGTCTTTTGCATCATGATAACTCCATAGCTAAGAATTAGTTGTAATTGTTGTAGGTTTTTTTGGTAACTGATAATTTGGTGATCTTAGATGATATAAAATACTCAAGTAGGCTGATCGATAGTTTGAGTATATTATGGATGTACTAACAGGTACACGGACTTTTCTATTAACATTGGACTCCATCAAGGTTAGATTTAAGCTCTTTTTTTTTTTTTATCTCTATTGTTATGGATGTACTCACAAAAAGGATTCAAGACTAGGTACCATGGTGTATGCTATGTGTTGATGATATGGTTCTTAACGATGAGACTATGAATGGTCTTAACAACAAGTTAGAGCAATGGAGACATATCTTAAAATCTAGAAGATTTAGATTGAGCAGATCAAAGGTGCTAAATACTTAAAATGTGGGCTGAGTGGTGAGGAAGCATGTGAGGAAGAAATCACCATATATAGTGTGGTGTGACAATACCAAGGGGCAAGAAGTTCAGGAATTTAGGCTCGGTCATTGAGGAGAAATGAGATATTGACGAAGATAATAACCAATGTATTAGAGTGAAATGGCAACAACAACAACAACACCTCCCAGTGTAGGTCCCGCTTTCGCAGGGTCTGTGGAGATGCCATTCCTACCCATAGAGAGGCTGATTCCAAGAGACCCACAAAAAAAAGATTTTGTGAAAAAAGCTTTTGCGAAAACATTGAAGGGTCACATATCCAAGAATGACCACGATATAAAAAGGCAAGTGATTGGAGCTATGTAGCGTAATAACAATCTATTAGAGGAAGGTGACATACCTTAGCAACCCGCAGGTAAGCAAACGATGACTCCTCCCAGAAGGAAGTCCTACCTGCAAATAAACAAGCCATGCGAAAAGAACCACTACTAGCACTAAGCCCCTGCACCCAACGACAGCTATTGGGTGGGCTCTCTACGATCTAAGATCCTAATCCTATCCCGCCAAAGCTTCCTATCCTGAACCAGGTCCTCCGTCAAACCGACAACTTTCAAGTCCTCTCTAATCACCTCTTCCAAACTCTTCCTAGGTCGTCCCCTCCCTCTTTTGCCTTCGGGGATGCTGATCATTTCACATCTCCTCACTGGAGCCTCCACACTCCTCCTTTTCACATGGCCAAACTATCGGAGTCTCGTTTCTCTCATCTTATCTTCGATGGGAGCTACTTTAACTAAGTCCCGGATAACTAGAGTGGAATGGCAAAAATGAAAAATTGCTTCCAGAGTTTTTCTTGATGAAAAAAATTCCTGTAGGATTGAAAGGAAAATTTATCATATGGTAGTCAAACTAGCTTTGTTATATGGTTCAGAGTACTGACAAATTAAGAAGACTCAAGTCCAGATGTTAATAGTAGCGAGGGTAGATAGAATTAGAAAAATGAAGTGATTAGAGAGAAAATAGGAGATGCACCGATAGAAGAAAAGATGATAGAACTAGACTAAGATAGTTTGGTCATATTAAGAGAAGGAGTATGAATGCACCAGTGAGAAGATACAAGACGATTAACCTTCGGCATGTAAAAGAGGTAGAGGACGGCCCAGAAAAAGTTGAAGCGAGGTGATTGGAGATGATCTGAGGTATATGTGGACTAAGGAAGGACATGACTCAGGATAGGAATTTGTGAAGATCTAAGATTGAGGTTGTAGATCATGGATAGTGTACCAGTCCTTCCTATGACTTTTGTTTATGTAGTAAGCATCGTCGTGTTTTACTGAATATTATTCTATAATGTGTCTGCTATAATAATATATGTTAGTAGATTATTATTGGCATGGTTTTTATTATTGCACCGCTAATTGCTTAAGTATTGCCTTCATTGCATCTGCGTTATTACTTCACCACCTCTGATTGTTTAAGGATAGACTGATCTTGGCCAAATTAATACTATGTCGCTACTCCCCCACCTCCAATTGTTTCAAGGTAGATTGCACTTGGCCAAATTAGTAGTATGTCATCGCTTGCTGCTCAAGGTACGTACAACTCTTGCCCTCATATGTTGTTACTTATAATTTATGTCATTCAAAGTAGTTTTAATCTTGTGTTTGTAACATTTGTCTATCAAATGATTTTCAGCTTCTAAAATATTTTCTTCAAACTTTTTATGTGGGTCTATTGAAATCGATCTCTCTATATGCATTCATATCTATAGAGGTAAGATTGCCTATCTCTAGATCTCTTCGACCTGCGAAGACGGGACCCACAATAGGAGTTGTTGTTGTTGTTGTTTGTTGTTGATAGCTTGAGTATGTTAATGAGAGGCATATGTATGGCATGTGCATGTGCATACATGTATGTATGTATGTATGTATGTATATATATATATATGTATATATATATATATATATATATATATATATATATATATATATATATATATATATATATTGTGTGTGTGTGTGTGTGTGTGTGTGTGTGTGTGTGTATTATATGTGACATTTCTTTTTCCTAAAAGAAATTTTTAGCAGTCCTCTTTAGTTCAACAACATAATTAAAAAAGTTAGATTAGTGGCTGTCAGAGAACATTGACTCAAACTATAGTTAAGTAGAGGAAGACTACATGAATGATATGGAAGGGCATAAAGAAAATTAGAGACGCGTAAATAAGTAAGGATTTGAAACTCATTCCATTGTAACATCGGGATTGTTCCCTAGTAATCAAAGAAAGAGATCTTAGGTAGATCAATTATGTTTAGGGTTCAAATCTTCCTTCCTTAATGTACTTACATAAATAAATATATATCAAATTGTATTATTGTTCGAATTTAATTCATATTACAGATATGGCAAATTAAACTTGTGAAACTTGAATCCAAGCAATAGTGTTGGGTGTTCCCTCCTACATGGAGGAAGAGGCTCAATAATATTTTTAGGTCTAATGTTTTTGTTTACCCACATTATTATGTGGATGTATGAGTTATTTACGGGTCCTATTGTTTTGTCTAAAAAGGCCCAAATTGTCTCTTATGGTTTAGCTTCTCTTGGAAGCTTCAAGAGTGAGTATATATGGGTGTTATTTTTCTGGCGGCAGCAGCAGAAAATTAGGGCAGAATATAGAGAGGCAAAACAGAGGGAGAGGAAGAAGTACAGCGGTTCACGTTTTGACTCCGATCGACGATCAAACGACCTCCGATCGGTCTCAAATTTGAGTATGTTGTTTCTGACACTCTCCTCTTCAAATCCAACGGTGCGATTGTCATTTTGAGCTCTCAAAATTGGTAAATTCTGCCCAGAATTCTCAGATACGTTTTATATTATTTACCTTTTTTGAGTCATGTTTTTGGAGATGGAGTTGCCAAGGGTTTTCCTTGATGATTGTATTGCCTCTAGTTTGATCTAGAGATGAACTTTGGCTGTACCCACTTAGTTCTTTGTTGATTAGTAGAAGTTTTGGTACCGTTTGTCAACGGTCCCGTGATTTTTCCCCACATCGGGGTTTTCCACGTAAATTCTTGAGTCTTCTTATCATTTGTTGTTTGATTCTTGACTGGTTCAATACTTTTGATGTTAGTTGATTGCCATTTTACAACACAAGAGGAGAATTGGTTAATTTGCTTCTGCTTGAACTTGGGTTCATCGTTGAGTTTCCCCAACAGAGTGGTATCAGAGCCAGGACAGCTTGTTGTGGTGATTTTCTGTATTGTTAAAATGGATGATAAATTGGGTATGAGTGGTATGATTAATTTAAATGCCACCAATTATAGTACTTAGAAGACCCGTATGGAAGACATACTTTATGTGAAGGATTTGTATGAACCCATTTTAAATGAGAATGTCCCAATGGGTGTCACCCAAAAGGAATGGGAAATATTGAACCGTAAGGCCGTTGCTACTATTAGACAATTTGTGGATTTGAGTGTCCTGCAACATATTGCTAATGAGACAAATGCTTATGCTTTGTGGAAAAAGCTAGCTGATATGTATGAGCGGAAAAATGCCATAAGTAAAGCCTCTTTGATGAGGAAGCTTGTGAAGTTAGAGTATAAAGATGGTGGGAGTATGGTAGTTCATTTAAATGATTTTCAAGGGTTGATTAACCAATTATCTGCAACAAAAATGGCTCTTGATGATGAGTTATAGGATTTGTTATTACTCAGCTCACTACTTGAAAGTTGGGATACTCTTATTGTCTCTCTTAGCAATTCAGCACCTGAAGGTAAGTTGACCATGGAAGGGGTCACATTCGCTCGACTGAATGAAGAAATAAGAAGGAAGGAAATGGGTTTCTCCAGTCAGGCAGAAGTGAGTGTGGTTCAGGATTCCAGTAGAGGTAGAAACAGAAATAGAGATTTTTCACAAAATAGAGACAAGTCCAGGGGGAGATTGAAATCAAAATCCAGAGGCAAAATCATTTGCCATTACTGCAACAAGCCAGGTCATATTCAAAAGTTTTGCAGGAAAAAGAAACGGGATAAATCTCAGAAAGGCAAGAGAAGAATGATAATTCCGGGCACCAAACAGAGGAAACGGGTACTACTGCACTCGCTACCAGTGATGATTTATTCTTTATTGGTAACCAAGGCTCTTTGAACCTGGCTAGTGATGACTGCACTTGGGTGATTGATTCGGGTGCCTCATATCATGTTACCTCACGCTAAGAGTACTTCTCATCCTACACTAGTGGCATTTTGGTCATGTGATGATGGGAAATGATGGTTCATCCAAGATTGTTTGTATGGGTTCAGTCACACTGGAGACTTCCACAGATTGCAAGTTGGTATTAAGAGATGTTAGACGTGTTCCTAACATCAGATTAAATTTGATTTCTACTGGTGTGCTCGATGATGAAGGCTTCACTAGTCAATCTGGTGGTGAAAAATGGAAGCTCATCAAAGGGAGCTTGATTGTGGCCCGAGCTAAAAAGCAGACTTCTTTGTATGTGATTCAAGTTAGAGTGTGCACAGGAGAGGCCAACATAGTTGATGATTTATCCATTAATTTATGGCACTAAAGGCTTGGTCACATGAGTACAAAAGGTATGCAGATACCTGCCAAGAAGAACCTCCTCCCTGATGTTACAGGAATGAACATAAAATCATGTGTTGATTGTTTAGCTGGAAAACAACATCGTGTTGCATTTCACACACGTCCACCTTCTAGGAGAAAGAATGTACTTGATCTTGTTCATACTGATGTTTGTTCCATGGATGTTAGATCACACAGTGGTGCACAATATTTTGTGACCTTTATTGATGATTACTCTCGAAAAGTGTGGGTTTTTGTGTTAAAAAGCAAAGACCAGGTACTCTAGAAATTTCAGAAATTTTAAGCCAGAGTTGAACGTGAAACTGGCAAGAAGCTCAAGTGTGTCAAATCAGACAATGGTGGTGAGTACACGGGGCCATTTGAAAATTACTGCAAGGCCCAGGGCATCAAGTTTGAGAAAACAGTCCCGAAAACACCTCAGTTGAATAGGGTTGCAGAGAGAATGAATAGAACAATTGAAGAAAGAGTCAGATGTATGCTCTCTCATGCAAAACTGCCAAAGTCCTTTTGGGCAGAGGCAATGTTCACAGCAGTGTACTTGATCAACTTTTCTCCCTTAGTCCCACTTGATGGTGATGTTCCACAGAGAGCTTGGACTGGGAAAGACGTGTCTTACAAGCACCTGAGGGTTTTTGGATGCAGAGCATTTGTTCACATTCCCAGAGATGAGAGGTCCAAGCTTGATAAGAAGACGAAACAGTGTATTTTCTTAGGGTATTCTGAGGATGAGTTTGGATACAGATTGTGGAATCCTATTGACAGGAAGGTGATTAGAAGTAGAGATGTTGTGTTCTTTGAAGACCAAACAATTGCAAACTTTGACAAGTCAGGTCAAACTTAGTCCTTTTCTGTCACTAGAATACACCCAACTCCAGTTTTTCCATATTCACCTCCTCTAGCTCAAGGAGGAGATGTGCAGGGTGTTGACGTCCATCATGATGATGCTAATGATGACCATGATATGATAATGATGATTCTGAAGATGGTGATGGAGATGGTGATGGTGATATAGCACAACAGCATGCTATTCCTACAGAACTATAGTTGAGGAGATCCACTAGACAGAGATAATCTTCCTCGAGATATCTTCCCAGTGAGTTTGTGTTATTGACAGATGGGGGAGAACCAGACACTTATGAGGAAGCTATATCACATGTTCACAGCAAGGAATGGTACCATGCAAGATGAGATGGGATCCTTACATGAGAACCACACCTATGATCTAGTGAAGCTACCTAAAGGCAAGAGAGCACTCAAGAATAAGTGGGTGTTCAGACTAAAATCTGGAGAAGATGGCTCATCACCATGCTACAAGGCAAGATTGGTGGTGAAGGGTTTTAGTCAGAAGAAGGGTATTGACTATGATGAGATATTCTCTCCAGTTGTGAAGATGTCTTCAATCAGAGTTGTGCTCGGGTTAGCTGCGAGTATGGATTTGGAGATTGAGTAACTTGATGTGAAGACGACATTTCTCCATGGTGACCTAGAGGAGGATATTTACATGGATCAACCAGAAGGCTTCTAGATTAAGGGCAAGGAGAAACTCGTGTGCAAGCGGAAAAGAGCTTGTATCGTTTGAAACAAGCACCCTGTTAGCGGTACAAGAAATTTGAGTCTTTTATGACTGAGCATAAATTTCACAAAACACATGCTGATCATTGTGTGTTTGTGAAGAACTATCCTGAGGATGACCTTCTGATTCTCCTCCTACATGTTGATGATATGTTGATTGTTGGTTCTAACACCAAGAGAATTGTCAATCTGAAGGATGCCTTGAGTAAATCCTTTGCTATGAAGGATCTTGGCCCTGCGAAACAAATTTTAAGCATGCGCATCTCACGTGATAGAAAGAATAAGAAACTTTGGCTATCACAAGAGAGGTACATTGAGAAGATGCTTCAGAAATTCAACATGGACAAGGCTAAACCCGTGAGTTCTTCACTTGCAGGTGATGAACCTCTATTTTATACTATTTTTAGCCCCTGTTTGACCCATTTCCTCCCCCGTTTTCACATTCAATTGCGTTAAGGAAGGGTCAAATCGGCCTCCTTTTGTGTACTTTTCACTCATATAACATCTTTTGATATTTTCAGGAACTTTACTGAAGAGACGGAAAGATGAACAATATCTAGCAGAAAGGGGTGCCAAGAAGGCGAGAAAAGCTACGAAAAAAAGCGTCGCACGGAAGTCCCGGAGAATCGAACACACGCGACAGGGCAAACCGCGAAGAACCGACAATCTGAACCGGCCGCCACATAGCACGGCCACACCGTGCCACGTGGCACACCGCCACATGGCACGGCCTGACCATGCCACATGGCCGATTCCCGGAGTCGGTTTGGCGATCCTCCAGAAATTTGGCACGGTGATTCCATGCCTCTGGGCACGACCGTGCCACCCCTGTTCCGCGATGCGACTTAAATTTTCCTTCGGGGCTGTTTTGAAGGGCATTCGGTTTTTATGCTTGGTTTATGTTTAATTTCCTCTCAAGCACTCTTCCTTAGGCGATTTTAGGTTTAGTTTTAGAGTTTTAATCTTCACGCTCTTGGATTGTAATTTTGGATTGGAGTTTGATTCTGCCTTCAGTTTGTACGATTAATTCCAGGTTCTCTCCCAATTCTCCTTCCTCTTGTTCTTGATTATTTTGGGTTTGACTTGTCATGGTTATTGGATGGAATATTGCGATTATTATGTTAAACATAATTGTAGGCTAAATCCCTCAACTTAGGTTGGGATTGACACCGAATATGCGTAGTTGAATCTTGCACTGGCCCAATCCCTACTCTCCCTTCGTTGTGCAACTATGAATTCTACCATACACGCCACATGCTCGATGAAATGCTCGAAAGAACATTCATCCTTTTTACTTGGGGTTTAGGGAAGCGTTGAGAGACGAAACCTTTACCTAGTGCGCCTTAGTAGACGATTAGGGTTTTAACAGGAAAATAGTTAGGATTCTAATTGGGATTTGAAATTGTAGATCTTGTAATCCTTCGACTCTTAGTCTCATGAAAATAAGCGACTATAGTTTTAGGATTAGTATTCGACCCTTGAGAGAGGGAGGAGATGGGCTTAATTGACAATTTATCCATTCGTGATGCATGCCTGGGAGATGTTTGGTAGGGCTAGTAATTGATTCGCTAGCATCTTTGTGCTGTTAATTCCAACCTAAGTGTTTACTCTTCTGCTGTTTAATTCATCTTTAAGTCGTTATTGTTTCCTCTAGTTTAATTCCAAACCTCCAACTGTGACTGCCTAGTTTGAGTGGCCTAATTAGTTCTGGTAGTTGAAGTCAAGTTCCCTGTGAATTCGACCCGTATTTGCCGATTGCTAGCTACAGCTACGCCGTGCACTTGCGGTAATTGAAACTGCTAATAGCAGGCCACATGAAATTGAGTTTTAGTCAATGTCCTACAAGTAAGGAAGACAAAGATGAGATGAAGAAGGTTCCCTATGCTTCAGCCGTAGGAAGTTTGATGTATGCCATGGTCTGTACAAGGCCAGACATTGCACATACAGTTGGGGTCGTTAGCAGGTTCATGTCAAACCCTGGTAGGGAGCATTGGGCAGCAGTAAAGTGGATACTACGGTATCTCAGGGGTACTTTTAGAGTTCGTTTGTGTTTTGGACCTGAACAACCTGTGCTAGATGGGTACACAGATTCAGATATGTCAGGTGATGTTGATTCTAGTAAGTCTACCTTTGGTTATTTGATGACTTTTGCAGGGGCTGCTGTGTCTTGGCAATCAAGACTACAAAAGCGCGTTGCATTGTCAACTACCGAGGCTGAGTACATTGCAGCCGTTGAAGCTAGTAAGGAGTTGTTGTGGATGAAGAATTTCTTCGAAGAGCTTGGTTTGAACCAAGAGAAGTATGCACTTCATTGTGATAGTCAAAGTGCCATCCACCTTGCCAAGAATGCTGCCTATCATTCTAGGACCAAACCCATACGAAGAAGGTATCATTGGATTCGAGAAGTGATGGAAGAGAAATTATTGCAAATGAAGAAGGTGCACACCGATCAAAATGGATAGGACATGTTGACTAAGACTCTACCCAGGAGCAAGTTTGTTGCTTGTCGTTTGAAAGCAGGTTTGATGGAAGCCCCCATGTAGGAGTGAGGGGGAGATTTGTTGGGTGTTCCCTCCTACATGGAGGAAGAGGCTCAATAATATTTTTGGATCTAATGTCTTTGTTTACCCACATTATTATGTGGATGTATGAGTCATTTGTAGGTCCTATTATTTTGTCTAAAAAGGCCCAAATTGTCTCTTGTGGTTTAGCTTCTCTTGGAAGCTTCAAGAGTGAGTATATATGGGTGTTATTTTTCTGGCGGCAGCAGCAAAAAATTAGGGCAGAATATAGAGAGGCAAAACAGAGGGAGAGGAAGAAATACAACAGTTCATGTTTTAGCTCCGATCGACGACCAAACGACCTCCGATCGGTCTCAAATTTTAGTATGTTATTCCTGACACTCTCCTCTTCAAATCCAATGGTGCGATTGTTGTTTGAGCTCTCGAAGTTGATAAATTCTGCCCAGAATTCTCAGATACGTTTTATATTATTTACCTTTTTGAGTGATGTTTGTGGAGATTGAGTTGTCAAGGGTTTTCCTTGATGATTGTATTGCCTCTAGTTTGATCTAGAGATGAACTTTGGCTGTACCCACTTAGTTTTTTGTTGATTAATGGAAGTTTTGGTACCGTTTGTTAACGGTCCCGTGGTTTTTCCCCACATCGGGGTTTTCCACGTAAATTCTTGAGTCTTCTTATCATTTGTTGTTTTTGATTCTTGGCTGGTTCAATACTTTTGGTGTTAGTTGATTGCCATTTTACAACACAAGAGGGGAATTGGTAAATTTGCTTCTGCTTGAATTTGGGTTCATCGTTGAGTTTCCCCAACAAATAGATAATAATATTGTCCATTGCTTTGGCAAATCAGCACACATAGAATTAGAAAGCAATTAATAAATAAAAGCTGAAATACTCACGTATCCGCTATAATGGATGTATATTAATTGCCCTTCTCAATTGGGTAGCTCACAATGCATGATTTTTAATTTAATAAAGAGCACACATGAATGAATGAGTGAATGAATTTAAGGGCATTGGTATTTGTATCCTTCCCAGTCGATGGAACCCCAGTTTTTGCAGACAGGAGGAACGGTGTTGCCACAACCTTGGCAGCATTTCATGCAGAGCCTCATGCATTGCCTTGTACTTTTTGCCTTCACATCTTGGCACCTTTGCCAGCATGGAGCCACACATCCTACAACATATATACAATTTTTTCCGATAATTAGTTGGTGGAGTCATTACATGTACAATTAGCTACAAGGTTATAAATATAATTAAAAAACGAAGGGTACGTAATCCAGTCTATGAGTATAATCCATTATATAGCATATATATATACATGATACATACATACAAATATAAACCACGTTGATTTTCTCATTGGTTCACTAATACATTTTCTTATTAGCCAAATGATCTATATTTAAAAACATACGGTTGCTAGATTAACAAATACAAACACGACAATCTAAATAAAGTAAGAGTTTAAAGTAGAATTAGAGAGTAATTACCTTGCACAGTGGGGGTGACAATAAGGAGGAAAGCCAAAAAGAAGAACAAGAAGCTAATTTTGGGAGCCATTATTAATCTCTGGGGAAAAAAAAAAAATGCAAAATAGAAAAAAGAACAAGGAAGAGTGGCAGTGTGCTGGCCAAGAAGGTGCTTATTTGGTTTATTTCTTTGTTCTTAATTATTAATGAAGGCGAGGAAGTTTAGAGCAATAACCCCTTTATTTATATGCAAAACTCTCTAAGCAATGACTAAAAATAACATGTTAATGTGTGGCTTCAGTTTCTTCACCAAAATTAGTCCCTACTTTGTTGGCTCTATAACAGTATCCTTGAATATATATATTTTTTTATGTGATCTATTAATGGAACTCTTTGTTAGTGAAAAAAGTAAATTACTTCGATTAAAAGATAAACGAAGAACAAGTAAATCAAAAATATAAACTATAGTTAAAACACTTTTTGGGCTAATTGATTGAGCTATTTTTAATGATGATTAGTGTTACAAATGACAAATTAAATGATGGATTACTATTAAATAAAATCATTTGAATACGCTGATAAAGAGTGTATGTTTTTATATCATTTTGATGGTTTCCTTCTCTTTCTCTCTCTATTCAAGTGAATTAAACTAATTTTTAGATTTCTAATTTATTTTATAATCTTGATTTGTGGGTTTGTAATTAACATTTTTTCTAATTTTTTAAAATTTAAAGTATATGAATATTTTTTTACTACTTATTACGTATTTGATTGAACCCTATAATTTGGTTTTTAGAAATTTTACTTCAGATATGAGTTATCAACTTCCCTGAGTTACTCTCTCTCTATTTTCTTAGAGAATTTTTTTTTTAAAAAAAGAACTTAACTTAGGAACTGTATACTCAGAATTAGTCTCAGTCCCAACTAGATCTAGTACGAGATCCAAAATTTTTGGACCTGCTTGAACCGGTTCTGGGAGCAATTCCAAATTTTAGGACTGGGTTACAACCGACTCTGATTTCGATTTTTAAAAATCCAAGTGAATGCCCGATCCCACCCACCTTCCAACAATCACCTAAGCTCAACAAAATTTATCTCCTAAGAAATCTTATCCCTCAAGTATTTCATATTCAAAGACATTATTTTGTGAGGCTATATATGGAACAAAGCACTCATGGCCAAACACATATAGGCTGTGTGCTATAAAAAGATAACATTCGAGTCAAGAGCATTCACACGTATCATCTCAGAGGTGAGAATGATTGACATAACACTCTAGGCCAGGAGCAGCTCTATCGTGGGTACAGTGAGGTGACTCGGCACTCGTCCCAAAAAATTTAATATCCGGCAAAAATAGC
This sequence comes from Carnegiea gigantea, assembly GCA_029747015.1. NCBI lineage: Eukaryota > Viridiplantae > Streptophyta > Magnoliopsida > Caryophyllales > Cactaceae > Carnegiea > Carnegiea gigantea. Next base: position 1,719,220 of record JAKOGI010000001.1, on the reverse strand, counting down.
TTGCAAGGACGGTTGGTCCACGCATATTGTATCACTGATGTGCTTTGCGGTCATGGATTCGAGCCCTAGTCTTACACACGTTTTCATTTTTTTTTTTTTTAAATTTCGTTCGTTAATCTTCTGCAACCAGTCACTTCGACGCCTCCACCCCAGCCGCCTTCACCGTCTCCGAGCTCATCTTGTGGGTGTCCGCATTCTTCCTCCGTGATGAATCCTCTTCTCTCTTCGCCATTTTGCTGTTGATGGCTTCAATTACCCGGCTAGTTTTTAGCTTTATTTTCTTCTTCTTTCCTTTCTAGCTTGCTTTGGTAAGAGGAAGTTTGCTCTAATTGATCTTGAGAGGAAGTTTTCAACCCTTTTTTCCCATTTTTGTCTAAGTGAGTGGAGAGACGTGGGATATGAATTGAGATTTCATTGAAGAGATTAATCTAGCACAACAAGGTTCAAGGGGTGAAGGATTTAATGCACTGCAACAAGGTACAACAAGCTAATACATCACAGTCCACTCTCGGGATAAAGTTGAGTTGAGCTGTACAAGTGGTTACAATGAAGCTAACGTGGAAAGACTCAGTAACTAACTTCTGTTACAGACAGTGCATATATATATATATATATATATATATATATATATATATATATATATATATATATATATATGCACTCAACCATTTGTAATTCCTATTGTATTGATTCATTATTTCCTCTCAAGATGTATAGGAATAAAGCTTCATAGGATTGCTCTTTCTTCTCTTTATCTTCTACTTCATTCTCTGTCTAAACTTTGAGCTCTTTTTGTGCAAAGTCTTGATGATCAACATGATATTAGAGCAGATTTCATAGATCCTTTCACAGTTTTTTTTTTTTTTTTTTTTTGGTAAGATCTTGATCTTTCTTGATGATTTCTTACTGAATTTCTCTTTCCAGATTAGGAAAATATGGTTTAAGTCTGAGTTGAACATTGTTTACCTAAAACCATGGCTGAAAAATCATTGAATTTTGTGGTGAACAATCCATCTCATGTTTTGTTTTGCATCCCTGATAATCCAAATAATATGGTTGTGAGTGAATTGATGAATGGTGACCAGTATGACCATTGGATGAAAGCTATTGGGGTGGCTTTAATTGCCAAGAAAAAGCTAGGGTTTGCACGGGGGGATTGAAGTAAACCATCCACTACTTCTCCTTTAGCTGCTTAGTGGGATAGATGTGACAAAATAGTTATATCGTGGCTTATTAATGCTGTAATCAATGACATTGGTTAGAGTTTTGTGTTTTCATCCACAGCTAAAGATGCCTGGTTACAACTTGACAAAAGATATGGAGAAGTATATATTGCAAGGCTCTTTAGGGTTCAAAGAGATCTGTATTTAATTTCCCAAAATAATCTATCAGTTGCATATTACTTTAATCAAATCAAGAAACTACGAGATGATTACAATGGTTTGATTACAATGCCACATTGTAATTGTGGACTGCAATGTGCAAGTCTTGTTGCAGCATACAAGATGATCAAGGATCAACAGTTAATTAAATTTTTGGTAGGATTGAATGAGGATTACAAGATTGCAAGGGGCAGTGTTCTGATGATGAAACCTTTGCTAGCTATAGATCAGGCACACAACCTGATTCTACAAGAATAAAAGCAAAGATCACGCATACCTATGTCTCAATTTATAAGGGGATCTTCTACTTTTAATGTCAATTTTCTTGATCGTCTTGAGCACTCTGGATTTGCAACTTAACAAAGGTCATATAATTCAGGGTATCAGCAAAGAGCAAATCACGACTCTGGGCCTAATTCTGGCTAGCACCAAGGGAGTGTTGGTTATAATTCCAATTCAACCTATGAAGGCACAACCAGATTTGGGAATTAGGATGGGAGACACCAAATGTATTGTGACCATTGCAAAATGACAGGGCACGCAGTTCAAAGGTGCTACAAGCGACATGGTTATCCTCTTGGACGCAAGTTGTACAAAGGGAAAAGGATGGATACTATGTCTCATACAGACACAATCTCTGATTATAATGTTGTTCAAACACAAGGTAATGCTGCAGCACCTGGGTCTTCTTATTCAGGAACTCTTTCTCTTACTCATGAGCAATATAATCAGCTTATAATTCTTCTTAACAAGCACACCTCATCTCAAGACGGAACGGGTAGTGACAACATTGGAGTAGCTAGTTTATGATAGGTAAAAGGTTTTGTTTCTTTATATGTATGGATAACAATATCTGGATCATTAACAGTGTTGCAAGGATCATTAACAGTGTTGCAAGTGATCACATCACTCCTGATTTATCGTTACTACATGATGTAAAAGCCATTTAGACTAGTTGCTTCATTAAAATGCCAAATGGAAGACATGCTCAAATCAAACATATTGGCTCTATGACATTCAATTCTGGTTTAGTTCTGGAAAATGTGACACTCAATTCTGGTTTAGTTCTGAAAAATGTGTTGCATACTCGAAAGTTTCAATTTACCTTGTTATCCATAAGCAAGCTAACAAAGCAATATTCAGCTCATGTGGTCTTTACCCTTGATTTCTGTTTACTTTGGGGCCACACCTTGCAAAAGGCAATAATTCGTGGTAAAGAGAGTAGGGGACGCTACTGCCTGAGCAAAGGAAATCAACTTAGAAAGGCAGGGTATTTGCTTAGGATGTGCAATTTTCCAAGTCAAGACAAGCCAAAGCACAATGTCCTAGCATATTTTTCTGCTGCAACACTTTGGCATTTTCACTTAGGACATTTGTCTTTTAATCAAATAAGATATGTTAATATCTCAGATTATAATAATACAAAACAACAAGGTTTAGGGCGTGAAGGATTTAGCAGTGCAGCAAGGTACAACAAGCTAATACATCTCCAGTCTCAGGATAGAGTTGAGCTGAGTCGTACAAGTGGTTGCAATGAAGCTGACATGGAAAGCCTCAGTAACTAACTTCTGTTATAGCCAGTGCACACACACACATGCACACACACACATATATATATATATATATATATAATATATATATATATATAATATATATATATATATATATATGTATCTCTCTCTCTCTCTCTCTCTATACACACACACACACACACATATGCGCACACACACACACACACATTCAACCATTTGTAACTCCTATTGTATTGATTCACTGTTTCCTCTCAAGATGTGCAGAAATAACGTTTCATAAGATTACTCTCTCTTCTCTTTATCTTCTACCTCATTCTCCCTCTAAACTTTGAGCTCTCTTCGTGCAAAGTCTTGATGATCAACAGTCACGTCTAAGTCTTGTGATTTTTGAAGGCTTGGGTACACTACTAGAAGTTTCTATTTAACGACCACATTTTAACGACCAAAGTCACAATTTGTCGTGATAGAGTGTTTTTTAGCAATAAAATTACTTTTTTGTCGTTTAATTTCAATACAAAATCAGCTTTCAACGATGATAAAGTAAAAAAGTCATTATTTTACGACTTCGTCGTTAGTGCTATTAGAAGGAAAATATACATAAATTAGGGAGGAAACTAAAAAATTTAAATAAGGCAATTAATTACAATTTTTCTTCCCAACTAAAATAATTGGCCTTTCAATTGAAAAACTAAGGTAATTAGAAGGCAACAGCAAGAATAACATTGAAAACTCAAAATTTAGGACCGCTACTTCTGATTGTCTTCCTTCCTAAACCACGAACGCAGGAACAACCCTAATTGAGGAAGGCTGGTCATCTCCCTTGCATAGGTTTATGCCTTGCCTTCTTCTTCTTCTCTCACTTTGTACCGATCAAATTGTGTAATATCTTATTAAATTTTTCGGTTAATGCTTGTCTTCTTTTTACCCAAACTGTTTTTGGTATGAATTTGGTTCAAAAGTGCTTTTGATTTTGATATGACTTCTTCTTCTTCATATTGTGGATTTGCGTGATTCACTAGTAGTTAGTCCAATCGGTGAGTGTTCTGAAACATTGATATCCATTAATATTCTATTAATTGACTCCAGATTCACGTAGACAACATATAGACTCTCTGGGTTTGCAAAGCATTCTGGGCTTCTCTTAAAAGCCCCATGTTTGGATTTATATTGATTTTTTGGACTAATTTTGTCAAAAGAAAGCAAGTTGGTTGTTTAAGTCCACAAATCCAGCATTTAGATATGGGATATGATGACTTTGTTCATTGCACATTAGGTGTTCGACAAAATGTCTAGGTGAGAACCTGTTCATTACAGATATGGCAAATTAAACTTGTGAAACTTGAATCCAAGCAATAGATAATAATATTTTCCATTGCTTTGACAAACCAATACACGCAGAATTAGAAAGCAATTAATGAATAAAAGCTGAAATGCTCACGTATCCGCTATAATGGATGTATATTAATTGCCCTTCTCAATTGGGTAGCTCACAATGCATGATTTTTAATTTAATAAAGAGCACACATGAATGAATGAGTGAATGAATTTAAGGGCATTGGTATTTGTATCCTTCCCAGTCGATGGAACCCCAGTTTTTGCAGACAGGAGGAACGGTGTTGCCACAACCTTGGCAGCATTTCATGCAGAGCCTCATGCATTGCCTTGTACTTTTTGCCTTCACATCTTGGCACCTTTGCCAGCATGGAGCCACACATCCTACAACATATATACAATTTTTTCCGATAATTAGTTGGTGAAGTCATTACATGTACAATTAGCTACAGGGTTATAAATATAATTAAAAAACGAAGGGTACGTAATCCAGTCTATGAGTATAATCCATTGTATAGCATATATACATACATGATACATACATACGAATATAAACCACGTTGATTTTCTCATTGGTTCACTAATACACTTTCTTATTAGCCAAATGATCTATATTTAAAAACATACGGTTGCTAGATTAACAAATACAAACACGACAATCTAAATAAAGTAAGAGTTTAAAGTAGAATTAGAGAGTAATTACCTTGCACAGTGGGGGTGACAATAAGGAGGAAAGCCAAAAAGAAGAACAAGAAGCTAATTTTGGGAGCCATTATTAATCTCTGGAAAAAAAATGCAAAATAGAAAAAAGAACAGGGAAGAGTGGCAGTGTGCTGGCCAAGAAGGTGCTTATTTGGTTTATTTCTTTATTCTTATTGATGAAGGCGAGGAAGTTTAGAGCAATAACCCCTTTATTTATATGCAAAACTCTCTAAGCAATGACTAAAAATAACATGGTAATGTGTGGCTTCAGTTTCTTCACCAAAATTAGTCCCTACTTTGTTGGCTCTATAATAGTATCCTTGAATATTTTTTGATGTGATCTATTAATAGAACTCTTTGTTAGTGAAAGAAGTAAATTACTTTGATTAAAAGATAAACTAAGAACAAGTAAATCAGAAATATAAACTATAATTAAAACATTATTTGGGCTAATTGATTGAGCTATGATCATTTTTATAAATGATGATGGATTACTATTAGGTAAAATTGTTTGAATACACTGATGAAGAGTATTTGTTTTTATATCATTTTGGCAGTTTTTCTCTCTTTCTCTCTCTGTATTCAAATGAATTAAAATAATTTTTAGGTTTCTCATTCATTTTATAATCTTGATTTGTGGGTTTGTAATTAACATTGTTTCCAATTCTAGAGTTTATTTAGAGTACGTGAATATTTTTTAACTGGTTATTACGTATTGGATTGAACCCTATAATTTGATTTTTAGATATTTGACTTCAGATATAAGTTCTCGACTTCCCTAAGCGCTTTTTGTTTTTTAAAAAAAGAACCTGACTTAAGGACCGGTACTCTAAATCAGACTCGGTCCCAACTAGTTCCTGTATGAGGTCCAAAATTTTTGGCCCTGCTTGAATCAATTCTGGGACCAATTCCAAATTCTAGGACTCAGTTACAATCGGACCCGATTCCAATTTTTGAAAATCTAACTGGATATCTGATCCTACCCACCCCTTTCAACAAGTACCTAACCACAACAAAATTCATCTCCTAAGAAATCTTATCCTCCAATTATTTCATATTCAAAGACGTTATTTTGTGAGGCTATGGAACAAAGTGATAAACCTCCGTTTTCACCTCTTTCGAACTCAATTTTGACCTCTCCTTCAGTGATTTTTGGGTTGAACGTCAGAGCCTAAGGGTCAAATAGGCCTCTTTTACCCTGAATTTGCTCATGTTAGGTGCTTTTATCTTGTTCAGGAATTTCAGTTGAAGGAAAGAGAAAAACCCGCTAATACCTTGCGAAAGGAAGGCCAAGAAGGCGGATTTCGAGCAAAGGAAGAGGTAATCGAGGCCCAGAGGACTAACATGGGGACCCCATGCCAGGCAACCCGGTTGGGCCAAGCAAAAAAACGCAAGAGCACGCGACTAGGGATGTGGCACGATGGCACCGTGCCACTTTAGTAGCTTCGCAACTAAATTGTTTTGTCGCGGTTACAATTTCTCATCTTGGATTTTTTGCTGTAGTTCTCGAATAAAGGCGATTTTCTAGGTTCTTCTATCCTTCATACTTTCAAAAACTTTAGACATTAGATCGAAGTTGAATTGATGCGAATTTGTGCTACTGCTCTTGGAATCAATCAAAGTACGTTTCTTTTCTTTTCTCATTTGCGATCTAAGTCAAAGTTTGTATCTTTTGTGGTGTCTTCTAGATTCTTGTTCTTGATTGTAATTATCAGTATGATTAGAGGCTAAACTAATAGTCTTGGATTGGGAGTAGCCCCTGTTATGTGAAAGTGAATCACGTTTTAGATTTCTGTGAATCATGTCCATGTATGCAATTCGAATTCCTACTTTGTATGCCAACTGTTTGTTGAATTGCTTGAGAGAGTCTTATTCATTGTTCTCAATTAGGGTTCAGGAGATCAACGAAAGTTAAATTCTTTATCTAGTGTGACTTTGTCGGCAATTGATCTTTCTGATGTGAAAACAGTTAGGGCTTCAATTAGAATTATTTGATTACATAATCTTATGACCTTGATAATCTTAGTTTCATGAAAATAAATAACTAGGATTATCTTAGTCAGTTTATTGACTTTTGAGAGAAGGCTTAGATGCCCTTTAAATTGTAATCCCTTCCACTTTGATTGTTTTCATGGGCATGGTTTGTATGATCTAGTTATGATTCATATAGCATAATAGTGTGGTGAATCTCAATCTAGGACCTTATTATCATTGAATTTGATAATTCATCAGTCTCAGTAGAAGAGTACTGTTAGTTAGAAATTATTCAAACCTATTGAACTTTTGCTTCAATTGAGTGTTATAAATCGAAATTGATGATTGGAATCAAGTTCCTTGTGGACACGACCCGCACTTGCCGTTGCTAGCTCCAACTGGCACCATGCACTTGCGGTAACATTTTAAGACAACAAGTTTTTCACGCCGTTGACGGGGAACTTGTTTATTCCAACATCGGAAGCGACCAAAACGCTCTAGATTAGACATTTTCCTTTTTCCTTTTCTTGTTCCTTTCTCTCTTTTGCTCCTTGAGCCTTGCTTGGACTTGCTTACGCTTGGTGTAGTTTTTGGCTTTGTATGTACAGTGCGTCAGAGGGATCGACCATTCATACCTTTTGACCCTGGGATAGAAGCCTCTGCACGGGGGCAAAGCGGTGCGAGAAAGAGGCAAAAAGCACAATTCGTCATGGCCGAGAGAGATCCAAGGGTATTGTGGGACTATGTCTTATCACAGGCTACCAACATCACCTCCTCCATCGTCAACCCGGCTATCGAAGCAAACAACTTCGAGCGGCGGCCTGCTCTTATGTCCTACATGGAGAAGGACCAATTCAGTGGACGTCCCATGTAGAACCCCCACATTTACCTTCGCAACTTCCCAGCGAAGTGTGACACAATCAAGCTCAATAGGGTCTCAGTTGATGCAATCAGGCTAAAGCTCTTCCCCTTCTCGTTGACGGATAGAGCTAGTGACTGGTTCCTCAATTAAGAGCCTAATTCATTTACCACCTGGCTGGCCGTATCAAGAGCCTTCCTAAGCAAGTACTTTCCTTCAGGTAAGACCACTAAGTTGAGAGTGGAAATCACTTTATTCTCTCAATGAGACAACGAGTTACTATATGAAGTGTGGGAAAGGTTCAAGGATCTTCAACGCCAATGCCCCCACCATGAGTACCCGACTGGCCCCTAATCCAAACCTTCTACAATGGATTGGACCAGTTCCTGAATATGTCTGTTGACGTCGTAACTGGCGGTGCACTCATGGGGAAATTGATTGAGGCCGCGAGAGCCCTGTTGGAGGAAATGGCCTCCAACAACTATCACTGGTCCAGCGAGAAAGTAGCTTCAAAGAGGACCAGTAGGGTTTATGGAGTTGACGTTGTGGACCTGCTTGCCAGCAAGGTCGATGCTGTACCACAACGTTTTGACAGACTTGGGACACCTTTCCTCAGAGAGTTTAGTGGGGATTCCTTCAGGCGCAATGTTTGAGGTTGGGGCTCTTTGTGAGATTTGTGGCATCCAAGGCCATGTTGCTGCCGAGTACCAATCCACTTTCCAGGGTGTTGAGCATGCCAATGCGATGCAAAACTATAGCCAACACCTACAAAATAATCCCTACTCAAATACTTACAACCTCGATTGGAGAAATCACTGAAATTTCTCCTACCGCAACAACAACCTCATTCCACCCAATGCCACTCAACGCTAAACCCCTGATTTCCCCTACAGGGCTCCCTATGCCCCACCTCCACAACAACAACAACCACCCCAACCCAAGTTCAATTTGGAGAGTCTTATGGAGTATTTCATAGCGACCTAAATCAAGACCAACGAGGCACTTGATGAGTCGATCAGTCAATTAACCTCCAAATTTGAGACTATGACCACTCACCAGAAGATGATAGAGACCCAAATAGCCCAGATTGCAGAGCAAGTGAGCCATCTATCTAGGCCCCAAGGACATCTACTAGGTCAACCTGAGACCAATCCTAAGGGTCAGATGAACGCCATCACATTGTGGAGTGGCAAGGAGTTAGAGAGTTCTCAAATGCCCATGAGGGAGGACAGAAGGGAGGTTGACAATGAGGAGGATAATAAGAAGGATGTCCCCATTGAGACTCCAAGTGAGCAGGTTCATACTGAAGGGACCAAAGAGGTTCAAGCTGAGCATGTTTCACCTCCAGTGAAGCCTTACAAGCCTCCCGTTCTATATCCCCAAAGGCTACTGAAGGGTAAGAAGGAGCATAAGTATGGGAAGTTCGTTGAGATGTTGAAGAAGTTTCACATCAACATTTCCTCTTTGGAGGCTATCACTGACATGCCCTCCTATGCTAAATTCTTGAAGGATTTACTATCCAATAAAGGAAAATTACTCGAGGATGCTACAATGGCTCTCGCTGAGGAGTACAGTGCTATCATTCAGAACAAGTTACCTCCTAAGCTTTCAAATCCCGGAATCTTTTTCATCCCTTGTTCAGTTAAGGATGTTAATATCAGCAAGGCACTATGTGATATTGGGGCCAGCGTGAGCCTCATGCCCTGCTCCATATGTAAGAAGGTGCAAGTGGGTGACTTGAAATCCACTACTATTTCTTTGCAGCTAACTGATAGATCTGTCAAGTACCCTATAGTATTCTTGAGGATGTCCCACTGCAAGTGGGCAAGTTCTTCATCTCATGTGATTTTATGGTTATGGAGATGGGGGAAGACTCCCGTATTCCAATCATCCTTAGGCGATCCTTTTTAGCTACTACGGGAGCGATGATAGATGTGAAGAATGGCAAGTTTTCCCTTCAAGTGGGAGATGAAAAGGTGGAATTCAGCCTACCACAGTCCATGGCTTCTCCCACTCTAGGTGACTCGTGCTGCAGAGTCGACGTGCTAGAAAGAACACTTAACCAGGAGGCCAAGACTTGCCATTATGTGGGGGATCCACTAGAGGCCACTCTGATCGGCTGCTCTGTGACCGGCTCTCATTCAGAAGAGGAGGAGGAGTATGCTAGGCTCCTCAATGAGTCCACTACCTATATACAGAGGTAGTCCCCTAAAGAGGTCCTTAGTATGGAGGAACCTGCCTCCAAAGAGTAAGGAAAGTGCCTATCTAAGGTAGAGTTAAAGCCTCTACCTCCCCATCTCACATATGAGTTTCTTGACTCTGCTCATTAGTTCCATGTTATTGTTAGTGCTAAGTTGGATGGCCCCCAGTTAGAAAAATTATTGGATGTGCTTCGGAAGCATAGGGGTGTTATCGGCTATAGTACTAATGATATTAAGGGACTTTCTTGATGAAAGTCATCGTCCCTTCCAGCATCCTCAGTGCCGTTTAAATCCTAAAATGCAAGAAGTTGTGAAAAATGAGGTTGTCACACTACTTGACGCTGGGATCATCTACCCTATCTCAGATAGCGAGTGGGTGAGTCCAGTTGAAGTAGTTCCCAAAAAGAGTGGGATCATCGTCATTAAGAATGAGCGTGACAAGCTCATTTCAACTAGGACTGTGACCGGTGGTGAATGTGCATTGATTATCATAAACTAAATCAAGCCACTTAGAAAGATCATTTCCTCATCTCCTTCATTGAACAGATGTTGGAAAGGCTGGCAAGGCATTCTTTCTTCCGTTATCTAGATAGATATTTAGGTTTCTTTTGGATTCCTATCCATCCCGACAACCAGGAGAAGACGACCTTCGATCACATGCCCTTATGGTACCTTCGCTTATTGAAGGATGCCTTTTGGGTTATATAATGCCCCTGCTACTTTCCAGTGGTGTATAACTGTTATATTTTCTGATCTCATTGAAAACATCATAGAAGTGTTCATGGATGACTTCTTCATCCATGAAGATACCTTTGACTTGTGTCTCGAAAATCTATCTAAGGTACTCCATAGATGCGAGGAAGTCAATCTTGTGCTGAATTGAAAAAAATGCCACTTCATGGTTCAGGAAGGGGTGGTATTGGGCCATGTTATCTCTGACAGGGGCATCGAGGTGGACAATGCTAAGGTTAAGGTTATTAAGCGGTTGCCCCCTCCTACTTCGATAAAAGGGGTGTGGAGTTTTCTTGGTCATGCAGGATTCTATCACCGCTTTATCAAGGACTTCTCCAAGATCACTAAACCTCTAACCTAGCTTCTCGACAAGGATGCCCCCATTTATTTTTTTACTGATGAGTGCCATGAAGCATTTTGCAGGATTAAGCAGACACTGATTTCTGCCCCCATTATATAACCACCAGATTGGGATCTCCCCTTTGAGATCATGTGCGATGCTAGCAACCATGCGGTGGGGGTAGTCTTGGGACAGAGAAGAGACAAAAAGCCAGTAGTGATATACTATATATGCTAGTAGAACACTAGATAAGGCTCAGTAGAACTATACAACGACTGAGAAGGAGTTGCTTGTGGTCGTGTACGCAATGGAGAAGTTTTGGCACTATCTCCTATGCTCCAAGGTCATTGTGTACACTGATCATTCTGCACTCAAGTATCTCCTCAAGAAGAAGGATGCTAAGCCTCGCCTTATTCGGTGGATACTACTACTTCAGGAGTTTGATCTGGAGATCAAGGACAAGGTGGAGGCAGAGAATATCATTGCTGATCATTTCTCGAGGCTCATTGTTGAGAGCCACGATGCCCCCATCGATGATACTTTCCCTGATGAGAATCTCATGGCTATATCTATGGGATAAGCCCCATGGTTCACCAACTTTGTGAATTACTTAGCCTCGGGAATTTTCCTCCATGATCTCTCCTCCCATTAAAAAAGGAAGTTCCTCCATGATATCAAGATGTACTTTTGGGAGGAACCTTTTCTTTACAAGCTGTGAAAAGATGGGATCTATCGGCTCATGGGGAAGAAGTGAGTTGGAGAATGTTTAAGGGCTCCCTGCATACCCAAGAAGTCATCTAGAGCCACTTTCTCCTCAGTTATGCCCTCTTCTGCGAAAGGTACTAAAGATGCTTACCTGTTGATCTTACCTGCTAGTACTAGGGATTTGCATTTTGCTAGTGAGGAACAAAAGACCCGATATGAGATTTTAGCCACTAGGAATACTAGTAAGCAAAAGTATTTTCATGTAGATTCATTGAGGACTTTGGGCATGCTTGATGATGTGTTGAATTTGATGCATAAATTGAGATGGATAGAGTACATTGGCATGCAATGTACCTCTTATGACTGACTTATGATAGAGTTTTTAAGCTCCTTGAATATGAATTGGAATAGAACCTTTAGAGGCCAAGAGGTCGAAATTACATTCCGCATGTTTAACATGGACCACCGGATGAGTTTGAGAATGTTTAATGAGTTGTTGAAATTCCCGGTGGCTGACGAGGCGTATAGAGATGTTTCCTCATTATATAGACCGGACCCCATTTGGATGAGCATTACCTGCTCTAAACAGAAAGTCTACACAGACCGATTTGGGAGACCTAAGACTTTTGACCCCCGACAGGCTAATGCCACTGATATCTGCAATATTAACCTCCGTTACCTTCAGCATCTGACCGCGAATATTATTTTTGGTCGCAACAACAACCAAAATAGTTGTTAGAAGGCGGAGTTGTTCATTATTTGGTGTGCCTTGTTGGGCATCCCCATATATGGGTTCATAATCTGTCACTTGGCGGAAGTGGCCAAGGCTACCAATAAAAATATTATAAGCATTGGGGGCACCGTTACCGCCATTGCCATTGCTTTAGGCCACAGTGATCGGCTCTCCCATCTCAAACCCTATTCCTTGGAGGTCACCTCGATGTCGGCACCCTCCACCACATGTACATCATTGATACCCAGGGTGACACCATTTGGTACCCTCAGCACAAACAAATCCTCTTCACGCTTCCCAATATTGAGCGCACCACAGTCACCAATAGGCAATATTGGAATTTTGATAAAGTGATTGGTAGGGCGACCGTGTTACCTTGAGAAGAGCAGCTAGCTGCTGATGAGGAGGACAAGTATGATGAGGAGGGGGACTATGATGATGATTTTGATGAGGATGATTTTGATGAGGTCCAAAAGGGCCTAAGCCCGAGGGCACTCGTGCTGAGGAAGAGCCCATTCCACCGTTGCCACCATTTCACCCACCCTTCACCCATGAGACTGGCAGGTCTTCTTCCTCTGCGGCATACATGCCCCTTGACCCTGCTTTCCTCTAGTCCTTCTCCGTCCTCCAAATGGAGGTTTCGGGTCTTCGAGAGCGATATACTGGTATGCGTGATGACCTCCATCGTCTCTCTGGATGCATAGACTCTATTGATGCTGAAGTCACCTATTTTCGGGGTTTTGTTGACTGCCGAGAGGAGCAAGAGCGGCAATAGATTTAGCGTAAGGAGCAATGGGCCATGAGAGAAGCCCGGGAGTACGAAAAGCGAAGAAGGATGCATGAGTTGCTCTGGCAACAATCGAAGTCTATTAGACAGATAGAGGAGCGTTTTCGCACCTTCCCGATCGATCAAGAGGGCTCCTCATTATTTTCATCCTATGATCCGGGCCATTCATCCACCTTCCACCCATTTCCTCCATATTTTTGGCCGCCTCCTGGGCCTGATGGGACCCAATGACTGTAAGTTATACGCCCTTCCCCTTCTCTTCTTATGCATATTATTTTCATTGGGGACAATAAACAGTCCAAGCATGGGGGGATCTTTATGCATGTTTAGTGAGGTTAGGTGTGAGCACTGATGGGTTGCAATGTATATGTATCTCCTTTGTTCGCACAAAAAATGAGCTATTTTTAAGGTACTTTTACACTAATTTTATGCTCGTTTTAATCATTTTTAAGGTTTTTATTTGATTTTATTTTATTTTGCAGATTTTGAATAATTTTAGAAAAATGGCCAAAAATGCGAGAAAAATAGTGGAAAATGTCGGGAATTGAAGAACCGGCCCAAAATTGCCATGAACCGGTCTAAATTGCAGTGAACTGGCCCAAAAAGAATTGAACCGGTTTAGAGAAAAAAATAAAAAAACCGGTCCGGTTCACCCCCTCCCAGCCACCCGATTCAGCGTCTTTTAATTCCCCCTCCCCTTCACTCTTTCTCTTCGCGTCCCTCTGCTAACCCAGAACCTGCCTCGCCTTCTTCATCCTCATCTCTTCTCTCATCTTCCGTTTCTCTCTCCTCGAACCTCCATCCCGCACTTCACGCTGCAAGTGCCAACGCATCTTCCAGTAAACACCATCTTCGCCATCCACGACAACCCCAAATCGAACGGTGAAGAATTCATGGAGTTCGGGTATATATTGAAGCTCGCAGACGCCATTGAGAGCTAGGTAATTTTAGGTTCTAGTTTAGGTTTAATTTCGTTTTAGGTTTAGGTTTAGGTTTAGTTTTGATTTCGTTCCAGTCATTCGAATTTTAGGGTAAATTTCGGTTTTAGGGTTTTATGTTAGAATGAGTTTTTGAGTTCGAATTTCTTGTAATTTTGTTATACTTTCGAGTTTCCCAGTAGTAATTTACGATTATGGTTTGATTTTTGCAAAAATTGGATGTTGGGTTGTTGAATTTCGTTCGAATTCCCCCTCCGCTGTTGCTGCCCTATTCTGTTTCGGTTCCGTTCTCTGTGCCCTTCACCGTGGAGTCGACTCAATTTTCAGGTTTCTCTCGTGCCCTGTTTCCCCTCCCCTCTTGCTTCGGTTCGCTTGTTCCAGATATCGATTGCTTGCTGCTGGTAATCTGTTAGTGGTTGATGATGTTGGCTGTCATAGAGTTTGATTTCTGTTCTTGCTTCAATGTTTAATATTAGCCTCAGTTTTACTTTCCCTTTCCCTAATTTAGTTCACAATAAGAGCAGAATATTAAGTAGTGAGTTGAATTCTTATGGTTTTAGTTCATATTTTAGGTCTGTTTAATTTTAGTTTTCCTCAGATTCAAGTAATTTGATTGATTTGAATATGGCAAGTTTGGTGATTTTAAGTTAGGTTAGGTAGTTTTAGGTTTTGATTTTAGTAGCCATTTACGTCTAGTTAATGCATAATCTCCTTAAGCAGTTAATCCACTTTGTTTTGTGACCTAAATTCTTCCGTTGTCCCCGAGGATTCGACCCTCAAGTATTACAGCGAGAGCTGTACGCTTGCGGCTTTTATTTCACTCTCAATTTTTCGCAACATCCTTCCATTTAGAACTTTAGGTTTCATTCTAGCTTAGAGGCATTCTTAGGTCGTAATTTCATTTCATGCATTAGATAGGCATGTAGGACTTTACATTTAGGTAGATGATTCATTGTATATATTTTCTTCCTAACCGTTGATCTGAAGCGGGGATGTGTTGAGTAGGGTTGTACAAGACCATGAGGTAATCCTTTCACCCTTCTCTTTATTTATCTGCTTATGGATCCTTTAGTTAGTTTTATTGCTTTCCAAAAAAAAAGTTGATGTCCTTTTTGAAAACCCCTCTAATGATGACATTCAAGGGGTGATGATTTGGATAGATTGTGGCAAATGAAATTTAATTGGGGCCAAGATCTTGTGAAATGGTTGTGAAAATTTTGTAATTGTTAGGCTGTTTGTGCTTGGGTATTTACCTGGCGAGTTGCTTTGATATGAGATGGTTGAGCTGTGATTGTTAACCAACCTTTTGAGCTTGTTTTGGATTGTGGCAGGAGAGACCCAGTGAGACTTTTGAGCCTTGTCAACCATTCGTTACACATGGTCTCGAATGTCCTTCTTGAGTGCTTAACCCCCTTCTTGTGAGCATCTCTAGAACTTGGCTGGACTCTCTTCAAAATTGCATTTGTCTTGTGCTTAATGTTGATATGATTGAGGCATTTATTTAATTTCTAACCCACATGAGCTAAAAAGCCACCTAGTGTATTTATAATCCATTTGCTAACCCCTTTAGCCTTTTCCCTTTTCACTTCATTCCCCTAATGTCTACTGAACTCTTGGCCTAAATTGAACAACCTTATCCTATGCCAAGTTAGTAGAGCAAGGATGTGAGTCGTGTTGATTTGGGAGTTATGCATGTGGTTGTACCCCAGTGGGTTGTTTTGACTGTTTTCAAGCTTAACAGGATTGGGTGTTTTAATTTTTCCATGACCTATGTCATTCATTTCTCTTTTCCTTTCATGAGAAAAAAAAAGAAAAAAAAAAGAAAAAAAAAGAAGGAAAAAAAAGAAAAAAATGGTTCATATGAATAAAATGGTTGGCATAGAAATTCCCATTCAAAAGGCGAAACGGAAGTTTTACTCCCTTTCTTTGTTATTACGCTTTTGTTGGGAATAGTAGCGGTAATTATATGATGGTTTGGAGTTGTTTTGATTGCTCTTTACTTGGTTATTTAGCTTCTCATACCCAAATTGTGATCCTCCCTTTCCTTAGACCATAACCCTGCTACAACCCTCGAAAAGCCCTCATGATTAACATTTGAGCATTTGACTTTACTGATGGAGAATTGAGAGTTTCGGCAAGCCTATGGTAGGTTATTTACATGAAGGGCGATTTTGAGTGATCATACCTACCTTAAACACAAGAGATGAGTGTTTCCAATTCTATCCCTATAGTAAGGGCCTGCCAGTCTAACTAGCTCACTAACAATTCGGGGAGACTGGACATTTCTAAGCAATTCAATATGGGGTTTCCACTCTTGCACTAGGGTCCAATGATTCGCATCCTAGCACATGTGCTTTATTTGAAAAAAAGGACTTTTACCCTTGTCGAGTCTTGTAGTTATGGGTGCTATTCTTATCAGTCTAGCTATCACCTCTTGCTTAAGGAGGATGCTACAATGAGGCGAATCTCTTTTCACTGATCTGTTAATTGATAATCTTCCTTGAGGACAAGTAAGAGACAACATGAGGAAGTTGATAAACCTTCATTTTCACATTTTTCCAACTCAATTTTGACCTCTCCTTCAGTGATTTTTGGGTTGAACATCAAAGCCTAAGGGTCAAATAGGCCTCTTTTACTCTGAATTTGCTCATGTTAGGTTCTTTCATATTTTTCAGAAATTTCAGTTAAGAAAAGAGGAAAACCCACTAATACGATGCGAAAGGAAGGCCAAGAATGCGGATTTCAAGCAAAGGAAGAGGTGGTTGAGGCCCAGAGGACCGGCATGGGGATTTCGAGCAAAGGAAAAGGTGGTCGAGGCCCAGAGGACTGGCATGGGGACCCCATGCCAGGCAGCCCAGTTAGGCCAAGTAAAAAACGCAGGAGCACGCGATCAGGGATGTGGCACGGTAGCACCGTGTCGTGAGGCACGACCGTGCCACTTTAGTAGCTCCGCGACTAAATTGCTTTGTCGCGGTTACAATTTCTCATATTGGAATTTTTGCTGTAGTTCTCAAATAGAGGGAATTTTCTAGGTTTTTCTATCCTTCATACTTTCAAAAACTTTAGACATTAGATCGAAATTGAATTTATGTGAATTTGTGCTACTACTCTTGAAATCAATCAAAGTGCATTTCTTTTCTTTTCTCCTTTGCGATCTAAATCAAAGTTTGTATCTTTTGTGATGTCTTCTAGATTCTTGTTCTCGATTGTAATTATTAATATGATTAGAGGCTAAACAATTAGTCTTGGATTGGGAGTAGCCCCTATTATGTGAAAGTGAATCATGTTTTAGGTTTCTATGAATCATGTCCATGAATGCAATTCGAATTCCTACCTAGTACGTACGCCAACTGTTTGTTAAATTGCTTGAGAGAGTTTTATTCATTGTTCTTAATTAGGGTTTAGGAGATCAACGAAAGTTGAATCATTTATCTAGTGCGACTTTATGGGCAATTGATCTTCTTGACTTGAAAACAATTAGGGCTTCAATTGAGATTATTTGATTACATAATCTTGTGACCTTGAAAATCTTAGTTTCATAAAAATAAATAACTAGGATTATCTTAGTTAGTCTATTGACCTTTGAGAGGAGGCTTAGATGCGCTTTAAATTGTAATCCTTCCAGTTCGATTGTTTTCATGGGCGTGGTTTATATGATCTAGTTATGATTTATATAGCATAATAGTGTGGTGAATCCCAATTCAGGACCTTTATTATCATTGAATTTGATAATTCGTCAGTCTCTATAGAATAGTATTACTAGTTAGAAATCATTCAACCCTATTGAACTTTTGCCTGAATTGAGCGTTATAAATCGAAATTGGTGATTGGAATCAAGTTCCTTGTGGACACGACCCATACGTGCCGTTGCTAGCTACAACTGACATCGTGTACTTGCAGTAACATTTTAAGACAACACAAATCACCCATAGCCAAACACATATAGGTTGTGCGCTATAAAAAGATAACATTTGAGTCAATAGGGTTTACATGTATCATCTCGGAGGTTAGAATTGTGGGCATACACTCTAGGCTAAGAGCGGATCGATTGTGGGTGTAGCAGGGTCGCTCAGCATTTCTCCCAAAAAAATTTAATATACGAGCAAAATTAGAAAATAAAGAAGTTTCTTATAAACAAAATACTTAGCAGATGGTTACTAAAAAATTAGCTTGCTTGGCTGATTGGTCTGTGCATATTGTATTACTAAGGTGCTTTGAAGTCATGGATTTGAGCCCTAGTTTTACACACATTTTCATTGCTTTTTTTTTAAAAAAATTTCATTCATTAATCATTTGCACTCAGTCACTTCGATGCCTCCACCACAGCCGTCTTCACTGTCTCCAAGCTCTTCTTGTGGGTGCGCGCTCTTCCTGCATGACGAATCCTCTTCTCTCTTTGCCATTTTACTTTTGATGACTTCAATTACCCTTCTATTTTTAGTTTTATTTTCTTCTCTGTTCCTTTCTAGTTTGCTTTGCTAAGAGGAAGTTTGCTCTAATTCATCTTAGAGAGGAAGTTTTCAACCCTTTTTTTCCTTTTTTCTAAGTGAGTGGAGAGACGTGGGATATGAATTGAGATGTCATTGAAGAGATAAATAAAACACAACAAGGTTCAGGGGGTGAAGGATTTAATACAGTGCAGCAAGGTACAACAAGCTAATACATCACCGTCCAGTCTCAGGATAGAATTGAGCTGAGCTGTACAAGTGGTTACAACAAAGCTGACGTGGAAAGCCTCAGTAACTAACTTCTGTTATAGACAGTGTTGTGGTTCCTATTGTATTGATTCATTGTTTCCTCTTAAGATGTACAGAAATAAAGCTTCCTAAGATAGCTCTCTTTTCTTTTTATCTTCTACTTCATTCTCTCTCTAAACTTTGAGCTCTTTTCGTGCAAAGTCTTAATGATTAACATGGTATTAGAGTAGATTTAATAGATCCTTTCCTTTTTTTTTGGTAATAAGGTGATATCTTAGATCTTGATCTCTCTTGTTCATTTCTTACTAAATTTCTCTCCCCAGATTAGGAAAATCTGGTTTGAGTTTGAGTTGAACATTGTTTACCTAAAACCATGGCTGAAGAATCGTTGAATTCTGTAGTGAACAATCCATCTCATGTTTTGTTTTTGCATCCCTCGAATAATCCAAATAATATAGTTATGAGTGAATTGATGAACGGTGACAATTATGACCATTGGAGGAAAGCTATGAAGGTGGATTTAATTGCCAAGAATAAGCTAGGGTTTGTACCAGGGGATTAAAGTAAACCATCCACTACTTCTCCTTTAGCTACTCAATGGGATAGATGTGACAAGTTGGTCATATCTTGGCTTATTAATGCTGTAATCAAAGACATTCGTCAGAGTATCTTATTTTCATCTGCTGCTAGAGATGCTTGGTTATAGCTTGAAAGAAGATTTGGAGAAGTAGATAGTACAAGGCTATTTATTAAAGAGATATGTGTTTAATTTCCCAAAATAACCTGTTAGTTGCATATTACTTTATTCAAATTAAGAAACTATGCATGATTACAATTCCACATTGTAATAATAGACTAGACTGTACAAGTCTTATTGTAGCACCCAAGCTGATCAACAGATCAACAATTAATTCAGTTTTTGGTAGGACTGAATGAGGATTACAAGATTACAAGGGGCAGTATTTTGATGATAAAACCTTTACCAAATATAGGCCAGGCATACAACCTAATTCTATAAGAATAAAAGCAAAGATTACTCACAGTTATGTCTCAGTTTACCAGTGGATCTTCTGCTTTTAATGTTAATTTTCTTGATCTTCCTGAGCACTCTATATTTACAACTCAGCAGATGTCATGATATGATTCATGTGTTTAGCAAAGAGCAAATCACAACTCTAGGCCTAATTCTGGCTAGCACCGAGGGAGTGTTCGTTATATTTCCAATTCAACCTATAAAGGCGCAATAAGATTTGAGAATCAGGATAGGAGACAACAAATGTATTGTGACCATTGCAAATTTACAAGACACACAGTTTAAAGGTGCTATAAGAAACATGATTGTCCTCCTGGACACAAGTTGTACAAAGGGAAAAGGATGGCTGTTATGGCTCACGCAGACACAATCTTTGCATATAATGCAGCTCAAACACAAGACAATGTTGTAACATTTGGGTCTTCTCACTCAGCAACTCCTTCTCTTACTCATGAGCAATATAATAAGCTTATAATTCTTCTTAACAAGCACACCACATCTTAGGATAGAACTAGTAGTGACAACATTGGAGCTGTCGATTTTATGGTAGGTAAAAGGTTTTGTTTCTTTATATCTATTGATAACAATACCTAAATCATTGAGAGTGGTGTAAGTGATCACATCACTTCTGATTTATCCTTACTACATGATGTAAAATCCATTCAGAGTAGTTGCTTCATTACAATGCCAAATGGAATACAAGTTCGAATCAAACATATTGGCTCTATGACATTCAATTATGGTTTAGTTCTGAAAAATGTGTTGATATTCCAAATTTTTAATTCAACTTGTTATCCATAAGCAAGCTGACAAACCAATATTCAGCTCATGTAGTCTTTAGCCTTGATTTCTGTATACTTCAGGGCCATACTTTGCAGAAGGCAATAATTCAGGGCAAAGAGAGCAGCTGAGTAGGGGACTCTACTGTCTGAGTAAAGGAAATCAAGTTAAAAAGGCAGGGGATTTGCTTAGTAAGTACAAATTTCAAAGTCAAGACAAGCCAAAGCACAATGTCGTAGATGTTTTTCTACTGCAAAACTTTGGTATTTCTGCTTAGGACATTTGTCTTTTGATCAAATGAGATATGCTAATATCTCAAATTGTACTCATACAGCACAACAAGGTTCGGGGGTAAAGGATTTAATACAGTGCAGCAAGGTACAACAAGCTAATACATCACAGTCCAGCCTCAAGAATCAGGATAGAGTTGAACTGAGCCGTACAATTGGTTACAATGAAGCTAATGTGGAAAACCTCAATAACTAACTTCTGTTATAGACGGTGCATATATATATATATATATATATGCACACACGCGCGCGCGCGCGCACACACACACACACATACATATACATACATTCAACCATTGGTAATTTCTGTTATATTAATTCATTGTTTCCTCTCAATATGTATAGAAACAAAATTTCATAAGATTGCTCTCTCTTCTCTTTATCTTTTACCTCATTCTCTCTCTAAACTTTGAGCTCTCTTTGTGCAAATTCTTGATGGTCAACAGTCATGTCTAAGTCTTGTAATTTTGGAAGGCTTGGGCATCAACATGCATCTTCACTCTTTAGACTTGGGGAATGTGGAGATCAATATGGTTTTTGGGCTTTTGCGAGCAAGCCTAACACTAGGTTAAAGTTATCCAATTGTTTGGCATGAGATTCCCAATGGGTCGTCTTAGGATTGTGCATTATTATTTCTGACACCCCTCTTCGAAATCCCTAACTTCACCACTGCTCCAGGCCAAGATCTGTGCTGATACTGAAGATGTTGGGTAAATTGAGGGGCTATTTTAAAGATGTCTTCATTAGACAACATAATCCAGATGTTGCCATAACAGGTAATTATAATTATGTAATAGATAAAAAAAGACATTATTCATTTAGATGAGGAAAAGTGGGGGATGGAATATAGTTTGATCGATGATTAGAAATACTGCTTAATTTTATAAATCAGTGCATCATCTATAATTTCCTGGCCTCAATTACGAGATAAAATGTACAATCATCCTTTCCTGTATAAGACTGATAAACTATAGTGTCCTTTGCATCATGATAACTCCACAGCTGAGAATTTGTTGTAATTTGTTAAATTTTATATATCAATTGGGCCTTAAATAAAGAGTTATTCATATAAGCTCAAATGAAATTCCAACCCAAAACCAATTGCAATAGGTAGAGTGACTCATAAGTTTATATACATGTTTAAGCCTTTTATTTTTATCAATGTGGGACAACACTCACTTTCACATTCTTTCATTTTATCAATGTGAATTATTAGAGGTTTAATTTTTTTAGTAACTGATAATTTGGTGATCGTAGATTATATAAAATACTCAAGTAGGCTCTAAATTGTGGGACGAAATTTGTTAATTGATAGTTTGAGTATGGTATGGATGTACTCACAAATGTAAGGACTTTCCTATTGACATTGGACTTCATTAAAGTCAGTTTTAAGCCATTTTTTTCACTATTGTTATGGATATACTCACAAAAGGGATCTAGGATGAGGTACCATAGTGTATGCTGCTATGTACTAATGATATTTTTCTTATCGATGAACTAGGGATGGTCTTAACAACAAGTTAGAGCAATTAAGACATATCTTAGAATCTAGAAGATTTAGATTAATCATATCAAAGGTTGAATACTTGAAATGTGGGTTCAATGGTGAGAAAGTGGGTGTGGAAGATGTCACCATTGGTGCTGTGGCAACGCCAAGGGGCAAGAAGTTCAGGTATCGGCTCGACCTTTGAGGAGAAAGGAGATAATAGCGAAGATATTGACCAATATATTAGAGTGGGATGGCAAAAATAGAAAAGTGCTTTGAGAGTTTTCTGTGTTAAGAAAATTCTTGTAGGATTGAAAGAGAAAATTTATTGTGTGGTAGTCAAACCAGCTTTATTATATGGTTAAAAGTACTAGTCAATCAAGAAGACTTAAGTCCAGAGGTTGATAGTAGCAGAGATGAGAATGATTCTATAGACGTGTAGCTATACGAGAGTGAATAGAATTAGGAAAATGAAGTGATTAGAATGAAAATAAGAGTTGTACCCATAGAAAAAAAGATGATAGAGGCTGGACTGAGATAGTTTGGTCATGTTAAGAGAAGGAGTATGAATGCACAGGTGAGAAGGTGCTAGACAATTAACCTTCGGAATGTAGAAAAGGTAGAGAACGACCAAGAAAAAGTTGGAATGAGCTGGTTAGACATGATTTGAGGTATATGGGACTTACGGAGGACAAGGCTCAAGATAGGAGTTTATGGATATCTAAGATTGAGGTTGTAGATCATGGGTAGTGTACTTTTAGTCCTTCCTATGACTTTTGTTTGTGTAATGAGTGTGGTTGTGTTGTACTGATTACTCTATACTGCGTTGGTTGTAATTCTATATGTTAGTAAATTGTTATTGGCATGGTTTTTATTATTGCACCGCTAATTGCTTAAGCATTACCTTTATTGCATTTGCGTTATTGCTCCCTCAGCTGCGATTGTTTAAGGGTAGAATGTTGTTGGCTAAATGAGTAGTATGTCGCCATTCCCCCACCTCCGATTATTTAAGGGTAGACTGCTCTAGTACGTCACTGTTTACTACTAAAGGTACATACAACTCTTACCCTCATATGTTGTTGATTGTAATTTATGTCGTGTAAAGTAGTTTTGATCTTGTGCTTGTAACCTTTGTTTATTAAATGATTTTCAACTTCTAAAAATTTTCTTTAAACTTTTTATGTGGGTCTATTGGAATCTATCTCTCTATATGCACTTGTGTTTGTAAAGGTAAGACTGCTACATCTGGAACTCCCTGAACCCACAAAGACGGAATTTACAATGGGAGTTGTTGTTGATAGTTTGAGTATGTTAATTGAGAGGCATATGTATGGCATATGCACGTGCGTACGTTTATATGTGTGTGTGTATCACATGTGACATTTCTTTTTCCTAATAGAAATTTTTAGCAGTACTCTGTAATTCAACAACATGATTAAAAAAGTTAGATTAGTGGCTGTCAGAGAACATTGACTGAAACTATAGTGAAGCAGAGGAAGAATACATGAACGACATGCATGTGCATAAAGAAAATTAGTGACGCGTAAATGATTAAGGATTTAAAACCCATTCCATTGTAACATTGGGATTATTCGCTAGTAGTCAAAGAACGAGATCTTAGGTAGATCAGTTAGGCTATGTTTAGGGTTCAAATCTTTGTTCTTTAATGTACTTACATAAATATATATCAAATTGTATTGTTCTTTGAATTTAATTCATATTACAGATGTGGCAAATTAAACTTGTGAAACTTGAATCCAAGCAATAGATAATATTGTCCATTGCTGTGACAAATCAGCACACATAGAATTAGAAAGCAATTAATGAATAAAAGCTGAAATACTCACGTATCCGCTATAATGGATGTATATTAATTGCCCTTCTCAATTGGTAGCTCACAATGCATGATTTTTAATTTAATAAAGAGCATATATGAATGAATGAGTGAATGAATTTAAGGGCATTGGTATTTGTATCCTTCCCAGTCGATGGAACCCCAGTTTTTGCAGACAGGAGGAACGGTGTTGCCGCAACCTTGGCAGCATTTCATGCAGAGCCTCATGCATTGCCTTGTACTTTTTGCCTTCACATCTTGGCACCTTTGCCAGCATGGAGCCACACATCCTACAACATATACACAATTTTTTCCGATACTTAGTTGGTGAAGTCATTACATGTACAAATAGCTACAAGGTTATAAATAGAAATTAAAAAACGAAGGGTACGTAATCCAGTCTATGAGTATAATCCATTGTATAGCACATATACATACATGATACATACATACAAATATAAACCACATTGATTTTCTCATTCATTCACTAATACATTTTCTTAGTAGCCAAATGATCTATATTTAAAAACATACGGTTGCTAGATTAACAAATACAAACACGACAATCTAAATCAAGTAAGAGTTTAAAGTAGAATTAGAGAGTAATTACCTTGCACAGTGGGGGTGACAATAAGGAGGAAAGCCAAAAAGAAGAACAAGAAGCTAATTTTGGGAGCCATTATTAATCTCTGGAAAAAAAAATGCAAAATAGAAAAAAGAACAAGGAAGAGTGGCAGTGTGCTGGCCAAGAAGGTGCGTATTTGGTTTATTTCTTTATTCTTATTGATGAAGGCGAGGAAGTTTAGAGCAATAACCCCTTTATTTATATGCAAAACTCTCTAAGCAATTACCAAAAATAACATGATAATGTGTGGCTGCAGTTTCTTCACCAAAATTAGTCCCTACTTTGTTGGCTCTATAACAGTATCCTTGAATATTTTTTTATGTGATCTATTAATAGAGCTCTTTGTTAGTGAAAGAAGTAAATTACTTTGATTAAAAGATAAACTAAGAACAAGTAAATCAGAAATATAAACTATAATTAAAACATTATTTGGGCTAATTGATTGAGCTACTCTTATTGATGATCATTGTTATAAATGATGATGGATTACTATTAGGTAAAATTGTTTGAACACACTCATGAACAGTATTTGTTTTTATATCATTTTGGCAGTCTTCCTCTCTTTCTCTCTCTGTATTCAAATGAATTAAAATAATTTTTAGGTTTCTCATTCATTTTATAATCTTGATTTGTGGGTTTGTAATTAACATTGTTTCCAATTCTAGAGTTTATTTAGAGTACGTGAATATTTTTTAACTGCTTATTACGTATTGGATTGAACCCTATAATTTGATTTTTAGATATTTGACTTCAGATATAGGTTCTCGACTTCCCTAAGCGCTTTTTGTTTTTTAAAAAAAGAACTTGACTTAAGGACCGGTACTCTAAATCAGACTCGGTCCCATAAGGTCCAAAATTTTTGGCCCTGCTTGAATCAATTCTGGGACCAATTCCAAATTCTAGGACTTAGTTACAATCGGATCTGATTCGGATTTTTGAAAATCTAACTGGATATCTGATCCTACCCACCCCTTTCAACAAGTACCTAACCACAACAAAATTCATCTCCTAAGAAATCTTATCCTCCAATTATTTCATATTCAAAGACATTATTTTGTGAGGCTATGGAACAAAGGGATAAACCTCCATTTTCACCTCTTTCGAACTCAATTTTGACCTCTCCTTCAGTGATTTTTGGGTTGAACGTTAGAGCCTAAGGGTCAAATAGGCCTCTTTTACCCTGAATTTGCTCATGTTAGGTGCTTTTATCTTGTTCAGGAATTTCAGTTGAAGGAAAGATGAAAACCCGCTAATACCTTGCGAAAGAAGGCCAAGAAGGCGGATTTCGAGCAAAGGAAGAGGTAATCGAGGCCCAGAGGACTAACATGGGGACCCCATGCCAGGCGGCCCGGTTGGGCCAAGCAAAAAAAGGCAAGAGCACACGACTAGGGATGTGGCACGATGGCACCGTGCCATGAGGCACGACCGTGCCACTTTAGTAGCTTCGCGACTAAATTGTTTTGTCGCGGTTACAATTTCTCATCTTGGATTTTTTGCTGTAGTTCTCGAATAAAAGCGATTTTCTAGGTTTTTCTATCCTTCATACTTTCAAAAACTTTAGACATTAGATCGAAGTTGAATTGATGCGAATTTGTGCTACTGCTCTTGGAATCAATCAAAGTACGTTTCTTTTCTTTTCTCCTTTGCGATCTAAGTCAAAGTCTGTATCTTTTGTGGTGTCTTCTAGATTCTTGTTTTTGATTGTAATTATTAGTATGATTAGAGGCTAAACTATTAGTCTTGGATTGGGAGTAGCCCTTGTTATATGAAAGTGAATCATGTTTTAGGTTTTTGTGAATCATGTCCATGAATGCAATTCAAATTTCTACTTTGTATGCCAACTGTTTGTTGAATTGCTTGAGAGAGTTTTATTCATTGTTCTCAATTAAGATTCAGGAGATCAACGAAAGTTGAATCCTTTATCTAGTACGACTTTGTCGGCAATTGATCTTTCTAACATGAAAACAGTCAGGGCTTCAATTAGAATTATTTGATTACATAATCTTGTGACCTTGATAATCTTAGTTTCATGAAAATAGATAACTAGGATTATCGTAGTCAGTCTATTCACTTTTGAGAGAAGGCTAGGCCTGGCAACGGGTCGGATTTGGAGCGGGTGAAGCTCCACCCGCATCCATCACCCGCATCCATCCACTCCACCCGATCCACCCGTCATCCACTCATCCGCTCACCCGCATCCAATCCACCCACCACCCATGGATGAAGCGGGTGGTAAACGGGTGAAACAGATGAAACGCGTTCTATCTCATTTTATTCGTTTATTGCTCAAATAAGGTTCAAAAACTTGAAAAATTTAAAATATACAAAACAATAACTAACGGAAACCACATGCCCTAATCGTAAACATAACAATTATCACAAATGATAAAGATACCAAACATAAGTTTTATATGTATATACACACACACACACACACACACACACACATATATATATATACACATATATATACACACACACATATACACACACTATATATATATATATATATATATATATATATATATATATATATATATATATATATATATATATATATATATACATATACATATATATATATACATATACATACCTATATATATATATATATATATATATATATATATATATATATATATATATATATATATATATATATATATATATATATATATATATATATATATATAGCGGGTGACGGGTCGGGTGACGGATCGGATGGACTGTCACCCGAATCCGACCCGATCCATCACCCGATTATCCATCACCCGTTTAGTCGGGTTTTCACCCGATTTTTCGGGTCGGGTGAATCGGGTATCTATCGAGGTCGGGTGAAATTGCCAGGCCTAGAGAAGGCTTAGATGCCCTTCAAATTGTAATCCCTTCCACTTCGATTGTTTTCATGGGCATGGTTTGTATGATCTAGTTATGATTCATATAGCATAATAGTGTGGTGAATCTCAATCTAGGACCTTATTATCATTGAATTTGATAATTCGTCAGTCTTAACAGAATAGTACTGCTAGTTAGAAATCATTCAACACTATTGAACTTTTGTTTGAATTGAGTGTTATAAATCGAAATTGATGATTGGAATCAAGTTCCTTGTGGACACGACCCCCACTTGCCGTTGCTAGCTATAACTGGCACCATGCACTTACGGTAACATTTTAAGACAACAAGTTTTTCACGCCGTTGCCGGGGAACTTGTTTATTCCAACATCGGAAGCGACCAAAATGCTCTAGATTAGGCATTTTCCTTTTCCTTTTCTTTTTCCTTTCTCTCTTTTGCTCTTTGAGCCTTGCTTGGACTTGCTTACGCTTGGTATGGTTTTTGGTTTTGTATGTACAGTGCGTCAAAGGGATCGACCATTCATACCTTTTGACCCTGGGATAGAAGCCTCTGCATGGGGGCAAAGCGGTGCGAGAAAGATGCAAAAAGCACAATTTGTCATGGCCGAGAGAGATCCAAGGGTACTGCGGGACTATGTCTTATCACAGGCCATCGACATCGCCTCCTCCATCGTCAACCCGGCTATCGAAGCAAACAACTTCGAGCGGCGGCCTGCTCTCATGTCCTACTTGGAGAAGGACCAATTCAGTGGACGTCTCACGGAGAACCCCCACATTTACCTTCGCGACTTCCTAGCGAAGTGTAACACAATCAAGCTCAATGGGGTCTCAGCTAATGCAATCAGGCTAAAGCTCTTCCCCTTCTCGTTGACGGATAGAGCTAGTGACTGGTTCCTCAATTAAGAGCCTAATTCATTTACCACCTGGCTGGCCTTATCATGAGCCTTCCTAAGCAAGTACTTTCCCTCAGGTAAGACCACTAAGTTAAGAATGGAAATCACTTTATTCTCTCAATGAGGCAACAAGTCACTATATGAAGTGTGGGAAAGGTTCAAGGATCTTCAACGCCAACGCCCCCACCATGGAGTACCCGACTGGCCCCTAATCCAAACCTTCTACAATGGATTGGACCAGTTCCTGCAGATGTCGGTTGACGCCATAACTGGCAGTGCACTTATGGGGAAATTAATTGAGGCCACGAGAGCCCTGTTGGAGGAAATGACCTCCAACAACTATCACTGGTCCAGCGAGAAAGTAGCCCCAAAGAGGACCAGTAGGGCTTATGGAGTTGAAGCTGTGGACCTGCTTGCCAGCAAGGTCGATGCTCTACCACAGCGTTTTGACAGACTTGGGACACCTTTCCTCAGGGAGTTTAGTGGGGATTTCTTCAGGCGCAATGTTTGAGGTTGGGGTTCTTTGTGAGATTTGTGGCATCCAAGGCCATGTTGCTGCTGAGTGCCAATCCACTTTCCAGGGTGTTGAGCATGCCAATGCGATGCAAAACTATAGCCAACACCCACAAAATAATCCCTACTCAAATACTGACAACCTCGATTAGGGAAATCACTCAAATTTCTCCTACCGCAACAACAGCCCCCTTCCACCCAATGCCATTCAACGCTAACCCCCTGATTTCCGCTACAGGGCACCCTATGCTCCACCTCCACAACAACAACAACCACCCTAACCCAAGTTCAATCTAGAGAGTCTTATGGAGCGTTTCATAGTGACCTAAACCAAGACCAACGAGGCACTTGATGAGTCAATCAGTCAATTAACCTCCAAATTTGAGACTATGACCACTCACCAAAAGATGATGGAGACCCAAATAGCCCAGATTGCAGAGCAAGTGGGCCATCTATCTAGGCCCCAAGGACATCTACTAGGTTAACCTGAGACCAATCCTAAAGGTCAGATGAATGCCATCACATTGTGGAGTGGCAAGGAGTTAGAGAGTTCTCAAATGCCTATGAGGGAGGACAGAAGGGAGGTTGACAATGAGGAGGATAATAAGAAGGATGCCCCCATTGAGACTCCAAGTGAGCATGTTCATACTGAAGGGACCAAAGAGGTTCAAGCTGAGCATGTTTCACCTCCAGTGAAGCCTTACAAGCCTCCCATTCTATATCCCCAAAGGCTACTGAAGGCTAAGGAGGAGCATAAGTATGGGAAGTTCGTTGAGATGTTGAAGAAGTTTCACATCAACATTTCCTCTTTGGAGGCTATCACTGACATGCCCTCCTATGCTAAATTCTTGAAGGATTTACTATCCAATAAAGGAAAATTGCTCGAGGATGCTACAGTGGCTCTCGCTGAGGAGTGCAGTGCTATCATTTAGAACAAGTTACCTCCTAAGCTTTCAAATCTCGGAATCTTTTTCATCCCTTGTTCAGTTGGGGATGTTACTATCAGCAAGGCACTATGTGATCTTGGGGCCAGCGTGAGCTTCATGCCCTACTCCATATGTAAGAAGGTACAAGTGGATGACCTGAAATCCACTACTATTTCTTTGCAGCTAGCTGATAGATCTGTCAAGTACCCTATAGGTATTCTTGAGGATGTCCCACTGCAAGTGGGCAAGTTCTTCATCTCATGTGATTTTGTAGTTATGGAGATGGAGGAAGACTCCCGTATTCCAATCATCCTTGGGCGATCCTTTTTAGCTACTGTGGGAGCGATGATAGATGTGAAAAATGGCAAGCTTTCCCTTCAAGTGGGGGATGAAAAGGTGGAATTCAGCCTATCACAGTCCATGGCTTCTCCCACTCTAGGTGACTCGTGCTGCAGAGTCGACGTGCTAGAAAGAGCACTTAACTAGGAGGCCAATACTTGCCATTATGTGGGGGATCCACTAGAGGCCACTCTGATCAGTTGCTCTGTGACCAGCTCTCATTCAGAGGCTCCTCAATGAGTCCACTACCTATATACAGAGGCAGTCCCCTAAGGAGGTCTTTAGTATGGAAGAACCCACCTCTAAAGAGCAGGGAAAGTGCCTATCTAAGGTAGAGTTGAAGCCTCTATCTCCCCATCTCACGTATGAGTTTCTTAACTCCTTATTAGTTCCCTGTTATTATTAGTGCTAAGTTGGATGGCCCCCAGTTAGAAAAATTATTGGATGTGCTTCAGAAGCATAGGGGTGTTATCGGCTATAGTACTAATGATATTAAGGGACTTAGTCTTTCATTATGCATGCATCACATCTTTCTTGATGAAAGTCATCATCCCTTCCGGCATCCTCAGCGCCGTTTAAATCCTAATATGTAAGAGGTTGTGAAAAATGAGGTTGTCACACTACTTGACGTTGGGATCATCTACCCTATCTCAGATAGCGAGTGGGTGAGTCCAGTTCAAGTAGTTCCCAAAAAGAGTGGGATTATCATCATTAAGAATGAGCTTGACAAGCTCATTTCGACTAGGACTGTGACCGGTGGTGAATGTGTATTGATTATCGTAAACTGAATCAAGCCACCTAGAAAGATCATTTCCTCATCTCCTTCATTGAACAGATGTTGGAAAGGCTGGCAAGGCATTCCTTCTTCCATTATCTAGATGGATATTTAGGTTTCTTTTTGCAACGCCCCAAATATACATAATTCATTGCCTACATTCGCCTACTTGCATTCACCTTCTTAAGGTTATCAATAAGACATAATAACTCAATGAACGGGATGTTATCGCCATCTACGAAGGACAAGGCTTCCGTTAGATATGAAAACTTATCATAATCCAAAGGTTACCCTATAAAGGGGCATTCACCATCATAATCACTCAAACCATTAAGTTATATACAAAAAGGCTCTAACATCCCAAGGATAACACCAACTTACATAACTCAGTTCAGAAATATAGTTGTAACATCAAAATACATAATTCAGTTTAAATATACAGTAGACACTCTAAAATACATCAATATGCCAAGATAGCATCTTAGCTCTCCCACACCGTCAACCACATGAATGGTCCTGTCTCATTTATCACCTCCGGTCTCCCTGCCCGCCTGAGGGCGGTTCACTGAACATTTTCCTAAAACAAAACATAAAACATTTCGAACTATGAGCCAAAGCTCAGTACATGCACCCCTGTACTGATAAAAATTTACTGAAAAGTTATTTGGGCCCGCTTGCAATTCATTTTAATTAAAAACAGGGAATGAGATGCATATAAAACTGCATTACCACTTATTATCTGTTAGTGCACCCCTTAGTAGCTATTACGATATGTGAATAGGTGTACACCTGCCAAGCCGACCGAGGGACCTGGCCTGAAGCCACGCGGGTAACTAGAGGGCAATGCCCTGTAGCTGATAACTGACGGGGTCACTAATTATGTGATGAAGCACTGATTAAAATGATTCATTGATGTGCTTACCAAAATATTATGATTTCGATAGATACATGCTGATTACTAAAGATACAGGCAATAAACGTACCTGGAAGTTTTAAATGCTAGTTCACAGAGGAATGAGATGCATAAAGTGAAGGAAATGAAAGCTTAGACCTTGATTCTGTTCAAAGGTTCATTATAGGAACATGAGGTCAGAACGATCTTGTTCTTATAATGGATAATTTTAAATAAAACTAGCTTATGAAGAACTTTTACACACCAGTTCAATGATTAAACCAAAAAGAAGGCGACATAAACCAAAGAAATGTGATGTAAGGCACGGTAGCAAGTTTAGAGCATAAGGGCTTGCAAAGAGGGTGCGGAAAGAATAATCCACAACATAAACTCGCGACCTCAAAATGAGATGTAATAACCCAATATAAATATTTTAGGAAGTTCTCTATAACTTTTATTAAGGATATGAAACATGTTTCCCTTGATAGGGCTCCTAAAATGGGGCTAGAATATCAACATGTTAGTTTTAAGCCCACCCTGCACAGACTCGGTAAAATGGCCATAACTTTCTCCACAGATCTGAGATTAATGTGATTCAAAAGCCATTTTGAAGCTAACACACTGACCTATCTACCCACCAAAAATCAGAATTTTTAGCTAGGTCGATTATTACCAGTTTCGTTCCAAAGTGCGTCCTGTTTTTCTAAAAATTCCAGCAGCACTGCTTTAGTGTGTTCCTTCATTTTTTTTAACACCAATCCTCAACTCAAACTCTTTCTTTAGAGTATATAAACACTCTTTGGTACATCTCAACCTCACACAAAAACACCATACATAATTCCTCTTCATATTCATATCAAATAAAACTCTTTTTCTAGTCATATATACACACACACCTCAAATTTACCATTAGTTGATCCAAATCTTGCATTTTGGACAAAACCCTAACTTTGGGTCACTTTGAACTCACTCCCAACTTTTCAAAACACCATAAACAACATAACAAACTTCAATATATTAAGAGATAAGCAAAAATAAGGATAAATTAATCACTAAACAATATTTGAACACGAAGCTTGCATGACTAAGATGAAACCCTAACCCTAACCTCATCCAATTTCAACTCCAACATGATCCATCAACTAGATGATTCTTAATATCATAAGAATAGCATAATCCATCACTAAAACAACCAAAATAATAGACAAAAACCAACAAGATCAAGAATCAAGAACAAATTTAGCATAGGAGGTGAAAAGAATACTCACTTTGAGCTTAAAAAGAAGTAGAAATGATGCTTGGTGCTTGAAGGAGGGAGAGGGATGGTTGGGGTGGTGAGTGGTGGTTGTTTGGTAGCTGAAATGGTGATGATGCTACTGCTCTCTCTGCTGGCCGTGGCTTAGAGGGAAGGAGGAGAGAAAATAGGAGAAAGAAAGTGTCTTGAAATTGCTTGGTGTAAAATGAAGTTAAATGTAAATTTTTGCAATTTATATGAGGCTTTTACTTGGCTGAAAATAAAAGTAGAAAAGTTAATTTTACTAAGCTTAATTAAGGCTTAATTAAGAGAGTTTAGCTAAACAAATGAGGGTCAAGTCTTGTTGGGTCGAAATTGACCTTAAACGGGCTCGGGTTTAGCAAAAGAACTGAAACCAAGCGCGTTTGCAAATTTTTTTTTTCCCAAAATGTTTGTGATTGACATAAAAATAATTAAATCGCTTAATTCATAAATATTAAGGCCTATCAAGGCCTAATATCGATGATTTCACAAAAACAAAAACCCGAATTGTAAGGTAAGGGCCCATTAGGTTTTCCCACTTGAAATAACAAAGAAAATAATGATTTAAATGCAATGAAATTAATCACATAGATTAATAAAATGAATAAATATAATTTAAGGTTGGACTATTATAGTCTTCCCCTCTTAAAAAGTTTCGTCCTCGAAACTGATGAACTTAACCATAATAAACATAGTTACCTCGAATAAATGTGAGGATTTGGCTGGCATTGCCTCCTCGGTCTCCCAAGTAGCTTCTTGGGAGGTATGGTTTGTTCAGAGTACTTTGACCAATGGTATCTGTTTTTTGCGCAACTGCTTGATCCTGCGATCTAGTATTTGGACAGGACGCTCCTCGTATACTAGATCTTCAGTAATTTTGATAGGTTCAGATACAATGGTATGGTCTGGATCTAGAATGTATTTTCGAAGTTGAAAGATATGAAATACGTTATGCACATGCTCAAGTTTGACAGGCAACTCTAGACGATAAGCGACGGGATTCAACCTTTCAATGATTTCATAAGGTCCAATATACCTTGGACTCAATTTGCCCCGTACTCCGAATCTCTTGACACCTCTAGTTGGTGAAACCTTCAGAAAAACTTTATCACCTACTTAAAACTCTAGAGGCCTTCTTCTTTTGTCTGCATAACTTTTCTGTCAGCTTTCGACAATCCTGATATGTTCCTGAATCTTTCTTATGGTCTCAGTGGTCTCTTGAATCATTTCAGGACCTATAATCAGTGCCTCATCCAAATCATTCCAGCACAACGGAGTTCTACATTTTCTTCCATACAGAGCCTCAAATGGGACCATTTTGATGGTGGATTGATAGCTGTTGTTATAAGAGAATTCCACCAAAGATAAATCATCTTCCCATTTCCCTTAGAACTCCAATACACAAGCTCTCAACATATCCTCCAAAATTTGATTCACCCTTTTAGTTTGTCCATCTGTTTCTGGGTGATAGGAGCTACTGAAGTTTAGTTTGGTTCCAATGGCCTTTTGAAGCGCTTGCCAGAAACATGCTTGGAATCTTTGATCCCTCTCTGAGACTATGCTTAAAGAAATCCCGTGCAGACGGACTATCTCCTTAACATATAGTTGGGCTAGTCTTTCAACTCCCCAAGTATCCTTAATTGGCAAGAAATGAGCCGACTTTATGAGTCGATCAACTATAACCCAGATAGCATTCTTTTTCGAGGCAGAAAGGGGTAAACCCATAACAAAGTCCATTAAGATCGAATCCCACTTCCAAGTGGGAATTTCTAAGGGTCGTAGTTCACCCACAGGACGTTGATGCTCTGCTTTAACTTTCTGACAAATTAGACACTTATCCACATATTCTGTAACGTTCTTTTTCATATTATTCCACCAAAAATATTGTCTCAGATCTCTGTACATCTTGGTGCCTCCTGGATGCACTGAATAACGAGTATTGTGAGACTCTTCCAGGATCTGTTTTCTTAATTCCCCATTTTTTGGCACACATAGGCCATTCTAGAATCGCAAAGTCCCATCCTCGTGTACTACAAAACCCGGAGACTTTCCTTTTTCTACATTTTGCTTTATGCTTTGGAGTTCGGGATCACTTTCCTGACTCAGTCGAATTTCTTCCACTAAGGAAGACTGAACAGTAAGTGCTGATAATTGAGCATTCGTTTGCTCGTGAGATACCAATTGAATCCCAAAGTCCTCAAGTTCTCTTAAGAGATTCAATTGAGTAATCACCACAGTGTTCGAGCTATGTTATACCTTCCTACTCTAGGCATCTGCCACCACATTTGCTTTACCAGGGTGATATTGAATTTGTAAATCATAATCTTTAAGCAACTCAAGCCAGCGCCGTTGCCTCAAGTTGAGCTCCTTCTGAGTGAAGATATACTTTAGACTTTGATGATCAGTATAGATCTTGCACGATACCCCATATAAATAATGTCTCTAAATTTTCAATGCAAAGACCACAGCTGCTAATTCCAGGTCATGAGTAGGGTAGTTTTTCTCATATGGCTTGAGTTGTCGAGAGGCATAAGCTACTACTTTGTCCTCCTGCATTAGTACGCACCCCAAACCGTTCTTCGAAGCGTCACTATAAACAGTACACTCTTTTCCTTCCATTGGTAACGTTAGAATTGGGGCAGTAGTTAAGCGCTATCTTAGCTCTTGGAAAGCTTTCTCACACCTTTCAGTCCACTCAAACTTATTCACCTTCTTCAGTATATTGGTCAGTGGTGAAGCTATTTTCGAAAAGTCTTTAACGAATCTTCGATAGTAGCCTGCTAAACACAGAAAGCTTCTAATTTCTATGACATTGGTAGGCCTTGGCCATTCTATGATTTCTTTCACCTTCTCGGGGTCGACTTTGATTCCCTCTTTTGCAACCATATGCCCCAAAAATACCACTTCCTCCAACCAAAATTCACATTTCTTTATTTTGCCATAAAGTTGATGTTCTCTCAAAGTTTGCAATACTATTTGCAATTGATCAGCATGTTCCTCTTTGTCCCTAGAATAGATAAGGATATCATCTATGAACACTACTATAAACTTGTCTAAATAAGGTCTGAAAACCCTGTTCATAAGGTCCATGAAGGCTACAGGAGCATTAGTGAGACCAAAAGGCATCACTGTGAACTCATAATAACCATACCTGGTCCTAAACGCTGTCTTAGGAATGTCCTCAGGCTTAATCCTAAATTGATGATACCCTGACCTCAAATCAATCTTAGAGAATACTCCTGCTTCTTGTAGTTGATCAAACAAATCATCCATTCGCGGCAGAGGATATTTGCTTGTGATGGTAATCTTGTTCACCTCCCTGTAATCAATACAGAGTCTTAAGGTTCCATCCTTTTTCTTGACAAACAACACTAGAGCACCCCATGGTGACACACTTGGCCTAATAAAGCCCTTCTGTAACAGTTCATCTAGTTGAATCTTTAATTCCTTAAGCTCAGTTGGGGCCATACGATATGGGGCTGTCGAAATAGGTTGGGCCCCAGGAGTTAATTCGATTCCAAAATCAATTTCCCTTTGTGGGGGTAGTCCTGGTAACTCCTCAAGAAAAACATCTTCAAATTCACAAACTACAGGTATATTCTTCGCTTTCTCTTCTTTCGTTTGGGTGTCAATAGCATAACACCAATATCCAATACACCCCTGACATAACAGCTTACTTACTTTCACAGCGGAAATCAAAGAACAAGATTTTGCCTCTCTCTGCCCATAAAAACACATTTTTCTCCCTTGTTCATCTTTCAAGATAACCTTAAGATCTTCACAGTCAATTTTGGCTCCATAAGTGTGCAAGCAATTTATCCCCAAAATGATATTAAAATCAGACAAGTTAAATTGAATCAAATCCACGGGGAAAGTAGCTTCACCAATGATGATGGGGACAAGTTCATAAGAGAGGGGGCACTCAATCACAGAATTATTGGGTAACTTAATTCTATAATTGGTTTCTATCCTCTTGTTCTCCAGACTCAATTGTATAGCAGATCGGGTAGATATAAAAGAATGAGTGACGCCCGAATCAAATAATACACAAAATGGCTTTGAATTTAAAAAGAGAGTTCCAGTGATTACCGTACCAGAGGTAGCAGCTTCCTTTTTGTTCATCACAAATGCCCTTCCTGCAACTGCAGGCCTTGCAGGTGGGGGTCCCTTGCGGGGCGGAGCCAAGGGTTTTGTTGCGCCCTTGTCTACAGCTTTCAGTCGTCGGGGGCATGCAACGATGAGGTGTTCAGGACTTCCACACCACATGCATTTGTTGGCGCCAACTCGGCATTCAGCAATGGTGTGATTTGTTCGTCCACACTTCGCACAGGGTGCTGTTGAGCCTGCAAGATGGCTCTTAGAGGGAACAGGAGTAGGTTTCTTCTGGTTCTGCTGATTCTGGTTTACACTCTCACTTGGAGTCCCCCGCTCAAACCCCTTTCTCTTATGGTTGATTGGATTCAGTATCCTCAACTCCGTCTTCACTCGTTCCACTTCAGCGTCTCACTCGTACAGTTCTTGGTAAGTCAGAATGGGTTGCCCGGCTAACTGGTTTCGAATGTAGAAGGCCAAACCCTCTTCAAACCTTCTCATCTTTAACCTTTCAGATCACACAAATTCAGGGATAAACCTAGATAGTTCTGTGAACTTACTAGCATACTTTATCACTGACATACTGCCGCTCATTTTCAACTCCATAAATTCCTTTTCCTTTTGCCTTTGCATCACAGCTGGGTAAAATTTCGCCCTCAACTCTGCTAAAAATTTACTCTAGGTGAATTCAGGCCCTATGAGCTTATCCTTCATAGTATTCCACCAAATGTCAGCTTCACCTGGTAAATAATATGTCCCAATGTTCACTTTCTTTTCCTCTGGTACCTCAACTACTGTGAAAACTTTCTCCATCCCCCTTATCTATTCCTCTAGTACTACTGGATCATAAGATCCATTATAAACTTTAGGGTTGCGCCGTGCCACCCTATCTGCCAATTTATCCTCTTTAAAAGGGGTTTCAGCAGGTACCTGGAGAATCCGCTTCATCAATTCAGCAACTAAGGTTGGCCAATAACTCGGGTTTCCTAAGTTGCTAGCTAATACAGAGGGCAATGGTAGCGTGTTACCATGTTGTGGCTCCTGGCAAGAAGCTTGATCACCCGATCCCTGGCCTTGTTCCATATTGTCCTCTACATGAGCCTCCATATTGTTGTGCACTGACTGGGACATTCTGATCATACATTAAATAAAGCAATTTAAACACTGGAACCTCCAGACATATCGGATAAACATGCCCAATAAATACATAGGAGATGGCTCGAAGATTATGTCATAACTCAAAGCATCATCATTTCATTTCAAAACTGCTTACTTACATACATAGTTGATTTATATACATGAGCAACAAAAGCATATTACACATAGCTGAGTAAGCAAGACTAGCTCTGACTCCTACCCTATCACTAAACACTAAATAGCCCCTAGACACTAGGTCCGTCACATAACCAAAAAGAGGTACGGACCATGTCATCACGGTCGGAGAGGATTGAACTAACTATGTACAATGTCAGATGCTCCACAAAATATAATTATTCAGTCCAACCAAACCATATCTACACAGGGCTCAAAATAAAAACCACTAGACCAGCCCCTAGAACCACCTAACGATCCCTAGATGGATTATAATCTGGGTCAGACTCATCATCAGGTTTTTCACCTGAATTGAAGCTGCTCGTAGATGCCTCTGACTCGGCATTATCAACCTCCTGTTGAACTTGTGACTCATGCTCCTCCTCTAAGTCCACCATCAAATCATCCGCCTCTTGTTCCCCTTGCTGCTCTATTCCTATCTCATCACTGTCTTGATCCTCCTCGGGATCATTCTCCTCTGGATCATCCTCCTCTGGATCATCCTCCTCTCCCTGGTGGTCCTCATCCCCAGAACTAATCACCACTACTTCTGGGGTGCCGGGGATGTCTATCACCACGTAAGCCTCCCCAGGGCTATCAAGCATCAGTGAGGTGTCTGGTACGGGCGGAATGGGTGGCCCCTGTGCTGGTGCTGGCGGGGAGGGTGGCCCCTGTGCTGGTGCTGGGGCTACAGGTAGGGGATGGACCTGATGTAGGGGAAAGACGTGCTGAAGAGTTTCCGTAGTAATTTCCCTCAATTCAAACTCCTCTCTCAACAACAACTCCGTAGTAAGAGTCGTCCACGCCCCCTGGGCCTAAAACCTAGGCCCGTCCAAGTCTGGGTTCCCTGTCATCATAAAGTCGTGGTAACGTTAATACTGTGGAACTCATTGTAAGGGTCCTGTGCATGTGCTTCCATACTCATATGTAGCAACGCAATGTGAGCTATCATAGATCCCCCCCGGCAGCATATTAACGCCATAAGGATCCATCTAACAAAGAAAACACATATATGATAGGCATGCATATCCATAAACAAGAAGCATACAAATGGAAGCAACTAGCAGTCTAATATCGTTATTACACTCCTAATATCATTCTAGCAATATATGATAGCCCCCTCACTGCAACCATTCTCACCCTATAGTTTCTAACTCTAACTCTACATTCCTCAAAAAAATCTCAACCTGACTCTGATACCAAATCTGTAACCCCCCAAATATACATGATTCATTGCCTGCATTTGCCTACTTGCATTCACCTGCTTAAGGTTATCAATAAGATATAATAACTCAATGAACAGGGCGTTACACTTTTGGATTCCTATCCATCCCGACAACCAGGAGAAGACGACCTTCGATCACATGCCCCCATGGTACCTTCGCTTATTGAAGGATGCCTTTTGGGTTATATAATGCCCCTGCTACTTTCCAGTGGTGTATGACTGTTATATTTTCTGATCTCATTGAAAACATCATAGAAGTGTTCATGGATGACTTCTTCGTCTATGGAGGTACCTTTGACTTGTGTCTCGAAAATCTATCCAAGGTACTCCATAGATGCGAGGAAGTCAATCTTGTGCTGAATTGAAAAAAATGCCACTTCATGGTTCAGGAAGGGGTGGTATTGGGCCATGTTATCTCTGACAGGGGCATCGAGGTGGACAATGCTAAGGTTAAGGTTATTAAGCGGTTGCCCCCTCTTACTTCGATAAAAGGGGTGTGGAGTTTCCTTGGTCATGCGGGATTCTATCACCGCTTTATCAAGGACTTCTCCAAGATCGCTAAACCTCTAACCTAGCTTCTCGGCAAGGATGCCCCATTTATTTTTCTACTGATGAGTGCCATGAAGCATTTTGCAGGATTAAGCAGACACTGATTTCTGCCCCCATTACATAACCACCAGATTGGGATCTCCCCTTTGAGATCATGTGCGATGCTAGCGACCATGCGGTGGGGGCAGTCTTGGGACAGAGAAGAGACAAAAAGCCAGTAGTGATCTACTATATATGCTAGTAGAACACTAGATGAGGCTCAGTAGAACTATACAACGACTGAGAAGGAGTTACTTGTGGTCGTGTGCGCAATGGAGAAGTTTTGGCACTATCTCCTATGCTCCAAGGTCATTGTGTACACTGATCATTCTGCACTCAAGCATCTCCTCAAGAAGAAGGATGCGAAGCCTCCCCTTATTCGGTGGATACTACTACTTCAGGAGTTTGATCTGGAGATCAAGGACAAGGTGGAGGCAGAGAACGTCATTGCTGATCATTTCTCCAGGCTCATTGTTGAGAGCCACGATGCCCCCATCGATGATACTTTCCCTGATGAGAATCTCATGGCTATATCTACGGGATAAGCCCCATGGTTCACCAACTTCATGAATTACTTAGCCTCGGGGATTTTCCCCCATGATCTCTCCTCCCATCAGAAAAAGAAGTTCCTTCAAGATATCAAGATGTACTTTTGAGAGGAACCTTTTCTTTACAAGTTGTGTAAAGATGGGATCTACCGGCGCTGCCTTCCTAAGGAGAAGATTCAGAGTGTGATTTCTTTCTGTCACGACTCTTCATGTGGAGGACATGCTGGCACCTCCAAGACCGCCGCTAAGGTGCTCGAAGCTGGATTTTTTTGGCCCTCCCTATTCAAGGACGTTTATGCATATGTTTACTCCTATGATCGCTGCCAGCGGATGGGGAAATTACAAAGAAGAATGAGATGCCCCTTAACTTCATCCTTGAAGTTGAGATCTTTGAAGTTTGGGGCATCGACTTCATGTGCCCTTTCCCATCTTCGAGGGGCAACAAGTACATCCTAATCGCAGTGGATTACGTCTTCAAATAAGTAGAGGTCATAGCTAGCCATACTAATGACTCAAGATTAGTGGCTAAGCTATTCAAGAGGATTATTTTTCCTTGTTTTGGAATTTCAAGGGTGCTCATTAGCGACAATGGGACGCACTTTGTAGAGATGGAACTGGAAACTCTCTTGAAAAAATATGGAGTGCATCATAAGTATAGACTGAGCTATCACCCTCAAACTAGTGGCCAAGTGGAGATTTTCAACTGTAAGATCAAGTCTATTTTGGAGAAAACGGTTGCGAGATCATGGAAGGACTAGGCAGACAAGCCTAATGATGCCCCTTAGGCCTACCGCACTACCTTTAAACCCCCTATTGGCACCCCTCCTTTCCAACTCGTCTATGGTAAGGCTTGTCACCTCCCCATAGAATTGGAACATAGAGCGTATTGGGCCATTAAGCACTTTAATTTCGATTTGAATTCTGCGGGAGAAAAGAGGTTGTTACAACTGAATGAACTCGAGGAGATCCGTTTGGATATCTATGAAAGTTCTAGGATTCATAAAGAGAGAACGAAGCGGTGGCACGACAAGTTCATTAACTGTTGTGAATTTCGGGAAGTAGACTTAGTCCTCCTATTCAACTCACACTTGAAGCTCTTCCCAGGAAAGTTTCACTCTAGGTAGTCGGGCCCCTTTAAGGTGTTGAAGGTCTATCCACATGGGGCCATCAAGATTGGCATAGATGCCACCAGCTTATTCACGGTGAACGGTGCTCGGTCGAAGCACTACATTGCCGGTGAGACACTTGAGGGAAAGGTCACTTATGCCCTCCCCGATATCTCTTCTTCTTAGAGATTCTTCACGGTCAAGCTCGGGACCTAAAATAAGCATTTCTTGGGAGGC
The DNA here is from genome assembly GCA_029747015.1 of Carnegiea gigantea. Classification (NCBI taxonomy): domain Eukaryota; kingdom Viridiplantae; phylum Streptophyta; class Magnoliopsida; order Caryophyllales; family Cactaceae; genus Carnegiea; species Carnegiea gigantea. The sequence goes on along the minus strand of JAKOGI010000001.1, from coordinate 1,676,681 downwards.
AACACAATCTTTACAGCTTTCAAAAAAAGAGAGAAAAAAATTTAAAAATGAGAGGACAAGCTCAAAACGAAAAAATGAATGAAAAAAGAAGGAAGCCCAGTTGAACAGAGTCGGATTGGGAGTCAGCAAGTTGGCATGGACACCCCATTCCTGATGGCATGCCCATGCCACCCCCTAAGAAAAAGAAAGTTAAAAAAAGGGAGGAAGAAAACAAGGCCTGGCAAACAGCAAAATGGCACTGTGGCACTGTGCCCAGCCGACGACCGTGCCGTTTCAGAGATTTCAGCAAGGAAGGCAGGGAACCAGCACAGGGGCACCGTGCCCCCTTGTTTTAGGATGAAAAACCCAATGTTCATCTTCTTCCTCATTCCTTCTTCATTCTTCCTTAACATTTTCTCTCTCTACCTGCGACCTTCCTCCCTCTCTCTCCCCACTCTCCACTTAAATCTCCTCTCAATTTCTTAATTTTTCTTCCAAATTTTCAAATTTCACTCACGATCTTCCACTTTCCTCTCAAATTTCCCCCCTTTTCACCCAATTCCACCCCTCTCACACTACCTACTTTCTTTCTCTAAAATTCTAACCTCCATTGTTGAGGTTGAAGGTTATAGAGATAAAAAGCTTCCCTCTTCCTCTTATTTTCATCTTCTTCCACCACTCTAAGGTCCAGATCTGCTATCAAGTGCTGCTCATGGGGAAGAAATGAGTTGGAGAAGGTTTAAGGGCTCCCTGCATACCCAAGAAGTCATCCAGAGCCACTTCCTCCTCAGCTATGCCCTCTTCTGCGAAGGCACTAAAGATGCTTACCTGTTGATCGTACCTGCTAGTACTAGGGATTTGCATTTTGCTAGTGAGGAACAAAAGACTCGATATGAGATTTTAGCCACTAGGAACACTAGTAAGCAAAAGTACTTTCATGTAGATTCATTGAGGACTTTGGGCATGCTTGATGATGTGTTGAATTTGATGTGTAAATTGAGATGGATAGAGTACATTGGCATGCAATGTACCTCTTATGACCGACTTATGATAGAGTTTTTAAGCTGATTGAATATGAATTGGAATAGAACCTTTAGAGGCCAAGAGGTCGAAATTACATTCCATATGTTTAACATGGACCACTGAATGAGTTTGAGAATGTTTAATGAGTTGTTGAAATTCCCAGTGGCAGATGAGGCGTATAGAGATGTTTCCTCATTATATAGACTGGACCCCATTTGGATGAGCATTACCTGCTCCAAACAGAAAGTCTACACAGATCGATTAGGGAGACCTAAGACTTTTGACCCCCGACAAGCTAATGCCACTGATATCTGTAATATCAACCTCCGTTACCTTCAGCATCTGACCGTGAATATTATTTTTGGTTGCAACAACAACCAAAATGGTTGTCGGACGGCAGAGTTGTTCATTATTTGATGTGTCTTGTCGGGCATCCCCATATATGGGTTCATAATCTGTCACTTGGCGGAAGTGGCCAAGGCTACCAATAAAAATATTATAAGCATTGGGGGCACCGTTACCGCCATTGCCATTGCTTTAGGCCACAGTGATCGGCTCTCCCATCTCAAACCCCATTTCCTTGGGGGTCACCTTGATGTCGGCACCCTCCACCACATGCATATCATTGATACCCAGGGTGACACCATTCGGTACCCTCATCACAAATGGATCCTCTTCACGCTTCCCAATGTTGAGCGCACCACAGTCACCAATAGGCAAAATTGGAATTTTGATAAAGTGATTAGTAGGGCGACCGTGTTACCTTGAGAAGAGCAGCTAGCTGCTGATGAGGAGGACAGGTATGATGAGGAGGGGGACTATGATGATGATTTTGATGAGGATGATTTTGATGAGGTCCAAAAGGGCCTAAGCCTGAGGGCACTCGTGCTGAGGAAGAGCCCATTCCACCGCTGCCACCATTTCACCCACCCTTCACCCATGAGACTGGCAGGTCTTCTTCCTCTGCGGCATACATGCCGCTTGACCCTACTTTCCTCCAGTCCTTCTCCGCCCTCCAAATGGAGGTTTCGGGTCTTCGAGAGCGATATACTGGTATGCGTGATGACCTCCATCGTCTCTCTGGATGCATAGACTCTATTGATGCTGGAGTCACCTATTTTCGGGGTTTTGTTGACTGCCAAGAGGAGCAAGAGCGGCGATGGATTTAGCGTAAGGAGCAATGGGCCATGACAGAAGCCCCGGAGTACGAAAAGCGAAGGAGGATGAATGAGTTGCTCTGACAACAATCGGAGTCTATTAGACATATGGAGGAGCGTTTTCGCACCTTCCTGGTCGATCAAGAGGGCTCCTCATTATTTTCATCCTATGATCCGGGCCATTCATCCACCTTCCACCCATTTCCTCCATATTTTTAGCCACCTCCTGGGCCTGATGGGACCCAGTGACTGTAAGTTGTACACCCTTCCCCTTCTCTTCTTATGCATATTATTTTCATTGGGGACAATAAACAGTCCAAGCATGGGGGGATCTTTATGCATGTTTAGTGAGGTTAGGTGTGAGCACTAATGGGTTGCAATGTATATGTATCTCCTTCCATTTAGAACTTTAGGTTTCATTCTAGCTTAGAGGCATTCTTAGGTCGTAATTTCATTTCGTGCATTAGATAGGCATGTAGGACATTACATTTAGGTAGATGATTCATTGTATATATTTTCTTCCTAACCGTTGATCTGAAGCGGGGATGTGTTGAGTAGGGTTGTATAAGATCATGAGGTAATCCTTTCACCTTTCTCTTTATTTATCTGCTTATGGGTCCTTTAGTTAGTTTTATTGCTTTCGGAAAAAAAAAGTTGATGTCCTTTTTGAAAACCCCTCTAATGATGACATTCAAGGGGTGATGATTTGGATAGATTGTGGCAAATGAAATTTGATTGGGGCCAAGATCTTGTGAAATAGTTGTGAAAATTTTGTGATTGTTAGGCTGTTTGTGCTTGTGTATTTACCTCGGCGAGTTGCTTTGATATGAGATGGTTGAGCTGTGATTGTTGACTAACCTTTTGAGCTTGTTTTGGATTGTGGCAGGAGAGACCCAGTGAGACTTTTGTGCCTTGTCAACCATTCATTACACATGGTCTCGAATGTCCTTCTTGAGTGCTTAACCCCCTTCTTGTGAGCATCTCTAGAACTTGGCTGGACTCTCTTCAAAATTGCATTTGTCTTATGCTTAATGTTGATATGATTGAGGCATTTATTTAATTTCTAACCCACATGAGCTAAAAAGCGACCTAGTGTATTTATAATCCATTTGCTAACCCCTTTAGCCTTTTCCCTTTTCACTTCATTCCCCTAATGTCTGCTGAACTCTTGGCCTAAATTGAACAACCTTATCCTATGCCAAGTTAGTAGAGCAAGGATGTGAGTCGTGTTGATTTGGGAGTTATGCATGTGGTTGTACCCCAGTGGGCTGTTTTGACTGTTTTCAAGCTTAATAGGATTAGGTGTTTTAATTTTTCCATGACCTCTGCCATTCATTTCTCTTTTCCTTTCATGAGAAAAAAAAGAAAAAAAAAAGAAAAAAAAGAAAAAAGTGGTTCATATGAATAAAATGGTTGGCATAGAAATTCCCATTCAAAAGGCAAAATGGAAGTTTTGCTCACTTTCTTTGTTATTACGCTTTTGTTAGGAATAGTAGCGGTAATTATATGATGGTTTGGAGTTGTTTTGATTGCTCTCTACTTGGTTATTTAGCTCCTCATACCCAAATTGCGATCCTCCCTTTCCTTAGACCATAACCCCGCTACAACCCTCGAAAAGCCCTCATGATTAACATTTGAGCATTTAACTTTACTGATAGAGAATTGATAGTTTCGCCAAGCCTATGGTAGGTTATTTACATAAAGGGCGGTTTTGAGTGATCATACCTACCTTAAACACAACAGAGGAGTGTTTCCAATTCTATCCCTATAGCAAGGGCCTGCCAATCTAACTAGCTCACTAAGAATTCGGGGAGACTGGACATTTCTAAGCGATTCAATATGGGGTTTCCACTCTTGCATTAGGGTCCAATGATTCGCATCTTAACACATGTGCTTTATTTGAAAAAAATGACTTTTACCCTTGTCAAGTCTTGTAGTTATGGGTGCCATTCTTATCAGTCTAGCTATCACCTCTTGCTTGAGGAGGATGCTACAATGAGGCGAATCTCTTTTCACTGATCTGTTAATTGATAATCTTCCTTGAGGACAAGTAAGAGACAACATGAGGAAGTTGATAAACCTCCGTTTTCACATCTTTCGAACTCAATTTTGACCTCTCCTTCAGTGATTTTCGGTTGAACATAAAAGCCAAAGGGTTAAATAGGCCTCTTTTACCCTGAATTTGCTTATGTTAGGTGCTTTTATATTTTTCAGGAGTTTTAGTTAAAGGAAAGAGGAAAACCCACTAATACCATGCGAAAGAAAGGCCAAGAAGGCATATTTCGAGCAAACGAAGAGGTGGTCGAGGCCCGGAGGACTGGCATGGGGATTTCGAGCAAAGGAAAAAGTGGTCGAGGCCCAGAGGACTGGCATGGGGACCCATGCCAGGCAGCCCAGTTAGGCCAAGTAAAAAATGCAGGAGCACGCGATCAGGGATGTGGCACGGTAGCACCGTGTCGTGAGACACGACCGTGCCACTTTAGTAGCTTCGCGATTAAATTGCTTTGTCGCGGTTACAATTTCTCATCTTGGAATTTTTACTGTAGTTCTCAAATAGAGGGAATTTTCTAGGTTTTTCTATCCTTCATACTTTCAAAAACTTTAGACATTAGATCGAAATTGAATTTATGCGAATTTGTGCTACTACTCTTGAAATCAATCAAAGTACATTTCTTTTCTTTTCTCCTTTGCAATCTAAATCAAAGTTTGTATCTTTTGTGATGTCTTCTAGATTCTTGTTCTTGATTGTAATTATTAATATGATTAGAGGCTAAACTATTAGTTTTGGATTGGGAGTAGCCCCTATTATGTGAAAGTGAATCATGTTTTAGGTTTCTGTGAATCATGTCTATGAATGCAATTCGAATTCCTACCTAGTACGTACGCCAACTGTTTGTTAAATTGCTTGAGAGGGTTTAGGAAATCAACGAAAGTTCAATCATTTATCTAGTGCGACTTTGTGAGCAATTGATCTTCTTGACTTGAAAACAGTTAGGGCTTCAATTGAGATTATTTGATTACATAATCTTGTGACCTTGAAAATCTTAGTTTCATAAAAATAAATAACTAGGATTATCTTAGTTAGTCTATTGACCTTTGAGAGAAGGCTTAGATGCGCTTAAATTGTAATCCTTCCAGTTCGATTGTTTTCATGGGCATGGTTTGTATGATCTAGTTATGATTTATATAGCATAATAATGTGGTGAATCCCAATCCAGGACCTTTATTATCATTGAATTTGATAATTCATCAGTCTCTATAGAATAGTACTACTAGTTAGAAATCATTCAACCCTATTGAACTTTTGCCTGAATTGAGCGTTATAAATCGAAATTGGTGATTGGAATCAAGTTCCTTGTGGACACGACCCATACTTGCCGTTGCTAGCTACAACTGACACCGTGTACTTGCAGTAACACTTTAAGACAACACAAAGCACTCATGGCCAAACACATATAGGTTGTGCGCTATAAAAAGATAACATTTGAATCAAGAGGGTTTACATGTATCATCTCGGAGGTGAGAATTGTAGGCATACACTCTAGGCTAAGAGCGGATCGATTGTGGGTGTAGCGGGGTCACTCAGCATTTCTCCCAAAAAAATTTAATAGACGAGCAAAATTAGAAAATAAAGAAGTTTCTTATAAATAAAATATTTAGCAAATGGTTACTAAAAAATTAGCTTGCTTGGTTGATTGGTCTGTGCATATTGTATTACTAAGGTGCTTTGAAGTCATGGATTTGAGCCCTAGTTTTACACACATTTTCATTGCTTTTTTTCAAAAAAAAATTCATTCATTAATCATTTGCACTCAGTCACTTCGATGCCTCCACCACAGCCGCCTTCACCGTCTCCAAGCTCTTCTTGTGGGTGCGCGCTCTTCCTGCATGATGAATCCTCTTCTCTCTTTGCCATTTTACTTTTGATGACTTCAATTACCCTTCTACTTTTTAGTTTTATTTTCTTCTTCTTTCCTTTCTAGTTTGCTTTGCTAAGAGGAAGTTTGCTCTAATTCATCTTGAGAGGAAGTTTTCAACCCTTTTTTTCCTTTTTTCTAAGTGAGTGGAGAGACGTGGGATATGAATTGAGATGTAATTGAAGAGATTAATAAAACACAACAAGGTTCAGGGGGTGAAGGATTTAATACAGTGTAGCAAGGTACAACAAGCTAATACATCACCGTCCAGTGTCAGGATAGAGTTGAGCTGAGCTGTACAAGTGGTTACAATGAAGCTGACGTGGAAAGCCTCAGTAACTAACTTCTGTTATAGACAGTGTTGTGGTTCCTATTGTATTGATTCATTGTTTCCTCTTAAGATGTACAGAAATAAAGCTTCATAAGATAGCTCTCTTTTCTTTTTATCTTCTACTTCATTCTCTCTCTAAACTTTGAGCTCTCTTCGTGCAAAGTCTTAATGATTAACATGGTATTAGAGCAGATTTAATAGATCCTTTCCTTTTTTTTGGGGTAATAAGGTGATATCTTAGATCTTGATCTCTCTTGTTTATTTCTTACTAAATTTCTCTCTCTAGATTAGGAAAATCTGGTTTAAGTTTGAGTTGAACATTGTTTACCTAAAACCATGGCTGAAGAATCATTGAATTCTGTAGTGAACAATCCATCTCATGTTTTGTTTTTGCATTCCTCGAATAATCCAAATAATATAGTTATGAGTGAATTGATGAACGGTGACAATTATGACCATTAGAGGAAAGCTATGAAGGTGGCTTTAATTGCCAAGAATAAGCTAGGGTTTGTACTAGGGGATTAATTGAAGTAAACCATCCACTACTTCTCCTTTAGCTACTCAATGGGATAGATGTGACAAGTTGGTCATATCTTGGCTTATTAATGCTGTAATCAAAGACATTTGTCAGAGTGTCTTATTTTCATTAGCTTGAAAGAAGATTTGGAGAAGTAGATTGTACAGGGCTGTTTATTAAAGAGATATGTGTTTAATTTTCGAAAATAACCTGTTAGTTGCATATTACTTTAATCAAATTAAGAAACTATGGATGATTACAATTCCACATTGCAATTATGGACTAGACTGTACAAGTCTTATTGTAGCACCCAAGCTGATCAACAGATCAACAATTAATTCAGTTTTTGGTAGGATTGAATGAGGATTACAAGATTACAAGGGGCAGTATTTTGATGATGAAACCTTTACCAAATATAGGCCAGGCATACAACCTAATTCTACAAGAATAAAAGCAAAGATTACTCACAGTTATATCTTAGTTTACCAGTGGATCTTCTGCTTTTAATGTTAATTTTCTTGATCTTCCTGAGCACTCTATATTTACAACTCAACAGATGTCATGATATGATTCATGTGTTTAGCAAAGAGCAAATCACAACTCTAGACCTAATTCTGGCCAGCACTGAGGGAGTGTTCGTTATAATTCCAATTCAACCTATAAAGGCACAACAAGATTTGGGAATGGATAGGAGACAACAAATGTATTGTGACCATTGCAAATTTACAAGACACACAGTTTAAAGGTGCTATAAGAAACATGATTATCCTCCTGGACACAAGTTGTACAAAAGGAAAAGGATGGCTGTTATGGCTCAAGCAGACATAATCTTTGCATATAATGCAGCTCAAACACAAGACAATGTTGTAACACCTGGGTCTTCTCACTCAACATCTCCTTCTCTTACTCATGAGCAATATAATAAGCTTATAATTCTTCTTAACAAGCACACCACATCTCAGGATAGAACTGGTAGCGACAACATTGGAGCTGCCGATTTTATGGTAGGTAAAAGGTTTTGTTTCTTTATATCTATTGATAACAATACCTGAATCATTGAGAGTGGTGTAAGTGATCACATCACTCCTGATTTATCCTTGCTACATGATGTAAAATCCATTCAGAATAGTTGCTTCATTACAATGCCAAATGGAAAACAAGTTCGAATCAAACATATTGGCTCTATGACATTCAATTATGGTTTAGTTCTGAAAAATGTGTTGCATATTCCAAATTTTTAATTCAACTTGTTATCCTTAAGCAAGCTGCAAACCAATATTCAGCTCATGTAGTCTTTACCCTTGATTTCTGTTTACTTTAGGGCCATACTTTGCAGAAGGCAATAATTCATGGCAAAGAGAGTAGGGGACTCTACTGTCTGAGTAAAGGAAATCAAGTTAAAAAGGTAGGGGATTTGCTTAGCAAGTACAATTTTCAAAGTCAAGACAAGCCAAAGCACAATGTCGTAGATGTTTTTCTACTGCAAAACTTTAGTATTTTTGCTTAGGACATTTGTCTTTTGATCAAATGAGATATGCTAATATCTCAAATTGTACTCATACAGCACAACAAGGTTCGGAGGTAAAGGATTTAATACAGTGCAGCAAGGTACAACAAGCTAATATATCACAGTCCAGCCTCAGGATAGACTTGAGCTGAGCCGTACAATTGGTTACAATGAAGCTGATGTGGAAAACCTCAATAACTAACTTCTGTTATAGATAGTGCATATATATATATATACACACACACACGCGCGCGCACACACACACACATACATACATATACATACATTCAACCATTGGTAATTTCTGTTATATTAATTCATTGTTTCCTCTCAAGATGTGTAGAAACAAAATTTCATAAGATTGCTCTCTCTTCTCTTTATCTTCGACCTCATTCTCTCTCTAAACTTTGAGCTCTCTTTGTGCAAATTCTTGATGATCAACAGTCATGTCTAAGTCTTGTAATTTTGGAAGGCTTGGGCATCAACATGCATCTTCACTCTTTAGACTTAGGGAATGTGGAGATCAATATGGTTTTTGGGCTTTCGCGAGCAAGCTTAACACTAGGTTAAAGTTATCCAAGTGTTCGACATGAGGTTCTCAATAGGTCGTCTTAGGATTGTGCATTATTATTTCTGACAGCCCTCTTCGAAATCCGTAACTTCACCACTGCTCCAGGCCAAGATCTGTGCTGATACTGAAGATGTTGTGTAAATTGAGGGGCTATTTTAAAGATGTCTTCATTGGACAACATAATCCAGATGTTGCCATAACAGGTAATTATAATTATGTAATAGATAAAAAAAGACATTATTCAATTAGATAAGGAAAAGTGGGGGATGGAATATAGTTTGATCGATGATTAGAAATACTGCTTAATTGTATAAAATCAGTGTATCATCTATAATTTCCTGGCCTCAATTACGAGATAAAATGTACAATCATCCTTTCCTGTATAAGACTAATAAACTATAGTGTCCTTTGCATCATGATAACCCCACAGCTGAGAATTTGTTGTAATTTGTTAAATTTTATATATCAATTGGGCCTTAAATAAAGAGTTATTCATATAAGCTCAAATGAAATTTCAACCCAAAACCAATTGCAATAGGTAGAGTGACTCATAAGTATATATACATGCATAAGCCCTTTATTTTTATTAATATGGGACAACACTCACTTTCACATTATTTCATTTTATCAATGTGAATTATTGGAGGTTTAATTTTTTTAGTAACTGATAATTTGGTGATCGTAGATTATATAAAATACTCAAGTAGGCTCAAAATTGTGGGACGAAATTTGTTAATTGATAGTTTGAGTATGTTATGGATGTACTCACAAATGTAAGGACTTTCCTATTGACATTGGACTTCATTAAAGTCAGTTTTAAGCCATTTTTTTCACTATTGTTATGGATGTACTCGCAAAAGGGATCTAGGATGAGGTACCATAGTGTATGCTGCTACGTACAAATGATATTTTTCTTATCGATGAACTAGGGATGGTCTTAACAACAAGTTAGAGCAATTAAGACATATCTTAGAATCTAGAAGATTTAGATTAATCATATCAAAGGTTGAATACTTAAAATGTGGGTTCAGTGGTAAGGAAGCGGGTGAGGAAGATGTCACCATTGGTGCTGTGGCAACACTAAGGGGCAAGAAGTTCAGGTATCGGCTCGACCATTGAGGAGAAAGGAGATATTAGTGAAGATATTGACCAATATATTAGAGTGGGATGGCAAAAATAGAAAGTGCTTCGAGAGTTTTCTGTGTTAAGAAAATTCTTGTAGGATTGAAAGAGAAAATTTATTGTATGGTAGTCAAACCAGCTTTATTATATGGTTAAAAGTACTAGTCAATCAAGAAGACTTAAGTCCAGAGGTTGATAGTAGCAGAGATGAGAATGATTCTATGGACGTGTAGCTATACGAGAGTGAATAGAATTAGGAAAATGAAGTGATTAGAATGAAAATAAGAGTTGTACCCATAGAAGAAAAGATGATAGAGGCTGGACTAAGATAGTTTGGTCATGTTAAGAGAAGGAATATGAATGCACAGGTGAGAAGGTGCTAGACAATTAACCTTCGGAATGTAGAAAAGGTAGAGAACGACCAAGAAAAAGTTGGAACGAGCTGGTTAGACATGATTTGAGGTATATGGGACTTACGGGGCACAAGGCTCAGGATAGGAGTTTATGGATACCTAAGATTGAGGTTGTAGATCATGGGTAGTGTACTTTTAGTTCTTCCTATGACTTTTGTTTGTGTAATGAGTTTGGTTGTGTTGTACTGATTACTCTATACTGCGTTGGTTGTAATTCTATATGTTAGTAAATTGTTATTGGCACGGTTTTTATTATTGCACCGCTAATTGCTTAAGTATTACCTTTATTGCATTTGCGTTATTGCTCCCTCACCTGCGATTGTTTAAGGGTAGAATGTTGTTGGCTAAATGAGTAGTATGTCGCCATTCCCCCACCTCTGATTATTTAAGGGTAGACTGCTCTAATACGTCGCTATTTACTACTAAAGGTACATACAACTCTTATCCTCATATGTTGTTGATTGTAATTTATGTCGTGTAAAGTAGTTTTGATCTTGTGCTTGTAACCTTTGTTTATTAAATGATTTTCAACTTCTAAAAATTTTCTTTAAACTTTTTATGTGGGTCTATTGGAATCTATCTCTCTATATGCACTTGTGTTTGTAAAGGTAAGACTGCTACATCTGGAACTCCCTAAACTCACAAAGACGGAATTTACAATGGGAGTTATTGTTGATAGTTTGAGTATGTTAATTGAGAGGCATATGTATGGCATATGCATGTGCGTACGTTTATATGTGTGTGTGTATCACATGTGACATTTCTTTTTCCTAATAGAAATTTTTAGCAGTACTCTGTAATTCAACAACATGATTAAAAAAGTTAGATTAGTGGCTGTCAGAGAACATTGACTGAGACTATAGTGAAGCAGAGGAAGAATACATGAACGACATGCATGTGCATAAAGAAAATTAGTGACGCGTAAATGATTAAGGATTTAAAACCCATTCCATTGTAACATTGGGATTATTCGCTAGTAGTCAAAGAACGAGATCTTAGGTAGATCAGTTAGGCTATGTTTAGGGTTCAAATCTTTGTTCCTTAATGTACTTACATAAATATATATCAAATTGTATTGTTCTTTGAATTTAATTCATATTACAGATGTGGCAAATTGAACTTGTGAAACTTGAATCCAAGCAATAGATAATATTGTCCATTGCTGTGACAAATCAGCACACATAGAATTAGAAAGCAATTAATGAATAAAAGCTGAAATACTCACGTATCCGCTATAATGGATGTACATTAATTGCCCTTCTCAATTGGTAGCTCACAATGCATGATTTTTAATTTAATAAAGAGCATATATGAATGAATGAGTGAATGAATTTAAGGGCATTGGTATTTGTATCCTTCCCAGTCGATGGAACCCCAGTTTTTGCAGACAGGAGGAACGGTGTTGCCGCAACCTTGGCAGCATTTCATGCAGAGCCTCATGCATTGCCTTGTACTTTTTGCCTTCACATCTTGGCACCTTTGCCAGCATGGAGCCACACATCCTACAACATATAACAATTTTTTCCGATACTTAGTTGGTGAAGTTACATGTACAAATAGCTACAAGGTTATAAATAGAATTAAAAAAACGAAGGGTACATAATCTAGTCAATGAGTATAATCCATTGTATAGCATATATACATACATGATGCATACATACAAATATAAACCACGTTGATTTTCTCATTGGTTCACTAACACATTTTCTTAGTAGCCAAATGATCTATATTTAAAAACATACGGTTGCTAGATTAACAAATACAAACACGACAATCTAAATAAAGTAAGAGTTTAAAGTAGAATTAGGGAGCAATTACCTTGCACAGTGGGGGTGACAATAAGGAGGAAAGCCAAAAAGAAGAACAAGAAGCTAATTTTGGGAGCCATTATTAATCTCTAGAAAAAAAAATGCAAAATAGAAAAAAGAACAAGGAAGAGTGGCAAGTGCTGGCCGAGAAGGTGCTTATTTCTTTATTCTTATTGATGAAGGCGAGGAAGTTTAGAGCAATAACCCCTTTATTTATATGCAAAGCTCTCTAAGCAATTACTAAAAATAACATGGTAATGTGTGGCTTCAGTTTCTTAACCAAAATTAGTCCCTACTTTGTTGGCTATATAACAGTATCCTTGAATAATTTTTTGTGTGATCTAATATTAGAACTCTTTGTTAGTAAAAGAAGTAAATTACTTTGATTAAAAGATAAACTAAGAACAAGCAAATCAAAAATATAAACTATAACTAAAATATCATTTTGGCTAATTGATTGAGCTACTTTTAATGATGATCATTGTTATAAATGATAATTAAATGATGGATTACTATTAAGGCAACATACACAATGACAAACATAAAGATAAAAAAAAGAAAACCAAGGTACTACAACGACCACCTAGAAACAAAAACTAGATTCAAAGCTCCTACCTAGATAATCTTGTTCGGTAGGATCCTTTTTTCCGAACTTTAGAACAATAAAGCAGCCTCACAAGTCACATCACTTCTATAGTACGCACCACCTTGGTTGCTCAGGGTGTTGAGTAGAAAGTAACAATTAAAGTATAATTTCCTTCAATTTTTGTACTAATAAGCCATAAATAATGCTCATTCTCAATATGATCATGGTAAAACTCGATGTAGTTGCATTGTATTGCATTTTCATTTTTTCACCTTTTACCTTGAAAAGAGAATAGCTTCGTTGTATACCTGTAATACTCGCGTTCTTTATTTTTACATTACACTGACTGTCTTGCATTATGACGTTGTAAAATCATATTTTTATTGACTATATAAGTTTAAATTACTATTGATGTGCTTGCGTGAGTGATAATTTTATTAAAAAGAATATTATTATCGCTATTAATATTATTATTATTAGTTTTGAAAATTTTCCGATAATTTTAATAAGCGTTAATAACGATTATTAACGGATACTAAATCGAGTAGAATCCCGAATACAATTAGATTGTCAACTTTAGAATTGGTTTTGTTATTAAATCGAACCTTGTTATAATTGGAAGCGAGTAATCGACAAAGGATCGTATTGTAGATTCGGGTTTAGGATATGAGGTATGAAATTAGACTAGTGGTATAATTATTGGGCAAGTTTGAAACCCCAAAAAAAGAAGGGGATGAGGGGCATTTTTGTCAAAGCCACGCCAAGGCTTAAAGGATGGCTTCTTCTCTCTCCTCTCCAGGCGACCCCCGGAGCTCATCTCTCTCTCTGCTTTTCATTTTCTTCATCCCCTTCTCCTCCATACACACGACTTAAGCTTCAAAATCCATCAAAATTTCGCCACACCCAGCTTGTATTTCCCCTCATTCAACCTTCCCCAGAAGCTAACAAACCTCTGGTGTGAAATCTGGGCAAAGTTAGAGAAGACCCACCACGTTTCAGCTGAGTTGGGCGCTGATTCGAGGCTCTGAACGCGTGCCCAAGCGTGGCCATGCAATCTAACTTTTAGCTACATCAATTCTCTTATAAATTGGGTGTGAATTCACTACATCGAATAACTATCACAACCTCAAGTCATTAAGTGAAATTCTGGTCAAATTTGGGGTCCGAATTGCGTGGGTTTGGGCGTGGTGGTAGCAAGGGTCAAAGATCAGGGTTTTCAAGCACCTAAGGTTGAGCCCAACAACAGTTATTCGAGCCCTCTAACTTGGAATCGAGGTGGGTATTTCTCTCCTCCTAAATTATTACTAATTTCAACGAATTTTACTAATTATAGTTAGTTCATGTTGAATTTGAGTGAATTATCAGTAATTGGAGGAACTCGAATTGAAATTAGGTAACTATGATGATGATGCTGATTTGGTACTCTTGCATTTTGAGTTGATGCGTAGCTTACTAATCGATCAATTTGAAGAATTGTGAAACAAACAAAATTATGTCTTAAAGTTGCCATTAATTCAGTTTTAGTATGCCTAAATTCTGTTTGAAGGTTGCATGTGAATGTCATACCCATAGGATGCTAACTGGGCGATTGAGGTAATTGTAGAGCAAACTGAATTGTGCCTAAAGGTTACTGCTAGATCAGTTTGGATATGTTTATATTCTGTTTGTGGTGATTACATAAAAATGCTATGCTTACAGATGTTGGTTTGTGAATTAAACGATTGAATTATTGTGATACTGAACCGAATTTGGTAGTTGGATGGTTTGAGGTAGAACTAATAAGTGATTCGAGATTTTTGTGGTCGGTGCTGTGCGAGGACGGAGCTTGGGTTTGATGTTAATCGCAATTGTGTGGATTGCGAAGTGTTTGGAATATCAAAGTAGATTCTGCTGAAACTGTTCCTGCAGAGTGTTACGAATGTGCTACTTGTGAATCCCTTCCCTCTTGTAATGGTTAAATGATGTTATGTGATTGATTAGTTAACTTAGAAATCTTTAAAAAAGGGTCCTTAAAAGCTTGCTTTCATAATTGCAAATGTTTCTAAATGTTCCCCAGTTGCCTATCAGTTTGTTAAGATGTTTGTAGTCTAAAAAGATCCTAAATCGTCAAACTACTTAGTGAATGATCCAACTGAATAGTCGATAGGTCTAGGAAGTTAAAAAGTAAACTAGTAGTGAGTTCGAAAACATTTTGAGGCTTTGGTTTTTTATATCTCCTTCTTTGTGTTTAAAAGGATCTTAAACGAACTGAAAACGGACAACTGAAGGTGTTAATTACAAAACTTAGTTTGAATTAGATGCATGAGTAAACTCATTATGATTTTAAGAAACTTTTTATGTTGAAAATAAAAGAAACATAAACAATTAGTGGGATTATGGGCTATTTTGGGTAGACTAGCATGATTTTAATGAAGTAAGCAACTATTAAAGAGAAATGATTCGTCATTTACTTGAAGGTGAAACTTACTATGTGCAACAGTGACTTCTTTTTAATAACCTATGAGGGTTTAATATGATTTTAATGGCTAAGATAGTGCTAGGCAATTGGCCAGGCCTAAGGAATTAGACCCATAAGTGAAAATCGTAGAAGACTCTGACGAGGGTAATGTTCGATGATACGTGATAAAACCTTGATGGTGGGAACTGGATGCAGGATAAGGTATGAGCTTTTTCCTCCAAAAGTAATGTTCAATTATGTGTGACGCATGATAAAACCTTGAGAGTGGGAATTAAACACACGATCATGCATGAGTTGTTGCCCCCACAGAGGACAATATCGAAGTTAGAGCTACTCTGCTGAGACGCGTTTGGGCCAAATGTTATGTTACGTATACCCCGAGGATAACATGAGTTATGAGTGACGACCTCACATAGGGTGAGTGTAGATCTGCCCTAGCCAGTACATTATGAGATCTTATGCCTCAAATGAGAAGATAATTTCCTGATAAATGAGAAAATGATTTGAATCATTACCAACGTGGGTATTTCAGAAAGTTTAAAGAGTATATGAGCCCCGAGGAGGCTAGTTTGATTTGTAAACAATTCTTTAAAGAGGTTAGCTTGATTTGTAAACTATTCTTTAAAGAAGCTGGTTTGATTGGTAAACTATCCTTTGAAGAGGCTAGTGTGATTTGTAAACTATTCTTTGAAAACAACATGAATCATTACGTTTTCAAAATGCATATTTGAAAGAAGTTTGCCATATCCTTGTTGCTTACTTACTTATGTGCCTGAATGCTTGACAATTAAGGAAGTTTGGCTATTAAGGGTCTAGAAAGGAGCTTGAGTGGTTGGGCATGAAGTTCGGAAGTGATGATTTTCCTTGGGGACTATGATTGCCTAATATGATAGTAATAAACAAATGTTGTGTGACTGCTACTTGTTGTTATTATTATTGACTGCAAATGATTTTGGTTTTTAAGGAGTTGAAAAATACTCATTGAGCATGTGGTAGCTCATTCCATCTCTATTCCCTTTTTTTCCAGGTTTTTGACGTGACAGGTAGAAGTTGATTTACATACGCCAAATTGGAATATCCCCTTGCTTGCAAAGGTGTCATGTGTGCACATATAGAAGTAGACTTAAGAGTTAAACGATGTAATATGATGTACCCCTACAGTTGTAAATGTATGTAAACAAAGTACTCTATTTCAAGTAATGCATATTGTTTAAAAGTCACTCTGTGTGGCGATGTGAGCCAACCATCTGATTAGCCAATTATCTTTTTAGCTGAAGTTAGTTATATTTTAGGATGTAAACCCCCAGTACTCCGGATGTGTGATCCATCAAGTTGTATCTTTTATTTTCTTCTTTATTGTTGGAATATATTGTTTGGGGTACTTTAAGCGAGGGGCTTGTAGAGTTGTGAATTCCGGCGTGTAGCCGCTGAGCTTATTCAGTATCCTTTTATACTTCTATTCATTGCAGAGATTTGATGTAAGCCTTTAAACCTAGAAAATGATCAATTTTTAGGCCTGAAAAATGGTCAATTTTTAGGCAAAATTCTGACCGTTTCATCCCAAAATTTAAGTAGGAATCAAGAAATCATTAATATTTCTAACCATAGCTAGGGGTTGGGGGTGTTATAATACTACTTAGACCTGATCAAATTAAGGATTGGGTCGGGTCATGAGGATCGGCAGGCCGAATTTTCTTGTCCCTGACCCTAACCCTGAGGGTACCCTCGGGTCAGTGGGTCAGACCCGACCCTCAAACCTCCCGATATAGAAAATGAGATTTTTCACTAAGTTTTCTTTCTATTATAACGATCAACATTAAACATCTTACAAAATAAAGGTCAAACGATAATATAATGTTAAAGCGTATTACAACTACAAATACTCTAATACATAATTTGGTCATTAAACCAATAGACCGATTAGTTTACTAAAATGACTACTCCAAATATAAGAGAGGGAGCATTAGAAGGTTACGAACTAGTAAGATTTAGTGAGGTGAATGAGGAGGACAAGATGCTAAGGGGAGATGGGAAAGTGAAAGCGAAAAAGTTTTGAGTAAATGAAACCGAAAATATCTTATTTTTATTTTATTTTTTATTTTTTTAAAAAATGAGGATCAACGGGTCGGGTCAGAGGGTCAAAACATTTTACCAAGCCCAATCCTCATCATAATCAGGTATCCTTAATTTGAGGGTCGGAGCGGGTTGGAGACCAAAAAAAGGCCAACCCTAACCCTCATTTTTGGGGGTTGGGTTGGAGCGGGTCGGGCGGATCCTCGACCCGTTGATCAGGTCTAATACCACTATAGATGATCAATGTTTCCATTCAAAGAATAGCTTTGGAAATTATCTTCAACCCACCCTATAGGACACCCACAGAACATTGATTTAGTGCTAATACAACTTCGCTTATTAATTTGTCCAAGGTTCAGACGTTACTAACCTTATGCCTCTATTTAATACGATAGCAAATATATCATACTAACATAGACCCATGTGATACACAGAATATCTTTTAAATTAAATTTTAATTTAAAAATTATAGAGTATTCATTTTATAAAATTATTGGTTTCATAAATGTTCTCTGAGCATTAAGATAAAACATTATTTGATTTACTTGATCATATAATTAGTAAAATTGGCTTTTTTAATCAATGGAAACTTTAATTGATGAATCAAATCCTTCTCTCCTGCCTCTAAAGTCTTTATAGTCCCAAATCTTACTAAGTTCAGCTGTAAAGCGGATTATACCTAGAAAAATCAACCCATTAAAAGTAGGTCTTGATTCATGAAATAATCAGTACATGGTGTGAGACAACTGGGATCATGTATCACTCACGTATAAAATAGTTTCACTAATTTATGAGCAGAAAACACTCATTTCTTTACAGTAGACGACACCATCTGCAAGAATAACCAGATATTCAAATCTCTTTCAAAATAAAGTCATTTCCTCCTTTTAACTCATACGTTTATGCATTATACATCAATCTTTATGGATTGCTAATTTTACACTAATGTATCTAACATCTGCTATTCTCTATGATAACCCCCCCAAAAAAATATAAATCCAAAAATATAATATATATTATGGACCCTTACCTAGCTATAAATATAGAAAATTATACATAAATTCTGGTATGAGGTTCGAACTCCACTCAACTATACTGAACAACCCATTTGTTTCTTCTAATGAGTTGCTTTCTTCCCCTTCTTGTTAATTAGTAAATGAACTGAATCAGAAGCAATCACACCATCACTCAATGCTGGTAGATTCAATCTCAGGAACTGACAGCAAAAGAAAAAGAAGGAGATTTTCATATATTCTTCTTGCCTCTATACACCTCCATGGCTTCATCAATATTGCTTATGTTTTTCTATTCTCCTTGCACCTATGTATCAGTCAAATCCTTAGACAAATTAGTCAAAGGACTTTGAAAATTTTTTTTGGTAAATAATTAAAAGCTTGACTATCAAAGAAAATTGAGGAAGAAGGAATATTAGAGAAGTGATTTCCAAGGTAAATTGAAGAAATTAATTTCCTAGAAAGAGAAAGACAGAAAGTGTGTGTGTACATGTGCGTTTTGATGAGAGAAAAAGATGTGCACAAAATCAACAGCAGAAAGCATTTAAAGCGCTGACATTCACGTATCACGTACAATCGAAAATATGAGGAGTACTAAGTAGGTAGTTAATTCTCCTAAATTTTGTTTTAAAAAATAAATAAAAAAAAGTACTTGGAGAAAGGTGGCAGTTATAAACTATTTTTTTAACTTTAAAATCAAGGGTTTAGATTTAATTAGTAGATAATATTTGCGGCTAAGATTACACCAAATCCCATAAATCAATCTCGTGTTAGTATTTTAAGGTTTTCCAAATATTGCTATTAATGAAGAGTAGATAGATAAATAGATTAGATACAAAATCAAATGCTTAGATTTAATAGGTGACTAATTTTTGTGGGTGAGATTACTTCAAATCCTACAAATCACTCCCGTTATAGCTAGCATTTTAGGTTTTTTTCCCCAAAGATTATAACTTTTTTTAACTACTTGATTTTTTTTAGATAATAGAATTATCATGAATATAATTGAAAATTATGAGTGATTTTTTTAAAAAAAAATTATAAATGGGTACTTTACTTAGATAAGGTAGTTTTTTAAAACTAAAATCTATGGTTTAGATTTAATGAATAAATATAATTGCATAATTTCTTTCCCTAGATAATTGGATTATCATCTATCTTTTATCATGTATATCCGCAATCATGGACAATTTTTAAAATAAAATAAATAGATATCTTAATTTTAAAATTGACAATTTAGATTTAATGCAAAAATAATTTTTATGGTTAAGATTATACCAAATCTCTCAAGTCACTCTTGTTGCAGCATTCTAGGGTTTTCCAAATATTATCACTTTTTTTAATTGATTGGATTTTTGTAGATAAAAGAATTATCATGTATTCTTTGTCAAATTAAAATATAACCAAAATTATGAGTGATTTTTTTCAAAAATAAAAATTATAAATGGGTATTTTACTTAAATAAGGTAGTTTTTTAGAACTAAAATCAATGGTTTAGATTTAATGAATAAATATAATTGTCTAATTTTTTTTTCTAGATAATTAGATAATCACTTATCTTTTATCATTTATATCCGAAATCATGAAAAATTTTTAAAATAAAATAAAAAGATATCTTAACTTTAAAATCGACGGTTTAGATTTAATACATAAATAATTTTTATGGTTAAAATTACACCAAATTTTAAAAATCACTCTCATTGCAGCATTCTAAGGTTTTCTAATGATTGCTATTAATATAGTATATACACTATATGAAGGGAAATGATTGAATGTGATGGTCTAGGGGTGAACATATTTTGAAGGGATGAAATACCACCATATTATGTATATATGTGGTTTCTTTCTATTACATGATGTGCGTTGTCATCCGTTTTTACAAGGATTATTTTTAAAGGGCACCTTTTTTAAATTCGTTGAAGCTATAATTGACTACATTTTAACGTGGTAATTGCTAACAAATGCGACCAATGGATATTTTCGAATTTTTAGACATTAAAATCTTTTTTTTGGTTGAGATGGCACTGTGCTAGGTAGAGGGGACAGATAGAATTAGCTCAAGCCCAACGAAGGTCTCATTTCTGTTCGGTAGTAGAGATTAAAGTAGATGCATACCAGTGGTTTATAGAGGTTAAATTTTTTGGGAATGTCATATATAAGTGAAGAGTCCCATATCGAGAGTTTGAAGAGATGGATCACGATATACAAGCTAAGTGTGCTACTCTTCCGATTGCCAATTGGTTTTACGATGGAACTTCACTTGAACTTGTTGCCATGAGCCTTAGGTGAAGTGAGCTTCCTCCTTGGAATTCCCCAACAGTGGTATCAGGGTCGATGGTGCATTCGACTGGGCAAAAAAAGGTGTGATGTGGTGGACCCCATGGACAAGCTTGGTGAAATGACATGCAGGGGTTGATCGAGCAGGAGCACGGGTGTTGCAGCGTGGCTTGATGGTATGGATAAGCTCTTGGGTGGTATTATGGAAAAGCACCATAGATAAGAGCGGAAAAACACATGGAATGCACGGTTGGTACTCCTGGAACAGAGTAGATAGCATCGAGGCTCGATGTAGAGTAGTATGTAGACTCCCCACTTGGTTAAAGTGGGCTACTCCTCCTATTGTCAATTTATTTTAGGATGTAACCTCACTTGAGCGTATTGCCATGGGTCTTGGTTGAAGTGGGCTCCCTTCTTTGATCTCCCCAACAAAATTAATATGTACTAACATTTGTAAATGTTCGATACCGTAATCAATGAGATAGTGATTAGAGGCTCAAGTAATGTTTTTGAAAAGCTACTGTAAATAACTTTTAAGAGCCACCGTTTAGTGGATGCATTTCAAATTTCTACGTTCTCCTGTTCATTTTCTAAAAACCTTCATTCATTGTATTCTTTTAAGTTAGCTTACATAAATTTGTTATATAAACGACCACTTTTACTGAACATATTTATTTTAAATCACTAACTAACACACCAGTGGGACAGTTTATCGCTAATCAAAATTGCTAACAGTTAGCAAAACGGCTAACTATAACTTAAAATAGCTAATTTTACCAAATACACCTTACTTGGAGGATAGCTGAGCCGACAACCCGCCATTGGCAAGGAAAACTTCTTCCCCAACCAACAAGGTGGAATTATAAGCTCTAAAAATCAGTCCCATATGGTGCAAGAATATCGTGCTTCTTTGTAAAATAACGACATATGAAAAAGCAATGTCATTATCCACTTATCAAAAAAATATCGTCTACCATTTTAATTTTATCCTTTTTTTGTGGGTATGGGTAGAACTAAAAATTTCAGGAAAACTGAGAAAGATGACCAAACTAAAGTAGGGCCAACTAGTCAAGGGTGGCAGGCTAAATGAGCAAAAAGCCCAAGCGTCCAGTTTCGTGGGCCAACTATCCCTCTGCTAGTGCCTGACGTGGGCTTGCATTCCCCCCAACTTCATCCAGCAGCCCAACCTAAAGCCCACTTAATGTGTAGGCACAAATCGTGTGCTGGGCCCAACTGTAATTTTTTCAACGCCTAAACGACCTTTTTATCGTTTTTTATTTTTTTGGTAAGCAAGCACGTGTAATTCATTAAGCTTGAAACAGTACAAAAAGAATTTGGACATACCCAAGCGGTGTTGCCCGTATTTACGATGGGCATAGTTTCGTGCCCATATTTCTATTTGCCTTGCACAAGATTTGTAGCAGGTATTTACTGTTGTTCAGATATTTCTAGGCATACCAGACGTCACTAAAATATGACCAACATTGAAAATTGTTCACGTAATTACATATTGACAGTAGTTTAAATTATTGAGGTAGTTTAGTTGAATAGTAAATACTCTCTCCTAGAAGTTGGTCTACAAAAATCAGCCATTGAAAATGAACACTTGACTAAACAATCAACCACAAGAGCAGTTAGACTTTAGTGTGAACGGCCCATGTGGTTGTGGCCCCAGACAAATAGACTATACCAAATCCTTCTTAACAACTTATTTAATCACGATGTACACCTTTTACAACCTTTCCCAACCCCCCGAAAAAAAAAAAAGAAAAATAAAGAGCACACCACCTTTACAAGTATCATCAACAAAATAAAAACGTATCCTTCATCATTATTGATTTGCCAGCTACCTCCGCATTGGAAAAAAAAAAAAAAAAGGAAGGAAAAAGAAGAATACAGAGATAGAGAGAGAAAGATAATAAGCCAGAAGGGAAAAATTTAAACTTACCCTTTGTAAATACATACATACATACATACACAATGCTCTATATAAACATGAAAAATAAAACAATAAAAATAAAATCAATTGGTTGGTATTATTGACTAATAATTACGGGTTAAATTTATAGTCGTACTAATTAATCAAGACTTAAAAGGAGCACGGTGTGGAATGCCTTTTCTTCTTCTTGAATTTGAAGGAGGTGGAGGTGGTGTGAGCGGACAAATGTCTTGTTGTGAGCTTCCACGCGTTTGTAATTCTTGTCTTTCTCTTCTACTCAAAGTAGCACTACTTATACCGCTATGACTCCTCATTGTTATGTCATTTGTCATTGTTACTCCATCTTCTTCCTTTTCTTCTATCACAAAGCTTGCATTCCCATTTCTTCTCACCCCTACAAGCTAGACCATTTTTACCACACACAAAAAGAACATACTATATCAAAAAATCACGGATTCGATAATTCGTCTCTTTGTTTACAGGGGTAATATTATATATGTACAGCTGAAATCTGAATCTTCACAAACCCCACAAAAGAGAAGCCCTCCGAATGCTCCGAAACGGTGAAAACCCACATAGAAAATTATGAACAGGCCAACAAGAACAATGCCAATGGTTACTACCCAAATTAACCTTGACAATTAATAATTAGAAAATGAAATTTAAAACGTAGAGTAGTTATTTCTAAGGGAAAAGAAAAAGTTGGCCTTGTCACGAAGAAATTGGTAACAAATTGCCATTTGATTTGACACATAAGTTACAACAAAGCGAAAATGCATATACTAATCAATGCAAGCAAACATAGGTACTAAAGGGAGAGGATTCCCAACTTTATAGAGAAACTAAACTTTACGTTATGAATAATACTTTCTTATTTGGTTAGGTTGCATGATGGGGATGGCTAGCTATTGTTGTGACAATGCATGTGGGGATTGTTAAATGTTCATCAATGGTGGACTTCTTTTGCATAATAAAACTCCCAACTATCACAACAATAATACCCATATATATATATTGCTAATGGTGATGGCAATCTCTCTCCCCTTGGGGGAGGGGGGTGTTTCTTTTTCATGAATTCCATCATGGGGTTCATTGGATAGATCCATGTGGGAATGAGATCATGAACATAAATCATGAGTTGTCAACATACTTTTCATGGTAATCAAGATTATTATAAAAATTCCTCCATTAGAAATCGAATTATACAGATCACATTGTATATATCCAATACCAATATTCTTATCCAGACAGTATTTAATTTTAAAGTATTTTGGCACCATCAAAGATGTTCCGATGAATGTTGAATGAATGATATGGTATGTGGGTAGAAGAATATACAATAATGTGTGTCAGATTATACAAAATGAAAGCAATGTGTTACCTTACAACCCAAAGAACAAAATCTGAATGGGTCCAAAAGGCTCCTTCCACAAATCTCACACAAATGTGCAACTCCTTTCCCAGCCTTTGGTTGTGGCCTCTCATTCAAGAACAACACTCTGGCACTGTTTATCACATATGTCTGAACTCCACTTATGTCCAACACTTTCTGTATTTCTGATACCCTCACCACATCATGGTATGATGATCTTCTTATCTGCAACAACAACAAAAAAAAGGAAAAAAAAAAAGAGAAAAGAAACCCATTAAAACCCAAGCATCGTATTGCATTGTGATCACAAAATGTAACATAAATAACTAGAACACAGTGGAAAAAAATGATTTTTATTCAATTAAAAAAGGAAACCCACCTGAATTACTTGGTGATCTTTGTGTCTAGATGATCTACAATAATAGCAGAATGCATCCGAATGGCAACCTAAGCAGAACATATTACACTCGCTTCGAGCAGCGTCGCCATGAATTCTGCAAATGTGGAAGAATGTGGTGCCTAGCAATGGCTCCAACCATGGTGGGACTGCCATTGATGAAGATGAGGATGAAGCTTCCTGCAAATTGAGGAGAGAGAATGAGAATTGAAATGAAGAAACTCCAGTGGCTAATTAGGTATGAGGGTTCTGATATATCATATGTATGAGAGATGAAGGAGAAGAAAAATGGGGTTGATTTCCATATGTGAATGATTGAGATTACCATTATTACGAGATAAAGAGAAAGAATGTGATTATTTGCCCAAAAAGGTGCTTGGATTCTCCCTAATGATGGAGAATTTTACAGAGGGAAAGGGAAAGGGGAAAGAGAAAGAGTAAGGAGGAGGAGAGAGAAACTAGAGAGAGAAAGAGACTTAAACAAACTGCCACTTAGAATTCAACAACAAAGCAACACCTCATGGTGGGGGACAAGACTTTTAAGATTTAAAAAAAAAAACAAATTAAAATTTCTTATGCAATGGCTATATATATATATATATATATATATATATATATATATATATATATTTATGTTTATATATATTGCTGTCTATAAATCTCTATTTATTAAAGTCAAGCTATTAATCTAAAAGAGATATAGTTTTTGCAATACTAATTTTCTTAACTCATAAAATTCGAGCATAGATTTTATTTAAAGAGAATAAGTATTAGACTACTTGAATTAGTATATATTAGTATAAAATGGTTATATTTAAATGGAAGCTCATATTATATGCCTTCAAGGCTGATGGCTCATGAACCATAGAATTAGGCATGGCCCCTACTCCTCCCCAAAAACGGCTGAGATCAAGTGGGGTGGATGAACTTTATTATTAACCGTCAGATTAGGAGAGAGAAAGCTAGAGAGAAGAGAGAGAGAGAGAGAGAGAGAGAGAGATGGAGTTAATG
Source organism: Carnegiea gigantea (assembly GCA_029747015.1). NCBI lineage: Eukaryota > Viridiplantae > Streptophyta > Magnoliopsida > Caryophyllales > Cactaceae > Carnegiea > Carnegiea gigantea. The sequence continues at coordinate 1,651,210 of JAKOGI010000001.1, read as the reverse complement.
GGGTTTGGCGATTACGCTACTGTTTGGATCTTTTTCTTCTTTGTGCATCTAATTGCACAGTGAAAGGAAGGAATTGAGGGGAGTAGTTGCCTTTGGGGGTGTAACATGATTTGACCTGAAATTGAATTGGATGACTTGTTTATAAGATCCATATTTATTACTATACTACTCATTTTTTTTAATAATTAATTCAATTTTATCTTCAGTTGATCTTACTTTCGGACACCAAGGCCCTGTTTTTTCATTGGTAAATCTATATTTACCAATCTCAACCAACTTTAACCCACTTCACAAACTTTAATAAAGAAATACATACTTCAACCAACTTCAATCCACTTTTCACTATTTTAACCAACTTTTACCTATCATATCCCAAAAAAAAAAAATTCAATTCACTTTAACCAACTTCAACCCACTCCAACAAGCGAATACTCACTTCAACCCACTTCTATCAATCTCAACCAACTTCATCCATTTACCAATGAAAAGAACATGCCCTAACTTATCTAGCCAAATTCCTTTGTTCTATACATAATTTTTTCTTTTCAAATTAGAACTACTCCTTCTTGAAAAATTAATTAATTACAAAGTAAATGTAGGATAGCGACAAAAAATCACAAAAGATGAAATGTGAAAAAAAAAACCCATGATATTCTAGGAAAATGGAATTTTCATTAAACTTTTCACAAGTTAATATAATGCCATATCAAAAAGACCCCGGGGGGTGTTACCAAAATTGGCAAGAGAAAATGGGTGAAGCTGGCCCAAAGCTCCAACTTTTCAATCTTGATACCAGGGGTAAGTGGTTTCGAGTACCCATCTAAAAAATTAGAAACCAAAATCGGAACCTGTCAAACAGGTTCCTAACTTTGAAAATCGAAACCGTAACTTCCGATTTTGTTTCCGATTTCAGAGCACCTGCCACACCTAATGTTCAAATTTAAGACCTAATAAATTAAATTTTTTTACTTATTTGGGGGGAAGAACTTTCCTACCTTCAACTTCTATCTTTACATAAAAAAGAAAGTTAATTTATTAAGTTTGTATTTTTTTACTTAGTTACTTGAAAAATATTATGAATCATCCTTCAATTATCAGTAGAAAATTAATTGATATTAAGTTAAATTCACTATTTGAATAGTCAATTTTGTAAGGAAAAAAATCAAATAGAAAAAGAATAGAAAAGTGAAAGAAAAGTAGTAAAAGATCCAAATATTATTCATTTTCATCATTCTACACAAGTTTTAGGTTCTCGTTGCGGATATTTTTTTGAGAACCGGAATCGGAGATAATTAGACTATTTCCCTTTTTTAGGAACCAAAACTAGAACCATTTGACCGGGTTCGAGTATATTCCAGGGTATCCGAGAACCTTGCTCACCACCTACTTGATACTCACCTCATTGTCAACAATTACTCTCTGAAAAATACATGTTAAAAACACAAATAACGATCTATTTTCATATCAGCACAATAAACCTTTTCCCCCCTTAATCTCTCTTGTCAAATATAAAATCTAGTATATTTAAGACCTCAATTTTACCTAATAATTATGGCCTTTTACTCCATTGTTGTGCTTACCTACATAGCTTAGTTGGAAGTAGGAATTTTCCCTTTTTGTTTTTTGGTTAAAAAAAGGGAAGCATACATTAAATAGTTTGTCACTCATCCTCAAGAAGAGTACAGCACATATCGAATTCAAACAAAAGCAAACTCTATTATTAAAATACAATCCCCAACAGACAAAAAAAAAAAAAAAAAAAAAAATTTTTACACACATTAGTTGCTCGTCTTCCAACAATTGTCGTTTTGCTGTATGGCTTAGAGAAGATACTCGCGATTCTGTCGTATCAAATTAGCATGTGGGCCTACAACAGCAGCCCAAGAGAGTAGCAAACTAAGTGCCCACTTCCATGGCCCAATTTCTTCTCCGCAGTCACTCACTCCGTCCTCAGTCTTACTCAGCATTTTTCTCTCCAGTGACGCCTCACGTATATAATGTATTGCTTTACTATCCAACCCAGCAAATCCAACAACTAGCAGGCCCATTATATGTGTGCAAGTTTTCCATGATTCCCCATGGGATAGCCCATGTTAAGTAAACAAATTGTTATGTACAGGGGAGAATACATGATCCTATACCCCATTTATATATTATCTTAGGTGTATTTGGGCCACATTTTTTATTTCTAATATTTGTTAATGTGTCTTACGAAAGGCATCACATAAATGTGACATAGACTTTGCAGTCATTGCCCAAAAAACGAATCATTTTTGAGCTCAGTCCAACCACAATACCTAGCCCATAGATTGCCCTTTTTATAGTTATGCACTTGTTTAATTAGATATCACATGTTATGGACATAGTTAAGACTTAAAATTGAGATCTTAGGTATATTAGTCATCAGATAGAATAATCCTTTTTTTTCCAGCATACATGTTGATTCCATTATATTGTGGGTCTTTGGGAATCAGTCTCTCAACGGACAAAGATGCTTGTAGAGGTAAGGTTGCCTACATTTGGATCTCTCCAGATCCCGCAAAAGCGGGACCCACACTGAGAAGTGGTGCTGCTGTTGTTGTATGTTGATTCCATTATATTACATTTGTGGCTTATTTTTGGTGAGCCCCCAGACTTCCTTGTTGCGGGCTTGATCATCCAGTTTTATCTTTTTGATATCATCAACAACTTCTTGACTAAACATCTTCCTTAAGAGGTCTTCTTTCCATGTACCATTGTTATAGAACGAGCTAACCCTGACGTGTTCAAGCAGGGTTTGCCTCTCAGATCATCATATTTGATAAGAGCCTTGAACCCTAGAGTGCACAATGTCACTGGCGATGTTGATATTCTAGATGCAAAATGATCTTAGACAATTCTAGGTCTGCTTCTTAATTCACATTTTTGTGTTAGCGGTGACGTAAAATATTTTGCACTCCCAGTCCGATTTAAACTGTAATAAACTTAAAGACGTAGAATTTCAATTGCATTATATTATTAAAGGGTGAATGCATATTGTTTTAGGGCCATAATTGGTTTCGTAAGCCCACATTTGACCAAAGTCAAGTTAAACTTGTTACTGGCTATTTTTTTCCTTCCTAATAACTAATATTCCTAGACTTTGGGTATTATCCTACTTCTTAAAGACACATTATGACACATATTAATATGCTCTTAGCAAAAAATAAAAAAAGAATTATGTAACAAATTTAAAGAAACTAAGCAATATATAAATATTTCAATACAAAATTATAGGATCGTTTTTAGATACACTATATTTCATATTCCATTCATTAAAAAAACAAAAAAAAAACAAATGAGGGCAAGCTAGTCTAACTTACATCTCTTTAGTTCTGCCCACCCAAAAAAAAGAAAAAAGAAAAAAGAAAAGAAGAATACAACGAGTGGCTGTCGAATGAATGAAGTTGGTAGCACAAAATAGATTTAAAGACATTGGTAAGTGTATCCTTCAATAGTGACGTTGGTCCAGTCTTTGCAGGCGGGGGGAATAACGTAATTGCACTTCATACAGCATCTGGTGCACAATATCATGCACGGCCTGATGTTCTTCGCCTTTATGTTGTGGCATCTCTCCCAACACGGTCCCACACATACTGTATCACACAATAATTACATGTACTTTTCATTAAATATACTCATTAATACTCATCTAATAACCAATTAATTATCCAATAATGACATAAAATTTATTTTTCCTTTTCTCTGATTGGTTTGTCTAATCAAATTATAAAGTACCTTTTGACGATGGGGGTGGTGGCGGTGGCGTAGGCGGGGCAGGGGCTCCGGATGGTGGCGGCGGTGGCGGCGTAGGAGGGGCAGGAGCAGGAGCCTTGGCTGGGGAAGCACTAGAAAGCTTGGCTTCATTAAAATTCTGCATATATCAATCAATCCATTAGTCAGTGAGAATAATCTAGCGATTCAATCTAACATACTAGTTGTTCTAAGAGCCAATTTAATTACTCCATAATCTGATTATATATACCTTTGCCTCCCCAGCAAACGTAATCTGCATATAGAAATGACCAAAAAAGAGGGAGTAACTAGTGATAGCATGAATAATAGGATGTATGTAAGGTTAAGAATGTAATTTATTTGCAAACTGATTAATTGTCCATACATATGAATATTCGGGACTCATATTGAAGCCGTGTTCTTTTCATTGATAAATCTTAATTTATCAACATCAATCAATTTCAATACACTTTAATCATTTCAATAAAAATACACACTTTAACCAATTTTAATCAACTTCAATCAACTTCAACCTATTTAACCTACTTCAACTAATTTTAACCAACCCTTCACTATTTTAACCAATTTTTACGTATCATACCAAAAAAAATTTAACACACTTCAATCCACTTAAAAAAATACCCATCTCAACCCACTTTAATCCACTTCAACTAATCTCAATCAATTTTACTCATTTACCAACTCATATTTTCCAACGAAAAGAACGGACCCAGAGTGATCCTTCTCACTACATGAACTTCACACTTCATGGTTAGGGCGAAGAACATAGTGTTAATTAAAGATAGAGGTCCAACACCTACACTTCACAAGGAAACAACTTAACAAATAGAAAAAAGGAGGTATCAAGTTTTCGCTATGCAAAGATTTAGAATTATACTATGGAAGTACTATTATGAGACAGTCTTACACAAAAATTACTGATACTACAGTATATAGTTAAGCTAAATAAAAACAAGAGCAAAGTGCGGCTTATTACCTTTGTAGTGAGTAAAAGAAAGAGAGCAACGGAGAAAAGAAAACAAGGTTTGAGAGCCATAATTTCCGGCGAAATCGGACTCAAAGTGGCAGTGTGCTCCGTCGTTAGTGAGCTAGAAAACCTTTTTCAGAAGTCCAACCAAGGGTTTGTTATTTATATGCCAAAAAACGCGGCTCCACCGACAATTTGCAAATGACTTTTTTCTAATTAGCCCAACGCAAAAGCCCAGTAAATTAATTATGTCGGTCAGGTAATTACGTATTTTGTTTTATAATTAACACAAAATAGTTATAGCAGTAGCAGACAAAATCAAACAACTGGCTGTGTGATTATGAACTGGAATCCAATCATCCAATGCGATTCGCTGTTGACTGTACTCTGCTGTGCTCCCATTTATAGACTTGCATGTGGACTTAACAATATTCAACCATTTCTACAATATCGATGGAAGTGGTATGTATTGTTTTTGAAGTTCATGTTGATGATCAAATTCAACCATTTCTACTGTCGTTGGACTGCTAATTTTTATTGTAAAACAAGTGGTATTGTTAGTGAAATTAATGGTGATCAAGTTGACCGCTAATTTATTTTATTTAATTGCAGTAAAGTTTTTACAATAAAAAAAATAAGAGATTTGGGAAACATAAGGTACATTAAAGGTGATGACGGTAAGGTATTCGCAGAGGATGTTAAAAATAAGAGGGAGATGGCAGCGGCACTTTTCTAAACTCTTTAATGCCGAATTGAGTGAGTATTCACAAAGAAACAAGAGAGAGGATCAAGATCGAATACTTAAAATGTGGATTCATTGGTGAGGAAATGGGTGGGGGAAAAGTCACCATGAGTGTTGTGCAAATACGTACCAAGGGCCAAAAAGTTCAGGTATTTAGGCTTGATCATTGAGGAGGCAGGGCAAAGGAGATATTGACGCAGACATTAATCAACGTATTAGAGTAGATGACAAAAATAGAAAAATACTTCCGGATTATTGTGTGATAAGAAAATTCCTGTAGAATTAAAAAGGAAAGCTTATCGCATGATAATTAGATGAGCTTTGTTGTATAGTTCAGAGTACTGACTAATCAAGAAGACTTAAGTACAGAGATTGATGGCAGCAGAGATGAGAATGATTTGATGGCTGTGTGGATAATGCATTCTATCAAGGATTAACTCATACTCAAACTGATTGCAAGCTAAGCCCAAACAGAATGCAAACTGAACTTGGATTCAAGAGAACCTGGGATAGAATTAAGAGGATAAATGGAGACTAATCTCAATCTTGGATACGAAATTCACCACCAAGAATGGGATTAGGGCACTTAACCTTACCTTGGACATAGAAACACCACCAAAGGAAGAGTTAAGACTCACTAGATCACCATCTTACTTGGCCCAAGCAAGGATAAGCTAGAAAGAGTATTTCGGGTTCAAAGGAGCAAAGCTCTACTTCTTCTCATTTAATGACATAATCTGATTTCCATAAGTAAGCAAGCAAGCATAGATACATGTCTCTCCTAGTTGCCAAGTTGGGAGGGTGTTTCCTTAGCTACTAGGAAACCTTAAGCTAGCTTAAACTAATCAGAATACAACTGTGTGCTTAGTCTTAGCTAATTATACTAAGTGAATCTAGTTAATACAAGATGTTTAATGACTAAACTCTAGCTTGAACATGCTAATTAGCACCTAATTGATCCAATTGCACGTGGGAGAGAGAGAAATGACTATTGTAGTCCTTACTTTACAACCAACCAATCAGAATGCACTTGACATAACTTGGATTTCTCTTCATGGCTTGATATGTGAGGAAGTTAGGTAAAGGCGGACCCTCTTACTGCTCTATTGTACATTGATTAAGGAAGTTTGGGCTTTTCGATCGGCCCAAGCATGCATATAATATGTTCAATGATCATAATAAAAATTTAGTCTCTTACTGTTAAATCTTTTACTAATGTGATGTTAGTCCAATAATGTTGGGTGCCACCATAAGATAATTAAAGGAGCAAATCTTTTAACTTAGTTTGCTGAATAAAATGAATTTAATTGTGCATTGAATTATTTTACTATATAATGTCATCTTGTATTAGACCCGTTTGGCTTGCTATTTTTGTATTTGGTAATTTTAGGTTCATCTAAAAAGGGGTTCAAGTATTGTGAGAGATCGCACGTAAAAGATATAGGCTCACTATTTGCAGTGTTAATTATTTATATAATACATGACTTATAGTAATGACTCTATCAAATTATCCAATCGAAATAGAATAATTAGTTCCTTGTTGCCTTTTTTCTTATTACAACCAATGTCATTGTTCATAGTATGAGCATTGTGTCGCCTCTTGGGTGACACAGCATAGCGCACTCGACTTTTAAGCTTCCACATAAAAAGATATTTCTAACAGTAATTCTCCGAAAATGTTGGAGCGTTTACACCTTCCTCTGTTCTCCATAGGCAAATTCCGCATTTTCATCATCATCTCCCTTGCCCTCACAAGCCCTCTCAAGGTTCCCTAATTTACCACAGAATTAAGTAACTTATATCTTGAAGTCTCTCATACTTCATAGTAAGTGTAGTTTCTTTTCCATTCTTCAACTCGAGAGCAACATCAGTCGAAAAAGGAACACGGAGGTCCATAAGGGCCTTAAATCTGTAAAATTTTCCCCATTCCCCAACACAGCATCATCCATCTTTATAAAGGCGCCAATACAGTCTGGTATTGCTCTAATACTCTTGTCTCTTCTACCTTAAAATGTAGGGTTGTAAATCCTAACCCAAAACGAGGCATGGGTTAACGTCTTCGCTGCCTCAGATTGGAGCATTACTCCCATGCCCCACCTCTTTCAATATCACCATTGATTTGCCAAAAAACCAGGGCTCTCCGTCAAGGACCTTCTTTTTATCGCACCAGTAATGGAATTGAAATAGCTAGGGACACATTAAGAATATGCATGTAGCCTAAAAATCAATCCGTGAAAACTTATTTATATTAGTGAATTTCTCTTGCTTGTATGTGTATCTTGCCACTTTAAAAGATTTCACTTTGGATTCTTCTCACTTTAAGGATTGGATTATTTATTTGGATTAAAAATTGGAAAAAGGGAAAAAAATAAAGGGAACAATAAAGAGCCAATCATAAGAGCACAAACGTCCCATGAACAGCTAATGTATTCACTTTTTTTTTTTTTTAAATGAAAGCTAATGTATTCATTTTATACATTATACTAGATAGACATGTTAAATATTAAATTATATTGAGTTGTTTGTTTTATAGGTCTATTTGTGATCTTTAGCCACTTAACATAATAACAATTGAAAAAAGTTCAATATGTTAAGTAAATTCAGTCACATGATTGATGATAACATTCAACTTAATAACTATTTGAATTCTTTTTTTGGGGTCAAAAATAACTGTTTGAATTCTCAAAAGGTAGAAATTATCTAAAAAAATAAACAAGAAAGCCGTACTATCCAATTGAATCATTCGAATCTAGGTGGTGAAAAATAAAGATTTTTCAAGAAGATTTGTGTAAAATGTTATTAAGAAGATTTTTCAAATGCAAAATGTTTTTCTCAAATTTTTTTTATGGGTATATTGGAATCAACTTCTTTGTAAGTAGTGATATCTACAAAGGTAAGACTACTTATATTTAGATCTTCTTAGACCCGTACAAACATGACCCACATTGGAAGGTGATTGTTGCTCTTGTATTTGTTCTACCATTGCTTGGTATTAGAAATGATATCAATGTTGCTTTGAATAAGAGGATGGTTTGCTACGGGCTATCAAATTTATGGTAGATTGCTAATATTTAGTAGAGAAAATTTTGTTATAATTTGGAAGACATAACCAGATTTAATTAAAAAAAAGAAGATACAGTTAGATACTGCAATTGTATAGATCATTTGGTCAAATTAATTAATATATCTTTTTTATTTTAGCTTAAGTAGAACTTACTAATAATTAAAAAAATCAACCAACTCGATTGATTTCGTTGACAATTACCGAGACATCTTAGCCATGTTAAAGCTTGTGCAACATTCCAAATTTTGAAGTACATCAAATCAATTGTACAAAATTAAAGCATGCATGGATAATTAAAAGAAAGTATCATCCATATCAATATCTGGAAGAATAATTACAGAAATGACGAACGTCTTCTCACCATTCTAGCTAAGGAAAAGAAGCTAAGACAGCAAGTACATGCGGGCAATGACTAGGTTGTGGTCATATTTGCGAATGTTGAGGATAGAATGCTTGTGTTTGATGAAAGGCCATGGCATGTAAATGGCCTTAACTTTGTGGTCAAAAAATAGACCCCTTTCTTTGATTCCTATATTGCTACCATTACTAGAATCGACCAGTGGGTAAGGGTGCCGAGGCTACCGTGGGAATTTTGGCACTAAGACTCTTTACATGAGCTTCTGAAACCTGTAGGGACCATTGTTAGAATTGATCAAAATACTCTTCTACGCCTCAAGGGCAAATTTGCCCGTGTGCATCTTAATATTGACATCACTCAACCCCTTCCTGGAAGCCTAACCATTGCTAGAGATGGACTATCCATAAGAGTCCGTCTCATTTACGAAGGACTCCATGAGGTATGCCCCCCGTGAGGAGGGGAATCGCACCAACTCGCTAGTTGCCCCAAACTTCCTGCCTAGACCCAACCCAAGTTGTGGTTCAAAAATTTGAGGATGGCTCATCATGCTGCCCCTCCAAGGAACCCTCCTCCTCTACCAATGTCCAATTCCCCTCCTCTGAAAACTGGGTGACGGTTTCCCTAAAAAAGAGAGTCAGACCTGCTTTGGGACCTCGACACTAGAAAATGTCCAATCTAAAGCCTAAGGACCCTCCCCCTTCTGCTAATGACCCTACTATTACTTCCTCCCAGACTGTTCCAGCCCCTAATAGCTCTGAGGGGATTGTTTTAGCCAACCTCACAAACATGAAGAACCAGGATGCAGACCCGCCCAATGTCGATAAGCTGGTGGCTATGGAAGAGGGTGAAAATGAAGGTATGGAAGAGGAGGAAAATGGGGATATGTTCCTCACTCTGGAGAATATTGAGGATGTGGAAATGTCTACAGATTCCTCGAAAAGGAAGAGAGTTGAAGAGGGAGAGGAGTGCACTTCTCACTCCTAAGTCCCAGTAATTGACAACTGCTACTATGTGTTTTTTGCTCATGCGTGGAACCTATATTTTTTTGCTGATGAATACTGCTGTATGGAGGTGGTATAACTTCCTTTTTATTTTGTACCTATTGTATTTAGGTACCTTTTTCAGTGTTGCTTTTTAGACTCCTGTACTTCATGGTATACTGTCAGGCATAAGGACAGTACTGTTCTTTTAGGATGTATGTCATACATGCATATGGCAAGGAGTCTATGCTGGTTGTAACTATGCTTTATGGTCCATTTATATCAAATGGGTATGCTGTTTTTATGGTTTGGAAACAAGCTTTTTCCCTCGGCCCCATACGCTAAGTGTGTATTATATGCAAATGGATGGTCGCTGGATTTGCCTGAGTACAATAACCTCAGTGTTGCCCCTTGATTTGGCGAGTAGCCTGGGTGTATGTACCAATAGTGTAGTCCCCCATCCATTTATGAAGTCAATGATGATCGCCGCCAAGCTTGAGACTTCCTTATGAAACAATTCCAACATGTATAAACCTACCAAAGAATATGTTCAATTTTGTGCTCATGGGCTTTGTTGCATTAAAATGAATTATGTATCTACCATCAATTATGTGACTAATTTGCGGTTACTATGCTGCCAGGAACTATGTGAGGATTACATTGAGTAGAAAGAGGGGGTGCTGGAATATATGTGGCCTTCGGGTGGAAAACGGGAAACCAATTATGCGAGTGAAGGGTCATACCCTTCCAAGGCTATTAAACAGAATGCCTACGGGCCCACACAATGTGCTTCTTCCCAGTATTTACAGTACATGTATCTTTTCCTTTCAAAGCATTGAGGCAACTGTAACATGCATAGAATCAAACAACAAACATGAACATGACACGTACCAGGCTTTCAAAGGTACGAACAGAAAATCTGAACAAGACGTAATGCATGACGCATGTTTTTGCAGACCAATGCTAAAGTCACAACTTAGTTCGATTTATGCATTGAAAACAAGACAACTATTCACAATAATAGATAAAGACCAACTTCAGCCATGGGTAACGGATGGCTCACTTCACAGGCCCCTCCCTATTAGGACGTTTCCATACTGTATAAGTACTGTAGGCCGGGCCTAATAGAATTAGGCCCGACGGCCACGTATGTTGCCTAAGGCAACAACCCTGGCTATTCCCCAAAACTGTATAAGGGAAGTTTAGGGATAGCCAAAATACAGACAATAGAAATCTCTCACACTCTCCTATTTTTTTCCCACGGCTGAATCACCATCTATTAGATTCTCGAGTTTAGGATGTGAAACTCTAAGGCGATTCTAGTAGCCGCTTGGTATTATTATTGACGCGATTGGTATTCTTTATACGCGTGGACTATTACCGACAGTATACTTCCGCATCCAAGTTAGTCCTAATTTATTCCTACAGTGGTATCAGAGTTAGAACTGTTCGGATTAGTCCCGATTAATAGGTTAATAATCTGATTTGTTAAAGCATGCTCGTTTATATGATTAATTGCCTAATTTTTGTAATTATGCAAAGTAATAGCATGCTTCTGCGTCTTCTTCTCAGAATCTAGAACAACTTTTTTTTTAATCAGATTCATGGATGCTCTGTTTCTATGTCCTGAACCCTATTATTTTTTTTTTCCGATGATATGTTTATCGTAAATTGCTAAAAATTATGCATCTATTAGACAAAATTCATGCTTCCGTGATTCTGATATCTCAAGCTGACTAAAAGATCGAATTTTTTAGTCCTAATAACTGAAGAACTCATGCCGAGAATACCGAATAACCTATGTTTTTCCAGATTACTTACATTATGGGATTATGTGTTAATTCTGCCCAACTCATTATGCGAGTTACATGATTAGTTCGTCAGTCATCGTTCTTTATGCACTACGGTCATGCTTTCCGACATGCTATTATTTTACAAGTATAATTGTTCAGATTCCAAGTGTATGCCCTATGCTATCATGATGTTAAGACAAATCATGCTTGACTTGAGTGCTAAACTATGAAAGGCATAGTTTTTTTTTTGAAAAAGGCCCGCCCCACTCGACCGAACCCTAATTACCAAGATCCAAAACCCTAACCCTAAATTCCTCTGCCTGGAATTCGACCTCGCCTAAAATGAAATCAAAATAAAGAAAAACAGGGAGGAACTCGAATCATACCCATCAGAAAATACTGTGGAGGGGTGGCGCGTGATCGTCACGCACTGCCAACGAAGGTCGTTTCATGACCTTCTTCCTCCCATAGCCCCTTCTCATCGCCGATCTACGCAACCTTGAGAAAACGAAGACGAAAAACACCGTTTCAGGAGGCGCGTGAGACTATACGCCATCGCCTTAGTGGCATGTTTGGCGCGTGGGCATCTTCCTCAGGCTCAGATTAGGCCGATCTACACCGTAGTACCCTCGATTCTCGCCGGATTAGCGTAGATCAAGGCTCATGGGGTCGGCGGTGGCTTTTGCATCATTTGGGCAATTTTGTTTTTGAAAACTCAGAACGGCGGCGACGGCCGCCATGCTCGTGGTGTCGAGGAAGGAGCTTGGTGCTCTATTTCCATAGCCACGACACTGGAGAGCCAGAGAGACAGAGATGGGCAGCGGGGTCGAAGAGAGTGGAGAGAGAATTCAGGCAGAGGGACACCGAGAGAGAGAGAGAGAGCTCGGGTGGGAGAGAAAGACCGAGAGGAGAGAGAGAGTTAAGGCCCTCAAACCGCCCACGACTTTTTAAGTTTTTGGGTCGTTGTTTTTGGATTTTTGGACCGATTTTCTTTTGGGCCAGAAATAAGGACGGCCCAAAAGAGGAAAAAGGGGGTCTGGTTTAGTGGGCCATTTTTTTGGCCCAAATTTTGTTTTTTGGACCTTTTTTTGGGGCCGGTTTGCTTCTTACTGCATTTCAATGATATGGGTCAGGCTATTTTTGACTGTTTTGGGCCGAATTATTTTTCAGCCATTGTTGTTTAATTATTAATCATAGCATGACTTTTAATTGAATTATAGTGATATTCAAGTTGATAAAATTTCATGCAGTTAATTCATTTCGCTGAATTAAGACTTCGAATTAGTTTTAATCCTAAATGCATGATTTTGTTATAAAAACATTAATATGTTTAATGTCATATATAAATTCATTTTATATATGCATCAACTTGACATTTTCTTGACCGAGTAACTTGTTATTAATCCATTGGGTTGACGTTATATGAATTTGTTTCATATATAAAATTAGTGCGTATGATGTAAATTTGTTTTACTCGAACTCAATAAATATCTATGTGATATAAAGATCCCCTTGGTCGGTAAATGAATATGTTTCATAGGTTATATTATATAAATATGTTTTATATAATATCCCATCACATGAATATGTTTCATGATTTAATAATTTTATGCAGAAACATGAGCAATTATAAATCAGTTAATTGGTCTATCATCGTTGTAGTTAATAAAAATGATTCATTAAGTTTTACATGAGCAAGTTTCATACTATTATTTGGATATATAGTATATTTGATTATTTTATGAATCTGTTTCATGAAATTTAAATTTGCAATATTATATGAATGCGTTTTATATAATTTGCGAGCTTTACTATGAATTCGTTTCATCCAAACTTTAATATTATATGGATCTATTCTATATATAATTAATTGCGATTAATATTTGGATATATTTCATGTTACAAATTATGTGGCGTTCGATTGCATGGATATATTTCATGTGAATCACCAATTTGTAGTATTATATAAATGTGTTTTATATATATATATGAATTACGTGAGTTGTAGTAAATTTGCTAATTGTTTTAGCATTTTTTATCCTTGCCAAAATTAATAAATGTGGATTCGTTTCATATTACCCGCTAATTATGCAATTAGCGGTATTTTATGAATTGCTTTCATGAAATTCAAATTCGTAACATTATAAATGTGTTTTATAATTTGAAAATAACATTTGAATAAGTTTCATTTTATATATAATTATATAAATGTGTTTTATATAATGCTATTTGGGCCTTTTATGAACTTCTTTTGTAACATGTTATATTTCGAATATGTTTCGCACTATAGATTCATTTTGTTATATAAATGCGTTTTATATAATAGTCTGAATTTCATGTTTGATATGTCATTGATAGAGTTCTAAATGACACATTAGAAGTTATATATAATGAGATAATTTCATATAAATTTGGTTTACATAAAATTAGATATCTTCGTGATATTTCTGAAATGTTAATATGTTTAACTGTAATGTTCTCCATAAATTTTATTTTTATGGAAAAATGTGATAATTAAATTGTTAAAACTTCTAATTCATGCTTGTATGAGATGATTATGAGCTTAGCGAAATTTTTGATCGTGTGACATGGACAATGGAGTTTTTTGATAATTTAATTATTTGAAAATATGCCTAATGTTCACTTTACAAAATATATACCTTTAGATATGACAACTAAAATAAGGTTGTTAATTTGTTTACCAATAAAGAACTTGATAGCGCTGACTATGATACATAATGTCAGAGGATTCAGTTTCTTCTGAATGAATGTGAAATGTTAGCACACTTATTAGGTTCTAGGTCTCATAGGATGGCAAAGATGGTACTATTAGTAAACAGTATCTAGAAAACTTAAAAGCATACCAAAAGTGGTTCGAGAATAGATCAATCAAGATGTTATACTTTGTCGTATTGCATCAATGTCGATCTAGTGGGGGAGTTAAAAGTCACCCCACTGTTGAGTATGCGTGAGATTAGCTTAGCATCAGGTTCGTCCGGATCCATTTCCTCATAAGGTTCTGGACCTAAGGTTGGTATTGCAAAAGGGAAAAAGGCTAAGGAAATAAAGAGAAGCATATAGCACGTGTGAGTACTATGACTGTGGAAATTAAGAATCTTATGCTTGGGATTGTCCTAAGTCGATTAAGGTACCTCCTTCCACAGTTACCCTGGATAATATGTGTGCTCTCAAATATTTGTTGCTAACTATGATCCTTAGTGGATTGTAGATACATGAGCAATCAAGTACATAGTTCAGGATTGAGTTGATTTTTGTAAACTTTCACTACTACCCGGTGGATTCACAAATTGTCGTTTCAGGTAACGATAGTGAAAAAGTTGTCCTTGAATTAAGAACAAATCATTCGAAGCTCCTTGAAGCAACTATGTTGTCATTTTACGATACTCTCTGTGCACCTGGGGTGCGATATTTCCTTGTGACTTCTATTCCTAAGATTAGTTTTCTTTTTAATCTTTGTCTGGATGTCCTAGACATCATATGGCATGGTGATCTGTTTAGCCATGTCACATTGAAAGGTGTCTTTAATGGATGAAATAGAACATCTTCCATGCTTGTCCCATTTTCGACTCTATTTTAGGCATGCTCGACTTGACCATGAGGGTCAAGGTAGAGTTAATAGACTAGCTAAAAATGGCCTTGTAAGACCAACTCACTAGACTTAAGGTGCAAAATGTGAGTTATGCCTAGCTAGTAAAGCAATAGGAAATCTTTTTGTAAGATTTTGAGTCCATCAAATCCCTTAGCTTCGTTCACTTTAGACATCTGCGGGTCCATGAATATGAAAGCATGTCATGGAGCTATATTCATGATATAGGTATATGTACCTACTATCTCACCGTTATTAAGTACTTGATGTGTTCATATACTTTATAGTGGTAGTAGGACTCAATTGGGACGAAATATTAAAACTCTTCGAACCAATCGAGATCATGAATATTTTCTTCATGAAACAAAATCCTGCAGTATCGATTTTCTTAAGGATGAGTTCCCTAGCATTTGGTGAAATTTAAAAGGACCTCAATTTGTAAGCGTTACAACAACACCTTCAACCACCTCTCGGTGAGGGGGAGGATTTGAATTCTCACTAAGTCACCGAGGATGGTACACATTCCTTACTTGGTAAGAATGGTAAAGGTTTGTCTGTCAAGAAGAATGAGATTCGTCCTCAATCTCCAATTGTTGAGGAGAGTTATTCCTGAACATGCAGTTAGTCCTCATGTTGAGGATCCCACCTGCAATGGATAGTGGAAGTAATCTTCTTTTCATAATCAGGGTTCCATACCTCTTAGAGAAAGGAGGAGAAACTCCTGATCCCATACCTCTTAGAGAAAGGGGGAGGGATTTCTCACATAGGTAGACAAATAATGAAGGTCCCAGGATCCCAAGGACTGAGCGTGGAAGAATTCCTCGACGATTTTTTCAAATCGAAAAAGAAATATTCTTATGCACTCCATCGGGAGATTAGGGATCTATCCCTTATCAAGAGGCGGTTGGCTCACTAAATCACAAAAAATGACTGGATGTCATAAGGGATGAGATGGACTCACTGACAAGGTTTAAAAACTCATTGAAACTCCACTCCGATGTACGTCTTCAAGATAAAACATCGGATGGATAATTCAATTGATAAGTTCAGGCCCGGATACTCCTAGCCCTGGTTTCCCATTCGGACATTGAGTTGTTTGAAATGGAGTAAAGATTGTTTTTCCTTAATGGTGATCTTGAGAAAGAGATTTATATAGACTAACCCATTGATTTTGTATCAAAGGGATAAGAGGACAATGTGTGTTGTCTTAAAAGGTCCACATGTGATCTTAAGCAATCTTCCATTTCTTGGTACTCTAGATTCCATAAAACCATTTTGTCTTAAATGGTTTCAGAAGACCATTGTATATATCGAAAGATCAACATGGGGGTTACATTCCTCACATTGATGACATACTGTTCACTAGAAACAACTTGGAGATGATTAAGGCTACTAAAAAGTAGTCATTTCATGTCTTTGAGATGAAGGACACGGGTGAAATTAGGTATGTCCTAGGAGTGAAAATAATCCAAAGCTGTCCCAAGAAGCATGCATCAAAGTATCTTAGAACGATTTTGGGTTTATAATTCCTAACCCGTACATACTCCAGTTGAGAAGGGTCCAACCTTGAGTCTTGCTCAATGTTCTAAAATAGATGACAAAATAAAGATGATGAACAGTGTCCCTAATCCTAACGTCATATTAAGCTTAATGTAAGGCATGTTATGTACATGACCTGACATTGCTTTGCGGTTAGTTTGATAAGTCGTTATCAAAGTAACCCAAGACTTCCTGATTGATAAGTCGTCAGGAGAATCAAGCGCTACCTTCGTGGTATTGATAACTCAGCCTTTTGTTATCAAGGAGCATGATAAACCTTTATTTTGTCCTATTTTTAGCCCCTATTTGACTCATTTCCTCCTGTATTTTCACGTTTGATCGTGTTAAGGAAGAGTCAAATCGGCCTTTTTTAGCGCACTTTTTACTCATATAACATCTTTCGATATTTTGAGGAACTTTATTGAAGAAATGGAAAGATGAACAACATTTAGCAGAAAGGAGTTCCAAGAAGGCGAGAAAAGTTGCGAAAAAGCGTTGCACGGAAGTCCCACGAAACCGGATCCACGTAGCACGGCCAACCCACTCAAACCGGCACACTTGGCCGGGCGGCCAAGCGGCACGGCCGGGCCGTGCCACATGGCACGGTGGGGCCGTGCCAAGTGGCACACCTGTGCCACTTGTGCAGCTCTGGGGTGTTTCTGGCAGTGTTTTGGCACGGTCACACCATGCCTCTAGGCACGACCGTGCTACCCCCGTTTCCGCATCGTGACTTAAATTTCCTTCAAGGCTGTTTTGAGGGGACATCCAGTTTTCATTCAGTTTTCTTTTCCCTAGACTGTTCTTTAGGTGATTCTTAGGTTTTAGTAGAGAGTATTATTTTCACACTATTGATTTCACTATTGGATTGAAGTTTTACTCTATCGTTAATTCACGCGATTAATTCAAGGTTCTTCATCTTAATTCTCTCTTCTCTTATTCTTAATTGTTCTAAAGTTTTGATGCCATGGTTGGTGAATTGAGTTATTGGATTATTGCACTAGACATGATTGTAGGTTAAATCCTTCAACTTAGGTTGGGATTGACGCCGAATATGTGTAGTTGAATCTGGTACTGGCGCAATCCCTACTCCCCCTTTGTTTTGCGATTATGAATTCTACTATGCACACCACATGCTCGATGAAATGCTCGAAAGAACATTCATCCTTTTTATTGCGGTTTAGGGGAGCGTTGAGAGACGAAACCTTTCCCTGGTGCGTCTTAGTAGACGATTAGGGTTTTGACATGAAAATAGTTAGGATTCTAATTGGGATTTGAGATTGTGAATCTTGTAATCTTTCGATTTTTAGTCCCATGAAAATAGGCGACTATAGTTATAGGATTAGTCTTCGACCCTTGAGAGAGGGAGAAGATGGACTTAATTGACAATCTATCCATTCGTAATGCATGCCTGGGAGATGTTTGGTAGGGCCAGTAATTGATTCGCTAGCATATTTGTGCTGTTAATTCCAACCTGAGTGCTTCCTATTCTGCTGCTTACTACACTTATTAGCTGTCACCTAGTTTAATCTCCTAACCACGATTTTGATTGCCTAGCTTGAGTGGTCTAATCAGTTCTGGTAGTTGAAGCCAAGTTCCCTGTGGATTCGACCTGTACTTGTCGGTTGCTAGCTACAGCTACGCCGTGCACTTGCGGTAATTAAAACGATAACAAGTTTTTGGCGCCGTTGTCGGGGAATTGACGCTTTTCAATATTAGAGCTTACTTGGGCATTTTAGACTAGGTTTTTATTTTGAAAAAAAAATTAAAAATTGAAAAAAAAAGTCTCTTTCCCACTTCCCTTAATATGAGCATGAATTGTTTTGGAGATACTATGATAGACTACATGCTTTTCTTGCTCATTGCGATTTTTATGTGGAGAAGTGGGAACTTTTGAATACAGTTTATGAGGGTGTGAATTATGAGACCCGTGCTTTTTTAGAGTCCTGGGATTTCTGTGCTAAAGATGTTAATGAAGCATGTGATTTTCTTGATTGGTTGGCTTGGGATACTTATGAATTTGAAACTAGTTGTTCTGATTTTTGTAGCCCACCCCCTTGCTTCCCTGATTATGCCCCTCCTATGTGCGAAATTTGTCATTGCTCTGATCACGTCAGTAATTCTTGTCCCTATTATATTTCTAATGAAGGCTTTGCTAGACTTAGTAATCTGATACAAACAATGAATAAGCAACAAATTGAGTTTGCTAATAAGATGCGGGAGTATGACCTATCACCCGAGACTAACCTTAGTTCTAGTGCTTCTAGACTTGATGTCAATCTGTGTGATGATGGTGCGTCTTTCCCTCCTCTAGAGTCCGAACTAGAGGATGTACTCGACCCTCTCTTGACTACTTTACTCACCGTTGCCCCATCCTTTCCTAATACCCTTTGGGATAACACTGTGTTTATCATGACCTTTCCTGCTATATCTTCCCCTTTAGCTCAGTCGATGGAGTTCGAGGTAGGTGAGATCTTTGGTGTTAGCACTAGTGTTGATGAGGATGATACTTGGTCTGAGTCAGACGATGTTTCTATTGAGCTGCATGATTTTCATGAGACTCCCACAGGGACTTCATGCGTGGATGTTGTGGTTGCAGGACTAACTAGTTATGATTTTATTGATAATATATCCCCCAACTCTCTTGATACATTCCATACTTTCTCTTCATGTTCACCACCCTTCCATTCTCCTAAGTGTTGTAATATGTTACTTATTGATCCTCATGTGATACTTGAGGGGAATGAAGTTGACTGTTGTAAGTCTCTAGGTACTTTTAGAGGGTATGACCCCTCCCTTGATCCTTATCGTCTGTACCTAGAGAGCATGCCTGGAAAAATCGTGTTGATTATTACATTCGATTATTCTGCTGATTTCTCCAAGGCATTTGATGAGTTTAAGAGGGCACTAACTTTGCTTGCTCCATCCTTACCAGTGTTCTCTTATTCACACCATTCTGAGATGCATGCAGCAATGCATGATAAGCTCTTACGAGCTTTGACGGCATCCGAGTTGACGCCCCGAGTCTTGAGCGATGATGAGGAGTGGCTGATGCTCCTCAGGCCTCTACAGCTCTATCCTAGGGAGGCGTTGTTCGGGTACAATCAGTATCCGACCTGGTATAATCGTTCTCACTCTCCCCTCTCTCCTTTTATTTTTTTATTTTCTTTCTTTTTGTTTTTATTTAGTTATGGATATTCGGATTGTGTTTTTGTTGGTGATCATCTTAAGTTGAAATTTGGGATGTTGCTAAGCCATTGATGGTTATGATCACCGTTTTTGTGTTTTTGTGTTTTTGTGTTTTTGTGGATATTTATGTGTTGTGATTGGCGGTGTTGATGGATTGGTCTATCTTTATTTTTGGTGGTTAGTTTTGTATATATGTGTGGTATTGTTTTGATTTGGATTGTGTTTTTGGGGGAGTGTGTTAGTCTATGTATATATGTATCGGTTTAGTGTTCTTGTGTAATTTTGTTTCCTTGTTTTTGTGTGTTTTGCAGTTGATGATGACTCAGCTTTTAATAAGGACATTGTGAGATTTAGGTGTGGGGTCATCTCCCCTTTTATCCTTATTTTTGTGAAAAATTTTTCATTTTTGTGTAAATTTTTCAATTTTTCTCTTTTTTGTATAATTTTTCTTGATTTTTGAATTTAGGGGAGTTTTGTACTATTTTGATCAGCCTTGATCTCTGGTACCTTGGCTATTAGCTCGTATATAAGTATAATGTGCATGATAGATATTCGTCTTAAATCTGTCATTTTAGGCCTTAGTTCTAACCCCAACAGTCCATTGTAATTTTGCAATCCAATGCTGATTATTGTACTATCATTACCTTACATTCTTAATCTTCCATGATCGGCTCTCCCACTTGTCTACTGCACAGTTCCCTTTGTATGTGCTTGCACCCCTTTTCCAAAAACAAAAGCAAAAACAAACAAACTCATGTGCTACTGGATGTATCCCTTTAAGATGTGGCAAGAGTTTGGAATGAGGGGGAAAAAAAAGGAGGAAAGAAAAAAAGTGAGGAAGAAAAGAGTTTGGAATGACAAGTACCCCTTTGAGGCATGTGCTACTAGGTGCTACCCTTTGAGGCAATACTGCTACTGGGGAAGCTTGTTTTCCATACTAGCAAAATCAATAAGGTAGCTTGTGTCAGTTGAGTGGGATTGAGTTTGATTTTAGTAAGCCAAAGTCTTAGGGTGATGATATACTTGCACACCAGGCACTAGGATGGATTCAATATTTTCATGCATCGTGGGGTGAAAAGCTGATGTCTGGATGCCATTCTTTGGGATGATGTGTCCTGAAATGCATATAATGATTGTGTACGGACTGATACGTGAGTTAATAGGAGGTTTTGGTTGATCCGAACGTGTACAGTTTACCCCGATGTATATATATTATGTTTTATCATTTTTATTTTTCGATTTTTGTTTCTCTTTTCTTTGTTTTTCCTTTTTGAGATTTTGTGGGTATATCTTTTGCAAACCCTCACGAGACCTTACTCGTCCACTTAGGGGAACCAAGGGGTTCAAAGGGCTTGTTGCATACGCTAAATGCAACCGTGATTCCTACGAAAGTGAGTTAGCTGTTTAGTTTAGTTTAGTTTTTACTTTCGTTTTGTTCGAGGACGAGTAAAAGATAGGTGCGGGGGTATTTGATAGGCGATAAATTGTTATATTTTACGTGCCTCTTTCACCTACTTTTAACTCATATAATAACTTAATTTTTAGGATTTTTACTTGTTTTATTTATGTTTTATAGGAAATAAAGCCAAATCAAGCAAACGTTGTGAAAAGGCGCGAAGACGGGACAAACCGGCGAAAAACAGTAGAGAAGAACAGTGCACGG
This sequence comes from Carnegiea gigantea, assembly GCA_029747015.1. Taxonomy (NCBI): domain Eukaryota; kingdom Viridiplantae; phylum Streptophyta; class Magnoliopsida; order Caryophyllales; family Cactaceae; genus Carnegiea; species Carnegiea gigantea. The sequence goes on along the minus strand of JAKOGI010000001.1, from coordinate 1,629,537 downwards.
CCGCCCTGCAGGAGAGTACAGCCGTGCGCCGGTGGCCGAAGCCACGCGCGGTCAGCACGACCGTGCTGCGTGGTGGCGCACGGCTGTGCTCTCCTGCAGGGCGGCCGTGCACTGTTCTTCTCTACTGTTTTTCGCCGGTTTGTCCCGTCTTCGCTTCTTTTCGCAGCGTTTGCTTGATTTGGCTTTATTTCCTACAAAACATAAATAAAACAAATAAAAATCCTAAAAATTAAGTTATTATACGAGCTAAAAGTGAGTGAAAGAGGCACGTAAAATGTAACAATTTAGCGCCTATCAGAGCAGGCCTCAAATTGAGAGGATGCTCAAATATTGATTGGGGTGACTTGGATGAGTCTAAGTCAACCTTAAGGCATGCCTTTATCCTGACTGGGAGAGCTATTTCATGGTACAGCAAGCAGCAACGCTGCACAACAATGTCAGCTATAGAGGTAGATTGTGTATCTTGTACCATAGAGACAAAAAGCATTGCCATTGGGTATATATATAGACTAATAAGGTGATTATGTTCCCTTAACTAAGCCCATTCCTAATGATACGTTCAAAGCTCATTGGTTGAGTCTTGGAATTCATAAGGTTTAGTATCTAGACATGTTCTGTTACGTGATGGACATGTTTCTTTTATAGGCAAGATGCTCATTGTTGTACGTGAGGCATATTGAAATGTCACAGGCTTCTGATTGGCCTAGTCACACAGGCAATCACCCTGACGCTTGAGTAGCGGGCAGGATGAGACTGAATCATTTTGGCACTAGGTGTGCAATATTGATTACTCATACTGGAAGTGTATAAGTGAAGTGAATATAGTCGCCTTAGTAAGACTAAGATGAGACTCGAGGGAGTTGAGTATGAAATAAGTTTTCAAATTGAAGCCTTAAAAGCCGAATCTTAAGTGTGAAGATTAATATTCAGTATGTTGATCTAGTGGCTCAGGTTAGATTTTTGTTTTGGGTGAAAATCTAGACTGGCGATTCGCATGGCGTAAAGAGTGACATACCCATCTGAGTGGGAGCTATGTCATGACACACATCTCATACTGTGTATACTTATAAGACGACCCATGCATGAAGTGACAATTGATTTCCCTATCACTTATCACTGTGTGACCCTATGGAGGATGACCCTTTAACTTAAAACTATGATATTAAGTCGAAGCTTGATGTTGCTACTTTAATGTGATTCTCAAGAACTATGATGTATACGGTTCAGCGAGAACACGTTAGGAAAGCAGTTAAGCTAAGATGAAATTTCATGAGTAACAATAACAACAACAACTCTCAGTGTGGATCCCGCTTTCGCAGGGTCTGGGGAGATCCAGCTGTAGGCAACCTTACCCCTACCGGTATTCCTACCCGTAGAGAGGCTGATTCCAAGAGACCCACAAAAAAAGTTTTGCGAAAATAATTTATAGAAGAAAGTTTTTGCGAAACATTTAATGGAAAACATTTGATATAGGAAAGATTCTATAGCGAGGTATGACTAAGATAAATAAAAGATCAATTGCTGAAGTTATGAAATAAAAGGACAATATAAAGGAGGAAGGTATTAAACCTAGACACCCAGCTATAAGCAAACGAGAACTCTTCTTCGAAGACAGTACAACCTGTAAATAAACACAACATACGAAAAAACCACTACTAGCACTAAGCCACAGCAGCCAAAAGAAAACTACGGGGTCATCTCTCCGCGATCTAAGATCTTAATCCTCTTCCGCCATAACTTCCTATCATGCGCCATGTCCTCCGTCAAACTGACAACTTTCAAGTCCTCTCTAATCACATCGTCCAAGCTCTTTTTTGGTCGTCCCCTCCCTCTTCTACCTTTGGGGATGTTGATCCTCTCACATCTCCTCACTTGAGCGTCCACACTCCTCCTTTTCACATGACCAAACCATTGGAGTCTTGTTTCTCTCATCTTATCTCCGATGGGAGATACTTTAATTAAGTCCCTGATAACTTCATTTCTAATTTTGTCTATCCTCGTATACCCACAGATCCACCTTATCATCCTCATCTCTGCTACCTTCAGCTTTTGAACTTGTGTCTTTTTTAGAGGCCAACATTTCGATCCATAAAGAACGGCTGGTCTAACTACCATGCGATAGACTTTGCCTTTCAATCCAAGGGGCACCCTTTTATCACACAGCACACCTGAGGTATACTTCTATTTTTGCCAGCCTACTTTTATTCGCTGGTTAATATCTTCGTCAATATCCCCATTCTGCTTAATGATCAAGCCTAGATACATAAACTTATCGACCTTAGGTATCGGCCTCCCATCTAGGGTGACTTCTCCCCCCGCACCTACCTTTCCACTGAAACAATAATGCAGGTACTCCGTCTTCGATCTACTTACTCTAAAACCTCTAGATTCCAGAGTATGCCTCCATCTCTCCAACTTGTCATTAACTCTTTGTCTGGTCTCATCAATAAGAACAATATCATCTGTAAAAAGCATACTCCAAGGTACCTCATTTTGAATCCCTCTCGTAAGTCCATCCATAACTAGAGTGAAAAGAAAAGGGCTCAAGGCTGAACCCTGGTGCAGGCCCTTACCAATGAAGAAGTCATTAGTGACCCCTCCTGGCGTCCTAACACTCGTCCTACCTCCCTCGTACATATCCTTAATAAATCGAATGTACAAGGGTAGCACTCCTTTCTCCTCCAAGCATCTCCATAACACTTCGCGCGGAACTCTATCATATACTTTTTCCAGGTCAATGAACACCATGTGGAGATCCACCTTTCTATCTCTATACAAACTCATGAGTTTTCTAAGGAAGTAAATCGCCTCTATGGTCGACCTGCCTGGCATAAAACCAAATTGGTTCTCTGAAATTGAAACATCCTTCCGTAACCTTCTCTCAATCACCCTTTCCCATAACTTCATAGTGTACTGAGCAACTTTATACCCCTAAAATTATTACAATCCTGAATATCCCCTTTGTTCTTGTACAAAGGGATTATTGTACTAGACCTCCATTCTTCCAGCATCTTAGCGGTCCTAAAAATAACATTGAAAAGCTCCGTTAGCCACCCCAATCCTTCCTCCCTCAAACACTTTCACACTTACACTGGTATTTGATCTGGACCCTCGGCCTTCCCATTGGGTATCTTTCTCAAGGCCTCTTTAATCTCGTCCTTGCTGATATGACCACCCTCTCGCGGAGCAATTCTCCTCTCACCACACTCTTGATCCCTCCCTCGGGAATCTTCCCTCCCTTCACCATTGAGGAGATTGAAAAAGTATCTTTGCCATCTCCTTGATTTCTGCATCCTCAAATAACACCTGATCATTTTTATCCTTGATGCATCTCACAACGCCTAAATCCCTTTATCTTCTTTCCCTCGCCCTCGCCAGCTTAAAGACATCCTTCTCCCCTTCCTTGGTCTCTAGTCTATGATATAACCTATCATAAGCCATGCTCTTAGCTACCACAACAGCTTTCTTGGCTGCCTTCTTAACTGTCTTATATCTAACTCTACTAACAACTCTCTCTCTAACTGCTCCACTGTTCATGAAATCCGCATAAGCCTCTTTTTTCTCCCTAACTTTCTCTTTAACCTCCTCATTCCACCACCAGGCACCCTTCAATTTGTTACCACCCCTCCTAGAAGTGCCTAGGACTTCTTTCGCCGACTTTCGAATGCAATCTGCCATAGCTTTCCACATTGTATCTGCACCCTCTACCCGCCTCCAATCTCCTTCTTCAGTAATCCTCTCTGATAATAACAAGGCGTTCTCTTTTGTGAGGGTCCACAACTTAACCCTGGAGTCTCCGACTCTCCTCTTCTTCCACTTTGAACATTTGAACTCCACATCCAATACTAGCATCCTATGTTAAGTTCTTAGATACTCACTAGGAATCACCTTACAATCCTTACAAAGCCTTCGACTATCCACCCTCGTCAGGAAGTCGTCAATCTGGGTCTTCAAGGAGCCACTCTTAAAGGTCACCATGTGGTCCTCCTTCTTCTTGAAAAAAGAGTTTACCACCAACAATTCATAGGCCACTGCAAAGTCCAGCACAGAAACTCCTCCGATATTTCTTTCCCCAAAACCGAAAACCTCATGGGCCGTATCATACCCGTCTGAGTCAACACCAATGTGGCTATTAAAGTCTCCCCCTATAAAAAGTTTCTCGCTCCAAGGTATCTCCTGGATGACCATATCCAAGTTCTCCCAAAAAAGCTTCTTAATATCGTCCGGCAGACCTATTTGGGGCGCATAAGCACTGACCCCATTTAAGAATTCTGAACCCACCAAAACCTTAATGGTCATAATTCGGTCACTCTTACGTCTCACTTCAACAACAAAGTCTACCAACTCCTTCTCAACCAAAATGCCAACTCCATTCCTCCCCTTGAGAGACCCCGAATACCATAACTTGTACCCATCAACTTCTCTATCCTTAGCCCCCACCCCCTTTGTCTCTTGAGCACACGCTATATTAATCCTACGCCTACGCAACGACTTAACTAATTCTATAGACTTATCTGTAACCGACCCAATATTCCAAGACGCTAGGCGCACATTCCGAAACCCTCCACCCCTCCTACCCCCTCTTCCCCCCAGAGGACTGGCTGAAACTACTACATTACTCACCACTAGCTAGCAACACAAGAAAAATACTAATAATACAACCCAAATAATACTAATAATAAACTAAAAATCCAGGTGACTTACCAAAAAAGTAAATATCGATGGCAAATATAATAGCTACAAGGGCAATAAATTAAAAAAATGCAGGAGTTTATGCACTGAGGGAGGACTCGTCTAACACTAGCAGTACAATAAAAATAAAACAGAGTTGTTGCTAACAAAAACTGCAATGAAGAGCAGGCTTTAACAAATAGCAAGAGGTGATAATAATAATAATAATAATAGTGGTAATAATAATAATAATAATAATAATGATAATAATAATACTAACTGTACTAGTGATAAAAATAACACTAGCTATGCAGAAATAGATTATCTAAATAATAGTAGTAGTAGTAGTAGTAGTAGTAGTAGTAGTAGTAGTAGTAGTAGTAGTAGTAGTAATAATAATAATAATAATAATGCTACCAACTTAGCGAAAAGGAATAGAAAGAAAATCTGAAGGCAGCACAATAAAAAGGCAAACAATATAATAGGCCACACTAACCACAACAAAGTGGACCAAAAGCACCAAAGAGCAGACGCAAAAATAGGGCAACACTGGGAAGAAATTAGACAAGCACTGCCAAAAGGAAGCCAAGGCTATGGAAGCGAAAGCCAAAGCAGACCAAAGCAGACGCTGACTTGCAAAAAAATAGGAGTAAAAAAAGCTGACCTGACCTCTTCCTAACGGGCCTGACCACAAACCAATTCTTGGGCAGAGCACCCAACAGTCATGATCCCCCTCTTGCGCAGCAGAACAGCAACACCAGTGAGTTGGTGACAGAGCAATCAGAATAGAAGACACCGGCGATTGATGGGCCGGTGGCGTCCGAGAGTACTGAGACTTTCGTTTTGAGAGCTTATATCGGTGGTCAGCTGGCCAGCCAGCGGTGGTGGCAAGAGACGAGGGCAGCAGCCAGTAGCAGTAGCATAAAAGGGGAAGCAGAGGAAGAATTTGTAAGATCACCAGTGAGGGTGAAGGTGGGAATATCCTGAACAAAATCAGCTCGAGCCCATTTCACAACTAGCAAGACCTTGTAGATTGTGATGAGAAAGCAAACCCCAATCTCTTCACGCAATGCAGCTTATGTTGAGAACATAATCATATGATATATCAAGCATAAGGGATTAGAGATGCCATTGATGATGTTTTGGGATGGTTTTGGGGTATCGTATTTCGTAAAAGTGTTATGTTAGTTAGATGGTAACTTAATATAACACTACTGGTTATTTATGATCGCACATCCTATTCCTCGTATGAAGCATGAAAGAGTAACGATATGTGGAGAGCATTTATTTTTGCGGCCTACGTGGCCGAGTGGGAGCTGTAGGCCGGGCCTAATAGAATTAGGCCCGACGGCCACGTATGTTACCTAGGGCAACAACCCTAGCTATTCCCCAAAACTATATAAGGGGAGTTTAGGAGATAGCCAAGATACAGACAATAGAAATCTCTCACATTCTCCTATTTTCTCCTACGGCTAAATCACCATCTATTAGATTCTCGAGTTTATGACGTGAAACCCTAAAGCGACTCTAGTAGCCTCTTGATATTATTATTGGTGTGATTGGTATTCTTTATACGCGTGGACTATTGCTGACAGTATACTTCCGCATCCAGGTTAGTCCTAATTTATTCCTACAAGTACAATGGCTTCCAGTTCGACTATGAGATGGTTTTTCCTGTTTGTGAATGAAGAGCATTGCTCTTCCAAGGCAATTTATTTGACTGTCTTTGGGCTTAGAACAATTGCATATACAAAGTATTGTGATAGTATACATAGACAACCAAGCAAATGCAAAGTAGTTGTTTAGTACATTAACAATCAAGCACATGTTAATTATCTTAGATCATGGCTGACAAAAAGAAACCTTTTAAGGCCAGGAAGAAACAACATATTAGCTTCTCTTGCTCATTCTGCCAGATTATGTCATAATAACATAAAGACAAAGCATTTCCCCCTTGTAAAAAGGGACAGTTCTCCTAGAGGTATTCAACACAATTTAGGGCACAAGAAACCTTACATCCAGCCCCACGTATTCCTTCGAAGGATGATATCAGCCGATGACAACGCTCAATTTGCAAAATATGCTATGTCAAGCTCAAAGCAAAAAAGCTAGATGATAACTCTAGCCAGATAGGTATACTTCCAAATGTCACAAGAATGAAATGTCGAATACACTCTCCTATGATTTAGTATGATCATTATTAGCTGGAATACTCAGGGTGCTAAAAAACCTCAGGTTATCAAAGAAGTCCAATTCCTTACCAGAACTTACAAAGCGGATATGATTTTTCTACTCAAAATGATGGTTAATGAAAAGAACTTGCTTCAGATTCTACCCAGATGGGCTTCGATCACTTCGACTATGTATTACCTCTTAATCATTCAGGGGAAATTACAGTACTTTGGAATAATGCAAATATACATGCATCTATACTCCTCAAAGTGCAGAGAGCTATTCATATGCTTATTCATGATACCCAAAATAGCCAAAACTCCATTGTATCAAGAGTCTATGCCCCAGCCCAAGCGAAGGAAAAGGATAATTTTTGGGAACATATTATACAACTCAACCTAGTATTTGATATACCTTGGTGTCTAATAGGGGACTTTAATGAACTTACTAGCCCTAATGAAAAAAAGGGGGGGACAAGCACTCCCTAACAGTAAATGCCAAAGGCTGAATAACTTCCTTTTAGAGATCAATGCGGAATCGATCCAAGTTAAAAGGGAATTTATTTACATGGAAAAAGAAAATTCACACCCACTTAATCTATGAAAGACTCGATAGAGCTATCGCCAGGAAAGATTGGCAATCCTTGTACCCTAATACTTTTAAGGAACATGGTAGCTTCACATGCTCTGACCACAGGCCTATCATCATCTCTTCGGAAATTGTGCTAAATAGACAAAAAGCCTTCCCCTTCCGCTTTCAGAACTTTTGGTGTAAATACCACCAAGTTGATACCATTACTACCAAGAAATGGCGAACTAATATCATAGGAATGAATATGTTCAAAACAGCAAAGAAACTCAAAATTATTAAACAGGAACTTAAAGGTTAGTCGAAGAACCATTTTGGCAATTTGCATAATAAGATAACACACAACTCACAAAGAATTGAATATGTGGAGGACAAACTCCTAGCTAACCTAGAGAGTGTATGTCTTAACCAATGGATGACACACCTCCTAAAGCATAGAGAAAAAATGATACTTTTTAACCAAAAGTATTGGGGAAAACTTCGATGAAAAGAATGGTTGATAAACGGAGATCGGAATACTACCTTCTTCCAGCGCAGAGCAAACACCAGACGGAAAAAGAAAATAATGATCAAACTTCGAGATGACTGCGGTCTCTGGATCAATAAGCAAGAATAAATTGCCAACAAATTCACCACAGATTTTTCGAAGCGCTTTAAATCAAGTCACAATGGTTAGCGTACTTTACCCCACCTTGGGCTCCCTAATCTAATTTCAGATTCTGAAAATAGCGAACTTATCAGACTTCCTAATTTGGAGGAAGTTAAAACCGCCCTGTTTAGTATTGATTCCAACAAAACGCCAGGTCCTGATGGATTTGGAGCAGGATTCTTTAAGAACTACTGGAACATCATTAAAAAAGACCTATTCAACTGTATCATAGAATTCTTCTCAAACGGAAAGATGTTAAAAGAACTCAACCATACCTTTATAGCACTTATACCCAAAATTGACAACCTCGTGCCGACAAACCAATTTAGAGCAATAAGCCTATGCTCTATTATTTATAAGATTATTGCAAAGATTCTCATTAATCGACTACGACCACTTCTTGATAGAATAGTCTCACCGTTACAGAGCACATTTATTCCAGGTAGATCTATCCTTGATAATATCCTTATCTCTCATGAGATCATGCATAAATTCGAAAACCGGCAGGATAAAGCAGCCTGGGTTGCCATTAAACTAGATATGAAAAAAGCGTATGACAGAATAGAATGGGATTTCATCGTGCAATATTTCCAAGAAATAGGCTTCCATCCAACCTAGAACAAATGGATTAAAGAATGTATATCGTCTGTGTCATACTCTATCATCGTCAATGACGAACCTAACGGGTTATTTACCCTGACCAGAGGAATTAGATAAGGAGACCCCCTTTCTCCATATATTTTTATTATTTGTATGGAAGTCCCAAGTCTATGGCTAACCAAAGCGGCGGCTACTAAAAAATATGGAATAGGGCTCAAAATTTTCCCGCACTCCAATACTATCCCCCAGATTACTCTTTGCAGACGACTGCCTATTTTTTTGTAAAACTAATACTGCAAGTTGTGCGCAGCTAAAGTCACTACTAGAAAAATTTTGTGATAATTCAAGACAACTTATTAACTATCATAAGTCTGTGCTCACATTCTCTAGTAATGCTTCCTCACACAAGAAAGACATAGTTACGGGTATTTTTAACATTCCACACAGAACAAATCTGGGCAAATATTTGGGTTGCCCTCTTTTCCAAGATCGTCCTTCCAAATCTACCTTTAAAGAAATTATCGACAAAGCCACTTCCAAACTACAAGGTTGGAAAGCAAACTGCTTATCAAAAGTAGGAAGAACAATTCTAATCCAATCATACTTAGAATCACTCCCAGCGCACACAATGCAATGCTTCCAAGTCCCAATAGCTACTAGTTAACATCTCGACAAACTCAGTCGACATTTTTTTTGGAGACACTCACTTGAAGAGAAAGGGTTACAGCTTGTCGCTTGGAATAAGCTATGCTTACTTAAAAGCAAAGGCAGACTAGAATTACGGAAAACAGAAGCAGTTAACAAGGCGTTCCAGTGTAAACTAGCCTGGAAAATTCTTACTAACAATTCTAGCTTATGGGTCCAAATGATGTAAGCGAAGTACCTTCATAAGAACGACTTCCTCAATTATAAAAAACAGAACACTGGCTCCCCAGTCTGGAAAAGCTGATTAAATTGCAAACCACTCCTAAAAACAGGAATTATGTGGCAAATAGGCAATGACGACAGAATCTCCTTCTGGCATGATAATTGGATAGAAAATAAAAATCTAATCAATATACCAGAAGTTGACGAAGCAACTATACCTAGCCCACATGCAAAAGTGTCTGACTTTATCCTACAGGATAAAACTTTGAACCTTATGAAACTTAACTGCGTATTGGGTAGTCACCTCGTTAAGAATAAAATCCAAGGAGTTGTCATCCCTGCACATAGCAAACCAGGCTCTTTCTACTGGGGTGTGAGTACCTCAGGTTCCTTTATTACTAAATTAGCAACATGGATAGCACATAATAAGTCAATAAATGATTCCACATACTGGTTTAATAAGTGGATCTGGAAAATTGACACCATGCTCAAAATTAAAATCTTCTTATGGAAAATCTGCCACCAAGCAATCCCTGTACAAGGTATGTTGCTCAAAAGAGGATTGAATATTGATGCAGGTTGCCCAATCTGCCTGAGTGATATTGAGTCAATTGACCACCTTTTTAGTAAATGCTAGATAGGCAATAAAGTCTGAGAACTAGCGGATAAACAGCAATGGTTCCCTATACAGTTTTCGCCTGATAATTACCAACAACTAACTGAAACGTTACAGAGGGTCCGATCCTCCCGTAATCCAAGGTTGCTCCAAAAATTATCCTTTCTTATCTGGAGCATTTGGAAAGACAGAAACTCAGTCGTATTCGAAAATAAGTTTTTCAATCTTCTAAAATGTCTCATAAAAGCCAAAAAGGCGTATGACGAATGGAAAATTCGAGCTTGTATATCGGTCGATCATACACCGAGAGTGCTCCTTCTACCCCTCCCAAACCCTTCCACCTTGTGAGGTGGAATCCCCCACCACCAGGAGTCGTTAAAATTAATTTTGACGGATGAATTTTCAACTCATCAGCAACGGGAGATTATGTTCTTTGCAACTGGACAAGCAAACTTCTTAAAGTAGGAGCTGCTAATTATGGGTCCACTTCAATCATTGTAGCTGAAGCAAGAATGCTGAAGGATGGAGTTCATGCGGCCATTCAAGCAAGCTACAGGAGGCTACTGATTGAAGGCGACAATTCTACAGTGATTCAAGCACTAGCAGGCAAAATCCAAGTTTCTTGGAAGATCGCCACAATTATCGACGACATTCAAATATGGTTAAATCATGACTTTCAGTTCCAAGTCAAACACAGCTATCGAGAGGCTAATATAGCGGCTAACTGGCTCTCTAAATTTGGTCACTCTATCACAAATTCCATTTCCTCAAATACCTGGGTTTCGTCAGAGTTTAGGAATATTCTTGCAGCGGATGTAGTTGGACGTACTCTTGTGAGAAGAGGCGCCTAACATTGGATTGTACTTCGCCTTTACCATTGTTTTTTTTTTAAAAAAATGAAGGGTAATTAACTACGTATTCGACAATTGCTCTCGTCAATTGATCCAATTAAACTAGATGTGATTTGTTATTTATTACATAAAAAATCATAAACATTTCAGTGTAATAACTGTTTATGGATGTTTAAGGGCATTGGTAGGTTTGGCCTTCCATGGAGACAGAGCTCCAGTTCTTGCAGACAGGAGGAGTGGTGTCGCCGCACTGGTCACAGCATTTGGTGCAAAGCTTCATGCATGGCCTCATTCTCTTTGCCTTCACCTCTACGCACCTTCTCTTGCACTCAGGGACGCATCCTAAATTCAACAACGACGTTACATGAAAAATTTTCTATCATGAAATTAATATATATATGTTGAGTACTCAATCAACAATGTAAGCTATGTAAAATTGAGTCCAAATTAAATGACGTGGTCGTCACTTGCGACGTATATCACATTGACACAATTATGGTTTTATAATTAATTTAAATTAAAAATTATAGTAATGATTTAAAACCACAATAAAAGTGTATCTAAAGTTGCATTTATAGGAAGAATATGACTTAAATAATTATGGTATCTATACATCATTATTTTAAAAATATTATTTAAGAATAAAATACATCGATTAAAATTCTAAAGTAACATGTGGGTATTGAAGCCAGTTTAAGCTAATAGTTAACGCTTCTTGAATACAACGTAACATAAAGTATTTTTATACAAAATGTTTCATGTTTAAATGTCAGTAGCTTTATATTGAATTATTATGTAAGGCAAGGATGTCATTTACAACATCCAATTTTCGAACTCAAATGGTATCTACATGAAGGGACATATTAATCGACATTAATCATAATTACCTTTCTCTTCCTCGGCAAGTACTATCTGCATGCATCCAAGCAAGAAAGAAAAGTGAGAGAAATTAATCAGTAAGAAAGGATGACTTTTGCTCAACAAATCTCTCAATAGCTAAGCTAGGACAACAATAATGTAGTGAGTTCACATACCTCGGAAGTGATTAGAAGAAACATCAAAGTAAAAACGAAGAGAAAGTTAACTTTGCCGGCCATTGTATCGAATAGGATTAAAAAAAATAAAAAATCGAGGTCGTTTTATTAGTAGTTGATGAAGGTTATAATCACCTCTTATTTATGCACAGCAGGTAATGTTTTATTGACACTTATAAGATCTTGCAAATTGAGCAGTATTTATAGATGAAGAATGCCTCCAAATTTAAGGGGGAACGTATTTAGTTAATTAATTCATGGTACAAATTTGATTGACTTTTTCTCTCTCTCCTCAGCCACACAAATATGGGAGAGGCTAATTTCAGCCTATCAACACCATGTTTTTGGGGTAGGCAGTTGAAGAAGTTTTGTCTTGGAAGATTTGTGAAGCTCAAGAGCTAGGTATATCCGCATCTTAAAATTATTCATCCATGGAATATAATTTTTGAATTTTTTCAAATTTTGCATTTCATTATCTACAAAGTCAGGTATATTTTAAATGAAACCGGAATGATAAACTTTTTAAATAAAACCAAAAGTTATAAAGGGCCTTGATGCAAAATGTAGGGAAGTTTAGGATTACCTAGATGCGGAAATACCCGGATCTTTTCGCCTGTTAGATGTCTGCCCACAAACAGGTGCTACTAGAGTCACCGTATATGCTTCACGCTCAAAAATCCAAACCCGCTGATGATGGCTAGGTTTGCGTGAGGGAGCGTACTGAGAGTGGAGAGAGTTCGTTGCTTAGTCTGATAATCCATACCCATAATCCACCCTCTATTTATAGTGGCACAAAGCCTCTAACAGAATTAGCAAATTAATGGGTGATTATGACTAGTTAATACACAATTAGCCCATAATATAATTGCAGAATCTAATATGCACTTATGGTCATTTATTTGTGACCGTTACTGGTCAACAGCTCCTCTTCGGTCACAACGACCGAGAATCTCATATCTCTCTGTCAATAGCATCCCTCACGCATCATACTGGGGATTGAACATGCAACCAAAAAATAAAACCATTAATGTTATATCAAGCCACCATCTAACTGACATAACACCTCCAGGAAACATCAATACCCCGAATCATTCAGATACATCACCAATGACATAAACTGTCCCTTTACGCCTGATATGTCAATTGATTATATACTGAATATACTCACCCGGGCTTGATATGATGATGAGGAAATGATTATTCCTTAGACAATTAAAATAATCTATCTTAGCACAACTACTTTCCTCATGTACCCCACTGGACCGTATACTTCTTAGCCTTGGAAAACACATTAGCAACATCGTGCTTTGACTTCATATTATAATTCTAAATCAAAGAGTATTGTCAATGAGGGTCATACAGTGATAAGGAAAGGGAATTCACTTATCACTCATAAGATAGGTTAACTTTTAGCACACACAGTATGACAGTGTGCCATGGCATAGCTCCCCCTAAACTGGGCATATCACTCTTCTATGTCATGCGAATCATGAGCTCAACTTTTACCTAAAAAACCAACCTGAGCTACTAGACCAACATACCCAATGTTAATCTCAGTACTCAAGATTCGGCTATAAGGTTTCGATATGAAAACTATTTCATATTCAACTCCCTCGAGTCTAATCTTAGACTCAGTACGGTGACGATATTTTCCATTCATACACTCCTATTATGAATAATCAATATTGCACACCTAGTGTCAATATGATTCAGTCTCATCCTGCCCGCTATACAAGCATTAGAGCGATTGCCTGTGTGACTAGACTTATCAGAAACCTGGTGACATAACAATATGCTTTATAATGTACTTGTATATTTATGAACACTTGGAAAGAAATATCATTCTTTATTTCATAAATATTTAATACAATTAATAGCATGTCCATCATACACTTAGATGCATCCAGAAACTAAGTCCTACGAAGACCTAAGCTCATCACATGAGCTTTAAAAGCATCTCTAGGAATAGGCTTAACTAAAGGATCTGCTATCATCATACTTGTAGAGACATACTTAATGGCAATCTCTTTCTCTTTTATAGCGTTTCGTACAAAAAGATAACGCCTCTTAATATGCTTAGTCCTCCTGTGGAACTTTGGATCTCTTGCAAATTGGATAGCAGTAGTATTATCACATAACAATTCTACAGGATCATTAACCCTAGGAGTGAGGTCAGGATCTTGTAGAAAGCTCCTTAGCCATATTGCCTCTCGAGTGGCAAGACAGCAAGCTACATACTCTACTTTCATAGTCAAAAGTGCTATGTAATCTTGTTTCTTACTGTACTAAGATATTGCTCCCCCGTCTAGAGTGAACACATATCCTGAGGTAGACCTAGATTCATCCACATCACCATCCCAATCAGCATCGGTATATCCTCTCAGCTTAAGATCCCCTCATTGATAACAAAGGACCATATCACTTGTACCACATAGGTACCGAAAGATCCTCTTGATGGCTTGCCAATGTGCAGGCCTCGGGTTACTTTGGTAACGACTTACCAAATGAACCGCAAAGCAAATATCTAGCTGTGTACACAACATGATACACATTAGACTTCCAACTGCACTAGCATAAGGAACATTGTTCATTCTCTCATTTTCTTTGTCTATTTTAGGACACTGGTCAAGACTTAAGGTTGGACCCTTTTCAACTGAAGTGTCCGTGGGTCTAGAGTAATGCATCCAAAAATGTTCTAAGATTTTATTAATGTACGCTTCTTGACTCAAACCAAGAAGCTTCTTAGAACGGTTCCGAGTTATCTCTATGCCTAGGACATAACTAGCCTCACCCATGCCTTTTATCTCAAAGACGGAGGATAGCCACTGCTTAGTGGTTTGGATCATCTCTATGTCGTTTCCAGCGAATAGTATGTCGTCAACATACAAAGTAAGAAACATCATCCCCTTGATGGTTTTCTTGACATATACACAGTAATCTTCAGAAACCATGTTTAAGTCAAAAGAAATAATGGCTTCATGGAATCTGAAATACCATGCTCTGAAAGATTACTTGAAACCATAAATAGATCTTTTAAGACGACAAACTATGTCCTCTTGACCTTTCGATACGAAACCAATAGGTTGATTCATGTAGACCTCTTCTTCAAGATTTTCATTAAGAAAAGCAGTCTTTGCGTCCATTTCGAACAATTCTAATTCCAAATGGGCAATCAGGGCTAGAAGTAGGCGAATAGAAGCAATCTTCACCACAAGAGAAAAAGTCTTTTCATAGTCTACTCCGTCAATTTGGGCAAACCCCTTCGCCACCAACGAACCTTAAACTTGTCGATTGACCCATCAGCCTAACGTTTTATCTTGAAAACCCATTTGTTTTCAATCGATTTATGCCAGGGAGGAAGATCAACAAGTTCCCAAACTTTGTTTCTCGTCGTAGAGTCCATTTCATCCCTCAAGGCTTCCATCCACTCTTTGTAATTTGATGAATCGATATTCTCTTGAAAAGAGGTAGGTTCTTTAATCTCTCAAGGAGTGCACAGGAATATCTCCTCTTCGATTTGAAATTATTGTTGAGGTATTCTTCCATGCTCACTCCTTCATAGTAGAGGGCATATGCTGGTCTGACCCACTTAGGTATTCCTCCCCCTATCTCTAAGACGTATAGAATCCTTAGCTAAGAGAGAATCATTGCCATTATCCTGAACAAGTGGACTAACCTCGTGTTCATGTTTGTATATTGGAGAGGGAGGACGAACCTCATTCTCAGGTTGATTCTCTTGGGCAACCAACAACTCATCAGCTCTTCTAGACAATGGAAGAGAACTACCCTCGGTGACACGATGAGTGTTTAAATCCTCCCCATCACCGGGAGATGATTGATCATCTAGGGGTAACTCATACAACGCTGTGTCTTGTTTGATCTTACCAATGCTTGGGAACTCAGTTTCAAGAAACTCAACATTACATGAATCCACTTCTACCATACCACCATTAGGGTGTTCACCATACATCACGTATCCCTTAGAATGTTATGGATATCGTATGAACACCATTTTAGCGGCCCTCGGGCCAAGTTTCCCATGTTTGTGAGTTGGGTTATGTACATAGCTAGCTGAACCCCATTGGCGTAAATGTTCCAAGGAGGGCTTTCTACCATGCCATAACTCATATAAGGTAGGGGATATACTCTTACTATACATACGGTTAAGGATATAAGTCACCGTGAGCAGTGCATTCCCCCAAAAACTAATTGAGAGATTGGCGTATGCCATCATTGATCTGACCATGTCAACCAATGTTTGATTCCTATGCTCTGCCATTACATTTTGTTGTGGAGTGCTAGGAATCGAGAGTTGTCTTCGCATACCTTTTTCCTCACAAAATTCTTTAAACATATGTGAGAGGTATTCACAACCACAATCAGTTCGAATAGTCTTAACTCTTCGATTTAATTGGGTCACAACCTCAGCTACAAAGCATTTGAACACATCAAGTGCTTCATAGCGATGTAATAATAGATACACATACCTATATCTTAAATAATCATTTATAAAAGTGAGGAAATAGAAAGCCCCATGACGTGCTTTCACATTCATGGGTCCACAAATATCAGAGTGAATAAGCTCTAGAGGGCTTGACGCCCTTGACGCCTTATAAAAAGGCTTTGCGGTCACCTTGTCAGCTAGACATGACTCACATCTAGGCAACTTAACCTTAGTAAATTGGTCTAAAAGACCTTCTTTAGCTAGCCTACTCATCCTATCTTGGCCAATATGACCACGTCTAGCATGCCATTTAATAAATTCAGAATTAGAATCAAAACGTGAGACAAAAGCGGAAAGAGAATTATTATAACAATTATCCAAATCTAGTACAAGAAAATCATTCTTTAAAGTTACGTGGGCAAACACATTGCCACCATACATAATGTTCAGACCATCTGGATAAGAACTAAAACTAAAACCTGATTTCATTAAAGAAACTAAAGATAAAAGATAGACTCGCACCCCAGGTGCATAGAGGGCATCAAAAAGAAGCAACTTATTTCCTCCTTGCAAGATGAGCTGGTACATTCCAACACCTAGAACGTCTTCTTCACTGCCGTTACCCAGCATGATAGTCTGTAAACCCACCTGGTACCGGTGAAAATCCACAAATCCAGCTCTGTCCCAAACTATGTGCTTGCTTGCTCCCGTATCTACAATCCAATTAGGAAAAGAATTAGTAACTAATACATGCAAGTATACATATAATTCAGGAGAATAAGTGCAAAAAGGTACCTTTTGAGGCTCAGAACAATCCCAAGCATAGTGACCTTTCTTCCCACAATTATAGTACTTCACACGTCCTATGTTGATCCCTCTATTGCCTTTGGCCTTTTGCTTCTTAGCAATCCCAACCTTTGGCCTACCTTTCTTTGGGCTTGTTTCCCTTGGCAACAAGAGCCACATTTGGAGTACCGAACATTTTCAAGCGTTCTTCCTCTAGTTGGAGGTGGCTTTGGATCTCAGCAAAAGTCTTTATGTATTCTGAATGAGTCAGAACCATCTTAACATTATGCCAATGCTGAGACTCCAAAGGGAGAGCCCCAATCACATTCAAGACTTGCTCCCCATTTGAAATTTCTTTACTAGCAGCCTTGAGATCACGAATTATGCCACTCATAATTCGTAAATGTTCAGCCATGGTACGATTGGTATCCATTTAGTACTGCATCCATTTCAATTACAATGTACGAAGCCTTGTTTCGGATGTTTTCTCAAATCAGATCTTGAGTTGGTCCCAGATGTCCTCAGTCATGGAACAAATCTCAAACTATCCAATGATATCGTCGTGTATGAAGTACAACATAGTAAAGCATGCCCTTTGATCCTTATTGGACCAGTCTTGGTAGGCCTATAAGCTCTCTTGATACTACACAGAAGAAGTATCGCGCTTGCCATCTTTATCCTTGTCAGATGATGGAAACTTGGCTACCGTCAAATGTTCCAACAGGTTCCTCTCATTCAGAAGATATTGAATTTTCCATTTCCACACGTCATAGTTAGACCCATCTAACTTCTGACTAGTGGAAAACTCATTAATCATTGCGCTGTTCTATAAGTTCATATTAAAAGATGGACACAAGGCACATAAATTTAAGAAATTATATTGTTAAAAAATTTCATCATTCATGTTTATATGATCGAAAATTTTGCTAAGCTCATAGTCATCTCATATAACCATGAACTAGAATTTTAAATAATTTAATTACAATATTTCCATAAAAATGCATTTACATGGGCCACAACTAAAATATGTCAAACAAATTAACATTTAGACAAATATCACACAGATATTTTATTGCATTGCATGTAAAACTAACTAACATGACGATTATTGATCGAACTCATATATATATGTGTATATAAAACTAATTCATATAATCTTAATGATAATTTATTTAACATATTATTTAACATAATAACATATAAAACAAATTTATATGTTTTGAGCATGTGATAACTAACATCTAGACATTAAACATATTAATGTTATGGTAATAAATTCATGCATTCAAAATCAACACTAATTTGATCAGTACATAACTCATGAATGCATCAATTTATTTTATAATCAGATTACATGCTTAAAAATTATCCTTAACACATAAATGTTAGAAACAACATTTCAAAAGAAAATTGGGTTACAAAAAAAAAAAAAAGCTTTAGCTAAACTTGAGTTACTCAAACCCTAACTTAACCTGGGTTCAACCTGGGTTACTCAAACCCTTTGAGACAACCCTGCCCTTCTCTCTTCTTTTATGACTTGCCCTCCTGGAAGTGAAGCATCACTTCATTCAAAAGTCTCTACTTTTCCTCTCACCCGAAGACTCTCGGTTCTCTCTTCTTGAAGGCAGCTTGTGCCTCCATGGAAGAACCTTACCTTTTCTCTGTCCCACGAAGGCATCTTCTGCCTCCATTTTCGTTTGCCTTAATCTCACCACATCTCAACCAATCCCCGATTTCTTCTTGGTTCATCTCGGTCTGAGACTCGACTGAGTCAAGCAAGGCTCTCGGATCTCTAGGCAGCCATGATCGTCCTTGAGTTTGAGAGTAGGCACAGAGACCGCCGCCACCACCACAAGCCCAGATGATGATGAAAACTGCCACCAACTGCCGCGAACCAAGCCCCTCGGGCTTAGTCTACTGATATATTAGCAAGACCACCACTGTCAAGGCGTAGATCGACCGTCAACAAAGTGCCCGGAGGCCTTCCACGCGCACAACGTGCCACCTTACTGATGGCGCGTGACATACACACGCGGCCTCGGGAAGTTTCAATGTGGTTTTATGTGACGGAATTGATAAATTGGCCGAAGGTGAGGGCATCAGAGGAAGAAAATAGCCTGTAAAGGCATTTCGTCGGCGGCACGTGACTTACACGCGCCATCTCTCCAGCGGTTCTGATGGGTTTTCAGGTACGTCCGTCTTCTTTTTCCTTTTTTTTTGTTTTGGGTATGTGAGGGTTCGAGTCAGTTCTGGAGAGAGTGGGATCAAGGGAGGGGTCACGGTTTTTGGTGTAAATAACTAGAAAAATTATGTAATTTCGTTTCAAACTAGCATGAATCTAGGGAAGAATTTTTATCCTATTTCACACAGAAATTCTAGAGTCTGGATGTCAATATGAGACATTTGACTCGAGCAAAACATAATATGAAATATGTTAGATTACCATGAATAGTATAAAAACAGAAACTATTAGATCCCTTTTATTCATTTCACACAGAAACATGTGATCTGGTAGTTTAATCAATTCAAACGCATGCTGATAGATTATAATTCATTGCATTTTAGCATAATCATAGGGTATTGCATATAAGCATGTTGTCCAGATTCATGTTCAGATTTCATATTTCATGATCATCATCATATGTTCAAAGCTAGAATCTGAACAAGCAAGCTCTGATACCACTGTAGGGAAGTTTAGGATTACCCGGATGTGGAAATATCTGAATCTTTTTGCCTGCTAGATGTCTACCGTCTGCCCACAAGCAGGTGCTACTAGAGTCATCGTATATGTTTCACGCTCAAAAACCCGAACCCGCTGATGATGGCTAGGTTTGTGTGAGGGAGAGTACTGAGAATGGAGAGAGTTTGTTGCTTAGCCTGATAATCAATACCCATAATCCACCCTCTATTTATAGGGGCATGAGGCCTCTAACAGAATCAGCAAATTAATAGGTGATTATGGCTAGTTAATACACAATTAACCCATAACATAACTGCAAAATCCAATATACACTTATGGTCATTTATTTGTGACCGTTACTGGTCAACACAAAATGTTAATAAGATTAATTGTGGAATTGAACCACCGAAAGGTTATTGTATTTATAAATTGTGTAAAATCATTTTGTGGGCTCATGTAATACACGTCTAACAAACTTCATTAAAGTTTACAATCCAACTCAAATTAAAGTTTACACATCTATGCAACACAAGTATAACGTCAATGCACAAATACACAATCTAATCAAAGTCTAAAAAGGCAAACACAACCCAATCAAAGTCTAAGAAGGAAAATAGGGATTATATAGCTAAGGCTTTTTTCAAATAAATTTATCTATTTAACATTAATTTAATGTTCATAAATGAAGGGTTTATATATAATCTTAATTATAAACAGCAACGGTGATAAGTTTTTTTTCCCAATCAGGGTCGGGGAAGTGGGGATAGAGACGGAGATTTTTCCCAAGGCGAGTAAGAGGGAACCAAGATGGGGTAAAATTTTGCCCTATTTTCAGCCCCGTCCTGCTCGAGGATTGAATCTCATCCCTGTCTTCCGTCCCATTCACATTGGGGACGGAGATTTTTCTCCAATGTGGGCAGGACTCTGACGGGGTAGGAATTCCCACCCCATTGCCATCCGTAATTATATGACACAATTATTATATGGAAAATTTGGTTTGATTGACTTCCTATTAGTGTTATTATTTTTGTGTTAGACATAATTTTCATATAGTATTTATTGATTAATTATCATTTCAAAGTTATTACACATAATTATTAATTGTTCCTTTTTGCGAATGTGTTCAAAAAGTTTTAAGTTTAACAAAATATTTTCTAAAATTTTTAAATATGGGTCCCTTGGAATCGATCATATGCACTCGTATTTGCAGGATAAGATTGCCTACATTTAAATCTCGTAAGATCCTACGAAAGCGGAATCGACACTAGGTAGTGTTGTATAATTATATGAAAAATATCATCGTGAAAATAAGGATTTTCAGACCCTAAACAAATAACAATAAAGGGCTTTAATGATAAGACTTATAATAATCAGTAACGTTATCAATATATTTTTAATATATTTTTTGAGCATATAATTCCACTACTTGAAACACAATCCAACGAGCAGTTGGAAGAATTAGAAGAAGGTTGGAGAATTAGAGAAAGTTTGAAATCATTAGAGCCAAACCAACTGGTCACCGTAAGTCACCACACAAACATGAGATCCCTCACTGCAGGTGAACATTGATATCAAGTGCCATTTCTTTTCATTGGCAAAGATGGGTTGGTAAATGGATTAAGTTGATTGAAATTGGTAAAAATGGGTTGAAATATGTTGAAATGCGTATTTTTTTTGAAATGGGCTGAAGATGGTTGAAGTTGGCTGAAGTGAGTTGAAGTTGGTTGAAGTGGGTTGAAGTTAGTTGAAGTGGGTTGACCTTTTTTTGGTATGATGGGTAGAAATTGGTTAAAATAGCAAGAAGTAAGTTGAAGTTGATTGAAGTAGATTAACGTTGATATTTTTTATTAAAATGGGTTGATGTTGGTTAAAGTTGGTTGAAGTGGATTGAAATTGATACTTTTTTTTATTAAAGTGAGTTGACATGGACTGAAATTGATTAAGGTTTTCAATGAAAAGAATAGGGCCCTGGCCATTGGATACTTTGACAGTCCAAGAAATCTGTACAGAGTGCTCCTTGGCTTATAGTTATCGTGCATTCAAGCCATCTAATTGACAAAAATTACATTACTGACATTAATATAATATAGTAAAACGAAAAGTTTCTCTATGAAAACATATGATTTTAAGGAGATAAAGTAAAATATATATAGATTTTTTTTGATTTAGGTAGTATTTGGTTGGAAGAAAAATGTTTTTCCTAAAAAATCATTTTCTGTGGAAAATGATTTTTCAAGGAAAATTTATTTTCATGTCACATTTTCCGATGTCTGGTACAAGATAAATCATTTTTCATGAAAAAGAGGAAAATATAAATGAAATTGTCTAAATGATGAAAATATTAACTGAATGGCCATGGTAGAGATAAATGTTGATCAAACGAAAAATTTTGAGCTTAAAATTCATTTTTGAGTTTTTTTTTCAATGCTTCCTATTGGATAATCAACTTTCGATCTAAACCGTTGAAATTATTTTAATGACAAAAAACTTCAACTGCATTGTTTAAGCGGTAAAAAATGTCAATTGAATTGTCGTGGCAGAGGAAAATGAAGGAATATTGTGCTCAAAACATGGATTTGGGCATATTTTAATCTTTTCTATCCGATAATCAAGATTCGATTCAAATTATTAAAAATTGGTCTAGTGGTAAAAAACTATTTTCCGAGAAAAATATTTCCCCCAACCAAACATTACATTAATTCAAAACTGCATAGTGCTTCCACTGGAGGTTGTGATAAACTGTGAATCTTCATGAAGCAAGGGGACCGGAGGAAGCCCGTTGCAAGTGTTGTTATAGCAAGTTATGAAAATGGATCACTTGTTGGCCCTACTCTATTTTGCGTTTTTTAGGATTTAGCTAAAAGCTTACGTCTTCTTATAGTTTCTTACATCTCCTTATAACTCCTTACATCCTTAACATAATCCTTATATCTCCTTCCATCTTCTTACATCTCCTTCCATCTTCTTACATCTCCTTACATCTTCATACATCTTCTTACATCTTATAGATTGTCTATAACATTCATTTATTTAGTTATAGAAATATGTATATTTTTTTAATGATACTACCAATATACAAAATTTATAAATATCTTATAAACAAAATATTTACATAAACATAAAAACATAATATAACGACGTAAATTATATTTGAGTTTTGACATAAAATATATACTATTATAGATGACCATACATTTATTTATATTTAAAATTACTTACTTAAAATAGAAATTTATTTGAAGAGTATTCAATTTTGTCAAAAAAGTATTTTTTTTGGTTATACTTTGCTTATTCGATCAAACTAATGTTCATATAAAAAATCTTGGACAAAATTTTATTCACCAAATTTATGGGGATTAATATATTTTATTATTGTGTAATTAACTTAATTAATTGTTTATTTTTAATAAATATATTATTTTAATATTATTATTTTTCATTCAAAATGTTCATTGTAAAACAAATTATACTATACAATTCTTCAACAATTCAACGACTCCTTACATCCATCCTTACAGCTCCTTACAGCTTCTTACAGCTTCTTACAGTTCCTTACAATTCCTTACATCTCCTTACATCTATCTATCTATCTAAAATGCAAAATAGAATAGGCCCGTTATGTCATCCTTCTACATATGAAGGTCGAAGATTTTTTTGTTTTTAACTTCTCTTATAGATAGAGAAATACCCTTCTTACATCTCCACACATACTTTAAAGATAGTTATTGATCTGATTTGGCTAGTTAAATTACCCTAGAGGGGAGTGAATCGGGTGATGATCAAAGTGACATTAATCAAGATAAAAATGTGAAAAAGTAAATGTGGACAAGACATAAGTATTTTTTAATAAGGTTAGCCTCGATAGGCTTAGTCCCCGCCTAGAATTTCCTAACTTTAGGATTAATCTAATTTTATTAGGAGGGATTCCACAACTTTAGAGTACACTTACTCTAAGTTCCAAGCCACAAGTTGACTTTTAACAAGTCCTTAGTAGAGTTGACTCTTCAATAAGTCCTTGGTAGAGTTGACCCTTCAACTCTATACTCCCACCTAATTACAACTTGAACAATACAAATCAAATATAATTGAAACAAATTGAATCTCAATGTATATATGCCAATGAATGCTTAAGTAAGAGATATGTGAATGAGGCTTGCTTCTCTCTCTTGTTGTATCCAGCCTTCAGCTAGTTCAATATTTATAGCAAACCTTTGACGAACCCTCAAAAACTAACTGTTAGACTGATTTGAGATTGCCTCCAGGATTTCAGTTTTAGTTCAAGGCTTTGAACTTCAGTTCAGTGTCGTCGAAGATCTTCTATTTTCAGCATGTAACAACTATATCTCTATTTTTGGCTGATTTGTAATTCTATCCAACGGCTACCTTATTTTTGGGATGTAAAAAGATTCTCTTGACTGCAATTCCTTCCATGATTAAGCACTTATAATTTTGTTAGAAAAAATAAAATATTTTACCAAGTGAATATCTCTAATCAAATGGGATATCCTATCTCATAATATAGCATTATCAAACATAATAAGAATCATAATCAAATTTGAATTACAAATATAATATCATAAAGATCACATATTCAAATTCGGATAATAAAATATCTTAAAGATAAAATCAATCATGTCACTGTCTATTTATAATCATATTGTATAGAAATACTAAGGTAGATCTAAATATAACATGATAAATATATCAATTGATTAATCTCTTTTTGTTTTTATCAAAACATACTAATAAACACATTATGAGCTTCAAGAAAGCTAACAATAGTTGTGATACAAGACCCAAAGTATCTATTATATTCCTAAAACTACACACTTCTACAAATCACATCAGTGCCACATATTAAAAATTGTTTATATAATAAACACACTGAAAAAAATGTATATATATACGTGGCAAATGAGAGTATACACTACTAGATGCATAATATACTTTACCCGCAAAATCTATTGTGAGATGTAGAGTTTTCCCACAAGGACCAACGTCTCATATTTGCGGATCAATAAAAGTAGGGGGCACAAAAGAGAAACAAACAAAGTAGTTGTAGATTGAGGGTCCATTCATTGTGAACATATTGAACCAGCTACCTACTCCAACATGCTTCAATGTGCTCCAACTTGCACAAATCTATTAACTTCTAGTCAAACTTATTTCAACTTATTCCAATATACTCACAAACCTGCATCCAAACTACTCCAATCTGCTAACTGCTGGTCAAACTTATTTCGACCTACTCAAACCTACTAGTTGCTCATCCAACATGTTCATAATGAACAAACCCTAAGATTATATATTTATATGTGTGTTTATGTGTTTGTGTGTGTACACGTGCGCACGCGCGTGCACACACACACATATACACACATATCTATATTACAACAAAACATCCTAAGCCTATCATTTGACACATGACAACCTCTCACAGCTTTGATATTAATTTCTTACCTAAATTCAATCATGTTAAAAAATAATAAAATATTTCTAATTTTCAATATTATTATTTTTGTCTTTTTAATTTTTTTAAAATATATATATTAAAAGATTCTGACTCGAATATTATTATTGTTGCCTTTTTTTAAAAAAATATGCGTGATAAAAGATTTGAGATAATATTCGCCTATACATCATGCGCATCGCACGGGATCAAAAATATTGATTTTGATTTAAATTGTAGACAAAACGAGGATGGCTTTCGCATAAGTCAAGAAAAGATATTTTTGAAGACCAAGGATAGAATGTCACATTTTGCTTATTCTATAACTAATGAACTACTCCATTTTTGAAGCTTTATATTTCAAGGGTATTCTAACTACTTATAAATTTTCTATGATATAAAAAATATCAATTAATTTTTATGAACATCTCTTTTAAGAACATTTAAAAAATTTATAACATAATTTTATGTAGTAGCTGTTTTCAACTAACAGTTGTCTGAGACACTGCCAAGAATTTTTGGGTTTAGCTATAAGACCAATAACAGTTGCAATGGCTTTGTGCATTTTATAGGCTTGAAGCAACAGAACTTTACACCTGTTACCTCTTACCTTTGGCTATACAAACTGCATGCCTTCCTTCGCACTGAAAAAACGAACCCAATAAAACAAAAATATAGCTTCATATAAGGTGTAGGTTCATAGCCACATACTTCTGTTTGAAAATGTGATGTAATTTCCAGTTTGAACACTACATAGGAACAGTACAGGAGGCCAGGCAGGGCATGGGCTATTAAATTGACAAATAGAGTTAGCAGTAAAAAAAGTGGTCAAGAGTAATAGCAATGTTAGCAGTAACAGTAAAAATAGATTGAACACTGAAGAGAAACAAATCACTCCTTGATGAGTCAAATTAGAGCGAGAAAAAAAAAAAGAAAAATGGTGATGGTGATGGTGATGCATGATGATGAATCATGGCGATGACACATTACAGACATGCTGCCTTTGCATATGCAATTTGTAAATCCCCAGGCCTGTTGCTAAATAACATATACGGGCACAGCCTACTCTTAAGACTTTTATTTACTGTTACATTTTAGTGGAGGGGTAAAAATACTGCCTATATCAACTTGCAGGTTTCAATTTTCAACTTTTAATCATGAGTGGAATTAAATTTATCCCATCAGACCTCTGGGATAAACTTCCCCCGGTATTGTTTCTTGAATGCTTTGTGGCATCTTGCTGAGCTAGCACCCACAGTCTAAAACTCAAGAACTTTACTGACTAAACAATTTACAACAACTATTTTCAATGTGAATCTTATTCTTATGGGGACTTCACATTTTGAATAATCTGTACTTGATGAATTAAGAATCAAGTAATTAGAACCTCGTTTTATCTTCCTTATTCAATTTCTCCGACCTAAATCTAACATATTTATTAAACAGTTCAAAAATCTTAATTTGAACCCGATTAATTTTTGATGGGATGACTTTAATTCGACCTATTTATCTATTTGCAATAAATTGGGGTCGCTTGTTTATCTATTTACCTGCTTGAGATTTTTGCATAATATTAAAAAAATTAAAAATTAGGTTTCGAGCAAATATTGCCAAATCTTCTCCCCAATTTTTCACAGTTCACATTTTTATGTTTATTTTGATTTTCAAAATTCCAGTTCCCAAATAAAGAGACAAATGGGTCGATGATAAATGAATAAATAGGTTGGCCTACTGAACTCGTTTAACCAAACATGCTAAACTGTTTCTCGTGTCTAGAATCTTGACCTAAACATGATTCGCTTCATTAAACAATTAAACATGTTGAACCATTCAAAAAATCCCTACCTAAAGTCACCTAACTTTATGCTTGTTCAGATTGTTGATCACATTACGTCAGCATTATCTAACTTTATCCATATTTATTGGACAAGACAAATGACTTCAATTGTATGCAACGTGATATATTAAAGATAACTGATCATTTCCCAAATTTGTACAAAATTGCTTTCCTTTGCATGAGAAGTACATATATTAGACCTACACATTTCAGTGTAATAACTGGTACATTGTCGATGCTTAAGGGCATTGGTAGGTTTGTCCCTCCATGGAGACAGAGCTCCAGTTCTTGCAGACAGGAGGAGTGGTGTCGCCGCACTGGTCACAGCATTTGGTGCAAAGTTTCATGCATGGCCTCATTCTCTTTGCCTTCACCTCTACGCACCTTCTTTTGCACTCAGGAACGCATCCTAAATTCAACAACAAGGTTGTATAAAATAGTATTATTCAAAAATTGAGAGATTAAAATAATGTTGATCGATTCGTTATGATCTAATTTTCGTTTCTCTTAAGTTTTTGTTATATGAAATAGGATCAATTAACCTTGATCTCTATCTCAGTCTATGATATTGAGTCAATTCATCAAGTTAGCATATATCAAATGATTAATATCAATTATATTGGTGATTACCTTTCTCTTCCTCGGCAAGTACCATCTGCATGAAAAAAAAAAAGCAAGAAGAGAAAAAAAGGATATTAATTAATCAACGAGAAACTAAGAGTTTTCAACATAATAAATACGTTGTTAATCAAAGTCAAAACAGCGACAATGTTCCTCTAAAAATAGAACCCACATCGAAAATTGCTGTAATGGCTAGAACAACAACAGGGTGGTGATTTGACATACCTCGGAAGTGAATACAAGGAATATCAAAGCAAAAACGAAAAGGAAGGTAGCTCTGCTGGCCATTTTAATTAGGAAAAATTGGGAAAAATAAATGATCAGGAAGAACTAGGAAAATGCTATTAAGCTTACTTTTATTCTGATGGAAAACATTCGCAAACTCAGCACTATTTAAATGAAGAGAAAATATAGCCATGTGAAACCCTAGAATTAATGGGTAAATGCAATTTATGGTTTAAATTTGCTTGACCTGTTCTTGCTCTATTAATCAAACACAAATATAAAAAAAGGTAAACCTATTTTTTTTGGTGGTAATTTTCGCCAATTTTTCCGCCATGGATTTGCGATTAACCTTCCCCCCGGCCCCCTTCAAGTAAAGGTTTGGTTTTTCTTTTTTTTTTTTTGATAGAAGATGTGGTATTTTTATTTGATAAAAAGAGGTTTAGTTTTAAAAATTTAGCAGATTAAATATGTAAATGGTCACGGAAGACGACAATGCATAAATTGTATCCCTTCAACCAAATAGAAGAAAGAGCATGAATTATTTATTTTTTTCAAAAATCTTTATTAAGAGTGCTATGTATACCATTCTTATAGTACGATACATATGGAATATAAAATTTGAAAAACCTAAGTTTAATCCACCAGAGGATATTTGCAAATCACATTCATAAAGTTTACATGAAGTGTAGGAATTTATGTTTACAATAAAAAAGTCTGTATATCATTCTAGTGTATTATTAAGTCTGATTTCTTTCAGCATATCAAATCCATTGTTATAAATTTTTCTATTTTAGAGCAGCTACGAACATAATATCATTTGCTTTGCTTTCTTTCCCTCTTCGTCTTTAATCCTTTGTTTGAACTGAGTAATTGTCCATCTACAATAAATAATTCTTCTATTATAAATGTTTCTTTATTTGTAAGACGCAAATCCAAAAAAGGAAACTAGTTTGAACCACATGTCACTTTGTAAGTACAAATTACATTAGTTCATACTACATCACAAATATGCTGAAGACAAATCATAGATGTGACTAAAATTTCTTTTGTAGTATGTTGTAATATCAACTTCTTTTATAACAAAATGTATAGTGAACTTTTAGGCATCAATTAACTCAACTGATAAATTCTCTAGGAGTTCTTATTAGAGACTTGAGTTCAAATCTCATTTACATCTATTTTGCACCTCGTTTGCACAAAACAAAAAATGTATTGTGAAAATTTAATTTATTGGAGTGTCCTCTCAATTTCAGTAATTCTTGTGTATCAGTGTATATCATGTCCTTGGTCGGATGATGCTATTGTGAGTCTAGTTTTCTAGTTCATTTGTTTTGGTGCTATTTGCTACTGGAACTACTGCATGGAGTTGATCTTGGTATTTGAAAATACATTTTCATAGAGTATTTACTATTTAGTGATATGGGTTTTTAAATTATAATGTATACATTTTAGTACATTTGGCATCAATGAATACCTCATACTTAGCATTATCTTTGCAATCAAAAAACATTATCTTTAGATTCTTATTTGCTTAACTTTTTTGTTTTTGGATCACCTTATTTGCTTACCTTGTTTGGCTGAAAAACATGAAAAATAAGAAAAATTGGAAATAATACCTTACTTTCCTTGGACCTGCTCAGAAGGTGAGTGCAACAACCCAGTGCAAACATCTATCCTAGAAGCGGTTCAACGGCAGAAGCTTCGCATCTGACTCATTGTCTTAATCTTTTGAGGCCCTGCGAACTCCGTCACCCACCAACGAACGGTCCAACATCTAACCCCATGAATAATACTTCTTGAGGGTGTAACCGAGTCGAGTAAAGTAGAGCCTAATTTGCTAGGCTCGGCTCCACTCAATAAGCAACCCTGTCACATTGAGCTTGGTCAAACTGAATACGAGCACAGCTTTGATGAGGCTTGTTTGCAACGAGTCAAGCCCAGCTTTCATAAAAAATGTCCGCAAGGAGCCTCAACGGCACCCCCAAGGCATAATCCTATGGTTGAGATATTCTTATAGTTGTTTGAGCTTTTCTACAACTCCTATGTTTAGACCTGTCAGTTCGGACAAATGGGTTAAATACGAATCGGGTGTATTCTGGTTTGAGTAAAATATAGGTCGGGTATATTTCAGGTTCGGGTAAAATACGGGATGGTGTATTTCGGTTTTACAGGTTTCGGGTCAACCCAACGAGTTTGGAGCGCCTTTTTAGTGAGTTATTTCTCTTTTTGTAAAAGTTAAAATGTTGGCATAGTTATTACTTAAAATTATCTGTATTTAATGACCAAATATTTTAATTATAATTTCTTAAAAGAATATAAAAAATATTTAAACTTTTCAATATGATATATGAATGTCATGTACTGGTAGACACTAAGTCGTATTTGAGGGAATTGGTCCGTATATTAAATATTAATAATAGGTTAGACCATTCATGGGCCGACCCATGTAAAGCATGAGAATGGATTTTGGAGCGGTTTGACCCGTTAATAATTCGTTTAATGATTCGATATTTTGTTAATTAACCTACCATTATCTAATATTGTATACTTAGTGGACTGATCCTAACATAAACACAAATTGGACCATTGTTTAACACTGACATCAAGTTCGAGGCTAATTAGAAGGAAGCCAAATGAAAGAATATTATAGACACACAAAAAAATTATAATTATTTATTAATTATAACATCAAAATTTTAGATCATTATAGAGTAATATTATTTAAAATGCAATGAGACCTACTCAATTCACCGAGAATATAATGGTGTGACTTGCTCATTTTTAATACTTGTGTTATTTTGAATTGCTTTTCTTAACACTAGATATTTCTTGCTCATTTCAAAAATTGTTCTATTTATAAGTTGTATATGACGTTATTGTATGGG
This sequence comes from Carnegiea gigantea, assembly GCA_029747015.1. NCBI lineage: Eukaryota > Viridiplantae > Streptophyta > Magnoliopsida > Caryophyllales > Cactaceae > Carnegiea > Carnegiea gigantea. The sequence goes on along the minus strand of JAKOGI010000001.1, from coordinate 1,598,562 downwards.
AATGAATTTCGGAAAGAATAGCTACTATCATCTAATTTGCGAAGAAATGCGATAGTTATAAAATGTCTCTCTAAACGATTCATTATAATGAAGAACTATTATTGTTAAACGGAAAAAATTAAAGAAAAATAAAAAATAAAGATATAATATTCGGGTTGAGCGGGCGGGTTCGGGTTAGAGTCGGGTTTGACCCAAAAATTTGCGGGTTTTTCGGGTTCAGTTTAATTCGGGTTCAGGTCAAGAAAATCGTGTTCAAAATCCAAAACTTTCAGGCGGGATCGAGTCGGGTCAATTTTTGACAGGTCTAACTATGTTGTTCAGGCTAATTTGATATGACCAACTCAGGTGCCCCTTGCCATGTTTGGAGCCATTTATACTATTCTAGTTGACATTGAAAGGAGTTTCGTTTATGAGAGTTTCACGGTGAGAGTTTTGAGGGATGAACTTCTACTGATGTAATTGATCTCATACAGATGATTTATCTCTTCTGGATTTGTGCTTTCAGGCAATATCTCTTTGGTTTGATCTACTGTGTTGTCGAGATCATTCGTTGTACTCTCTCTCATATGGTGGATTCTTGCACCTTGTGATTTTTCCCAATTGAATTTTCTGATCCACATTAAATCTTGTCTCCCTCTACTTTAATTTGATCTTGTTTTGTTATTCTAGATTTTCTTTGTGATCTTATTTTCCTTCTGCTTAATTGCTTAATTTTAACCCTAACAAGTGGTAATCATATTTATTTTTGCCTAACAATAAAAAAATAGCATTAGACACTATGTACGAATCAATGTGATTGAAGGTGCAAGATACATTATTTGAGTTCCCAAAACTCAAACTCAACTGATATCACCCTAGAAATACAACAATAACAACACCTCTTAGCGTGGATCCTGCTTTCGCGGGGTTTGGGAAAATCTAGATATAGGCAGTCGTACCTCTACCGACATCCCTACTCGTAGAGAGACTGATTCTAAAAGACCCACCAAATAAGATTTTGTGAAAACATTTCATACCACTTTAGAAATAGTTTTACTTAAATGTTTAAACTAAGAACTAAACATCGAGGTTAATTTTATGATATGCGTTAACAAGAACCAACCAAAAGCGGGGAAATTAAAAAAAGGAACTTTATTGTAGTATCTGAAAGAAATTAAACAAACTCCATGATCTCCATTGCCATGGAAGAAGAAGAGAGCAAACTAATGAAATCTAAATAATTTGTCATAACAATCAAACAATTTCGTAATTGCTTTCTTCAATTGCTAGCAAGGGTGGAATCTTTTCTTTTTTTCTTATTTACGTAATAAAAAGTTCAACAAAATCATTTCATAATTTGTCTTGAGCTTAAGAGCATCGATAGGATTGGCCTTCTATGGAGACAGAGCTACAGTTCTTGCAGACAGGAGGAGTGGTCTTAGTGGCGGACCGAGCGAAAGAGCAAATCCCAGTGTATTATGTAAGTCACGCATTGGCGGGAGCCGAAACAAACTATACCCTCGTAGAAAAGTTCGCTTATGCACTAGTGATGGCCCGTCGGAAGCTGCGGCCTTACTCCGAGGCTCACAAGGTCATCGTTCTCACTGACCAGCCCTTGAAGAGCATCCTTCAGAGGCTGGACGCCTTTGGCCGACTCTTGAAGTGGGCCATTGAATTTTCTCAATACGACCTGATCTTCGAAGCACGGTGAGCCATCAAAGCTCTAGCTGATTTCTTAGCCGAAGGCACCGCCCCCACTCCGAACAATGATCCGCCCCCTCACCATGGAACCTCTACGTCATCGGATCATCCACAAAGGATGGAAGTGGAGTCGACCTCATCATTGACAGCCCCGGCGGTGAGCAGTATGAGCATGCCTTGAAATTTATGTTCAAGGCATCCAACAATGAAGCCGAATACGAAGCCTTGATGGTGGGGATAGAGCTGTGATATGCCGCCAGTGCCGACTCAGTCCAGGCATTCTCGGACTCCTAGCTAGTTGTAAGCCAGCTCAATGGGGAATATGAGACCAAAGACGACACCATGGCAGCCTACGTTTGGCGCGTACTGGAAGCTACCAGACTGCTGAAACACTTTGCCATAACGCACATCCCCCGGTCAGAAAACCGGCAGGCCGACGTGCTGTCTAAATTGGGAAGCTTCTTTGAAGACGGAAAACTCAAAAACATCCAATGGGAGACCCTGATGGAAAGGAGCATCGATCCCCACGAAATATTGTGATTGGAAAGGAGCTCGACCTGGATGGACCCCATCTGCGCGTACCTTACTGATGGTACCTTGCCCGCTGACTCAAAAGAGGCCGATTCTGTACGACAGTGGTCCAATTGGTTTATCTTGTACGAGGAAATATTATACAAAAGATCCTTCATCGGCCCCTCCAACGATGTGCGACCCCAGAGATGGGGAAGAAGATACTCGAGGAGCTGCATGAAGGGGTATGCAGCTCACACATAAGGGGTCGTGCATTGACAATCACGGCCATATGCACTGGCTACTACTAGCCAAGCCTACGAGAAGATGCCATGAACTTGTCCGAACTTGCGACAAGTGCCAAAGGTTTGCCCCCATCTAACGGCTGCCCACTACTCCCCTAACACCCATTTTTAGCTCCCTACCTTTCGCCACGTGGGGTATGGACATACCAAGGCCTTTCCCCAAAGCTACCGGGTAGCACAAGTACCTCTTTGTTTTTGTGGATTACTTCATGAAGTAGATCGATGTCAAAGCAGTGGCTTTTATCACGACTTCTGGAGTATAAAAGTTCATCTGGAAGAATATCATTATCTGCTTCGGTGTCCCTCGCACAATGATTTTCGATAACGGGCGGCAATTTGACCCAACTAAGATCACAGACTACCTCAACACCTTTGGGTGTCAGGCCTGGTTCACAATTGTCGCCCACCCCCAGACTCATGGACAGGCAGAAGCGGCAAATAAATCAATCTTGCATAGTCTACAAAAGAAACTCGATGAGGCCAACGGTAAATGGGCAGAAGAGTTGTATGGTGTACTATGGGCCCTACGCACAACAATGAAGGCGGCAACAGTAGAAACACCATCCATGCTAGTATACAGGTCTGAAGCCGTCCTACCAGTCGAAGTTGCCCTACACACCCATCGCCTCACAACATTTCAAGAAGAATTAAACAACGCAGCCCTGCGAGAAGCCTTAGATCTGCTGCCCTCTATTTGAGAAGACGCCCTCTTTTGAGAAGCACTTTACAAGCTTCGTATTGCGCGTCTCCATGACAGGGCAGTAAAACTACAGACAATCCAATCCGTCCTTCGCCGCACAGAAGTCGTAGCATGCGCAAACGAGCATGGCAACCTCACGGCCAACTGGGAAGGCCCGTACAAAGTTGTCGCTCAAGTAAGGCCCAGCACGTGCCGTATTCAACACACCAACGGAACACCCATACCACGGACTTGGCATAGCAACAATCTCCGAAAGTACTATTCATAAGTTTTCCCTTTGTAAACGATCAATCACCATGTACCACTGCTTTGCACGAAATAAATAAAATGCCTATGAAGGCAGTTCCACAAGCAGCAGCATCTAAGCACTCTTAGTCCCAATGGGGGCTAAGGGTCCTTAAGCACAGCCTCATGGCCGATAGCTATACTCCTAGCTCCAACGGGGGCTAAGGGTGCTTAAGTACGGCTTCATAGCCCGTCGTTATACTCTTGGCCCTAAAAGGGGCCAAGGATCTTTAAACACAGCCTCATGGTTGGTCGCTATACTATTAGCCCCAACGGGACCTAAGGGTCCTTAAGCACGGTCTCATGACTGGTCGCTATACTCTTAGCCTTAACAGGGGCTAAGGGTCTTTGAGCAAGGCCTCATGGCCGATCTCTATACTCTTAGCCCCAATCAGGGCTAAGGGTGCTTACGTACGACCTTATGGCCGGTCACTATAGTCCTAGTCCCAACGGAGGCTAAGGGTCCTTGAGCACGGCCTCATGACCGGTTGGTATATTCTTAGTCCAAATATGGGCTAAGGGTCCTTAAATACGGTCTCATGGCCGGTCGCTATACTCCTAATCCCAATGGGGATTAGGGTCCTTGAGCACGGCCTCATGGTCGGTCGCTATACTCTTAGCCCCAATGAGGGCTAAGGGTCTTTAAGCACGATCTCATATATACTCCTAGTCCCAATGGGGGTTTAGGGTCCTTGAGCACGACCTCATGGCCGGTCGCTATACTCTTAGCCAAATAAGAGTTAAGGGTCCTTAAGTACAGCCTCATGGCCGGTCTCTATACTCTTAGCACCAATGGGGGCTAAGGGTCCTTAAGCACAATCCTAAAGGTCAGCAAAAAATGCTATCACACTACTTGTGCTTTTGCTTGGGGGCTACTATCCTATACAGTATAAGGACAATAGACGGGCGATAAAAGGAAGAAACGCTATTGCCAAAAAATAAACGCCTTTCATTGATAGAAGGGAAGAGTAAAAAGCTAATGTAAAGCCAGCTGGCCAAAAAGGTATAACGAGGGGAAGAGTAAAAGAGGTTGCATATCAGGCTCCTTCCCCGTTGCCAGGGCCCTCATCATCCGGGGTCCCTGCCTCGCCATCTAGAGGTGTGGTTCCCTCATCTTCATCTCTCTCACCAAAATGTGGGATAAACTCTACCTCTTCGAGGTCCCGGCCCTCAGCCTTAGCCCATTGACATTCCTTTACATAGTATATGTAGGCTTCGAAGCAATTGTCCTTATAGAAATCAGGGGTCAATGTCGTTAAGACCTTGCAAAGGAATCCCATAACCTCCTCGCGGCCCCACTGGTGGCCTAACTCCTCGGCCTTGGCCGCCCTCTCGACCCCTACTGCGGCCTCAGCTTCAACCTCTACGAGTGCAGTCTAGGCTTTGGAGAGTGCCTCGTTTAACCTGCCCTGTAGGTCTTTCTTCTCGGCCTCCTAACTAACTTTCTCTTCCCTTAGCTTTTTCCAGCGGTGCTTATACCTGGCCACAACCTCATCTTACCTTCTGCGCTCGGACATAGCCTTCATTGCCCGATTAAGGGCCTGCGAACCAATTCACAAAAAGTTAATAAAGTATGAAAGATAGAGAATGGCAAACTAGAAAACGAGGAAAAGGAAGAGTACGTTTCACCTACTTCAGCCACAGCTACCTTATCCTTAGTGACCTTAGGGGGCTCTGAAGTCCCTGAAACTGCCAAGTCCCATGACTTGGCTAGGACCTGAACCAATTCCAACTTGGCAGCTAAATCAGCTGCCAAGAAGCTTGCAGAATGCGCTCGGGTACCTGTGGGAGTTTCCTCCACGGAAAGCGAAGCCGCCTGCGCAGCTTTAGGAGTATCGGGGGCTCCCTGGGGACTCAGGGCCTGTCCACCGACCAACCGGTCTACAGAACGGGTCGGAGGAGATGGCCCTCTAATATCCTTCCCCTTAATAGAGGCTGGGGTAGAGGCAGCGGTGTTGTCCCGGCGGTCTTTGATCCGTGGATGCTTGTGCCTACCCGCGGGAGGTAGACTTATTGCGGGCTTCTTCCCGCGCGGCACCAAAGAGGGTGCCTACAACAAGGGAAGATAGTTAGTCTCAAAATATAAGTACTGCAATATTGGAAAAATCCAAAAGTCGAGGCTTGTACCTTCTTAGCTGCCACATTCACAAGGCGGATCCTTTCTTCCTCCCGGCGAGGTTTGGCCTCGGTTGCTATCTGTTCGGAGGTGGCATCTCCGCTCTCAAAGGGCCTCAGCTTCGCCCTCGCTTGTTCTGCGTAAAATAAAAAAGAACAAAAAGGCTTACCAAGGTAGGGATGTTGAGTACCCTTAGAAAAATGCTTAAGGATTAGGAGGCCTGCTGCGGCCAAGAAGAAGTCGTTCTCGAAGAACTTTAACCTAGGAAGCCAATTCAAAGGCTCCCTGTCACTAGATTTACTCGTCCTCTTCTCGGGCCCCTGCGCCGATTCTATCACCTTGGCCATAAATTTAGGAATAGGCCTTGGGCAGTCGTCCACCCGTATGTAATAAATAAAGTAACAAGCCGTCCTCCTCTCTTCATTGGACGGCTCCCCAAAGGGATTCCTGGTTGGATTCCCTTCATTCCAACCAGGAAGATCCCCCAGCCCGAATCTCGGCGGACAAAGAGGAAGTCATGCTTCCAATGCTTCACTTAGGATTTCTTCTCAATGGCTGTCATGTAACCCCGCTAGTTGTTAAAACAATACCACCGTAGCTTCCTGGTCTCCTTAAGAGCCCTTTGGATCGAATGGAGCAGGCAAAATGCTCGGGCAGTACAAACAAGGCCGTGCAGCTCGCATGTCGCAATGAAAGAGCATATGTTGTGCCAGGACATGGAGACAATTTGTACTGGTGCAAGTTCAAACTTATTCAAAATCTCCACAATCACTGGGTGAAGAGGAAACTGTATGCCATAGTTGAAGGCCGCTCGATAGATCGCAATACACTTTTGGGGCAGTTCATTACTGTGGCGTCTGCCTCAAGGATTACAAAACTATATCCCGTAAGCATAAGATAATTTTTCTCCAGGGTCGTTCTCTTCAGGGAAGGTGCGACCTTCGGATTGGGAAAGTGCATGCTCGGCCCGTCCCGAGGGTCCGAGCGAGATGGAGCGCCGGGGAACACTAACCCATCAGCTACAATCTCTAGGACCGGCTCTATCAGGGTACTGCCTTTCTTCTTAAGCACTGACCTTGCCGGTGCGCTAGGTGCTCCTCGTGACGAAGAGCTGGCCGACGTCGCATATGAGGAGGAGCTTGTTGACGGCCTATCTGAAGAAGAATTAGCAGACGTCCTATCTGAAGACAAGCTAGCGGACGTTCCAGCTGAAGAAGAGCTAGAACGAGTAGATAAAACGTCGTCCTCCGGCCTTTGAGAACTTGAGGCAGAGCAAAAATTACCTTCGGTAGTCCGTTCGGCCAAAAGCTCGTCGGGAGTCCAAATGTGAGGAATAGACTTGGTCTTCGCCATTCGTCATGCCTGGAAATCAATCATAAAGTCAGCTATAGTGATTTTCCATAGATACGAAACCTCTTCCTTAATACTGAGGACGTAGGGAGTGGAAGAATACTCGTAGCTAGACCATGAGCGAGTGCTGGGCTCAAAAATCGGCACTGCATAGGGAATTTTTTTGGGTTCCCTAACCTAATTTTTTTAGGGGAACGCCCGCCAGCACCTGGCCATCGATGAAGGTCGGGAGGCTAGGAAATCGGGGATGGTGGCTCGCCATCTGAGGGTCAGCCAGTCCTTCAGGGGATGTTCCCGTTCGATGAACGGGATGAAGACATAATCATGCAAAATATAATACTACAACAATCCTTAAAAGAGGTACAAAGGCGTACTTGTAGAAGATGAAGAAGGTTGAAGAGGAGGTTAAAGGCAGGGATGAAGGCACACACAAGTCCTTTGAAGATTCAAAGGAGAGGGTTAAAGATGCTACAGTGAGTTTGAATATAATCTAAAAGGGTGGCAGAGCTTCTCTCCCTAAAACTCCACTTCTCTCTCTAGAAAATTTTTAGGGATGAAATAAATGACTCGCCTCAAAGGATCCCACTTTGCTTATACAAGGGAAGTAGGAGGGGAAGGAAGGGGGCGCTCTTCTCCAGAAACTCGGAGGGATAGCATCCTGATATGTAACACTTGAGATGACACGTGGTTGCTAGAAACCACCCTTGATCGTCACGCCTTCCTGGGCCCAAGGGAAGGGGATGATCTAGCTGCTCGGCCCAAGTGCGTGTGGTACACCTGTAGCCCCAGCGAAGACTAAGGACTGAGAGCTCGGTCTAGGGATCCATAAGCATGGCGTTAGGGTCGGTCGCCCCACTCTTAGCCCCAATGGAGGCTAAGGGTTCATGAGCACGACCCAGGGTCGGTCGCTATACTCTTAGCCCTAATAGAGGCTAGCGGTCCATGAGCGCGGCTTGAGGGTCGGCCTCTACCCTCTTAGCCCCAATGGGGGCTAAGGATCCACGAGCACAGTCACAAGGCCAGCCGCTACCCTCTTAGCCCCAATGGAGGCTAAGGGTCCTTAAGCACGACCCGAAGGCCAGTCACTCCACTCATAGCCCCAATGGAGACTTAGGGTCTTTAAGCACAGTCCTAAGGTCAGTTGCTACACTCTTAGGCCTAATCGGGGCTAAAGGTCTATGAGCACGACCTCAAAGCCGGCTGTTACCCTCTTAGCCCCAATGGGGCCTAAGGGTCCTTAAGTACGGTCCTAGGATCAGTTGCTATACTCTTAGCCCTAATAGAGGCTAAGGGTCTATGAGCACGGCCTCAGGGCCGGCTGCTACCCTTTTAGCCCCAATGGGGGCTAAGGGTCCTTAAGCACGACCCTAGGGTCGGTGGTTACACTCTTAGCCCCAATAGGGGCTAAAGGTCCATGAGCACGGCCTTAGGGCCGGCCGCTACCCTTTTAGCCCCAATAGGGCTAGGGGTCCATGAGCACGGTCTGAGAGCCGACCACTACCCTCTTAGCCCCAATGGGGGCTAAGCATCCATGGGCAGCTCCAGTAGGGGCGAAGAGCCCAGGAGCACGGCCTTAGGGCCGATCGCTATACTCCAAATCCCAAGGGGGGCTAAGGGTTCATCCACTCAATCTAAAGGCCAAGCAATACACGAGTATGGTGATCGGCCGAATGTTGATTGGCTGACCCGCAAAAGACCAATCCATATGAGAGTATCGAGCAGAATGAAAAGATATCAAGCAAGAGATCAAGTTCGGATAAACAGGACAACCATTTTATTATTCAAAATGCGTGGCTATTCGTCAACTTTTACATATGATGAAGATGGAAACAAAGGAAGCAAGATACAATGAAACTTCTATGCCTACTCTTCATCGCCTAACTCGGGAGAGGCGTCACTAAAACCCGAGTCTTTCACTGGGCCGCTTGATGCCGCTGGGTCCGCGGGTAGATTCGCAAGAGGGGGCATCTGAGCCGTCCGGAGCCTTACCTCGATTCCCTACAGCCAGATCTCCATGATAGTCCAGTTCAAGAATCGTAGGACCAACATTATGTAGTTCATATCGATCCTACACAGAAGCCTCAGTTCTGCAGTGTCATTCAGGACCATGGCGAAGAAGATCACCTGCACCATCTCCGGAATGTTGGAGTCATGGGTGTACTGTGTCGCCATGCTGAGGTTGAAGCTCGGCAGAGGCCATGATAGTCCTCAGGGAGTGGGTTCGGGATGAGAGTCGAAGACTCCGTTAGAGACCAGCGAAAAGTGTCCCGAACGTATTCAGCCGCCTTCTCGGTGTTGGTAAAGTTTGAGAACAGGATCATTTTCCTTCTCTCACTCTGTATGTCTCTCTCTAGCAAAGGCCAAGGAAATTTGTTGGGTGTCACTTACTGAAGAAGCCTCCCCTCCACTTTTTATGGTGAGGGGAAGGTACCCCAAAGAGCAATGCACTTCCCAAGGTGATACCCGGCCAATTAGCTTTTGACATGTGGTCCCTGCAACCTAGAGTTAAAAAGAAAAAAATAAAATAAAATAAGGCAATTGGGCCTATCCTATGGGATAAAATAAAATAAGACAATTGGGCCTATCCTACGGGCTCCCTGAAACCCGACAACCAGGCAGGTTTGAGGGAAGACATGAAGACCCATAGGAGATCATCCAAAATAAGAGCGCCATAGATTCTGCGAAGAAAAAGTCCTTAGAAAAAGGGAGTGGCATTTTATGATCAAGACTCGTAATTACAGACGCACCTCATAAGAAGGAATGTAAAGAAGCACAACACAGGAAGACACTGTGAAAAATCTAACCCTAATCATCATCACTAGAAGGAGGTGGGGGATGATTGGAGCCCGAGCTCTCCTCTTGGCCGTTCACATGTTCCCGGGCACCCCTCGGGGGGGGGACCATTGATGAAGCTATACCTCCAAAAGGTTGCACCTGTTAACATACATCCAAGACTTAAAAGATGTCCATCACAAACCTTCAAGTGACGTCATCAAGTCGGCAGCAATAAACCCACTCACAATGCCCAATCCTACAGTATCGTTAAGCAGTATGGCATAGAAGTTGGCCTGAACCATTTTGGATAGTTCGAAGTCACGCACGGCCTCCTACACCTTGGATAGAACAAAGTGCAGACATAGCTCCCGGTAGTCTTCTGGGAGTAGACGCGGAGGACGTGAGGCACTCCTCCAATGCCATCGGAAGTTTTCCCGTACATAGTCAGCCATTTCCTCAATCTCCTTAAAAGGAGGAAAGGCGATGGTTATGATGACAACCAGGACTCTGGTTGGAGCCACAAACTGAGTCACTTTCTTTCTCTCCCTAAAGACTTCTGTTCCTCTCTAAGAACTCAAGAGTGCTTTCGAATGACCCTTTATAGGGGTGCCTGTTCCCTTTTTTATAGAGAAAAGGGAGAAGGGGATAAAGGGGGATCACCCATTCCTAAAAATACACAATGTCAAGGTGCCACTCAATTCTTGCCACGTGGCATTAAGTGGTAGGGTGCTTGTTCCCTATGTTGCCACAACTGATATCCGGCCTACAAAGGGGCCATGAGGCCGCCCGCTTAGGATTTAGTCCTGAAGGCCGAGCTTCACAGCATCACCTAGGCAGCTGCGATGATAGGGCCTCTTGGGTAACAACAATACACAGAAATGCAGAGGTTAAGGCAATGCCCCTGTGAGGCAATCTGTCATTTTATTGCAAATGCTTACCAAAAAAAGAAAGAAAAAGAGAAAGAGAGAAAGAAAAGAAAGATGACAAAGGGAAATATAGGGTGTACGCTTCAACGGTCACCGCTATCTGAGCCTCACTCCTCGCTGTCATCACTAGGAGGAGGGGTTTGGCCGTCAGATCCCGAGCTGACCTCTTCATCCGAGTCACTAGGCTCCTCCTATCGATGGGCTTCCATGATCCTACCCCTATTACGCCCAGTCCACGCCTAAAAAATGTTCCACTACAACTCTTTGACAGCCGATTCCATTACCAAAATCATCCATCTGCTTAGCACACCGAGCTTCATGGCATCATTAAGTAGCATCGTCATGAAAACCACATGGGGCAGCTTGGGGACCTCATAGTCCTGAGCATACTCTTTGGCCATAGCCAAATTGAAGTCCAGGCATAACTCTCTAAAATCGTACGGCAGAGGCACCGGGGGAACGCCACCTCCCTATGGTACCACTCAAAATTGCCCAGAACATAGAGCGCCATTTTGTCCGTTGTCAGTGAACGGCAGAATCCCGTATTGGCCTGGGGGGATGTTCAACGTAGAGGACACACAAAGGCGTAGTGCAGAACCGACCCGTGGAGCGATGCCCCTTTATACCCAAAGTGGACGGAACCTTGTAACACCAGCTAGAATCGAAAATCCCTAAGCAGTACTAACTGGCCTTCAAGTGTCAGAAAAAGAAAGGGTAACCGGCCAAGGACGGACCATTTTCCTAAACCCACCGACCTAAGATACGTTAAAAATTACTCCACATTTCACCTAACTATGAAGGCAGACCCACGTCCAGGTAAAATGTGGGGGCTAAGTGATCCGGAAACTATGATCTTCTCAGGAGACCCAATGGCATCCAACCGTGGGACAAGCCCAACCGAGCACGAAGGGCTCAAAATGGGATCCTTGGGGCTCACACTAAAGGCCTAAGCGGGGCAAGCAGACGACAAAATTACTATCCTACCCTTTGCTACAGGAGCTATAAGTACTTACCTATCAACCTCGGAAAGAGGATTCGGACCCTGACATATTCGACCTTGACAAGGATTGACTGTACCTTTTCTTATTGCATTTACATATCTTGGACCCTCCTTTGACTTGACCATTGGAGAGGGGTCCCCCGGATCATAAACCGGGGGTGCCTTTTTTACAGGTTCAACTGAAGAAGGGAGCCCACCAGCGAGCCGTCAGGAGCCATCCCGTAAGCCCGAATTCTCACCCCACGTCATCTTCATCGAGGTACAAGAAAGTTCTGAAACAGATCTTATTCTTATAGGGACTTCACATTGAATAATCTGTACTTGAAGAATTAAGATTGAATAATCTGTACTTGAAGAATTAAGAATCAAATAATTAGAACCTCATTTTATCTCCTTTATTCAATTTCTCCGACCTAAATCTAACATATTTATTAAACAGTTCAAAAATCCTAATTTGAATCCGATTAGTTTTTAGATGGGATGACTTTAATTTGACCTATTTGTCTGTTTGCGATAAATTGGGGTCACTTGTTTATCTATTTACCTGCTTGAGATGTTTGCGTACTATTAAAAAACATTAAAAATTAGGCTTCAAGCAAATATTGCGAAATCTTCCCCCAAATTTTTTACAGTTAACATTTTATGTTTATTTTGATTTTCAAAATTCCCATTCCCAAATAAAGAGACAAATGGGTCGATGATAAATGAACAAATAGGTTGACCTCCTGAACTCATTTAACTAAACATGCTAAACTGTTTTTTGTGTCTAGAATCTTGACCTAAACATAATTCGCTTCATTAAACAATTAAACATATTGACCCATTCAAAAAATTCTTGCCTAAAGTCACCTAACATTATGCTTGTTCAGATTGTTGATAACATTAAGTCAGCATTATCTAACTTTATCCATATTTATTGGACGAGACAAATGACTTCAATTGTATGCAACGTGATATATTAAAGATAACTGATCATTTCCCAAATTTATACAAAATTGCTTTCCTTTGCATGAGAAGTACATATATTGGACCTACACATTTTAGTGTAGTAACTGGTACGTTGTCGATGCTTAAGGACATTGGTAGGTTTGGCCTTCCATGGAGACAGAGCTCCAGTTCTTGCAGACAGGAGGAGTGGTGTCGCCGCACTGGTCACAGCATTTGGTGCAAAGTTTCATGCATGGCCTCATTCTCTTTGCCTTCACCTCTACGCACCTTCTTTTGCACTCAGGAACGCATCCTAAATTCAACAACGAGGTCACATGAGAATAGTATTATTCAAAAATTGAGAGATAAAATTAATGTTGACTGATTCGTTATGATCTAATTTTCATTTCTCTCAAGTTTTTGTTATATAAAATAGGATCAATTAACCTCGATCTCTATCTCAATCTATGACATTGAGTCATTTTATCAAGTTACCATATACCAAATGATTAATATCAATTATATTGGTGATTACCTTTCTCTTCCTCGGCAAGCACCATCTGCATGGAAAAAAAAAAAAGCAAGAAGAGAAAAAAAGGACATTAATTAATCAACGAGAAACCAAGAGTTTTCAACATAATAAATACGTTGTTAATTAAAGTCAAAACAGCGACAATGTTCCTCTAAAAATAGAACCTACATCGAAAATTGCTGTAATGACTAGAACAACAACAGGGTGGTGATTTGACATACCTCGGAAGTGAATAGAAGGAATATCAAAGCAAAAACAAAAAGGAAGGTAGCTCTGCTGGCCATTTTGATTAGGAAAAATTGGGAAAAATAAATGATCAGGAAGAACTAGGGAAATGCTTTTAAGCTTACTTTTATTCTGATGAAAACATTCGCAAACTCAGCACTATTTAAATGAAGAGAAAATATAGCCATGTGAAACCCTAGAATTAATGGGTAAATGCAATTTATGGTTTAAATTTGCTTGACCTGTTCTTGCTCTATTAATCAAACACAAATATAAAAAAAGGTAAACCTATTTTTTTGGGGGTAATTTTAGCCAATTTTTCCGCCACGGATTTGCGATTAACCTCCCCCACCATCCGGGAAATCCTAAATTATTACTCAAGTAAAGGTTTGGTTTTTCTTTTCTGTTTTTTTGGATAGTTTTTTTATTTGATAAAAAGAGGTATCGTTTTCTAAATTTAGCACATTGAATATGTAAATGGTCAAGGAAGACGACAATGCATAAATTGTGTATCCCTTCAACCAAATGGAAGAAAAAGCATGAATTATTTATTTTTTTAAAACAAATCTTTATTAAGAGTGCTATGTATACCAGTCTGAGAGTACTATACATATGCAATATAAATTTTGAAAAATCATGGTTTAATCGACCAAAGGATATTTACAAATCACATTCATAAAGTTTACATGAAGTATAGGAATTTATGTTTACAATAAAAAAGTCGATATATCATTCTAGTGTATCATTGAGCCTTATTTCTTTCAGCAAATCAAATCCATTGTTATAGATTTTTCTATTTTAGAGCAGCTACGAACATAATACCATTTGCTTTGTTTTTTCCCCTGGTCTTTAATCATTTGTTCGAACTGAGTAACTGTCTATCTATAATGAAGGATTCTTCTATTATAAATGTTTCTTTATTCGCAAGATTTGAATCCCAAAAAGGACACTAGTTTGAACCACATGTAACTATGTAAGTACAAATTACAGTAGTTCATGCTACATCACAAATATGCTAGTGACAAATCATACATGTGACTAAAATTTCTGTTGTAGTATCTTGTAATATCAACTTCTTACATAACATAACAAAATGTATAGCAAAGTTGTAGGTGAAGTCTCTAGGAGTTCTTATCAGAGGCTTGAAATCAAGTCCCGTTTATATCTATTTAATGCCTCGTTCGCACACAAAAAAAAGGGTACTGTGAAGCTTTAATTTATTGGAGTGTCCCCTCTGTTTCAGTAATTCTTGTGTATCATGTCCTTGGTCGGATGATGCTATTGTTTTTTTTTTTTTTTGGGGGGTCCGTATGAGCCACAAAGTGCAATACAATACAATTACAATATAATGGGGGAAGGAAGAATCGAACTTGGAACCTAATGTACCTAGTACCTCAGTCTTCACCACTAGGCGAAGACTTCATTGGTTCGGATGATGCTATTGTGAATCTATTTTTCTAGTTCATTTGTTTTGGTGCTATTTGCTGTTGGAACTACTACCTGGAGTTGATCTTGGTATGGTCTCTTGAAAATATATTTTCATAGAGTATTTAGTGATATGGGTTTTTAAATTATAATGGATACATATTATTACATTTGACATCAATGTTTAACTGATATTAATATTATCTTTGCAATAAAAAAAATATTATCTTTAGATTCTTATTTGCTTACCTTTTTTTTTTTGGATCACCTCATTTGCTTACTTTATTTGGCTGGAAAACATGCAAAATAAGAAAAATTGGAAGATAAATACTTTTTTTGGGCCCAAATTTCCTTTGACCTGCTGGCAAGAGGAGTGCAACAACCCAGTGCGACCATCTATCCTAGAAGCGGCTCAACGGCAGAAGCTTCCAGTCATCTGACCCATTGTCTTTAATCTTTTGAGGCCCAGCGATCCCCATCACCCATCAACGAATGGTCCAACATCTAACCTCATGAATAGTAGTACTTGAGGGTGCAACCGAGTCGAGTCAAGTTGAGCTGAGACAAACCGAGTTCGAGCCAGCTTTGCTTGAGGCGAGTTTTGCTGAGTCGAGGCCCAACTTTCACATTAGATTTGTTTTTTAATTCAAATTTTTATGCAACTTAACTTAAAAATTATTGAACAAAATCTTTACTTTATACTGATGTATTTCGGGTATTGGCATCCGTATTGAAATATAAACTTAGAAACTAATACAACGTCTACGTATACTAATGGAATATAGGCTATTCCCCACCCAAAAATTTAAATGAGCTCGACCAAACCGAGCGAAGCTGAAACTAGCCAGACTCGAGCTCAGCTTGATAAGTATCTGAGTCAAGCCTGAGTTGGGGCTTAATTTTAGTCAAACCAAGATAGAGTCGAGTTTTGACTAAATCGAACCCAAGAGCTTTCCAAGCCACCTCTATTTTTTTTCAACCCTACTCATGATCATGGATGAATTTAGACCTAGAAATTAGGTCATTCTTCTTGGATTTGGATCGAATCATGTTCATATTGATCAAAATTCGTTTCATCCGGGTTCTTTTTTAGTTAGGTTTGATCTCAAGTTGGGTTGTTAGAGAATATTCCTCTTATAGGTTTTATTCATTTACTTAAACTTTTGGTTGTTATTTTACACAACAGATCTCAAGTTCGAATATTAGCATTTCCATTATTGTAATACACATAAGGTAAAAGGTCAAGAGGCTAGGAAGCCTATTTTTCACGTTGAAAAGACCTTCATATGAAGAGCTATGTTAAAGTACAAACTTTTGCCAGGCTTTCAATCATTAATTACGCTTTCAGTTAAGATAATTTTTAAATATAGATGACGTTTGATCTAACAAATATCTATTGCAAAGAAAAAACAGTTTGGAGGAAGAATTCGGCACCCCCCAAGGGTCACGCCTTGTGCTCCAAGAACTAACCTAAGATGATCTCAAATAGTAGAGTAGAAAGAGAGACAACCCTCACAAAGTGCCAAGAGACACATAACTATGGCCTCACCAAAAATGTCCACAACAAGCCTAAACGGCATCCCCAAGACATAATCCTATAGTTGAGATCTTGTTATAGTTGTTTGAGCTTTTCTATAACTATTATGTTGTTGAGGCTAATTTGATATGGCCGACTCAGTGCCTCTTGGCATGTTTGGAGCTATTTGCCGGCAGTCTATCTGCCATTCTAGTTGAGATTGAAAAGAGTTCTGTTTTCTGTGTGAGAGCTTCCTGATCAGAGCTTTTCTCTCTTTTGGATTTGCACTTTTAGGCATGTTGGATATTATTTTGTAATATCTCTTTGGTTTGATCATTATGTTGTCAAGATCATTTGTTGTACTCTCTCTCTCTCTCACGGTGGATTCTTGTCTCCCCCTACTTTAATTTGATCTTATTTTGTTATTCTAGGTTTTGTTTGTGATCCTATTTTGCTTCTGCCTAAGTGCTTAATTTTAACCATAACAAGTGATAATCATAGTGATTTTTGCCTAACAATAAAAAATCAGCATTAGAAACTATCTACGGATCAATGTGATTGAAGGTGCAGGATACATTATTTGAGTTCCCAAAACTCAAACTCAACTGATACCATTCTAGAAATAGTTTTACTTAAAATGTTTAGACCGATAACTAAACATCGAGGTTAATTTTATGATATGCATTAACAAGAACCAACCAAAAGCGAGGAACAAAAGGAACTTTTATTATAATATCTGAAAGAAACAACTTCATGATCTCCATTCTTGCCATGGAAGAAGAAGAAAGCAAACCAAGGAAATCTAAATAATTTGCCATAATAACTAATCAATTTCGTACGTAATTGCTTTCTTCAATTCCTAGCAAGGGTGGAATCTTTTTCTTTTTTTTTTTTCCTTATTTACGTAATAAAAAGTTGGACAAAATCATTTCATAATTTGTCTTGAGCTTAAGGGCATTGGTAGGTTTGGCCTTCCATGGAGACAGAGCTCCAGTTCTTGCAGACAGGAGGAGTGGTGTCGCCGCACTGGTCACAGCATTTGGTGCAAAGTTTCATGCATGGCCTCATTCTCTTTGCCTTCACCTCTATGCACCTTCTTTTGCACTCAGGAACGCATCCTATTTAAACATCAATTACATTAACATTGTAATTAGTTAGCATGTATTGTTATAGCCAACCAACTATCAAGGCTCAAGAGTAATTAACATGATTTTTTTGTCCACGTAATCGATTAGAAATTGTTAGAGTATAAAATTTATCTATAAACCTTCAACTGTTAGCTTAAGCATTTAATTGAGTTAGTTCCTAAACGTTGTTTGAGAGCATTTTGATTGAGAATTCTCTGGGTTGAATTAATCCACGATAACATGCATGCATCAATCTTTGAATTTTTCTTTATCTAAATTAAGATCAGCCTCGCTCTTTGTATCAATTTTCAATATTGAGTCCAACCATTGGGGGATTATGCGTTTAGAAAGTAATTACCTTTTTCTTCCTCAGCAAGTGCCACCTGCGCATTGACAAGCAGGAAAAAAACAGAAGGAAAAAAAGGGAATTAATAGGAGAAAAAATAAGACTTCTGACTACTATTTAATAGAGATAAGAAAATAAATTTTAAATTCTCTATTCTTTCGGTTAATGGACCGTCCATTAGCAGTGACAAATTTAGACATATAAAACAACGTGTCCATCCATTAAACTATCTATTTTATGAGTATTCATATATATATCAATCTAATGCCCTTCAGAATATAGTTCATTAAAATTTGTTTTGTCCAAACCTATAAACTCCACATAGATCCGCCACTGTCTATTGGGCATCCTACATCAAGATAGACCAAACTGTCAAAGGGCTTATAACAACAAGAAGAGATGATTATTGTAATTTGTATGCTTTGTTTAATTAGAACAGTGACAACATAAGCCTTAATTATCTCACTAATTGTGATATAATAACATACCTCGGAAGTGACAAGAAGGATCACCAAAGCAAAAACCAAGAAAAAGCTAACTTTGGCAGCCATTGTTGAAGCTCTGATTATTAATTATTGATAAGGGGAAGGTGTTTTGAAAAATCACCTTCTTTTTATTTACAGAATCCTTTTTATTTGTCTCTTTCTATGGGAACAGATATGGAACTGTGTAGTATTTAAATGACGATGAAGAGTAGTTGGCATCAAACCCTTGAAACAAGGGAGAAATAAACTTGCGGTATTAATTTGATTGACTTTTTCTCACTTTCTCCAAACACAAAATTTGGGAAAGGTTATTTTACACATATATATGTATATATATTGGTCAACTCAACACTACTATGCGTTTGAAAAATCTTTTCTAAGTTAAGATGTGTGGATGGATATCCTGAAGTAAATTATTTCACACTTGGAGATTATTATTATTATTATCATTACTATTATTTTTTATTATTATTATTATTATTACTACTACTATTACGAACTACTACTATTATTACTATTATATTATTACCACTGTTGTGGAGCTTTGGGAATGGTGGAAGCCAATAATTTTGGTTTCGATTTAAGCCTTTTAATTTCTTTCGCTATGAAGATCAAGTGTTAGTGTTTGGAGACATAATTTGTAAGTCAATTGAGAAAAAAATTGAGAAACAAAATTAAATCGCAAATTTGAATTGGGAACTAATTAAACTGATGAAAATAGTTAACGGACTCATTTCAATTAGGTTATGATTTGAGTATTTCTAAACTCAAATTTGATTAGCTAGAACACTAGCTAAACTTAAAATTTCGTTTGAATTTTGTTTGATTTTATCTCGAAACAAAAAACAAAAAAAGTTAACCAAACCACACTTAAGTTTTGTCTATTAACTGGTCTTGCACAGTTACAAGTGTAGGCACTAAAAATTTATTCGTGCCGTACCAAAATTAAATTAAATTAAATAATTGGGCCAACCCTGTTAATTAGTTTAATCAAGCCCAAAGACTCACAAGTCAAGCTCAAGATAAAGTCCAAATAACTTCGAAGTCCAGCCTCAGTCAAAATTCAAGTCAAAGTCCAAACCGATGCTCAAAACGACAATTAATTCAAGTCACGACCTAAAACCCGAACGACGTCCAAGTCAAGGCACGGTCAAAGTCAAATGTCAAAGTCAAATATCAAGACCTACATCGACTCACAAGTCAAACGTCAAAATGACTTTCAAGTCAACGTCCGGTCAAAGCTCGAGGAGGCTTCCAAGTCAATGCTCGGCCCAAGTCCGGGAGATTCCCAAGTCAAAGTCAAAACAAACGAAAGTCAAAGCAGTTTAGGGTAAAACGTTAGGTAAGTTTGAGTGATAACTAAAAGCTGCAAGCGTACAACTTTCGCTGTAGTACTTGAGGGTCGTATTCTCGGGGACTATGGAAGAAAATTAGGCCATTGAAATTTCTAACAAACATCACCTAAACTTAGGGAGATATTTGATTTAGAAAATTTTAACTAAGCAATTTATAGGACCTGAACTAAAGAAATAAGCAAGTAACAAGGAAAACTTGAAGAAATAACCATTATAAAACCTAAGTAATCAAACCAAGCTACTAAACGCATTCAACCAACCAAATCAAACCAAACCATTCGAACAATGAAAACCACTCAAAACCTAAGTAATCAACGAAACCATTCGAACTAAGTCAACTAAACTACTCAAATCAACTAATCAACCAACTACTAAATCAACTAATTCAACTTAAATAAATTCAGAGTAGCATTCAATCAACCAAACAAACAATCATAATCATTCAACACTAATGAAGCTATCTCACGAGATCAAAATCAGAACCATCATCAACCAACTATATCATTCAAGTAAACTAAGCAAACCATTCAAATTAACCATTCAAACCATTCACCATTCAATCAGCACCATTCCAGCAACCACACCAACATTCGAATCATCACAAAATCATCATGTTCCATCTGCGAAATCGAAACCATAATATCAACAAAACCAAAACCAACCATTAATCATACCTAATAATCGAACCTATGCAACTGATAACAATAACAACCCAGCTCATCTCAAACCAAGCTAATCAACCGTATCAATCAGTAACCCAGATTAAGCTACTTGTTTTTAGCAAGGTATTGAAGCAATTAAAAGATAAGTAGAGGAGCAGAGAGCAAACCAAAACCGATTGAATGCACCTAGGACTCGGCACAGGGGAGAAGATTAGCCAAAACCACTGCCAACCAAACTAACCCTAGCCTCGCCTCTCACCGTCAAAAACACCAGAGCCAGCCACGACCAAAGCCTGAACAGTGGAGGGGGAGAAAACGGAAAAACTTGACCATCCTTGGCCAAAATTACTACAATAAAAGCTTAATTCATACATATCAACTAAAATTTAACAAAACTCAGCATTTAATTACATCAAATGCGAATCCATAACTAACTAACAATAAACCCTAACCCTAGAAATTGAAATGAAATGCGTCTGAATTTTTAGAGAATGATTGCTAAAATTAGACTAACTACATAAAGATTGTCTAACCTCTAACCTGGAGCTCGCCCTTGCAATTTATACCCGTGCCTCCTTCATTCTTCACCGTTCGATTCAAGACGCGTGGGCAAAAATACCGTGCTTTGTTGGCATTTGAAACGTGGATTGCAGGTGGATGAGGATGGGATGGTGGTAAGCTGTTGCTTGACGGTTGAAGACGGTGAGCTGTCTAAGAGAGAGAAAGGATAAGATGGAAATGGGAATGAGGAATGGAAAAAGATGAAGCAGGGTCTAGGGTCAGGGTAGGCTAGGTTCTTTGGTTTCTCAGAACCGAGAGGAAGAAGAGAGAAGATTAAGGGGAGGGGGTATTAAGACTGTACGTGCCTAGCACGTGAGGCTGGGAAGGAATTAGCTGTCATGTGCCTTGCACGCCTGAGAAGGAATTGGGTCGGTTCGTTTGGGCTGCTTTTCTCTTTCTTTTTTTTTTTTCCTTTCATTATTTTCAATGGGCTGAAATAAGAATTGGGCCCAATAATCCGGATTAGCTTGAGTCAAGTCGGCGCGTATCGAACATTTTTCTTGCATTTTTTTCACATTTTTCATAATTATTTTCATTTTATTCAAAACCTACAAAACAAAATAAAATCAAATAAAAATCTAAAAATAATAATTATAACGAGCATAAAACAGGTGTAAAAGTACCGTAAAAATGACACATTTTTGGCACGAACATAAAGCCTGATTAAAACGTCCAAAACCCAGGTCAACACTCAAAACCCACATCAGGGCTCATCTTGACTTTCAAGGGGAAGACTTTTCTATAAATAGCCCCCTATTCCCTTGATTCAAAGATTGAAAAATTCATCCTTAAAAGAGAAAGAATTAGAGGATTTATATTCATAAAGATTGTACCCAATTCATTCAATTGAATCTATAAAAATTCAATCTTTGTAATTCTGCGATTACAACAAGTCACAATACATATTTGTAAAAATATGATAAAGAAATTGGCACATTTGATACAAGTTTTAGTATAATGAGTTGATTTTGTTAGAGTACATGTGAAGTCAATTTCCAAATCTTCAACCGCCAATTTAAATCTTTGGTTGAGTGGCTCATTCACAATTCGATAACTGGGTTACATTATAATAGTGCCTGACTTAGAGTCAATCTTGGCATCTAGCTAGCTTTGAGGTTCGGATGTGATTCAGAATCCACCTCTCTACCCCTCTCTGCAGATCTATAAAAACTCGCATGAAGGCGACAGGAAAAACCACATGTAAAATTTCATCAAGGCGAGGACACAAAACCCCATCAAAAGAGGGAACCTCAACTATCACAAAATGAAAACAATTTATTGAAAATAGACATAAAGCGTATAGTCAATATACTTGTAGATTGAATAGGACATTTAAAAGGACGAAATTAAGCGGACTTACTATCAGAACCACGACCCGGGATCTGGATATGGGCCCCCACAAACCACAAATGACTGGACCTGCTATTAGGAACACTTGTGTATAACTTTGTAATCTAGTTGGGTTAAAACAAGAAATCGAACAGATAGCCAAGCTAGCTGAGGAGCATGACATAGTTCCAGACCCAGGAACATGGATGTGTAGCTCCTGGTCAAGAGACCAACTGTCGCTATTCCGCATTTGATTGAAACTAGTTTTCCAACTTGGAGAACATTGATGAGAATAGAGTCGCCGACTAGTCTCGCCCCCCCTAAAAAAAAAAAATAAAAAAAAAAAAATACTTGTTCTACTGACCCTTAAACCGAGGGGGCATCTGAAAGAGACATGGGCCTAATAAAAGAAGGTTTTCAAAAAAGGGTTCCCAAATGATAACCCTAGTCCCATCTAAGTCACTGAGTTGAACAAAATTTAGATTCAAGGGTGAACGTATGACATTGGGATCAAATGCATCCCGATGCCACCTTCATTACTGACAACCTTTATTAATCAAATCGGGAACTAGACTAAGTTACACTATAACAAAATACAACCATGCAAGATATATATTAGCAAATACAATAACATAGGCATCCATTTAGATCTACTCTATAATACTGAGTATTTACTAGCAGAATTAAACTGACAAAAATCATAAATTCTTGCCGATAAATAATTTTGGTGAATAATGTGTACCAATTATTCTGGGAATCCAATTATGTATCATGGTCAAAGATGACTATCCAAGCAGTAAAAAATTATAGTCTAAAAATTCATAGAACATAACGAAATAAATAAATTTCAAATAAAAAGATATGAACTGAGTTAAATATAAATGTAAAGAACATATTACTACAATAAGTTATACGAAAATTAAACAAAGTGGTTATTTTAATTAAAATAAGTAGTTATAACCATAAAATGACTATATTATATGTAATGTCTGTTTATATGCATTGCATATTAAATACCAACAAAATTGTATAGGGAAAAAAATATAAAATTTTGGTAATACAAAAAAGGTCAAATTTTGATAGATTTTTTGACGGAAATTTGGGTTAAGTTTGATCAAAAATGACCTATGACAAGATTTTGACGGAATTTGGTGCCATCAAAAAATTGCCGTCAAAATTGATTTTTCGAGCGACCTATCAAAATTAGTGACGAATTATGTTTTGACGGAATTGGTCCACCTTTGTTTGGTAAGGTATAATATTTTCCTCTACTATGTTGTACTAAAGTTTTGCGTAGTGACTATCACATATTTATTAGTGTTTCTTAGTTTATTCCCTGTTGCTTATCTTTAGTTTCTTCTATAAAATTCTTTCTCAAAACCTTTTTTTGTGGGTCCCTTACAATCAACCTCTCTATGGATAGAGACGTCTGTATGGGTAAGGTTGTCTACTTTTGGATCTCTCCAGATCCCGCAGAAGCGAGACCCATATTGGAAGGTATTGTTATTGTTGTTAGCAATCCATCAAGTTATTCGTCAAAATCCTCATTTTTCCATCAAAATATCCATCAAAATTTCTGAAAGTTTCTATCAAAAACAGTCTGTTAAAAATTACATCGAGATCCGTATAACTGATACATCGTCAAAATTCTCGCTTTTCGGTCAAATTTTCCGTTAAACTTTCCAACAAATCGAACTCTCCGTCAAAATTCGGTTGCTGTTTTGCATTATAGAATTTTTTTATTATTTTAGGACTTCAAATATGTATCATGGTAAAAAAAATAATTACTTACATATACCTAAAAAAGGGGGAAAATATTGTATTTAATTCATGGAGAAATAAATAGCATAAATACTTAATATTATTTTCAACGAACAATTAAAAGACATATGAAATAACATAACCAACTTTCCCTTGCCTAGTTGCCTAGCTTATTATCAATATTTTCAATAGGGGTGTTCAACCCTTGTGCGACGTACTATGATGGGAGTATTACTGTTTTTCTTGAATCATTGTATCCAATCCATTCTATAGGCATTTTAAGTGGATCCATTTTTGAATTATCTCTTGATAAGCTAACTATTAAAAAAATATCAATTATGAGGCAAAAACTATATAGTTGTGATCTTACATACCTCAAAAGTGAAAGGAAGGAACATCAAAGCAAAGATAAAGAGAAAGTTAGCTTGGCCAGCCATCTTAGCGAATTATTGTTAAATCCTATATTTAATTTGAATCCCTTCTATATCGAGATTTACATCTCCCATCACACCCAAAAACATCGGTTCATATGCATCTCCATGCAATAATGGTAAATCGGCGTTGGCTCATATACATCCTCACCCAGTAACATTTTTCAAGTACAAGATGGATAAAAGGGAAGACAATTGCTCCCGACCTTGTGTATATACAAGCTATAGTTTTTGGTAAACAAATAATTGAATGACAATAATAATGGACTCTCCTAGATAATCATTAAATTTAGTTAATGAATCTATGTTTCTTTACTAAACAGAGATTCTTGCTTTGCCCAAAGATGAAAAAACATCAGTTCATATGAGTCTACGTGATTAAATCTCTTTTAACAGTGCCAAAGATATTTTTCTTAAATAAATGTACGTGGTACAAGTTCAAAATCATCAAACTGGACGGTTGCAATCAATCACATAGATTCGAGTTGGATAATCAATTTTTCAACCACACTTAGACTCTGTTTTTTATAAATACATGGTTATACATGCATGCAACGTCTTTATTCATCTGATCAGAGAATACTCTCATGTTGAACTACCCGATCACACCATTTTCTCTCCATCTGATCAGAGATACATGAATTTTTTGATATCAAACAAGTATAAAAATATTTATTCATCAAACTAATGCAAACAAACTCAAAAAAAAGGGAATTGGACTAGAGACTCCCTGTAAAAATAGCCAAGGTTTCTTTATTATTGACAAAATGGGTAACAAAAATTACATAAACAAACTTTTTCTTACCACTCCTAACTCAAAAGGTCGAAGAGAGCAAATTAAAAAAATTAGTGAAATGTTAATAATTTTGTAGAATACACATTTGTATATTCCACAATATTGCTCTCCTCAATTCCTAGCTAATTAGGATGGGATCATTTTTTATTTTATTTCTTATTTAAGCAACATATATAATTGGTTGTCGATGCTTAAGGGCATTGGTAGGTTTGTCCCTCCATGGAGACAGAGCTCCAGTTCTTGCAGACAGGAGGAGTGGTGTCGCCGCACTGGTCACAGCATTTGGTGCAGAGTTTCATGCATGGCCTCATTCTCTTTGCCTTCACCTCTACGCACCTTCTTTTGCACTCAGGAACGCATCCTAAATTCAACAAGAAGGTTGCATGAAAATAGTATTCAAGGTGAGGCAGGCTAAAAACGTTTTCAAAAATTGAGAGATAAAAATGACATTTACCCATATATTTATATTGAGTGGCCATACGAAAAATTGTCTATCGTAAAATATATGCATGTTGGGTACTCAATCAACAATTTAAGCTATGTAAAATTGAGTCCAAATTAAATGATGTGGTCGTGACTCGCTATGTGTGCCACATTAACACAATTATGCTTTAATAATTAATTTAAATTAAAAATCATACTCATGATTTAAAACCACAATAAAACTGTATCTAAAGTTGCATTTAGGGAAGAAAATGACTTAAATAATTATGATATGTATGTTAACATCATTATTGTAAAAATATTATTTAAGAATAAAATATACCGATTAAAATTCTAAAGTAACATGTGGGCATTGAAGCTAGTTTAAGCTGAAAGTTAATGCTTCTTAGATATAGCATCAAACTATTTTTATACAAAAGGTTTCATGTTTAAATGTCGGTAACTGTATATTGAATTATTATGTAAGGTAAGAAGATCGTTTACAACATCTATCTTTCAAACTCAAATGGTATCTACATGAAGGAACATATTAATTGACATTAATTATAATTACCTTTCTCTTCTTCGGCAAGTACTATCTGCATGCATACAAGCGAGAAAGATGAGTGAGAAAAATTAATCAGTAAGAAAGCATGAGTTTTGCCTCATAGATACGTTGCTTCCTAACTAAACCGGAAAAACCAACAATATATGTGTTATATATCTAAATTGATAGGTTTGGGGTTCAATTGGCTTAATGTCCTAAGCTATCTAACAAAACTACATATTCATAAGGCATGCAGTGTTGGTATAATTGTTTCTTTTTATCACCTTACGACCTATTTTCTTAATATGATGGATGTATCGTTGTTTTTCTTGAATCATTATTGTATCTATTCTATAGGCATTTTAAGTGGATCCATGTTTGAATTATCTCTTGACAAGTTAACCACTAAAAAAAATATCAATTATGAGGCAAAAACTATGTATATAGTTGTGATCTTACATACCTCACAAGTGAAAAGAAGGAACATGAAAGCAAAGATAAAGAGAATGTTAGCTTGGCGAGCCATCTTAGCGAAAGTTAAAAGTTTTTTTTTTTTTGGCTAATTGATGAAGAAGAATGCCCTAAAATTAAAAAACTTCTTTTTATTTTGATTGAAAATTACTTGCAAATTGAACAATATTTAAACGTAGAAGAAGATTAACCTGATCAATAATTTCCCAAGCCGGGAAATGCATTTGATGGTATATTTCTTATTTGACTTTTTCTTCCTCTCTGGAGCCACAGACAATAATGTGGAAGAGGTTAAGTTTTGCTGTTTGAGCGCTATATTTTTGGTTCAAAAGTTCTTAAATTATCTCTCGATTAATTGGATACTGGATTTTAAAATTAGAAAATTGACCATACCATTAATTATAAAATATGATTGGATAAAAACTTATAATGATTACCCCCCCCCAAAAATCTTTTCCAAATTTCACGGGCAACAATTGTAACTTATATGATACTCAAATCCTATATCATACACCTAGTAATATGTATTTCCGGAAGCAACATAAATAAATATATGTTAGTAATCGCTCATATGACAAGTATACATTGAAAAATGTATATACGCGTGGCAATAGGAGTACATACTTTCAGGTGTATATAATAATTTGCCTGTGGCACTCGACGAATCAACTAACTTGACCTTCTGAGTTCAATTCAACAAGGAAGCATATTCCCTATTGTTTAAGAACCATCTCAACCAAAAGTTTAAACTGATGGTTGAAGGCTTAGGAATAGATTTATATTTTGACACGCTTCCTTACACAAATGCTCTCTGGCCTAAAGCATAGATGGTGCAAAGTTCCACCTTACCTTGCACAATAAATCAATATGGGGGTTATTGAGATTCGAACCTGAAATCTCTAACTCATAGAAGCTCTGATACCATGTTCAAGAATCATCTCAGCCAAAAGTTTAAGTTAATAGTTGAAGACTGTCACAGATGATGCATGTACATAAGAACTTGAATCCTAAGCACCCTCTCAGACAAGCCCAGGTTGTCAATCCTTGGTGATAGACCTTGCACTAGCGAGGCCAATTGCTCAAGTATGGAGCTTCCTTGCCATTTGAAAAAACATATTGATGTTAAAAGATTTCTATATGCAAAACAAATAATGTTAGTGTTTTTCATTTTGAGCAATAATATATATATGCCATGTTAGTATTATATCGCTTACGATGTAACAGTCCAAATTAAGTATATTGAAAAAGTGATTCCAATGCAATGTCTGAAATTTTTTTAAAAAAAATTAAAAAATTATTATGGTTCTCTTAGTTAATTCAAAAAAATAGCAATTATTTTGTATTATGATATGTTTTCATGTTCTTTTCTGCTATAAGGTACACTGTAAATTGTGAAAAACAATAGAGAATTGTAAGAAGATATAAGGTATTGTAAAAAACTATAAGAAGTTTTAAAAAGTTATAAACTTTAATGAGTGCTTACTGCCAAGTATTCCGTTAAAGTACCCAATAAATATAACAGTGCATATATATGTGTGAATATGCATAAAGATATCTTGCCCCACGTTGTAGATGAACCTCTATTTTACCTCATTTTAGCTCTCATTTAATCCCTGTTTCTCATTGTTTTACGTCAAATGTAGACGAGAAAGGGTCAAATTTACTTTCTTTGATTTAATTGTACTTATAAAGTGGTTTGTCTTAATTCCAGGGGAGATCTTCGGATTTTGATAGAAATGACAGCTTTCGGAATGAATTAGAGGAAGGATAGAAGTCTAACGAAGTACCGAAAACCAAGAGAAGTAGGTTAGAAGAGAGCATGACTATGCTGCCGAAGAGCACAACCGTGCTGCAGGGTTAGAGACCACACATGGCCAGGCTCTCAGCACGCATGGCCTTGTGTGGTGCCCGTGCCTAGGCGCACAGCCACCTGTGCTTCGACGCACGGTCGTGCTCTCCATCAGCCTTTGCGATTTAAAAAGCTTTTCGGCCAGTTTTTGGGAACAAATCTTCTATCTTTTTACAGAGCACTTCTTCCTAGCAGTTTTTAGGGTTTCTAGTAGCCACAAAGACTTTGGATTTCGCAATTTAGGGCTAAGTTTCTCTTCTTCACTTCTCTTTACTTTCATTTTCCTTGTTTCGTCTACTAATTTGTCAATTCTTTCTTTGATTTTCGTTAGGATGTTTACTTGTCATTAAAGTTGTGATCTTTGATTATGATTTGCCTCTTGATGGCTAATTAATCTTGTTCTAGACCTTTACCCCTCTTGTTTTTGCTAGAATTTAGGGTTTTCTCTCACGCCCACCACGTGTTCGATGAAATACTTGACAGAACTTTCATCCATATTTTAGAGCAATTGACTTATGCTGAAAAGTGAGGTTGATTGTCTAGTATGGGTTGAGTGAATAGCCGGGATTGGGATATGAAAATAGTCTCGATCGCTAACTAGATCAAGGGTTGTCACTCTTGTAGTTTAATTGAGCTAATTCCATGAAAATAAGTGGTTAGAACGATTAGACTAGCCTAGGACCCTGGAGAGGGGGACTAGGTGATCTTTAATTACGCAACTGATCATCCTTGAACAATAACATAACTTTGGAGGTGAGGGTTTGACTTGATTAGTTGGTCTATCTTAGGTTCAATCATAATCAAGGTTCCTTTTTGTTTGCTCACTTTAGTAGTTTAGTCCTTCGTCCCTTCACCCTCTATCTAGCCTAGATTGATACGCTTGAGTTAGTTTTGGTATTTCAAAACACAACTTCCTATAGAACAACTCGTACTTGCCGGTTGTTAACTACAATTACACTGTGCACTTGCGATATTTTTAACGTAACAATTGTCAAATTAAGTGAAGTGCATATATATATATATATATATATATATATATATATATATATATATATATATATATATATATATATGCTACCATGCTTACACGCTTATCAATTAGGCCACCCACTTTTAGATTTAGTGGCAATTAATGAATACTAGGTCCAATTGAGGGACTTCCCTCCATTGAGTGGTTTGAGTTGGACATTACAAATATAATAGTTCACATCACCAAGCACATGTGCAATCTTACTACCTTAGAGCATTCCCAGTCGATTACACACATTCTGCAGGTGGGGCCCATCTTGTGTTCTACCTGATTTTTTTTCTTTTCTTTTTTTGCTTTAAAAATGTTATTTATGTAGTAAAAAATTGTATATTATGGAGTGGTTCAATGACAAATATTTTATTGAATGATCCAAAATTGAAGAAGCTAGTGAAGAAATGCAAGTTTCAAAATATAATATTTTTATTGATGTGATAGAGTGGAGTTTCAAATTTTGGTACTCTCATAGAAAATGCTCTTACAAGCTAGCTTCTAGCATGAGTAAACCTACAACACGTACGCACATAAGCTTATTTACTTAAGCCCGCATAACCATCAAAGGGGTGTTCTCCTTGAAGTGGACGCACCTTCTAATAAGGAGGTATGAGTTCAGATCCTACAAAAAATATGGGAGAATTTTCCTTTCTCTTGTTCACCTTCCCTAATCCTATATCTTCCTTCACTTAGGGTGTTTTCATGGAGTTCTTGTCCCTTTGTGACATCAAGTTGTTACATTTTTTTCCCCAATGACACTAAGTTATTTTCTTTTCCATAATAGCAATATGTTTTCAATTTGGATTCATAGTGATACTGAAGAACCTAACTAACTTTGTAGCCGATTACACAGCAGCCTTTTAAGTTTTTCTAGATCGTAAATGTTAAATGGTTAAATAAAAAATTGCAAATAAAAAAGTTAATAAAGACCCATATTTATCCATCCTCTTTGCACTTCTCACTCTTTGATTCTCTACCAAAGAATCCCAAACTTCAAATTATGACACGAAATGAATACATTTTTTGCATCTTATTTATATGGTAAACACAGAAAACCATTTAAATTAAAGCAAACATTATATAAACCCAAAAAAAAAAAAAAAAATGGCTCAACGCTGGTAGCTTGGTAAAAAAAAAAGAAAAGCTTGCTTACTAATCCCAAGAAAAAAGAAAACGGAAAAGGTGCACATTTAATCCAGGAGAAAATGCCAAGGAATATGCATTTGTGAGTGTTCTATTACGAAAAATTTGAAAGTACATGGCAGGTTGAACTATCCGATCACACCACTTTGGTGATTTTGTAGAATTTAAGAATTAATACTCTCATGTTGAACTACCCGATCACACTATTTTCTCTCCATCTGATCAGTACTGATACATTAATTTTTTATATCAAACAAGTTGAAGGAATATTACGATCAGCACATACAAATATTAAACACAATCAAATTAAGGTAATTCAATTCAGGGGAAAAAAAAAAGAAAGAAAAGAAAGGTTCTTTATTATTGACAGAATGGGTAACAAAAATTGCATAAACAAATTAGCTTTTTCTTACCACTCCTAACTCAATGGGTCGAAGAGAGCAAATTAAAAAAAATTAATGAAATGTGAATAATTTTGTAGAATACACATATGTACATTCTACAATAATATTGCTCTCTTCAATTCCTAGGTAATTAGGATGGGATCATTTTTTTTTTTTTGGTATTTTATTTGTTTTTTAAGCAAGATAGCTGCTTGTGGATGTTTAAGGGCATTGGTAGGTTTGGCCTTCCATGGAGACAGAGCTCCAGTTCTTGCAGACGGGAGGAGTGGTGTCGCCGCACTGGTCACAGCATTTGGTGCAAAGCTTCATGCATGGCCTCATTCTCTTTGCCTTCACCTCTACGCACCTTCTCTTGCACTCAGGGACGCATCCTAAATTCAACAACAAGGTTATATGAAAATAGTATTCAAGGTGAGGCAGAGGTTAAAAACGTTTTCAACAATTGGGAGATATATATAACATTTATCTATATATAAATTGAGTGGTCATATGAAAAATTTTCTATCGTAAAATATACATATGTTGGATACTCAATCAACATCTAATTTTAAGCTAGTTACGTTTAAGCTCATAGTTAATGCTTCTTGAATACAGCATCAAAGTATTTTTATACAAACAGTTTCATGTTTAAATGTCAGTAACTTTATATTTGAATTATTATGTAAGGCAAGGAGGTCATTGACAACATCTAATTTTCAAACTCAAATGGTATCTACATGAAGGGACATATTAATCGACATTAATCATAATTACCTTTCTCTTCCTCAGCAAATACTATCTGCATGCATCCAAGCAAGAAAGATAAGTGAGCGAAATTAATCAGTAAGAAAGTACGACTTTTGCTCAATAAATCTCTAACTAGCTAAGCTAGGACAACAATAATGTAGTGAGTTTACATACCTCAGAAGTGATTAAAAGAAACATCAAAGTAAAAACGAAGAGAAAGTTAACTTTGCAGGCCATTGTATCGAATCGGATTATTAAAAAAAAAAAATTAAAAATCGAGGTTGTTTTATTAGTAGTTGATGAAGGTTACAATCACCTCTTATTTATACACAGAAGGTAATGTTTTATTGACACCCATAAGATTTTCCAAATTGAGCAGTATTTATAGATGAAGAATGCCTCCAAATTTAAGGGGGAACGTATTTAGTTAATTAATTCATGGTACAAATTTGATTGACTTTTTCTCTCTCTCCTCAGCCACACAAACATGGGAGAGGCTAATTTCAGCCAATCAACACCATTTTTTTTGGGCAGGCATTTGAAGAAGTTTTGTCTTTGAAGATTTGTGAAGATCAGGAGCTAGGAATATCCCGCATCTTAAAATTATTCATCCATGGAAAATAATTTTTGAATTTTTTCAAATTTTGAATTTCATTATCTACAAAGTCAGGTATATTTTAAATGAAACCGGGATGATAAACTTTTTAAATAAAATCAAAAGACAAGTCTAACAATTTTTTTTTAAAATGCAAAACTTACATAATAAGATTAACCGTGGAATTTTTTTTTTGAAGCAAAACTGTGGAATTGAATTACTGAAATGTTGTTGTATTTACAAATTGTGTAAAATTATTTTGTAGGTTTCATGTAACACAAGTCTAACAAATTTCATCAAAGTTTACAATCCAATTCAGATTAAAATTTATAAGTCCATGCAACATAAGTATAACGTCAATGCACAAATACACAATCCAATTAGTGTTTGGTTGGGGGGGAAATGATTTTTCCGGAAAATAGTTTTTCGATTTTCCGTTATTTGGCATAATAAAGGATGAAAAACTATTTTTCAAGGAAAATAATTTTCCCCCCAATGGAAAAAGATGATTTCCTTCTTAAAAAGAAGGGAAATTGATTTTCCTCATTCAACTCTTTAATGATATAGTCAGTTGAAATTTAGGTGCAAAATTCAATTTTAACAGTTTAGATCAAAATTTGACCATCCGATGAAAAAGATTAAAATAAATTCAAATCTAAATTTTCAACTCAAATTTCTTTTATTTAATCAACATTTATCTCCACAACGACAACTTAATCGATACTTTTTACTACTAAAATAATTCAGTTGACTTCTACTAAAATAATTTCAACGGTTTGGATTGAAACTTGATCATCAGATATAAAATATTAAAATATACTCAAATTCATATTTTGAGCTTGACATTCTTTCATTCGATTAACATTTTTTTCAATAACGACAATTAATTAATATTTTTCGCCCCTTAAACAGTGCAATGAATATTTTTCACCACTAAAATAACTTTAATAGTTTGGATCGAAACTGATTATTAGATAGAAAATATTAAAATATGCTCAAATCCATATTTTGAGCATGACATTCCTTCATTTGATCAACATTTTTCTCTATCACGATAATTAAATCAACATTTTTCACTACTTAAACAATGCAGTTGATGTTTTTCTATCCCTAAAACAATTTTAACAGTTTAGATTGAAACTTAATTATCCGATAGAAAACATTGAAAAAGACTCAAATATGAATTTTAAGTTCAAAATTCTTTCGTTTGGTCAATATTTATCTCTACCATGACCATTTAGTCAATACTTTCGCTATTTAAACTATTCAGTTGATGTTTTCGTCTTTTTCATAGAAAATGATTTATCTCGTACCAAACAACGGAAAATGTGACATGAAAATCAATTTTTCTTTGAAAACCATTTTTCACAAAAAATAATTTTTCAGGAAAACCATTTTCCTCCCAACCAAACATTCCCAAAATCTAAAAAGTCAAACACAACCCAACCAAAGTCTAAGAAGGAAAAGAGGGATTATATAGTTAAGATTTTTTCAAGTAAATTTATCTATTTAACCTTAATCATATGTTCATAAATGAAAGATTTATATAGAATCTTAATAATAAATAGAGACAGTGATAGGTTTTTTTCCCAAATCGAGGACGGGGAAACGGGGATATAGACAAGGATTTTTCCCATGGAGGGCAAGAGGGGACAGAGATGGGTAAAATTTCACCCCATTCCCATCTCCCGCTCAGGGATTGAATCTCATCCCTGTCCTCTGTCTCATTCCCGTTGGGGATGGAGATTTTTCCCCAATATGGGGCAGGGCACTGACGGGGGTAGGGATTCCCCCCATTGCCATCCCTAATTATGTGACATAATTATTATATGGAAAATTTGGTTTGATTGACTTCCTATTAGTATTATTATTTTTGTGTCAGACATAATTTTCATATAGTTTACTTGTTTATTTATTTAATAATTTATTATTTTAAAGCTACTAGACATAATTGTTGACTGTTTCTTTTTGCGAATGTGTTCAAAAAGTTTTAAGTTTAACAAAATATATTCTAAAATTTTTAAATATGGGTCCTTTGGAATCGATCATATGCACTCGTACTTGTAGGATAAGATTGTCTACATCTAAATCTCGTAAGATCCTACGAAAATGGAATCCACACTAAATGGTGTTGTATAATTAATTATATGAAAAATATCATTGCAAAAGCAAGGATTTTCAGACCCCAAAAAAAATAACAATAAAGGGCTTTAACGATAAGAATTATAATAATCAGTCACCTTATCAATATATTTTTAATATATTTTTTGTGCATATAATTCCACTACTTGAAACACAATCCAACGAGTAGTTGGAAAAATTAGAAGAAGTTTGAACAATTGGAGAAAGTTTGAAATCATTAGAGTCACACCAACAGGTCACCATAAGTCACCACACAAACATAAGGTCCCAGACTACAAGTGAACATTGATGATACCAAGAGGCTATTGGACACTTTGACTGTCCAAGAAATCCGTATGAGTTGTTACATAACCATTGTTCTGCATTGACAAATAAGTACAAAGAGTGCTGGTTCATATTTTAAGTGGGCTACTCCACCTATTTTTAATTGGTTTTAGGTAGGAATCTTACTTGAGCTATAACACGAGTGCTCCCTAGCTTGTAGTTATCGTGCATTCAAGTCATCTAATTGACAAAAGTTACATCGAACTGACATTAATATAATATAATAAAACGAAAAGCTTTTTTATGAAAACAGCGGATTTTAAGGAAACGGTGAATCCTCATGAAGCAAGGGGACCGGAGGAAGCCCGTTGCAAGTGTTGTTATCAAGTTATGAAAGTGGATCACTTGTTATTATGTCATCCTCTCTGTATATGAAGGCGGAAGGTTTTTTTTTTTTTTTTTTTTTGTCATCCATAAATTATAGAGACAGAAATACCCTTCTTACCTCTCCACACATGTTTTACAAAATAGCTGTGATGTAAGATTCAAAGTATCTATCATATTTTTAAAATATATATTTCTACAAGTCACATTAGCGCCATGCATATACCAAGGGCTTGTTCTATTTCGTGATAAGATACAGTTGTAAGGTGTAAGAAGATGTAAGAAACTGTAAGATGATGTAAGGAGTTGTAAGAAGATGTAAGGAGTTATAAGAAGTTGTAGGAAGTTGTTAGGATAGATTGAGGCATTGTTGAATAATTAAAGAGTTGTATAGTATAATTTGTGGCAGTTAAGATATATTAGTCATATTTACGACTAAAATTTGATAACATCAGTAAACAAAATACTATCTGGTTTCACATATTTGCCCTTTTTAAGAGCTATAAGAAGATGTGAGGAGCTGTAAGATTATTCTCATTTGTCATATACAACTCTAATTATTTCACATAATTGTTTAGGAAAATACTATCTGATTGATTCAGCATATCCAAATACTCTTGGATATTTGGCTCCGTACATAGGAAAGAAAACTCATCGTCATATCTCACAGTTTAGAAAATACAACCCATCTAAAGGAATGAAGGAATGGTTCAACCATCGGCACTCATCTTTACGAATGACAAGGAGAGAAATTTTGGAGTCTTGAAGGGGAGACGAAAAAGATTGGCCAACAAAATGCCGCAAATGAGACAGCAGTAGCAACTTCAGATAATTATTTCTTATTGTACCTTGCACAATTTTATTATTCTGCATAACAAGCGCATATCAATCTCAGTAAGGGAACCAATTTGGAACGACCACCAAATGTTCAATTGTATAATGATAGTAACAAAATTGCTATAGACAAACTTAGGGATGAAATATGTATAATACTTTCGTTGCATACAGTTTGACAGTTTTCATATACACTTCAGACTTAAACATGAACAAAAGCTTTGTATTATAATTTTAAAAGTATAGTCACTTATTCCATCTATAATAGCATATATTATTCATGTCGAAACTCAAATATAATTTACATCGTTATATTATATTTTTATGTTTATGTAAAAGTATGTATATGGAATGTAAGAAGATGTAAGAAAATCTAAGGAGATGTAAGAAGATGTAAAGAGATGTAAAAAGATGTAAGAAGATGTAAAAATTATGTTAAGGATGTAAGAAGATTTAAGAAGATGTAAGAAGATGTAAGCTCTTAGCTAAATCCTCAAAAACGCGAAATAGAACATGACCTAAAAATTGTTTATATAGCAAATATACACTGAAAAAATATATATACGTAGCAAGTGGGAGTATACACTACGAAGTGCATAATATACATTGATGTAGGGTTTTCCCAAAAAGAACCAACGTCTCATATTTGCGGACCAATAAAAGCAGGGCGGACGAAAGAGAAACAAATAGAGTAGTTGTAGATTAAGGGTCCGTTCATTATGAACATACTGAACTAGCTACCTACTCTAACATACTTTAATACGCTCCAATTTACTCAAATCTATTAACTGCTAGTCAAACCTGCTTAAACTTGTTCCAATCTACTCACAAACCTGCTTCCAAAGTACTCTAATCTGCTACTGCTGGTCAAACCTATTCCGACTTACTCAAACCTACTATTTGCTCACCCAACATGTTTATAATGAACAGGCCCTAAGATTTTATATTTACATACATACATATGTGTGTGTGTGCGTGTGGACGCCCGTGCGCATACACACACAGACACATGTTAAAACAAAACATTCTAAGCCTATCATTTGACATATGGCTAACTGTCACAGTTTCGATATTAATTTCTTTCCTAAATTCAATCATGTTAAAAAATAATAAAATATTTTTAATTTTCAATATTATTATTTTTATCTTTTCAATTTTTTAAAAATATGCATACTAAAAGATTCTGACTCGAATATTATTATTGTTGTTTTTTTAAAAAAAATAACATGACAAAAGATT
This sequence comes from Carnegiea gigantea, assembly GCA_029747015.1. Taxonomy (NCBI): domain Eukaryota; kingdom Viridiplantae; phylum Streptophyta; class Magnoliopsida; order Caryophyllales; family Cactaceae; genus Carnegiea; species Carnegiea gigantea. The sequence goes on along the minus strand of JAKOGI010000001.1, from coordinate 1,561,395 downwards.
GTGATAGAATATTCGTCCATCCATATGTGCTTCGCACGGAATAAAAAATACTTATTTTGATTTAAATTGTAGACAAAACTAGGATGGCTTTCTTATAAGTCAAGAAAAGATATTTTTGAAGTCCAAGGATTGAATGTCACATTTTGCTTATTCTATAACTAATGGGTTACTCCATTTTCGAAGCTTTCTTCCAAGGGTATTCTAACCAATAAATTTTCTGTGATATAACAAATATCAATTAATTTTTATGAATATCTCTTTTAAGAACTTTTAAAAAATTGATAACATTATTTTATATAGTGGCTTTTTTCAACTAACAGTTGCCTAAAACACTACCAAGAATTTTTGGGTTTAGCTATAAGACTAATAACAGTTCGAATGGCTTTGTGCATTTTATAGGCTTGAAGCAACAGAACATGACACCTCCTACCTCTTAGCTTTGCCTATGCAAACTTCATGCCTTCCTTCACACTGAAAAAACTAACCCAATAAAACGAAAACATAGCTTCAAATAAGGTATAGCTTCATAGACATACTTCTGTATGAAAGTGTGATGTAATTTCCAGTTTTGAACACTACATAGGGGCAAGACAGGAGGCCAGGCAGGGCATGGGCTATTAAATTGACAGGTAGAGTTAGCAGTTAAAAAAAGTGGTCAAGAGTGACAGCAATGTTAACAATGACAGTAAAAATAGTGAAGAGTGAAGAGTGAAAAGAAACAGATCCCTCCCTGATGAGTCAATTTAGACTGAGAAAAAAAGAAAAATGGTGATGGTGATGGTGATGGTGATGCGTGCTGATGAATGATGGCGATGACACATTACAGACATGCTGCCCTTGCATTTGCAATTTGTAAATCCCCAGGCCCTGCTGCTAAATAACATACACAGGGCAGCCCTGTTCTTAGACTTTTATTTACTGTTACATTTTAGTGGAGGGGATAAAAAACTGCCTATATCAACTTGTAGGTTTCAATTTTCAACTTTTAATCATGAGTGGAATTAAATTTATCCCCTCAAGCCTCTGGGATAAACTTCCCCCAATGTTGTTTCTTGAATGCTTTGTGGCATCTTGTTGAGCACTCACAGTTTAAACTCAAGAACTTTACTGATTGAACAATTTACAACAGCTATTCTAAATGTGAATCTTATTTTTGTAGGGACTTCACATTGAATAAGCTGCATGTGATGAATTAAGAATCAAGTAATTCGAACCTCGTTTTATCTCTTTTATTCAATTTCTCTGATCTGAATCTAACATCTTTATTGAACAGTTCGAAAATCTTAATTTGGATCCGATTAATTTTTAAATGGAATGACCTAATTTGATCTATTTATCCGTTTGCGATAAATTGGGGTCATTTGTTTATCTATTTACGTGCTTGAGATATTTGCATAACATTAAAAACATTAAAAATTAGGTTTAGAGCAAATATTGCCGAATCCCCTCCCCAATTTTTCACAATTCACATTTTATGTTTACTTTGATTTTCAAAAATCTCTGGAATCAGCGTCTTCGTGAGTAGTGATACCTGCAAAAGTACGGCTGCTTACATTTAGATTTCTCCAAACCCCGCACAAGCGGGACCCATATTGAGAGGTTGCTGTTGTTGTTGTCCTTTTGATTTTCAAAATTCCCATTCCCATATAAAGACAACTGGGTCGATGGTAAATGAATAAATAGATTGACCTACTCAACTCGTTTAGTTAAAAATACTAAACTGTTTTTTTGCGCCTAGAATTTTGACTTAAACATAATCCACTTAAACAATTAAACGTGTTGACCCATTCAAAAAAATCCCTACCTAAAGTCACCTAACTTTGTGCTTGTTCAGATAGTTGATCACGTTAAGTCAGCTTTATCTAACTTTATCCATATTTATATTGGACAAACCAAATGACTTCAATTGTATGCAACTTGATATATTAAACATAACTGATTCTAACCCAAATTTATACAAAATTGCTTTCCTTTGCAAGAGAAGCATATATACTGGACCCCAACATGAACTCAACAACACCACCACCTCTCAGTGTTGGTCCCGCTTTTGCGGATCTGAGGAGATTCAGATGTAGGTAATTTTACCTTTGTTGACATCCCTGCCTGTAAAAAGGCTGATTCCAATAGACAACCTAACATGAACTCACTCGAGATTATTTGAACTTGAACTTGTACCAAAATTAGCCCTCTGCTAAGCTCACTACCGATAGTTTGATGGCGAATCTCCACCCCCCCCCCCCAAAAAAAAAAGATTTTGTCTCTGTGGAATAATCTTGCCATAAAATAGCATGGGAAGAGATGCATTTGAACCGTTCAACAATGAACGAGTGTCCAATTAGGGAAGTACACACAACAAAATTCTTAGTTGAGATTTCGCGACTTTACTAGTTACTACAAGGGCTCTCTACAAGCTCCCAGTAAAAATGCCACTCAACCAAAACTAGCCATTACAAGTTATCGGCATGCACTATAATATCACCATTCCAAGCAACTTGGTCGATACAAGCAACTGTAGAAAATCAAGCTAATGTTATACTAGTATGTACATTGATTTGCATGGGCGATTTCTAATCATATTATACCCATTAAAAATCAAATTATATTCATAATTCTACCCGCTCCTCCCTCCCCCCCCCCCCCCCGCCAACCCCAAAAAAACCAAAAAACCTAAGGGTTGTAAAAATGGTCTTTGCAACGGCACTTCCAACCCAAGGGCTTGTAATTGGAGTACCTGCTGTTGTCCCAAAAAGACGAGTCAGACTCGTAAATCGCTGCCGCAGCCGGTGGCTGAACTCGGTGGAGCGTTGGCAAAGAGGGCACTTGAACCGCCGTGCAAGGGTGGCACTGGTTGCATTTGTTGTAGCAGCTCGGCGGCGTTGATCCCAGCCTCGTTTTGTCTTCGAATAACAACCCCTGCATTCCAATCAAACCCACAACACCATCTCAGGGTTAGACAGAGAAAAGGAGAGAGAAAAATGGGTAATTTTGAGTGAAGACTTACCCTTGAAGGATCAGGAGAGTGGTGGTGAATTGAAGTGGAAAAAACAGGGGAAGAAAACAGGGGAAAACAGAGCGGAACAATTATTAGGAGAAGGGAAAGGAGGAATAGAGATGAATTAAAGGCCATTAAAGCATCTGGGATTTGATTTGTTCACCATGAAACAGAGGCAAAAATCAAGAAGAAAGAGAATTTCGTCAAGAAAGACGCTGAAAGTGAAATTAATGGTGGACGAGTAATGCTCTCCCCTGTTTCTTTGTTTTTTTTGGCCCCCTTTTTTGTACTGAAGAAGGATTGATGGATGAATGGCAGAGAGAAAGAAAAACAAAGGAAAAAGTGTTGAAGAACAGTGAAGTAAATGGTGGGAGGATAGCGATGGTCTGGCCTTAGTTACACCGAATGGTTAAAAATATATGAAAGTACTGCAGGAGAGAGAGAGAGAGCAGAAAGAGAGAGAGCAGAGAGAGGAACAAGACAATAGAGGGAAACAAAAAAACAGAGGGAATCCTACAAAGCCAATGGATCATGGCGCCAGCCCCACCGCCATGAAATTTTCTATCCCTAGACAAGGATGGAGCATTCCGATGAGAGTTTCATATTTTGGAACTCTGATCTGACACGTCATTAAAAATTTTACAATTTTAAAACTTGTATTCTATTACTTTTCCAACCTATGGAACTCAATTTTAATCATCCAATAAAAATATTTATCATGGATCCATCTTATAACACACAACCTATTTTTTAAATCATTTAAAAATTATATACTTACTTCAAAAAAAGAAGAAAAAACAAAAAAATATTTTAAAAATATGAACAGTGACACGCGGGGAGACACGTACAGGCGTGTTCTCCCGCGTGTCACACGCGTTTCCACGCCGCTGGGGAAGCAAATTTGGCACGCAGCAGACACGCTGATCCCACCATTTGCCTCGCGTGTCAGCCGCTGCCAGTGCTCTAATTATGCCTCTTGATTTTCAATAACTTTTCAACAGATTTTTAGGATTAAATATTTAGTTATACCAAGTGAGCTGCAAGTGTAGGGATAATAATGGACCGAACTCGGATAGGATACATGCATTTTCAAATTTGAGCCCGATTAATTTTCACTTTTAAAATTCATTCCAAATCCAATCAAGAGAGTTAGGTTTTTTTTTTTGGGGGGGGGGATTCAATCTGCATTGCTTCATATCAGAGTCGAATTTTTTCCTTTCTTATTTGTATTGTACAACAGTATGAACAGAGATGTCCGTGGAGTCAAGGTTTGTCTATATCTGAATCTTCTCAAACCTCGTAAAAACGGGATTCATACTAGAAGGTGTTATTGTTGATTGTTGTTGTTGTCTTATTTGTATTGTACAAGTTCGGCGTATGTGGTCGGTCTCACTTCGGTGAAGGAAGCAGTGCATAATAAATTTCAGGTCCAGATGTTCTACAAGTATACACAGATATAACGCTCTTCCGGTTTCGATAACTCTTCACTCGCTATCTCTTTCCTCTTCTTCTGTCTTTGCCAACTGTTCCTGCCTCATTGTGGGTCAATAGTGGATGTTATCTATCATTGGAGGCTCAGTCGCTACTTTTGCTTGCTGTGATTCGTAGGTGTTACCGTCATCCCGCAACATCATTCTCTAAGTCTCGACGTGCTTCGTTTCACGTAGGTCGTATATTTTGTTCTAGTTGTTGTTGTTATTATTATTATCAATGTTGTAGTTGTTGTTGTGTTTGTTACTAGTATTATTACTACTACTAATACTATCATTATCATTATTATTTTTTTATTATTATTATTATTTCACAATATTTGATACTAAAACGTTGTTTCGAAGGAAAAAAATATATATAATTTTGCTTGTTATAGTAGATAAACAGGTCAACTAGTAATAATTGGATCAAAAATCAAAATAGAGCAGATGACGACGCGGAAACAAGCAATAGTGTCAAACGGAAAATTTTTCAAAACATAGGCTAAGAAATCATGCCCCCTATTATCTTTTTCCACTACAGATGGCTTAAGCTTTAGGCATAGTATCATCATAATGCAAAGAAGTGATGTCAAATATCATAGACCGACACAGATACAAAAGCACCTCTTGGCCTTGCACCACCCACATATTTACCGACTACTCTCCTTCACTATTTGTTTCACTGTAGCAGTGTCCTACAATACTTCTCAGTCCCGTTTAACTGGTACAAAACTTTTAAGTGTCATTGTATCTGAACATAAATATTTGGACAAGATAATCTCATGTAACTATTATTGTGAGACAAATTTCTTCAAAATTATTTCTTTTTTTGGGATTTTGTAGGGAATAATAATATATTTTAGAGTGACTTTTAATTTAGGTGACTAATAGTTCATCTAATAGTGACTTTTATAATAGTAGCCCCTAATTGAAATTACTTATGTGAGCTCATACAACACTTGCTAATGTCTTGTAATGTTCCGGCCCTTCCCAAGTTGCGAACAGTTACTAGGAACATGCAGTCTGGGAGGCTTTCTATGATATCACTCATCCCCAGATTTCTTTGCAGCAAGCACGCTTAACTGAGGAGTTGTTAAGAGTTAACTCGCTAAAAAGGAAGGTACACATTTGGTGATATAAGCAGTCATTCACAAGGCAAGATAATTACCCCCTCACTTCAAGCACACAACGTCCTCATTGTGTCTTCTAGGGAGATTTGTAAGTCGGTTGATTTGTGTGGAACAACGAGAACGCTGTGTGTTTCAAGTGGGGACAATCGTAACACTCCGTGTGTGACTTAAAGAATTTGATGCGACTATTTATATCATCAAAGGTGCACCTTTTGTTTTGGGAAGCCTACTCTTAAGAACTCCACAATTAAGCATGCTTGCTGTCGAGAAATCTTATCCAAGGTAAGATCCTGGGAAATCTCCTAGGCGCGTGTGAATGAGGACGAAACAAACCAAAAAAGCTTATGACAATTTATGAGATTAGTCAATGATCCTTTAAACCATTCCTGGTATTGTCCGGAACCCGGGACTGGTCGAGGCATCACGTGTCTGAATATATGATAGTTGAATATTTGTTATAGCTTACAAATTTTAACAAAACAAGATTGATCTAAAAGAGAAGTCTTCCTTAAATTTCTATAAAAATTGATGATACTTCTCATAACATAGACAACTTTACATATTTGTTATAAAAATGTCCTATAATATAACATTTATGATTTTCAACTTGTAAATAGAAGGAGAGATTGAAAATATTTTTATGGAGGTAATATTGCCTACTTCTGAATCTTCTCACATATATCATGCATAAGTAATCAAACTAACACTGAGAGGGATTGTTGTATGAAGAAATTAAAAACAAATTATGATCAATAATAGAACTTAGAATCTAGCAATGGAGTTGAAATTTTAGAAAAACGCTTCTCCTAATTTTTATTTTACTCTTCATGTAAAAATAAATTTTTTTTGTTTTTTTTTTTAAATCAAGAAGTGTTTTCTCTAGTAGTATGAGGCGTATTTCCTAGTAAGGTAACTAGGCCTGAGGCCCTGAATCATCTTATCCCCTTTCCGTATGAGCCTATATAGCCCCATGACCCCATGAAATTGTCCCTAGATAGGACGAGTGTTAAGACGCTAGGAGGGATCACCAATGACTTCTTCGTTGGTATGGGCCTGCATTAGGGTTCCGCCTTAAACTCTTTTCTTTTCACTGTAGTTATGGATGTACTTACTAGAGAGATTCAAGATTGAGTTACCTTGGTGTATGCTTTTTGCAGATGACATTGTTCTTATTGACGAGACCAGGCAGGGAGTTAACGACAAGTTGGAGCGTTGGAGGCATACACTGAAATCTAATGGTTTTAGAGTAAGCAGATCGTAAACGAAATATCTTCACTGCTGTTTCAGTGGAAGGGTAGGATACGGGGGGAGAAGTCATCCTAGATGGGAGGTCGGCAACTAAGATTGATAAGTTTAAGTATCTAGGCTCGATCATTCAGCAGAACGGGGATATTGACGAATACATTAACCAGCGGATAAAAGTGGGCTGGCAAAAATGGAAGTATGCCTCAGGCGTGCTGCGTGATAAGATTGTGCCCCTAGGATTGAAAGGCAAAGTCTATCGCATGGTAGTTAGGCAGACTGTTCTTTATGGATCGGAATGTTGGCCTTTAAAAAAGACGCATATTCAAAGGTTGATGGTAGCAGAGATAAGGATGATTAGGTGGATGTGTGGTTATTCGAGAATAGACAGAATTAGCAATGGAGTTATCCAGGACTTAGTTAAAGTAGCTCCCATCGAAGATAAGATGAGAGAAACCAGACTCGCTGGTTTGGCCATGTGAAAAGGAGAAGTGTGGACGCTCCAGTGAGGAGATGTGATATGATCAGCATACCCGAAGGCAGAAGAGGGAGGGGTCGATTAAAGAAGAATTTGGACGAGGTGATTAGAGAGGATTTGAAAGTTGTCGATTTGACGGAGGACCTGGCTCAGGATAGGAAGTTATGGCGGGATAGGATTAGGATCCTAGATCGCAGAGAGCCCACCCCGTAGCTGTCTTTTGGTGCAGTGGCTTAGTGCTGGTAATAGTTGTTTTCGCTTGTCGTGTTTGTATGCAGGCAGTACTTCTTTCTGGGAGGAGTCATCGTTTGCTAGTTACCCCGGGCTACTAAGGTATGTCACATTCCTCTGATAGATTGTTCTTATGTTACATGGCTCCAGCTACTTACCTTTCATTATATCTTGGTCTTTCCTGGATATGTGTCCTTTATTTTCCCTTTTAATGTTTTCACAAAATCTTTCATCTATTAAATATTTTTCACAAAATCCTTTTTGTGGGTCTCTTCGAATCAACCTCTCTACGGGTAGGAATGCCGATACGCGTAAGGTTGTCTACAGCTGGATCTCCCCAGACCCCGCGAAAGCGGGACCCACACTGGGAAGTGTTGTTGTTGTGTTGTTGTATAAGAGTTCAGTGGAACAATCAGATCTTGCTAAAAATAAGTTTTTTTTAAATTATTGGGTAATAACCTGCATAAACAATTTTATTTTTTTTTTATAGACTGAATTTACAAAGCTTGATAGAGATTTACTCGAAGCAAGATCTGCTCACTGAAGTAACATCAGTCGTACAATCATGCTATACACATCTAGAAGCTAGTCTAGATTGAGAAAATTTTGCCAAATGAATGAAAGTCAAGATTTGGAAAAGAAAGAAGCTACCCTTTGATACTTGATGACAACTATCTTTGAGTTCTGAAAAACATCCGTAGGTGTTAAAACATAAAAATAGATCAACAACACATGGGGATAGGGCGGTTTGACTGGTAAGTACTTGAAATAAATTAAGTCATTTGATGTTAAATGAGCCTCGGGACTGTACTGTTTTTTTTTTTCCTTTGCAGTACTCAAATATATATTACAGTGCCTATTTTGATCTGCTTGACAATGTCAGATTGTTTGTCAACATGCTATATATTTACATGTGAGAGTTCACTGTATCTTTTGTACTGCCAACTACCAAGCTAGCTAATTGAGCTCTCCTGCTCTTGTCAAAGTAATTTGTAGAATTTGTTGACAGCAATTTTATAATTTCTACCTTTGTGACTATATGAGTTGTGACATTCTCCTGGTTGTTACTCTGTTCACACAGCTATTTCCTCACATCCTGGCGCATATACTTCTCATGGGTAGTTGACGGGTAGTTTAAGTATGCATTATTGGCAGTTGTTATCAAATATTTATATCAAACTCTGCTTATATAGTGTAATAATGACATTCTCTATACAAACATTTTTACACAAATACTTAACTTCATATAAACTTTTCATAACGTCGGTTTGTGTATATACATACAAACGCACACAATCATGCGCACACATATTGGTAAAGGTTTTTCTTTGTTTTATTCTACCCATTGTGCTATTTCATAGTCTTTTTTTTTTTTTTTTTTTTGGGTGTAAGAAAGGTAAGAATACAATCTAGGTAACCCTTCTCTCAAGAGTTCTTCCTAGATTATCCTCATAGAGGATATGAAGATGGTCCCTGCGCGGAACCTCATTGAACATATGAACATTGTGTATTGAATGTAAGTGTGAATATCTTGTATCAAAACTTGGATCTCCCATGATACTTGAATGTGACTTTGTACTGCTTGGATGAGAATTTTATTGTCTCCCTCAATATGAATATCAGTAAAACCTACTTGCACTGCTGCTTACCATTTTTCATAGCTGTTGCTTCTGCTTCCAAAACTGACACTGCTCCTAAGTAGAATATTGCTGTTTGAATAAACTTTCCTTTCCAATTACGAAGAATGAAGTCTCCTGCTATTCCTTGTGAAGTTTTGGATCCATCAAAGTTGATTTTGACGGTCCCGCCTTGTGGTTTTCTCCAGGCTATCCAATCAATCTTCTTACGCTTGACAGCTGACTGGTTGGGATTGGTGGATGTATGCTGTGCGAGTTTATGTCGAATACGCCATTCGGCGCCGGCTTTTTTTGCTCTTATTAATATACTTCTTGGACATGGTGTTTCGCTGCGAAACACCATGTTATTTCGTGTTTTCCATATACTCCAAAATAGCGCACTTACTCTGTCTAGTTTAACTGCAGGGGCAGTAGTTCTAGCACTTGTTAGCCTTTGTAAAATACTATTTTGTTGGCTAGATACGAAATTAGAATCTATCCAGTTATGGAAAACTGCTAGTCTCCAAAACTCCTATGAACTTTGACAATGCAAAAACAGGTGATCCGCATCCTCAATCTCAAATTAACAAAATGGGTAAAGACGATCAATATTCATACCTCTTTTGAATAGGAAGCGATGGATGACAAAGTTACCATAGAAAAAATTTTAACTTTGGCATGATGTCAAGTTTTCAAATCCAATTATATTTTCATACTAATGGACTTCCATAATTCAATCCATGTGCTGCCCAAGTCATAGATTTTGTAGAGAACTCACCATTACCTAACAGTCCCCAACATACTGAATCAGCTAGGGATTGGATTAAAAGGGATAGGTATTGCGAGAATTAACTATAATTGGACTGGATCCACTAGTGGCTGCTGAAGTCGAGCAACATTTCATTCTTTGTTTCCTGTTATGAAATGTGATACCTTCAGAGAGGTATCAGTAAGGGAGCAATTTGTAATATTAAGCAGATTGGCTAAACCATCATTAGCACACCAATTATTTAGCCAAAAGTAATACTTAATCCATTATCCACTTTCCATCGAATTCCTTTCTGAAATTGTTGTCGATTCTTGAATATACACTTCCAAGCCCAAGAATCCGATTTCTTTGGTTTTGTGGAAAAAATATTTTCTCATCAATTGGATATTTTCTTTGCAATTGTTCCACCCAGAGGCTCTGACCATGGAACAGTCTCCAAGTGAGCATGCTAAGAAAAGCACTATTTAGTACTTCCATTTTTCTTAATCCAAGCCCCTCCAGCCTTCTTGGTCGGCATACCCTGTCCCAAGACACCATAGGCAAACCTTTGTTTTCATTGAATTTTTTTCAGAAAAATCTCTAATAATCTTATCAATTTGGTGATTAGCTTCTTTAGGAAGTTGAAAACATTGCATTATATGTGCTGGCATAGATTCAATATTTGCTTGCATTAGCGCCACTCTTCCTACTTTGGAAATGTACTTTGTTTTCCAATGCTGCGGTTTTTCAGTTGTTCTGTTCAGCAACTCTGAGAAAATTTCTATTTTTGGTATGGCTTTAAATACTGCGTAGCCAACTTACTTACCAAGATTATCTTGGTGCGTAATATTGAATATAGATGAGACAGTTTGTTTGTCGTGTGTCATAGCATTACTAGAGAATGTTAGTGACGATTTCTGAAAGTTAATAAGTTGGCCATAACTTTGACAGAATCTATTCAGGATCAAACTAAACTCTTGACAAGTTTCAAGATTAGTTTGACAGAAAAGAAGAGTACCATCTGTAAAAAGTAGTCATGGAATTTTGGGAGTTCTAGGAGAGAGCTTAATTCCAATCCCATTTCTTTTGCTAAAGCGCCTTGCGAAGAGCCCTACTTAAGACCTCCACATAAATAATAAACAAATGATCCCCTTGTATAATGCCTCTTGTAGGCGAAAGGAAACCGCATACACAATCATTTGCGATAACAAAATAAGAAACAGTAGATATACATGTTTTAATTAATTCTACCCATTTGGGATGGAAGCCAAATATATGTAAAGCTCCAAATAAAAAGTTCCATCACTACAAGAAACAATGGCTTTTGCAACATTCATTTGGACAACATTTTTTATTAATGTTACAATAAATACCTTATAGCAACAGCATCAAATAAGTTACAATAGAGTTAAACCTAATGCAATGGTTTATTAAAAAGTGTTGCCATAACATAGCAAGGCAACGTTTTTTGCATTTTATTTTTGTAACTGTAGCAATCCCCAAAATTTTCATGCAGACACGCTTTATTTCATTTACCCGGTAAATGTAATGATAGGGAAATAAAAGCAAAAAGGGAAAGGAAATAACCAAAACAGCCTGCTTTCTTGGGTAGAAGCTTAAGCCATGAACCCCAAAACCTAAATAGGGTTTTCAGATTTCAGCAGATGATGTTCTCCATTTCACCTGTGAAGTTGCATCTGAGTTTCTGCTCCATGGCGTTCTCCATTTTAGTCGAATTCAAGGTTAATTTCGTTTGAGTCTGGCAGATTACATCCTAATTTCACCTTCAACATCAGCACAAGACGCATTGGGGAAGCTACGGTTCGAGTTCGTGAAGTTGTCTCAGGAATTCACCCCCAATTTCGTGTAGATTGCACCATCTACACCTAAATTCATCTGGGCTTTCTCTCTCTTTGGAACTTTAGCAGCCATTCGACCTTCATTAGTCTCAGTTCAGGTGTATATCTGTGTTCTTTCCTGAATTTTTGTTCCTCTGTTTACACAACATGAAAATATTTTGTGTCTGTTTGCTCCAATTAGTTTAATTTCACTTTTCTTGTGAGGTTTTGCTCCATAAATTATCTGAGTAGCTTACTGTCATTTGTAAGTCTCGCTTTTCTTTCTTCAAGCATCTCATATTCCTTGCCTTGACGTTTCTGTCGATTAGGGTGAAGTTAAAGCATTCTGCTAGGTGTTATTTCTGGATTCAGAATTCTGTTTTTAAGATTTTAGGTCAGCTAGTTAAGCATTATATACGGGTGTGATGTGATAGTCGGTTAGCAGGACTTTGGGATGTTTCATACTTTTGGTCTGATTTGAAGTTTCTGAATTTCATGATGTTTGAAAATTGGGACGGTTGAGGATGGGACGAAGTTGTGTATGCTGGAATGTAGAGTTATTCAATAGTTTTTGAAGGTTTTCTTAGTGAATTTGTTTTTCAAAGTATTGTCATTTAAAAGTCCCCTTTGCATCATGTACCTCAGTTCTTGAACCCTTCCTGTCTGCCTTGTTCTGTTAACTGTGTGGATGTAGGTTGTTAATTCAAGTGATCTTCTTCCCTGTTTATACCATCTCTAATTCCCTGTGTAGATGGGAGTTGTTATGTTGGATCCTAACTTTGAAAAGCAGTGTCTGCCTGGTTATATACAACAAAAGAATTTGACAACATTTTGAAGAAGAAACAAAAAACAAAAAGGAAGGAAAGCAGAACATCAGCCATTGTGCTTGGTGGTCAAATTTTTGGAACTTGGACTTCAGCTGACTCTTTGGCTAATTCATGAACCTTGGACTTTAGCTAATTCTTGGAAAATTTATGTTGATAAAATGGTTTTACATATGAATCATCATGCTTCCAAGCTAGTAACTTAGGCATGCTAATGGGCTTCTAGTTATTGTCCTTAAAATAGTTTTGCTGTAAATTTATATCCCATATTTCCTTCTATGCAGTCTTTGTGACATGGCTAAAGCCTTCACTATTAATTTCAAGCTCAAATCAATCATGGTTCTCCAGACGAGTTAATATGTGACCACGATGACTTGTTTTACCTTGCAGTTTACTTTCATTAATTTTTCTGATTATTACATTCATTAAATTATTTGTTCAGTGAAGGTAAGATGATGGATCATGGTTGGATGATCCTATCTAGAAGTTCTTTGGAGTATAAGATAGCACTCAATGCATTTCTTGATGATTATTTTGCTAAGATTGCTACTGGAAATCAAATTTGTTGTCCCTGTAAGAAGTGCCAAAGGCGTTTTTGCTATGGTCGAGATGTTGTACATGATCATTTGATAGTTAATGGTTTTGTTAAGGGGTTTAAAGAGTGGGTTCGCCAAAGAGAGCAATCATTGTCTTCAGGACACATTACAAATACAAGTTATATGTGGAGGATAACGATGATGGGCTAAACACATACGATAACATTGATGGACTGTTGCATGATACTTTTAGAAATGTACTAGAAGGGTCTAATGAGCAGCAAGAGGCCAGAGATGGGCTGAATGAAGAGGCTAAAAAATTTTTCAAGTTGGTGGAGGATGGTAAAGAAGATCTATATCCAGGTTGTAAAAGCTTTTCGAAACTATCCTTCTTAATTCGACTCTATCTATTCAAGTGTCTTAATGGACTAAGCAATGTTGCATTCAATGATCTTCTGGAGCTATTAAAAGAGGCTTTTCCTGATGCCAAACTTCCTAAAAATTTCAATGAAGCTAAGAAAATAGTGAGAGATTTGGGGCTTGATTACAAGAAGATAGATGCATGTCCTAATGATTGTATGTTGTATTGGAAGGAACACGAAGGAGAGCAATTCTGTTATAAATGCAAAGCTTCAAGGTGGAAATCTGAAAAAATTTCAGCAAAAGTGTTGCGATACTTTCCCTTGAAACCTAGACTTCAAAGGTTGTTCATGTGTGCACAAACAGCTGAATCAATGATTTGGCATGATAAAGAACGGCCTAAAGATGGAAAAATTAGGCACCCTGCAGATGGCCAGGCTTGGAAGGACTTTGATTCCATGTACACTAATTTTTCAGGAGATCCTCGCAATGTAAGGTTAGGGCTTGCTAGTGATGGATTCAATCCATTTCGAACAATGAGTGTGTCTCATAGCACATGGCCAGTTGTATTAATTAACTACAATCTTCCACCATGGATGTCTATGAAACTAGAATACTTAATGTTGTCTTTGTTGATTCCTGGCCCTAGTTCCCCGGGGAATGACATAGACATTTATTTGCAACCATTAATTGATGAGTTGAAAGATCTATGGCTTGTTGGGGTGGAGACTTATGATGCATTTACACGACAATCATTTCAAATGTATGCAGCCTTAGAGTGGACTGTCAGTGATTTTCCAGGGTATTCTATGTTATCTGGATGGAAAACTAAAGGAAGATGGGCTTGTCCTTGCTGCAACCATGATACATGCTCTCAATATTTAAAGTATAGTAGGAAAACATGTTATATGGGTCATCGTAGATTTTTGGATATGAACCATCCTTGGAGATTTGATGAAACATCATTCAATGGTGGTAGGGAGGATAGGTGTCGACCTAATTTGATATCTGGCACAGAGGCTTTCAAGCAAGTTGAGCAGTTCAAAAATGATTTTGGGAAGAAACGCAAGCAAAACACTAGCGACAATGAAGGGCCATGGAAAAAAAGGTCCATATTTTTTGAATTGCCATATTGGGAGCATAATAAATGTCGTCATAACCTAGATGTGATGCATATAGAAAAAAATATATGCGATAATGTGATAGGGACATTGTTAGATATCCCTGGCAAAACAAAAGACCATACCAAGGCTCGGCTTGACTTGATAGATTTGGCTATAAAAGAGCATCTTCATCCTTCAGTTGCGGAAGATGGTCAACATATCAGCATACCCCGAGCATCATATTCAATGGGAAATGCTCAAAAGGATTTGTTCCTAAAGGTTCTTAAGGATGCAAAGCTACCTTATGGTTGTGTGTCAAATATATCAAGATGTGTGTATGTTAAAGAAAGGAAGCTTGCAGGTTATAAAAGCCATGATGCCCATATCTTATTGCACTATCTGCTGCAGGTAGCAGTGAGGAATTCTTTGCTCAAAAAAGATGCACTGGCTTTGATAAGACTTGGTAATTTCTTTCGGTGTATATGCAGCAAAGTTATCAGCCCTGAGGAGTTGAAAATTTTAGAATCTGAAATTGTAGAGGTATTGTGTGAACTTGAAAGTATCTTTCCACCAGCCTTCTTTGATATTATGGTGCATTTACCTATTCACTTAGTGAGAGAAATTGAGCTCGGTGGGCCTGTGCAATATCGGTGGATGTTCTTTGTTGAGAGGTATTTATGTAAGTTGAAAGATTATGTGCGCAATAGGTGTCATCCAGAAGGGTGTATGGCAGAAGGTTATTTAGCTGAAGAATGTCTGAACTTTTGTTCAAGGTACCTCCATGATGGTGATAAGACCAGGTTAGATAGAAGGTCGACTTGCTATGATGAAATCGCTGCTCTTGAAGATCAAACTTCGATTTTTCCACAAGTAGGACATCCTATTGGGGGAAAAAGAACACCAAAAGGTAAGGGATTTTGTTTGGACAATCAAAGTTTGAAGCAAGCTCAAAGATATATAATCTTCAACTGCAACTGTGAGCAAGTTGAGAAGTGCATTGAGTAAGTTCACAATGAAAATGACAACTTTATTTTGCTTTATCTTTATAGTTGCAATTCCTGTCACAGCTTGCCATATTTATGTATTTATATGAATTGAAATGCAGAGAACACCAAAATATGGTCAGCAACCAAGGTCGAAGAAGTTGGTGGGAGAGAGCACGAAGTCATAGCCTTGAATTCATCAATTGGCTGCAAGATAAAGTGAAGAATGAAGGAGTAACAAATCATATTTTTTGGCTAGCGAACGGTCCTAACCCTAAGGCAAGAAGGTACACTGGGTATTTTGTCAATGGTTATGGATTCTATGCAAAAGACCGTGATTCGCGATTAAAGACTCAGAATAGTGGGGTCACTCTGGTAGCCTTGACTTCCAGTTTCGCTAGTTCTAAAGATCAAAATCCTTTAGTTGGAGATGTTTCTTACTATGGAGTCATAGAAGACATTATCGAAGTGGATTTTTGGTCCCACTTTAGCGTTGTTCTATTTAGATGTGATTAGTTTCATGCAAAAGTTGATGAATTTGGGCTTACATGAGTCAACTTCAAGAGGTTATGCTATAAGGATGATCCTTTTATACTAGCATCTCAAGCCCACCAAGTTTTTTATGTGCAAGACCCGGTTGAACATGATATTCACTACGCCATAAAAAGGATTCCAAGAGATTTGTATGACTTTCAAGGGTCAAATATGGAAACGTACTGGAAAGAGCCAACTGATTCTGTGCATACTCTTGCCAGTGCATCTGATACGAATGCCAATCATATTGGAGACGAATCAGGTGTACGAATAGTAGATATAGGTCACATCTTGGAGGTTGGCTGCAATGTTGATGAGCGTGAAGACAGCTCTGACATTGATGATACAGATTGGGAATGGATGTATGCTAATGATGAAGTATGAAGTGCTAGCTCGGGACATCTAACCAGCCATTTCTCCTTCCCTGTTATTGGTTTTTTTTTTAATCTATGCTTTTGCAGTAATATTATGTGGGGGATTATTAACTGTCTAGTCACTGGGTGTTCTATTCATGTGTTTTTAATGTGCTGTGTGTTTTGGTGTGCTATTTTATTAATATATGTGATTATTTACTTTGGTGTTTTGCTATTATATTGTGTAGAGAATAAGGTGTTATGAATAAAGTGTTATGAACATGATAGTTCTACAGATAGTGCAAAATGGCAAGAAAAAAAGGCTCATCTTCCAAAGATCCTGGAAGACCTCTTACTGATTATGAGAAAGAGCGGCATATGACGATGAAGAAAAATGCAACGATTTTGGAAAAATTGGGGTTGCCCAAATTATTAAACCAGATGAGAGAAATCAAAAAAGGCTATACAAAGAAAGGAAGCGAACATAACAAGGGAATTGATAAGGATAAAGAGTACATGCCAAGCGATGAAGCATCAGAGAGTGAAGAGGATAGCGAGAATGACAATGTTGATGATGTTTCAACTTCTAAGGGTGCTGCCCTGGTAATACTTTCCTCCTATTCTGTTTACATAATTTTAATTGTAGCTTTTTGAAGATAATTACAGCTAAGTAGCAGTGATTTAATTGTCATATCTTCCCCCTCTTTTCTTAGTTTTGGTACATTTGGCCACTAGCACAACTCCTTGGAGCAAAGCGTTTATTTTATCTTCTTACTAAAGAGGGAGTTGGCTTATTGGCTTGTTTCTTCGGCTAATAAATTGTAGAATGGGAAGAAGCAAAGTGAAGTAACAATGCACAAGAACAAGAAACTGTCAAAGTGCCCAGCGATATCTATGAATGACTTCCTAATACAGCAACAAGAACAACAACAGCAGCAACACTCAGCAATGAAGCACCTGCATGAGGCTTCTCAAACTGAGAAGCCGAACATTGAAGCTGTACCTGTATCACTTTCAGGAACAACCCCCACAATTGCACAACAGAAACAACAACATTTAAAGTGTCCAGCAATGTCCATGAGTGCATTTCTGAAACAACGCGAAGAACAACAGCACGACTCTGTAGTTCCCCACTCAGTAGTTCAGCCTGATAAAGCTTCTTCAAATGCTGTTGAACTGGGGTCAGTTTCAGGGACAATCTCCTCTATGGTAATACTTTCCCCTAATATGATTAAATATGGTTAAATGTTGTTACCAATTGCAATCCTTGGCTGAGAAACATATATTTTTCAGTGTTGTTTCTGCACAGCATCTCACTTTTCTTTGGATATTCTTATGTGATATAGCATGGACCTAGGATATTGTTAAGAGCTCCATCTAGCTTGTTCCAAAAATATGATTGACATTTTTGATGGTTATTGTGCAATATCAGATAACACCTAGGGTGTCTACCTTTTCCCAAAGGAAAAAACTGCACACTTCTCCTAAAAGTATGCTGCAAGCAAAAGCAGTGGCATACCCCAATAGGGTTTAACCTATCAGGATATCACTAAGAATGTTGTATGATCTGAAGATGCACTTTACTTTGTATTTTTGTCTTATTGTAGTAGTTAAGGTGGAGGACTGGTGCATTGTTTAAGATTATGTAATTTTGTGTGGGTTACATACATCATAACATCAGGTTGATGTACAACAACTAGAAGAAGGGATGCCCGTGCAAATAGACCAAAGGAGGAGGTCGAAACGTCAAGCTGCTATAGCCCTGGATGCTACGAGGAGGGCATCAGATGACCAAGTGGTCATTGCACCTTCAAATGTGCTAACTGCTGAACACTTAAATGAACCAGAGATCGAGGGTTTGGCCTACATCTTATAACCCCCTCCCGTTGACCTTTGATTTGTACTTGATGTGGCTTATTTTTTTTTTCTTTTTTCTTGATTTATCCAAATAGATGAACCTGTAAAGAAGCATAGAGGTCCTACAATGTTATTTGAGGTACACACGCGAAAAATGGAAGATCGTGTAGTTGTACTTTTCAATGACAAAGGTCAACCTATTGGACCTACAGATAAAGTTGTCAATGAGTTCAGCAAATTTTTAGGCACTATTGCTCATGATTATACTTGGGCACCATTGATTTATACTAATTGGAGTAAAGTTCCACACAAGGATGAAATGTGGGGATATGTTAATGTAAGAATTTTCATGAATGCATATCACGTTGAGTTTCTTTTTTATATAATTTTAACTTAATTTAACATATCCTAGGAGAAGTACATAATTCCTTCAAGCGCGAAAAAGGGGGTGCTCCAGACTATTCGAGATTCTTGGAGGGTTTTCAAAAGTCGCATCAAGCGAGATCACTATTACAAGTACGACAACGATAATGCCAGATGGGAAAATCGCCCGACTAGAGTACTTGATTCTCATTTTAAGGTTTTGCTACAATATTGGAATGATTCGACTGTACAGGTACTAAATTATAAAAGCTGTGCTATATTTTTCAATGCTTGCTACATCAACATTTCTCATGAGATCCCTTGCTATATCTTTTCAGCAAATTAGTTCCAAAAATGTTGAAAGTCATCAGCAACAGGACAATATGCACACGATGGGTCCAGTAAGCTTCGCAAGAAAGTATTATGACCTGGTGAGTCTCTGGAGCCTACATGAATTTTTCATCATTATTATTTTACATGATTTCCATTTGGTTTAATTTGTATCCGTTCATTTAGAAAAACAAAGAGGGTCGATCGCCATCAAAGACAAGAATGTTTGAAGAAACTAGGAAAAGGAAAGAAGGGCGTACTTATAAACATTCTAATAATGATACGCTCGATAAAATCGTAAGTGGTCTATATTTTTTTCCCCGCCTATCACAATATAGGAGTAGTCCCTTGATGGATTCTTCAATGACTTTTCTACAACAACTTAGCTTTTCTGATATAATATCTTCTAATTATTACATGTAATGTAGAAAAGGATGAAGGAGATTGAAGCATTACAGGAGTCAGGACTTAGCTCGAGTGATGAAGATCCTTTTGGTAAGGTGATGAAAAAGGAGTGTCCGGGGCGGTTACGACTATATGGAAGGGGTGTTTGTACTACAAACCTGAAAAGAAATGATGTTGATAAGCCACAAGCTTTGGCTCCAGAGTTTATTGACGCTATTAGAGTTGGCTTAAGTGAGGAAATGCAAAAGGATTTCGATGCTCATAAAGAAAAAATGGACGTTGAGTTAAAAGCTGAGAGAGACAAAGTGGCTAATATGCAAAAAGAACTAGATTCTCAGAAGGCTGTGTTGGATGCTCAAAAGACTGAACTAGATTCTCAAAAGGCAAAGGTTGGTCATTTATTGTTGCAGTTACAAAAAATGATCCCGGGCATAACCCCTGAAAACATTGCTCAAGCGGTTACTTCACAGTTCACCAGCACATCTGCAACTCCAGTTGATGGTTCCACTACATGAGGTTCGTATAGTTTTTTATTTCTGCTTTTTTTTACTTAATTTGTCAATATCTCCAGAGAAAAAATACGGTAACCATGTTTATGGCAGGTTTTACTGCTTTGCTCCTGGTTTTTCTTGCTTGTTTGGGCATTCCGTTGCTTTGGAAGTTCCCTCGTCATACATGGGAATGAGTTCCAACATACAAATTTTAATCTATGACTACAAAAAGGGTTGCATCATTCTTTTGAACATCATTGCAAAGTCTAGAACCACTGTTGGTTGGAACATTATTATTGTTCAAACTATACTTCTAGATTCCTGTAGCATACTAGCTTCAACAAATGCCTCATTGCAGGTTTGCTCTTATCAGTATCAAGCAGAAAATAAAGCCCCTTTTGGTTTCTTTACCAAGCCCTTTAAATTTTATGCAATTTTGCCTGGGTTAGTGACATATTGATGCAGGCCGAAAGCGTGGCCAAACTCAACCCCAGCCCCTGCCCTTAGCTCAAGTTCCTGGGTTAGTGACATTTTGCCTAGCTATTGTCAAAGGAAGACTGGAGGCTGCAAAGTTAAATTGCATTTTGTTGTGTTTATTTTTGTTTATGCCACTGGAAAGTTTGGCAAGGAAAAAAAAAAAGAACACTTAGTCTAATTACTTTCCATGTATTTTGGATGGCCACTCTCCCTTCTTTCATTTGATTGAATTTATACGAATAAAAATCGATCTACAAGTTTGAAGATTCATTCGATAGAATAAAGAAGGGTGTGAAGGCTCATTTGAGAGTTGGTTTACCTGCCATACTTTCTCGATCACATGCCGTACATCATTAATGGTTCTGAATCACTTCCTTGCCTTACCTTTTACTAGTACCCTATTTAAATATTTCTATCACATAAATAAAAATGTTGTTCAATTTCTCATAAGTGTTCACTTTTTCATGTGCAGGCTAACTACTACTGGCCTTCCTATTCATTTTTGATGTTGCATTCCACATGATGGATTTTTTGGAGAAATCGAATTGAAGGAGAATTTAGTTTGGATACACAATTGTACACATTGTATGTATTTTGTGTATGAGATTTGACTAAATCTTGAACCATAGTTACATGTATTTTGGATATGGAGAAAGATGTACAGCTCACTACGTGTAGAGCTATTTACTTTTTGTTGGATGGGGAAAGGTTGTTGATAACCTATTTGTTAATACCCCACAGATGGTCTTCAATTTGTGGTTGTACTCCACTATGAATGGAAGGTTTTTTGTGGTCCAATTAAGCAGGTTGGCTATGTGGATTTGTCTATAACTAGTTGGAAGTATATATCAATTCTACAGGAGCATAAACAAATCAAGTGCGGAAAACATCAAACATCGATTTGATTAATTTTTTGTTCCGTTAAATGTTGCAATAGGTTTACAAATGTTGCCTGAACAATTGTTGCATTCAAAATTTCTATGGCAACGTTTTTCTAGGCAAGCGTTGCCATAGCTGAAAAAGTGTTGCTATAGATTTCTTGCAGCGCATACTAAAGGCAACATTTTACATCATGTTGCCTTACATCTAAGGCAACAGTTTTTAAGCTTATAGTAATACTTTTTACGCGTTGCCAAAAGCTTGTTTTCTTGTAGTGCATTCAACTCTATCATATGCCTTTCCTATATCTAGTTTGAGTGCTACCCATGCTTTCTTTTCCTTTATTTTTTTGAATTTGTTCATGATTTCATGCGTAAGTAGAATATTGTCATGGATGGATCATTTAGGCACAAATGCACTGTGGATAGGATCTATAATTTTTTCTAAAATCGGACGCGTGTGATTAACAATGATTTTAGAGATAATCTTGTAAATAGTATTGCAAAGGCTAATTGGTCGAAATTGATTAATCGTTGCTGGGTTACTCAATTTCGGAATCAGTGCTATTGGCATATGGTTAAGCTGTTTGAGGAGCTTTAATGTGCCAGTAGTCTTGGAAGAAAGCTGCACCAAAGCCATTAGGCCCTAAAGCTTTACACTTATCCATTTGGAAAATAGCTTCTTTGATTTCGGAATCATGAATGGCTTGCAGTAATCTATGCTATTTCATAGTCATGAAATGACTTATTTAGGGTTGTTTATTATTCGGTTCAAAATCGGACCGGATTGAAGATGGACCTAGACTGGACTGGATGCGACCGAACCAAATGAATTCGGCCCGTTCCATGGTCTTCAAATTTTTCTTATTCACTCTTTGGTCCGATCAGGTTCGCCGGTCCGTCGGTCTGAACCTAGGACCAAATAAAAAAGTTGAGGTAGAAATATATTGAAATGTTTAAAGGGTTGGTCTTTTCCTTATTTAATTTCCATTTCTTTTGCATCTTATGGTAATTTCCCAGATGTTCAAAATGTTGGATTTCTTAATAGTGGAAATATATTCAAATGGTTTATATTGAATCATATATGAATTGTTTATATTGTTCAATGTTATCTAAGTGCTCTATTTCGATAGCCTAACAACTTGCCCTGTTCTATTTTACGTTTTTTAGAATTTAGCTAAGAGTTACATTTTCTTACAGCTTCTTACATCTCCTTACAGCTCCTTACATCTTCTTACATCTCCTTGCATCTCCTTACATCTTCTTACATCTCTTTGAATCTCCTTACATCTTCATACATCTTCTTACATCTCATAGATTTTCTATAACATTCATTTATTTTATTTATAGAAATATGTATATTTTTTTAATGATACTACTAATATACAAAATTTATAAATATCTTATGAACACAATATTTACATAAACATAAAAGCATAATATAACGACGTAAATTATATTTGAGTTTCAACATGAAATATATATTATTATAGATGACCATATATTTATTTATATTTAAAATTATTTACTTAAAATAGGAATTTATTTGAAGAGTTGTATTCAATTTTGTCAAAAAAGTTTGTTTTTTTTTGTTATACTTTGCTTATTCGATCAAACTAATGTTCATATAAAAAATCTTAGACGAAATTTTATTCACCAATTTATGGGGATTAATATATTTTATTGTTGTATAATTCACTTAATTAATTGTTTATTTTTAATAAGTATATTATTTTAATATTATTATTTTTCATCCAAAACGTTCATTTTAAAACAAATTATACTATACAACTCTTCAACAATTCAACAACTTCTTATATCCATCTTTACAGCTCCTTATAACTTCTTACATCTTCTTACAGCTCCTTACATCACCTTATAGCTCCTTACAGCTCCTTACATCTATCTATCTATCTAAAAAGCGAAATAGAACAGGCCCTTCGTTCAATTCGGTCCGGTCCGATCCATCTACTTTAAAAGACAACTGACATCACTTATGACAGGCTGAGGTTCCTCTTCAAGAAATTTAAGTAGACAATCAAGGCTGTGGAGGTTGACAATGTATGACATAAACATGTCACTCAAATTGAAAAAAGATGGGTGCGACCTTCGGTGGATTGGATTGCTCTAAATACGGATAGGGCTTTGAAGAACAACCCTGGCGTCTGTGAGAGGAAGGGTTGTTTTTCGAGGTTGGAAGGGGGAATTTTGGGGGGGAGGCGGTTGGTTATGCCGAGAGGATAGGTATATGTTCATCGGTTAGAGCAGACCTTCGGGCTATGCTGCGAGGCTTGTTCATTGCAAAGGAGAGAGGGTTTAAGAAGATCCTTTTAAATGTGGACTCTATTATTGTGAGACGTATGCTAAGTGGAGATATGATGTGCAATGCTCGTCATGAAGCCATTGTACGGAGTTGTGAGGGTTTGATTAACACACTGGATCGGTAAATAGTAGGGCTGGTAAAAATCCTTCCAACCCAATTGTTTGAATTTAACTGACTTGAAAAAAATCGAGTACGGTCACAAATTTGTTTGTTTGAATTTAAATTTGGAAAAACTTGGTCATGTTCGAATTTAAATCCGAGCCTAGTTTGAATTTGGGCATTTGGGTTCGGGTTGTCTGGATTTTTGAACTATTTCAGGTTCAAACAAATTCGGACAATCAGAGAACCTAGTTTGGACATTGGACAATTATGTTTATGTGTAATTTTGATCCAAGTTTGTAGAAAATTTTATAAAAATAATTTTGGATAATTGGGTTCGGACGTTGAACAATCGGGTTCGAGTTCGGTCATACAAAATTTTGGTCAGAATATTTAAAAATTATATTAGAAATGCAAACATTCAGACACTTGGTCTGGACATCGGACATTCGGGACCGGGTCTGGGTTTGGTCGAAGTATCCGATTTATAATTTGAACAGGGTCCGACATGAAGTTTTGTCCAAACGTTTGATTTATCTGAACCCGAATTGACTCGGACCTGAATTTTTACCAAGCCTACAAAAAACTGATTTCTCATTGTTATCTTAAAGCAAATCGAGTGGCAGATGCTTTTGCTGATTTAGGAGTTAACCTCAGCTGCGATTTTATATTTTTTATTTTTAAAGGTTTGAATTTTCATAACCTAATTCCACCTAATTCCAAACCTAACTCCAAACCACAAAAAATATTATTTTCAATTAAAATAATAAAGAATAAAAGGTTTTCACTACTATAAATATGGAGTATTAGATATGTAAATATATTAAGATGATAGTTATGGATCTTATTTACTATAAATACACATTATTAAGAAATAATAAAAAATTTCTAAAATTTATTGCTATTATTATTATTATTATTACTATTATTATTATTAGTAGTAGTAGTAGTAATAGTAGTAGTAGTAGCAGCAGCAGCACTACTATTTTTATTTTTATTTTTATTCTTATGGCAACCATGAGACCTTATTGCAAATAATTTATTACATGAACAATGAATAATTAATGGATTATAAAAACTATTGTACCTAATAAATAAATAAATAAGTAGTGAAAAATCTACCAATAGTTTAATATTATTAAATTAATTTTCCTTTGTTTTCTATTCACAAATAATTCTGAGAGGGAGCTGTTCCTCCACTTAATTGTAAAAGAGATTATTGTACTTTTTTTTTGGGTTGCAGAGGCTCAAACAATCTTTATACAACTTACATGAATTAGTAATATATTTTAATGTACTTTTACATATAGTTATTACTATCCAAAAGCACATTTGTTTTCATGTGTCACCTGGTCTAGAAAAATAAAATAAAACCACCTAATTTTTTGACACGTTACACTTACACAATTTACCATTTTTTATTAAAAAATTAATTTGTGCCCGTGCTTATGCACAAAGTGTCTTGGTAGTAAAATTAAGTTAACAACTATTTATATTTACATAAAATATGAATGTCATGCTATAAAAGTATTCAATCCAATTAATAGTGCAGTCTGAGTATAATTACAAAATATCTCTGAACATAAATCTCATGAAGTCCAACACTGCATTTTACAAACGTAACTCAACTAAAAATCAAAATGAAAAGGATCGATCAATTCTCATCATTATATTTGACAACGATTCGTCAGATAATAATGTTCTTTCCTCCCAAGTAGTCGGACAAATAAGTGAATTTGTAACTCATGATAAGCATTATCATAAACTTGAATGACAAATGAGAAAGCCTCTACGATGGCAGTGCTCAAATATGCATTGGCTTCTTTCATGGAATAATCGATCTTGAGTAAAGGAAACATGTAAATGTAAGAAAGGTTAAAAATGTTTAAAACCAAATTGTTTAGGTGAATGGTAAATATTTACATAGATTTATTTGAAAATTATAAATATTTATACATGTGTTTGCACTACTTTTTTCCTTTTTTTTTGGGCTGAATCTTTTTTCCTTGTTTTTGGTTTTGTTGAAGGAGTGTTTAGTTGTTTATTTAATGATATAAAGTCCCTACCACATAATGTAATGTTTAATTGAATGTAATGTAATGCAATCAATCTTGTAATGCAAATATGATTACATAGTACGTGCTAATCATGATTACAAGGGCATTTCTATTTGCAATACTTTCTTATAACCAAACAAAAAATGAAACCATAATTATAAACTTATTTGCATTACAAGATTGTTCGCATTCAACCAAATATTACCTAAATGTTTATATTTGGGTTGTTTATTTAGTTGTTTATATCATGTGTATATTGTGACAATGGGTTTTTGTTTTTCGTGATTGAGGGCGCATGCAAATGTCAGCAATTAACGGAAGTCGATTATTTAAAAATATTTTATTTATGACACATAATTTTTACTTGAAAAAAACAAAGAATGATTTTACATTGCATTTTCTTTTTTTTGGCTGAAGGATAATATATTACAAGCATATTATCTTTAAAAGGATATTTCGTATAGGAATCGATGAATTGTATTTTAGGGAAATAAAAAGTGGGAAAAAATCATTTTAAGAATCAAATTATTGTTTTTTTGTTTGAATGGAAAAGTGAAAAATAGCTGAGAAGATGAAAAGACATAAAAATAATCAACTTATTAAATTTAACATCCAATAGGAAAAATTGACATAATAATAATGAATCATTGTATTTTCAGGGTTATTAAAAATTGAAAAAAAAATCATTTTGTGAGATCAAAATATATATTTTTTTGAATGGAAAAAATCATTTAGAGGATAAAAAGACATCAAAAATAATGAATTTAATTTAAAACACTCGGAATAATTGACCCAAAAAAAATTATCCTTATTATTAGAAAGTAATTCATTGTATTTTAATAATGCATTATGCCAAAATCAGGCATAATAACTTTTAACCAAAGAAAAATCATGCATCATATTATAAAAATTCTCGCACATAGGAAAGCATGTTAGTTGGCTTTTAAGAAAAAAAACACTATAAATCTTCAATCATAATCTTCCCTTTTTTTCATTTTCTTTCCTTTTTTTTCTCTACGCAGGGAGATTGCATCCCGAAACTATTGATTAATTGACATTTAACTGACCTTCAACCTTTGCTTTTTCGCCTCTATATGAAGAAGGCGTATTTCGAGTTTAGATCTCTAATGATAACATTTGAAGACATTATCAATTAAATTAATGGGTGAACTTTAATCTTTGTTAAGGAATCATGGTAGCTCCAAAATTATGGATTAATTGACATTTGGCTGACTTCCGATCTTTGTTAAGGAATCACGATATTTATGCCAGGATATTTTCCTTAGATTCTATTATTATAACTAATAAATAGCAGTGGGCACCCTAGTTGCCAGTTCAGCAGCAAGTGGCAACGCTTTTACGATCACCGCCTTTTAGCGGGCCTGAAGTGGCCCACTTGACAGTACGCAGCTTGATCAGATTATCTTTTCTAGTACTTGCATTCTGGACTCTCTCCGTCTTTTATACCAGGCTCTTGTGAGCCTGAGCCATGCTAGAATCCTTCCTTGCTCTGCCTCTTTCTCTCTTATCCCTCATCAATCCGCCGTAGAATTCTGGGTGTTCCTTGATTCTCGTAAGTGATAACAGTATCAAAATTCTTGATCTCCTTCCTTCTTCATGATCAACTGCATGCACTCACCTATCTAAATTTCTCTCTTTTTTCCAGAGTTATTGCTTCTTTCCTCTTCCTTTTTGGGTCTCTATAGCTTCATAATCTTTGATTTTAATGTTTTTAATAGAATTAAGGGTACCGATCTTATCATTTTCTTTTTATCTGTGATGGGTATTTCTCAAATTTTGATCTTTCTTTCTGTTCTCGATGTAAGCTGGGTTACTTTGTTCATGCCGGTGTTTTGCTCTGCTTGAGTTTCTCTGCTTATACCCTTTTCACATCTCTCCTTTTTTTGTTTGGGGGGGGGGTGTCCTGCTTAATCTGATTAGATTAGTGACCATCAGATCGTTGATTCAGATTTTGTGATTTTTAAGGGTTATTTTTTTGGCTATTTTTTTTGGTAATTTTTAGTTTTGTTGACAGAACCCCTTTACTCTGTGCAGTGTGATTATGATTCTGAATTTTTGATCTTTTAAATTCATTTCTGGGTTATGAACTGGAGTCTATGAACAAATCCAAATTGCTCCAATTTTTGTTGGGCAGGAAGAATAGACGGAATAAATGGGTTGTGGACTGGAATATCGACCGTGGGATGAACTGATACCGGACACATTGGGTCAGATATTTAGAAGACTCCCACTTGATGAGATACTGAATGTAGTCCCAAGGGTTTGCAAATCATGGGCAAACGCTGTCAGAGGTCCTTATTGTTGGCAGGAGATTGATATTGAGGACTGGAGTCGATATCGCCGTTCGGAGAGCCTTGATCGCATGCTTCTCTTGCTGATTTCGAGGAGCCATGGCTCGCTTCGAAAGCTTTGTGTTTATGGCCTTTCCACTTGCTGGGGTTTGGACTTGATTGCTGAAAAGTAAGAGGATTGTGCATCTCCCTTTGTGCTTAATTGCCTCATTCATGTGTTAATTTTCGTCTGACATGACATGAGTCTGAATTAGTGTGAATATGCTTTCTTTGCATTATTCAGTTGAAGTTTTAGGAATGTAGAAGTATAGATCAAATGTGATATATGATGTGCATGCAAAGAATTAACCTATGTTCAATCCGGAAGTCAGTCATTTGAGATTACTTTCGGATGAGTTTGTGACTGTGATAACTGAAAATGGTAATTGGAGTTGCGATAGTCGGTGTTAGAGTTCCATGGGCCTGACACAAGGCTAACTGTCAGAATTGGCATTATATTAGAATTTTGTGTGTTGTTACTCTAGAATGAAAGGTCAAGTATCCATACCCCAATATGAGTAATCAAGGTCAGATTATGAGTTAGGGTCGCATTGGTTGGTGGAAGAAGGATCCTTCTAGTGTACCAGACCTAAGCCAGAAGTTAAGGCTTGAAGGGGTTGGGGAGAGAATTCACATAACCTTTTTGTAGTTTGTACTGCCTGAGAATCAAAACATAAACCTCGACATTCATGGTGGGGTGCTTTCTCTTTCTTTGGTCATGTTCATTTTGCACAAAAAATTAACCCAATGTGGACTAAACTATGCAATCATGATTAACGTCCAATTGAATGAAGTTGGTAACAACCAATGGTTTTAGTTTTCTGAATAACTGTAAGGGATGCTTCTCATAATCTGATAGAATGAGCAGTCTGCTGATTTCTCGCTCCTGACATGAGTTTGGTTGCTCGTAACATGAATAACTGTTATCTGTTGCTAGTGCCAAGTCCCTTCAGAATCTACGCCTACCAAGAAGTGAAATAAGCGATCCAATGGTGGAACAAGTTGCCGGGAGGCTTTCTGGCCTCACTTTCTTAGATCTGAGCTACTGTACCAAAATTGGAGCCCGGGCTTTGGAGGCTGTTGGTAGGAATTGTAAATTTCTCACACATTTACAAAGGAACATGCATCCATGGGATGTAGTTGACCGGACGTCCCAGGATGATGAAGCCTTTGCCATAGCTGCTTCCATGCCGAAGCTCAAGCATCTTGAATTGGCCTACCTCATGATCACAATAGAAGGCGTGGTTAGAATTGTTACCAATTGCCGTGAACTTGAGCTCTTAGATATGAGGGGGTGTTGGAATGTGAAACGTGAAGCGAAGTTCTTTGAGAACTTCCCGAGGTTGAAGGTGGTGGGGCCACTTGTGGTGGACTCTTCTTCAGGAAAGGGGAATGGTCAGCATGAGCAGCTTTACTACTACCCGGGTTCTTCAGACTTCATGGACTGGAGTTTTGGGGATGTAGAATTTGATGTTTTTGAGGACGAGGAAGGGGATTCTAGCGAGCTTGACATTGACATTGAAGATGGGGAGGAATTGGGGTTGGTGTTCTACAATAACCTTGATGTTGCTAATGTAGGAGATGTTTGGCTAGAGTCCCCATGATCTTGTGCATCATGATTGGTGATCTGGCCAGAGTCTCCATGATGCTATTGTGCGTCTATGATTGGTGGTTTTCCCTATTCATATTATGAAGCATTTGATCCGTTGTTTTCCCTACTCATATGACGAGGCTTGAAGGCCCCCTGGAACAGCATTTTGTAAGGATCCAGGTATGATCAGCTAATCAAGCAAGCGGTGATAGAGAAAATTTCCCCGGTTCACTTGCTATATTTATACGAGCTGTATTTTTCCAATCGACTTCCCCACCCAGAATGCACATCGTCTTGCATTCTGGGGTGCTTTTGCTGTTTAATCAATGTGCTGATATCTGTAAAGCCTGTTCTGATGCATATTGTTGTGTATGCTGGATCATAGGGGTGATACAGAGACATGTCCTTGTTCTTAGTTTTAGTCCTAGTGATTTTTATGTTAAGGCTTGGAATTTGAAGTGCCGCTGTAGTTAAATTTGTGAAAATTTTCAGAAGTACAGGTTGATGCAGGAGTTTGAATAACAGTGGAATCAAGCTATACGTGTTTCAATGAGATGTTCTTTGAATGGTTGCTTCTTCTCACAGTGTCAGGCAATACCGACATTCCAAATTCGTAGTCTCGAAGGAAATCTACACAATTCAGCAAATCCCCCCCCCCCCCCCAACCTAGATGTGTTCTAGGTATATAGTTAGGCCCCAGGCAACTGTTGGTTGCAAATGTTGCTCAAAATTGTGTACAAAATATCGAAAATTCTTGAAGATGATGATACTTACGAAAATTAATTTGTAAGGCCTAAGGCAACTGTTGGTCAAAAATTCTGCTCAAAATTGTGCACAAAAGAATTTAAAGATCCTCAAACAGGATATGAAAATTAGCTTGTACAAATCAAACGCCAAGAGACTCAAAAGTACAATACCATTTTATTAAATTTCTAAATCTGCAACTGTTAATGCAAATTTATTTGAGGAAAATGGGATCTTCATTTTATGGTGATAAGAGATAGACATAGTCTCGCAGCTTACCTGTTGAAGTGCTTTGGGCATTTGTTATACACCAGTAGCTTTCTGTCTGGTTCGCACGTCAGATTTCAGGTGATTTTTAGATGGGGACTCGGATATATGCCCTCTTGAGAGGGAGAAAGAGAGTGGCAATGGCAATCAATACGAATGACTTAAATATTTAATGTCGTATTAGGTAGTTATGGACATGACTTCCAGGTACTTCACTAAACCCAAATACATAATCACAATCTTAAGTTCAGCTAATAGAGCAATGTTCAGTCCCAATACAAGTTAATATATATAAGTTCAATTATGAGGAATCCTAAGGTACTAGATCAGTGCAGAGGAGTGCAGAGGAACCGCAGGAGGGAGGGGCGTTAAATGTACAAGAACTGAAAACATCTCATTTAGCTTGTAATTTCAGACTCAAGAGCGGGGACTCCTCCAGAACGGGCAATGCAGGGATATTGACAACAGTTTTAACTTCGAATTCGGGTCCAGGTCATCATGGAGAGTTTCGAAAGGTAGATCGATAATGCTCCTCGTCAACAATTAAAGGGGGTATAGTCCATGAGCCAAGTGGATGTCCTGATAACTTCCCACCTAATGTTAAAAATAGATTGTCGAAAATCTCTTAGTTAAAAGCAAGGATTGCTCCTGGAGGTACAATGGGATCTCATTGACAGATTTTACCTTCTTTGGTGGCTTCCTCACATCTTCTTCGATAATTCACAGAAAGCTCCGGATTCAATGCTTTTGATAAATTCTCATACTTCTCCTCTGCCTCAGCAATGCACTTGGCCTGCAAATGATAATATTTAAAACTCAAATTAACAAGGGATACGTGTCAATGAACATCAGAGTTAAACAACAATCAAATCATAGTTTAGGCACACAACATTTATAGCACACGGTAAAAACAGTAAGGACTTTGACCCCAATATGGAATTCAACATATTGTGGTGCTCACCAGCACGATTGGGGCTGCGGAAGTGCCATATATACTGGCAAACATGCGCAAAACATTAAAATTATTCTCCAGCACATCCTCCTGGACAAGAAGGCATATGTCAGGCATACGTGAAGGACAGGCAATAATGTAGCCCCAAAATCAACCGCCATGCTCATAGACTGAGCTCATAGACTGACCTCATAGTCGAACCTGATGTTATCACACTTGCACTGCCACCTGTTAGTAATCTTTGGTATATATAAGTAAAAGAACAGTAACCAAGCAGCAGTTAGTCCCGAGCAATGTTGTACACTTGTACTAAGGATGGTACTCACAGATCATCTGATATCTCCACGAGAAATTCAGAGACTGACAAGAATTCCATGTGCAAATCATTAACCTTCATTAAAATCTTCTCACATGAGTCCTCAGCTGGAAAGTAGTAAATAGGATAGGGGAGAATGCAACAGAAAGTCCACTTTCAGAGTAATGAACAGTTTGCAAGCAGTTTCTGGGTAGGTGCATAAAGTACATAGTTTGCAGACAGCTTAAGACAACAAATGACGACAGTGAGACCTGAATGAAAAGACAAGAATGACTAATCCCACTACACCCCCCATCTGGATCTGGCGCAGTTCTGATAAGATGCAGCTGACAGCAACCTTATGTATAAACATAAAAGCCTACATTACATGCAATCATGCAAAACCAATAAAGCAAAGAGCAGATGAAGGGCCTAAATTGCAGGCGGCACCAAGACATAGAAAACAGACCCTAGCTGGAGCCTGTCACGACAGAATATTCAAGTGCCACCAAGCCCAATCTCAACCACATAATTGACGAGAGTTCATCAAGTAAATCAGGTCTAGTCAACCCAAACCCACGCTACCAAACTCTCCGTTCAAAAAACGGAGGGAGAATGCAGATAAATAGTGCCACCTCTTAAGATTGTTATGTAATTGAGCAAAATCTGCTCTTGAAATGCTGTTTTGAGGTCTGCATGAATAGCATGTGTGTGTGCGTGTGGATATGTGTGTGTGTGTGTGTGCGCGCGCGCGCGCGTGTGGATATGTCGGTGTGTCACACACATATCTATATATTGTATTGTATGCATGTACTGTTTTTTTGGGTGTAAAAGAGGGGTCAGGCAACTGAGACCCCAAAGGATTATCAATCAACAGCGCAATTATACACTAACAAGAATGTAGTAAAAAGAAACAAAGGACATCAACCAAGTGCACAGGACTCCCACCCAAGGCAGATATCAATACCCCCCCCGGGGCACGCACACGCAGATCAATGCATGCATAGAGGTTGTTTTTGGAAGTCTGCAAAAGCTTTTCGAAAATTGATTTTAATGAGTTGGAAGATGCAACATTTCGAGAAAAAATGTGGCCACGCGGATATATATAGCTAGAAAGAAGGAAAATACCTGTTCCCCTCTCAATTGGTACAAAAGAAGATTCAAAACCCGATAATCAAAAGATTTGAGATGAATAGCCCTCATTACATTATCAATTGAAATCTGTGTAAGAAGCCACCCAACAGAACACACGACATTAGTCAGCAGGTCACTTCTTCAAAGAGTTCTGATTATTAATAAGGTACCAATAATCCATTCACAATGATCTACATTTTTAGTAGAGAACACTTCTTAAATACATAGCTGTTGTTCAGAAATACTGAATTTCCAGCTTTAACAGGATTCAAGTACCTCAACTTCTTGTCTTGATGCAGTGCAGAGTTTCCTTTCTAAAGCCCAGTACTCCTCTCCCAGTCTCAGTTCTTCTCTAATCCTGCATACTTCAAGCAAAACTGAAAACTTTTGAGCACACTTTCTTATAAAATAAAACATCATTACCACTAAATATGGCTCAGAAGTCAAGCAATAAGTTTACCGCTCTGTCAGCACTCCATGATGCTCAAGTAGAAGAGTAAGTGGCTGAAATGGATCTGATTCAAAAGCTTTGATGAAGACATCCTGCATAAGGATTGAACAACCACTCAACACAATCCCACCAGCTCCCCATTACAATATTCGGCTCAAACGTATGGGATCCCCAACTTACCCCGCTGGATTTTTCATCCAGACCTGTGCTTCTCTGTACATTAACCATCTTCTCATTCCAACTGTCCAACTGCATCACCAAAGCTTTCAGAAAACTAGTACCCAATAGAGAAAATAGCAACACTGTAATACCATCTCCAGAGCCCAAGTCCATGCCAGCATGCCCCTAGCTGTCTGCCGGCATATGAAAAGCATCATGTCTAAATTTTGTGTTTTTTCCCCTATTCTTTAATAACATAAATGACAGAATATAGTTAACAGCTCAGGTTGCGACAAAGGAAGTCTATGCTCCACTCCACACCCAGTCACATCCTATAAAAGCCCAAGGGGTAACTACTAGGTAAGGTCGTATACATGTGATTGAGTTAACAGCCGGATATGGCAGCAAGAGGAGCCGTTTGGTAAGAGCTTCTGGAACCAGTATGCTACTCAAAGACAATAAAAAAAATTCTTATTCATATTACCTGGTAGATATAGCTTTCGGTGAACGAAAGCACAGGCAAGTATTTGAAAATAACTTCTGGCTTGTTCACATCCATCCCATGGAACATGAAGTAAGACCTGCACTGCTAAACAGATTCGTAGTTACTACATTACCATAACCTCTCAACTTCCCATCTCAGCACGCAAATGACATTTTACACAAATAAGGGCACTTGAAAGTTGAAACAAATGTAAGAAACAAGTAACGAGTTCATCAGTCAATGAAATTTTTCAAGAAACATGCCCAGAAACAAGCCATAACAATAAACACCAATCTGAAATCCAAAATGTATCAGCAAATCCATTATCCATAAGATCCAAAGAATGAAGAACTTACAAAATCCTCAAGCGTAGAATTTGCCCGTTGCATTGCGTCCAGCCCAATGAGAGCTGAATCATTGAACTGGGTATCTAACCCAACATTCAAACAAACCAATTTCTTCTCAAGCTGCTTATCCCACAACAAATCACTCACCAACCCTGCTTCTTTCTCTGCAAGAAACAAAAGCTGAATTTCGTCAGCTTCTTACCAAAATCCAAACTTTTATAAAAATCCGAACTTTTAGCATCCCGGTGTAACAACGTCTTGTACCTGGTTGACCCACGAATGCTTCCTCAAGAAATGAGGGCGAAATCTGTCAAATTGATCAAGAGAGTGATAAACCTACGTTGAATCACTCAAGTTTGCGCAATTCGACTCAAAGCTTGCAATTAATGGGTTAAAAGCAGGTGAGACTAAGCAGATTAGAGAAGATCACCAGGGGCAAAAGTTGAGAAATCAAACGACACTTTTCATCAATGCTTAATTTGCCACAGGGCTCATTCTGTATCATCAACAATTTACATGTAATCTCTCATCAGAGATAGCAATAACACATAACGAATTGGAAAATCCAGAGAGAGAGAGAGAGAGAGAGAGAGAGAGAGAGACGAGAAAGAGGAGAAAATGAGCAAGGAAGCGGTGGGAATCATCATTGGTGGAGGTGGGAGAAAGAATGGCTTGGGAATCAATGAACGTCATCATCCTCTGTATTGTTTCCAGTTTCTTCAGTTCCTCCATTTTTCTGCGTCTCCAGTTTCTCACCGGCTGTGTCTGTGTGCTTTGAGTTCTCCAAACTCTTGAGCTAACTCTCGGGATGGATTCTCCCGTCAAACTTTATAGCATGAACTATGGCACTTAATTAATGCCCAAGAAGTGAAATAACTATTCCGTTATTCACCCATTTTTTAAGGGTTCTTGGATTTAAATAACTTGAAGTCTAGGTATTGAATGTCAATAATTTCAATTGAAAATTTGGACCTCAATGATCCGAACTTTACATATATTTATTTTCCTTGCACTCCAACCGAGTTCAACACGATTATTTGCTAACAGGGCGGTGGTGCCGCATTACGTGGAGGGCGGAGTTAAAATGATGAGATTTTAGAGTTTCTTTTGAGCTGGACACATCAGATTAATGAGGAACACATCAAATTGATGAAGGTGCTAATTGTCTTCAAATTAAAAGAAAATTGGGCACCGTATTTGTGTTTTAAAACCCCCTGTTCTCTTTCACTCTAACCTCCTTTCATTGTGAAAAAGTGAACTCTAATTTTAGAGAAGACAAACCTCAAATTCTTCTATAACTAGGTGGAGAGAAGATCAACAGTAACCGAGGTTGTGTTTGAAGAGAGGTCAAAAAGATTTGGGGCATGTCTGGAAAGAGAACAACAGAGATGGGCTCATCTTGCTCAAGTAGAAGAATTTCTTTGAGAAACAGAAATGGAGAGTTGTATATAGTGGAGTGTTTTCATGAGCTTCTTGTCGTCCACCATATATGCAAACGATCTCCCAACAAGGGGAAGAAGTTTTTCGGTTGTCTTCTATGGAGAGTAAGTGTGCAAAATTGAAATTAGGGTTTGCATTTTTTTCGTCAATTGAAACTGAAATTGTAATCATTTTGACTTATTTGATCTCTGAAATTTGCAAGGTTGGTGATGACTGTGGGTACTTCAGGTGGGATGAAGAGGTAGAGATTTCAATTGGGGAGAGAAACAAAATTTTGGAACAAAGGATAGAGGAATTGTTGGCTGAAAATTAGAAATTGGGAAATGAGCTGGGCAACTTGAAGGGTAATAAGCAAGGGAAGAACATAAGAGATGAAGATAATCCAGCTAGCACTTGGAATGTGAGGGAAGAGATCTCCATACTGAGGATGAACATGGGCAAGGAAAAGCAGAAAAGGGCAGCAGCAAAGGATCAGTTGAAAACAGTTAGAGATGAACTAATGGCACTTGAATTGAAGTGTTCTCATAAAGATAAAATTGTTCTGTGTGTGGCAGTTATGGTAATACTTTTTGTAATAACTAGGTTTATGTAATAAATGAAAGTTGCTATCAGTTGTAGGTTGTCATTGACACTAAAATAATGAAATTTCAATTTTTGTGAATACCAATGTGAAATCTAATTTCTCATTGGGGAATCTAATTTCTCATTAGGGTCTTTGACAGTAAAGCTTCTAACAATATAGTTGGTTAATTGGTTGATGCCGTAAAGGGAAAAACATTAATGTAAAGAAAAGAAAAACCAAAATAATGAGTTGACAGATAATGTTGTATACTTGCTTAAAATTGCCAAATATTAAACAAGTGTTTTAGCACTCGCAAAAATACTACACCAACATTATAGTGTAGCACATGGCTTGCTGGCAAGCATTTACAAAATATAATACCTAAAAAGTTTTACATCATCTACTATTGGGGACCATAATGCACACAAAATGAGGGACCACAACCTCAGAAACTGCATTTAAAGGGAATGAAGAATCTTTAATCCCTTGATGGTTGTGGGAGACTGCTAGTCCCAACTAATGTTTGACTAAGAAAATGCATTGCTTTTACATCAAGCATAGATGTTGCTCTATTGTGCTTGCATTATCCTATTTTAGGATATTGAAAACACCCATAAAAAGGTTAGTTTATGCCAGTGAAATCCCATTTTAAAATAGCAGGGTACTAGCACTTACATTTATTGCGGTAGGCATTTGTTGGGCTCTTTCTCTGCCTCTATCCATACCTCTTCCAGTAGATCTTCCTCTGCTTATAGTTCTGCCTCTTCCTCTTTAAGCATGAGAGGCAATAGGCATTTGTTGAGCTTCAGGTTCGACAGAAGGTTGTTGAGGGTTTATTCTTGGTCTACCTGTTCCCCTCTTAGGTTGTGACTGGCTTGCTTGGTCCTTTTAGGGCATAACCTTTTGTTTAGACCACGTTATCTGCAAGTGCCACAGGATATCTGTGAACCATGTTTACTTAGCTTGCCTGACTTTTTGGGATCTTTATGTGGATCCCTTTTCCTATTCTTCCTTGGTCTGCCTGGGCCGATTATGATGTCAGGTGGGTCTAAGGGGAAGTCATGTTGAGGTTAGTGCCTCACACCTTGACAAGGAAGTATTGCTCCCTCTTATGACTTCAGATAGTGTTCCTTGTGCAAGAAAGGATGAAAATATTTAGTAGGATCTTCTTTAAGCCAAGCTGCACAGGAGGCTGCATGACAGCATGGGATACCAGTGACATCCCATTTTCTACAGGTACATTTCCCCTCACTCATATCCACATGCAAGGTATCTAGTATGTGAGTCACTTGGAAAATCCTGTTGCCTGAAGGTACAGGAAAACAGTTCCTGGCTTCCTCTTTTTCCTTCTCTAGGTTCAGTCTTATCCTTAGGCAAATTCGGTCTTCAGATTTCTCCACAGTAGCCCTTTTCAGCACCACCCTCTGCATCAAGACAACCCTAATATCCTCCAACATATATATAATGTGCTTGGCCCTTGCTTGCATGATATATACATTAAAGGTTTCAGCAATATTGTTCACAATTACCTCACACTTAGGGGTCTTGTCAATAAAAGCCCTACAAAAAGCCCTTGGATTCTGAGAGACAAAGTTCTTCACTGCCTTTGCAGAAATAAACTTCATAGCATCCAAGACATCTTTGCAGTCAGCTTCAGTGTAAGCTTTCGTAGCTTACCAAAATAACAACTTCAGCTCTTCTGCTTTGTGAACCTTGCGCCAATTGGAATATATGTGTTTCGCATAGTTCCTGTGCTCACTTTCAGGGAACACATTATGATGGCCTACAAAAACAGTGTTGGTTTATATGCTTAGATTTTGGAAAAACCAACGTAGTAATTAATGAAAGCAAGTAACAAGCACATTTAGACATACCTTGTGTTGGTCAGATACTAATGTCAACCCTTTATCATCTGTGGTACCAATACAAGTCTTCACATTGTTTAAGAACCATGATCAACGGTCAATGTTCTCTTCCTCTGCTACTGCCCAAGCAAGTGGAAACATTTGATTATTTCCATCAATGGCAACTGCAGAAATCAATGTGCCCCCAAGAAAAGTCTTTAGGATGCTGGCATTTATGCATTACATAGGTCTACATCTAGTTAGAAATCCTCTTCTCAACCCATCGAAGCAGACCAAAAACCTTTGAAATACTGAGATGTTCTTTGTCATATTCATGGATGTCTGCAATATGAAGGTGCTGCCTATGTAAGATCTCTTCAGCTCTTCAATATACCTCCCCAGTTTGTAGTAGTGGTCTTTCATGGACCCATGAAGGAGTTTCTGAGCTACATGTCTCACCCTATAAGCTACCCATTTCTCTAACACAATGCGAAAGTCAACCTTGACTGTATTGATTATATTCTTGGCTGGCCAATGAGGGTTGTCCTTGAACTTCAACAGGTAGTAGTTTGCAGCCATGAAGACTTTAACTCTTTAACTATCTGTTCTTCCTCATATCTCTTGTATAAATATGGTGCTTGTTCACTGTTTTCACCACATAAGTAGCTCTCCTTTTGTCCCAATAAGTATACAATTTGAACTTGCAACCACGTTTACATGCTGCTCCAACCCTTTCCTCTTACTGTTAGACACACTGAATGTTAGATCATAACCTTGTGCCAAACCAAATCTAATGACAGCCTGCTTAAACTTGTGCATTGTACCATATGTCATCCCAACTTTCCATTTCAGCTTCTTATAGTCTGTGTGCTCATCAATTTTGACTCTCTTCTTTTTATTTCTTCTACTTAGTATCATGTTGTCCACTTCATCAGTTGTGGGAGGCGTGTCCAAATCAGCATATGCCTCTTCATACTCACTAGCATTCCCACGTGTAGAAGGTACTTCACTCTTTTGTTCAGTGCTGCCCTCTGAGCTTTCACTTTTCTATGTCTTTTGAACTTTCTTAAATTGTTAATGATAACTTCCCACTCTTCATCACTGGTTTTAATGTCTTCCACATTGTGCAACTCATTCTCAAGTACATCATCCTCAATTTTAAGTACATCATTATTATTTCTTTCAATAGCATCGTTACACTTCCTCTTCCTTTTGTCTGTTGAGCTTGCATCCTCATTGCAGTCCACATCCTCCCGCTCATCAGAATCTGGTTCATACTCACTTGTCCCAGAAGAACCACTCACTGGATCCCCCCACCGACCAAAACATCCCATGGGATTGGAGAGTCAGGCCTATCATCCTCAAACTCATTAGTAAATTGTTGTTGGGCTTTTGTTAGTACAGGGGAGGCCTTCTGTTTTGAGCTTTGTGTTTTGGCACTACGAAGGGGAACCCTTTGTTTTGGACTTGTACTTTCAGCAGCAGGAGGGGGTCCTTTTCTTTCTGGCTTGATGCATCTGCTGCAATAAGGCCTTTACTAGGGGAGATAGTTTCAGTTGGACTTGTACCTTTGCTAGTTTCAAATGAGGCCTTTTGTCTTGAGTTTGAAACTTCAGCATTTGAAGGGGGGACCTTTGCTGTAATAGTTTCATTGCTAGGGCTAGTTTCAAATGAGGCCTTTTATATTGGGCTTGAAACTTCAGCATTTGAAGGGGGGACCTTTCTTGCAATAGGGCCTTTGCTAGGGCTACTTTCAGATGACACCTTTGGTCTTGGGCTTGAAACTTCAGCATTTGAAGGGGGGTCTTGCCTCTTAGACATGTCCTCTTGGTTGCCACATGTTTCACCCTTTTTCCATCTGCACTTTTAGGTTGATTGGAGGTATATGTTTCTTTCTGAGCCTCGCAACTAGGCAAAGCTGGAGGAATGACTACTGGTTCATCCACTTTATACACAATGTAAGCACTAATTTTCTTTGCTCTCCTAGCACATTCAGCCATATCCAATGAATCATAATCTATCTTTAAAGGCCTAATGCCATCTTCCATACTCAGCCAAGGTATGACATAGTAAACATATTCTATGTTAGTAAAACCAACATCCTCTGCAAGCCCTTTCACCTTAAAATATGACAATAGATCTGCATCCACTGGCCAAACAGTCCTGCTTTCACACCCTTTATATTCCAAACCACTTTTCCCTTTCTCAAATACTCCTCCATAGTTAATCTCCATAGTAACATCATCTGGACCTCCCATTGGAATATTTAATGACAACCAAACAATAATTCGCAATTTTAAACCAGTTGCCGAAACATTACACATTTCACATACCAATTTTCTACATAATACAAGGAAAATCTTTACACAATACCCACATTATACATTTTAGACACCAAATCAGAGAATAATGGAAGTTAGGGTTTCATGCTTACCTTTACGAGCTTCATCGGTCATGTTCTTTCTGATTTTAGGTTCCTACCTCCAATTGACGGTTTTAAACCACTCAACTCAACCACTTGAACATCTACTGGATCAGAACAACCTTCCACCTTCACCACGCTAATTGCAACAGTGCAGCTCACTCTACTCTTCAAATTTAGGGTTCACGACATCTCTCACACAGTTGCAATCATGAAGTTCAAAGCATTGAGGCAGGGATATGACAGAGAACTATGGGACAGGCTTAGTTATTTTGGGTCTTAATTTGAGATTTGAGAAGGTGCCCAATTTTCTTTTAATTTGAAAACAATTAGCACCTTCATTAATCGGATGTGTTCCTCATTAGTCTGATGTGTCCCACTCAAAAAAACCCTAAAATCTCATCAGTTTTGCGTCACCCTCCACATAATGTAGCACCACCGCTCCGTCAGTAAACAATCAAGTTGTACTCGGTTGGAGTGCAAGGAAAATAAATATGTGCAAAGTTCGGATCATTGGGGTCTAAATTTTTAGTTGGGATTATTGGCGTTCAATACCCCCAAACTTCATATTATTTAAGTCCAGTAACCCCTTTTTTAAAGGGCTAGGGTAAACACATAAAGGGCCTATTTGATAAAATTAACAGTTTTAGCAATAGTTAGCTATTTTATTAATTTTTAGTAGTTTTATTAGCAATTAATTGTCACTCATTAGTGTTTAGCAGTTAACTGCTTACTAGTGATTTAAAATAAACGTGTTTAATAAAAGTAGTTGTTCAAGTAGCATATTTATATCAAATGACTAAAAAGAATATAATAAAGGAAGATTTTAGTAAATAAAAAGAAAAATTTTGTAATCTGCAATGCAACTACTAAGGCCCTGTTCTCTTCATTGGAAAATTACAGGTGTGGGATGGGTGGAAGTAAAAAAGGGGGAAGGAGTGGGTGAGAGTGGGCAAGAGTAGT
Source organism: Carnegiea gigantea (assembly GCA_029747015.1). Lineage (NCBI taxonomy): Eukaryota > Viridiplantae > Streptophyta > Magnoliopsida > Caryophyllales > Cactaceae > Carnegiea > Carnegiea gigantea. Next base: position 1,519,669 of record JAKOGI010000001.1, on the reverse strand, counting down.
ATTTTCTTTTAAGTGTGGGAAAGGGAGGGAATGTGTGGGAAGGAGTGGGAAGACGTGGGAGGAAGTTGAATGAAGTAGGAGAGTTTATGTAAATTACGTATTTTTTTTAATGTAATCTTTTATTTATGATAGTAATTACCGATGCTAGACAATGTTTTAGACTGAAAAAATATTTTTCTGTGTTGACTCAGGTACGAAATATTATTTCGTGACCGTTATTACCCTAAAAAAATAGTAATTTTCGTTATTCGTAAAATAAATTATAGATGTATTTTTCGTATATATTAACGAAATCGAACAACGAAAAAAATACACATATGTTCAGGCCTTGTTCTTATTCATTGGTAAATTCAGATTTACCAACCTCAATCAACTTAACCCACATCAACCCATTTCATAAACTTCAATAAAAAAAATACCCACTTCAATTAATTTCAATCAATTTCAACCCACTTCAGCCAACTTCAACCAATTTTTCACTATTTTAACTAACTTCTACCCATCACACAAAAAAAATAACCTACTTCAACTAACTTCAATCTACTTCAACCAATTTCAACCCACTTCAACCAAAAAAAAAAAAAATACCACTTTAACCTACTTCAATCCACTTCAATAAAAAAAACCCACTTCAACCTACTTTAATCCACTTCTATTAATCTCAACTAACTTTAACCATTTACAACTCATATTTCCCAACGAAAAGAATAAGCTCTCAATATACGGAAAACAATCATCTGCAATTTGTGTGAAGAACTTATAATATTTTGTCACTAATGCACACGAAAAAAAACTACTCAAAATACACTTAAAATATATCTGTATCTCATGTCACGAATTACAAACAATGCAAAAAAAATTTACACGTTCCTTCATTGTGCTGTAAAAAACATCTGCAAATTTGCCCCCAAATTACGATAAACAAAAAATAAATGTGTTACACATACAACAACAACCATCCACGCGTTGGTGGCCTATAACAAATATTTCGTAACCAATGGAAAAAAAAAAGCATATCTTTCATACACAGAATCAAATCCAAAATATCTACCAGTCACAAAAAATTAACATTTGCTTAATAAAGTAGAAACAAAATATTATTTCTTCAATATATATAACAAAAATTATGTCATCTATAATTTTCAGCACGACTAACAAATAATTCCATAATATTAGAAAAATAAATGAAACTTTTCATAATTGTTATCAGATTATTCGTACACACAATTACATAAATTATAAAAGTTTTCAAAATATGAAAAACGATAGTTATATGTAGGAGTAGGAATGAGTGGGTGAAAGTAGGTGATAGTGGGAAGGAGTGGGAATGAGTGACATTTTTTTTTTTCAAAGTGTGGGAAGATGTGGGAAAGGGGGGCAAGGAGTGAATGAGAGTGAGAAGGAGTGGATTAGGTCCATTAAACTACAAAAAGATAAGTATCGAGTCCCAAAAACTACCTTACAAATAATGAAACTGCCTAAACATCTAACCACTACCTCATTCATTACTTTACCGAACACTTACAAATAGTAGTCCATGGTATTTTGATTAATACAAATTACTAACCTCTACCTCAACCTCTGTTGTCGAACTTAACCAAAGTAAGGTAATTTAGATAATTCTTCTCATAAGAGTTCTACCTAAGTTGTCATCATACAAATTCCATGAGATAGGTTGATTAATACTATAGTCATTATAACTAGTGAAGATATAAAATGAACCAATGATGCCATCCAATGTGCTGTGTGATTGGCTTCTCTGAAAATGTGTGTGAAGTTAACCTTGTCGACTTTGAAGCTAAGTGGATGTCTTGAATGATGTACCAAGGAACATGAATTGCCCCCTTGAATGCTTGAATGATGTTGCGACTATCACCTTCAATTTGTAAACTTCGAACACCCATCTTGGAGGCTTCCTAAATACCGAATCTCAATGCCAATGCTTCTATCACTAAGCCTCTGTTTGGACTTTGAAAAATTGGGTGGAAAGAAAAAAATTTGGGAAAGTTACTTTTTTTTCTTATGTTTGATTTAGAGAAAATTACAAAGAAAAAAAATATGGAGGAAAGTTAGATGGAAAATTTGTTAGAAACACGTGATAAAATTTTTCCTCATAAAATTGTGAGGAAAGTTTGAGAAAAATTTTCAATTTTCTCAAACTTCACATTGCTCAGATGACATCAATATGATTTAAGTAATTCATCAATATTCAAATTTCTCATCCAAATTCTTGTATTTTTTTCTCAATCCAAACAAGAGAAAAAAACTCATTTTCTCCCTACTTGTTTTTCCTTCACAATTTTTTTCCTCAACTTTTCTTTCCACCAAATTTTCTAAGGACCAAATAGAGCCTAAAAGCGAAACCTTACTCAGATTAATTGTACTCGCCTTAATGAGCCGTCCCATCCAACTTCGCTTACATAGTTCGCTTATTTTCTTTCATTGAAGAGGGGTTTTTTTTTTTGGGGGGGGGGTTATACCTAATCAAATAGACTATATAAAATATGACATAACAATATTGATGCGGGATAGAAAATGCTAACACAAGATGACAAACTGAAGATGAATTTTTGATGATGTTATCATATAAAATGAGATCTTGCTCAAAAATACTACTAACCTATCTAAAATATTTTAAAATGTCACTTAAGCCTTTTTTTTTCAATCAAAAACGTTATTGAACTTGCTTAGAACATAAAAGATACGACTTAACTTTTCAAAAAGTATCAAGAATACCACTGCCACGATGACATTTTTGACTGGGAACTCGATACAAAATGCTTTTTATGAGCAAATGGTGTTTCAAGATGTCATCTAACTTCATCAATGATGTATTCTAATGAAGACCTCTATGCAGATTGCAATGAGCCAGCTGAATATGCAAACAGAAGTTAGAGAACAATAGTAGCATAAATTGTGAAAGAAAATGTAGAGCCTGGTAGCTTGATCTTTGGGAAGTTCAGCTACATGAAGTAAAATCCCCTCAAGAAGAGCACATCATTGGCATTATTACATATTGCAAAAAACTAAAAAAGCCCCTCAACAAAACGTCCCATATTTCAGTACAAAAGAAATGACAATAATAATATCTGCAAAGGCCTCGATGTACATACCTGTTAGGGCCCTTATCCAGACGGGCAGAGAGAATGTTTTCGAAAGACCCGCCAGTAAAAGAAACGTTTTTTTTAAACAGAAACATTAGTAGTATATTACAGGATAACAAATCAGCAAAAAGTACAAGAAGCAACTATGCAATAGCTCTGCTTGATATCAGCCCCGCGCTCCTCTGTAGTCTGTCCTAACACCATAGCGCCCCCCTCTTTTGTCTCACTATATCAGAACGAGTATGTCTTGCACTTTCCTCCCTCACTTTACAACCCGACCCTCATAACATGATGACGGACCTAATGGTGCATATAGAGGCAGAATCTCAGACTTCAGGATCCTAGTGCTACATCATTAGTTGCAATTTTTTGCCCTGATATGGCCTGAATTTGCTGCCCATCAACGTGCCCCAAGCTCTTGTCACCTGAATCTTTTTCATCCAAGACCTGCCCTTGACTCGGAGATTCTTGCTTGGTATCAACGAGTTTTCCACTCTTTGCAACTGCAAGAATCAGCTCCACCTGTTTTTGCTGCTGGTCCTGTGGTTGAATACAAATGAAAAACTTGAGAAGAATTGAATCGCATGTTTAAAGAAAAAGTTACGGGTTACTGAATTGTAGGGGGAAAATTTTTGCCCAAAACACTATGAATCAAACTACAAAGCTGGCCGTGTGATTCTTGGGATCAGCCAATGTGAGTTCAAAGTTGAATTATCAGTAAGGCCCTAAATGCATGCTGGCAAGGACCTTAAAAAGCTTTCCATTCGAAAATTCAATTTTACAGTTGACAGCAACACTTGAGTTCACCAGTGAAGGGACAAAAAAGGGTTAACTGAAAATGTGGAAGCTCCTTTTCTCTTTCGCACAGCCCCTATAAAGTATCAAAGCAAAGAAAAAGCAATTCTCAATGGGTTACTGCATCCTTAGTTTTTACCTGCATTGCGAGAAGAACTTTCTGAACTTCAGCAAGCTCCTTTTCCAGCATGTCTGCTTGCACTGCTAAGGCACGTGTGGCTTCAGAATTCTTCTGAGCCAGAGCTGCAGTCTTCAAACAAGCAAATAAAGTCAAAACACAACTTCAACAAAAAGGCAAGGGAAAGAAGAAGAAATGAGAAGGAAAATGGCATAAAGAACATGGACATAGAGGATAGTTTGAGGAAAGAAGCAATCCTTATCATTAAAGTTATCGTGCCACAATTCTAGACTAGGCCTCCTAATTTTTTATATAGGCTCATCTAATATATAAGAGTTTTCTAGTTTCTAGACACAATCATATATGTTGGTCTTCAGGTCCAACGTCAATCACTGACGGAGATTTAGTTTTTGATCCGCCTAGTTTTAGATTATCTGAATCCATCTTAAAGTTCAGAATGAGAAACTGAAAGCATCCCACACTTCGGAGAGATCACAATGCAATTTGCAAAGCAAATAGATGACATGTCCTCTATATATTAAGGATTTATCTGCCAAGCTCCAAAATCGAGACTCAGAGATCCATTCCTCAATAAGAATCAATACTTTCCCTTTTTATTTTATTTTATTTTGACAAAGGAATAAGAAGTAATACTTTTTACAGAATCCAGAACAATAAAGTCAAGGATGCGGCTATGTTGCTGAAATTCATAATTGGTAAGCTAAGCCCACTGTGACACATCACTTGAATCAACGGGAATAAAAGCCATGCATCCAAATGAATCTCCCTTGGCAAGATAGAGACCTCAGATCTTGAAAATGACTAATACAGTAGACATAGAAACGATATCCATCTCCTGTTAGCAAACCAAGAGTCCAATCATGATAGTTTCATGTCGAAACACTAAGTCACAAACGACCATTATTCAGGGATTGTCTGAATCAAGTATTCCCCGTAGTTCCCCCAAAATATCCTCGTCCAAGGCCAAGGGTGGTAGAGGTAGGATACTTAATAAAGACCAAGAGTCACAAATTCCAACAACCCCAGATCATGCACAAGGCAGCTAGATCCACTATTGTATCTCATCTTTTTACTTGTCACATTTTAAGCTGTATGATTAGATGTGTCAAACTACACTGACAAGAACCTGTCTCTCCTCGTATCCTTCTTGCTTATAGAATTGCCCTAAATTCAACAACTCAAAGTCAAGCATCTCGATTCACACTGCTATCTCTTCAACAAACCTACAGTGAACCTGCAAAGTAGAGCCTACGAGATCCAAAATGGACACAGCCTACAACCCAACAAGTAGAAAGTTTGTTTCCCAACTATCCACCAAATGATGCTTTCAACTTTCAGAAAGCCATTTTAAAGTCATAAGAACTAAAGAAAACCAACTTGAAAAAAGCTGAAGGTACTTCAGGCAGCCGGAAGGAGTGAGGAGACTGCAGAGGGTGTTACTCTAAGGGAGCACTCAAAAGCAAGCGATCACTTCTATCTCATCCTTCTTACTTGTTGAGGAGCAGCAGCCAGCATGTTAAACTATAAAAACACTACACTAGACTCACAGAATTTGCAAATATTTAAACATTTAAAATGAAGCTGAACTTTGCATCCAGCATTTGCGCAAGTGGCTTGGATTGCCGCAATTTCAAATGTCAATATATTGAGTACAATGCTGACAGAGTCAGTATTCGGTCAAATAATATCTTACAAGAGCAGCGGACAGAACACACACGTACACAAAACATACACTATGCTTTCCAGTATACAAACATCAATATATCATGCAACGAATAGTCTTCTAGCAAGATGCCCAAGCTACTTCAGATTCTATCATCAGCCACAAAATCATTAAGCATTGTTCTAAAAATCTGTCAATGCATACTTCAGCGTAATACCAAGAAGTCATGCTTTAACTGAAAAAGCTGTAAATATCCCATGGCTATCTCAAAGCAGCAACAGTGCATAGCAGCACATAGAACCTCTTGTGCTTTTCACAAGATGCTGATCAACAATACTAATCTTGAAAGCTGAAATCTTCACAGTTCCAGCCTGCAGCCAGTACTCAATAACAGTACATCTACCTACAAAATGCATCGTATCCATAGTTGATTGTATATTTCAGACTAGTCACCTTTGAAGTTTATATGTCAGGCTTAGCAGATACCAGGGTACAAAAGTTGTAGCATACAACCACAAAAGAAATCCAGAAATACGTTTAAAGGTAGAACCTTTTTGCACTTTGGCTTGTACACCGTTGATGATAATCAAAAAAAAGCAACTTGAACTTCAAGAATACAAAAGATAAGGAACAAGGTCATGGCTGAACTCCAATATACATACATCTTAAAAGAAAACAAACTTTAACAAGAATGCAGGCACAAAATTCACCACGAAACATATACTCACATCGTCATTTTACATCCTCCACCAGAACAATTACTACTAATATCATCATTTTCTATATACACAATCAACTGAGGGCTAAAATTACCTCAGCAATGGGCTCTTTCAAGGCCTTCCTATGAAGCTGAAACCGAACCCCCAACTTCTCAAGCTGCCTAGAGAGCATTCGGATAATTGTAGTAGAACTCCTCGTGCTCTCTTCCAACTTCTCAATCCTCTCAATCACATTTCCATTTTCTGAATCCAGTTTCGATTTCGAGGTAGGAACTCCACAAACCCGCCTCCATTGTCGGGTCCTAATCAATGAGCCAACAGCCACAGCCCCAGCTAGCAAAAACACTAGTACTCTATTACCCAACTCCAACAACCCCAAATTCTGCTGTCTGAAGAAAACCCGGTTGACAATACACCCCACTGAAATCACCACCGAAGAAATCAAACACAATGATTCAACCACACTGAGAAAAGAGTCGAAATTGAACTTATTGTCGGATCTTTCATATTCATCGAAGGTAGCAGTTGAAGAATCGTAAGCTTTGATGACCCAAAAACTATTTGGCAACAAATACAGGTTTCTTTGAAGTGGACATCCATTTTTCTTGGTGGTTTGAGTGGGAAGTGGGTTGGAGAGATTGTAGGATAGAGAATATCTAGGGGTTGTGATTGCAGTGAAGTGGGTAGTGGTGTTGGGGAGGTAGAATTTTATACGGTAGCTTGAATTGGATAAGGGGTTTTGAAGAATTGTCGACATTTTCAAGGCGTCAAGGAAACGAATTGTGTCCAAAACTAATCAATATTGAATCATTGTTTAGGGTTTTTCTGGGGGTTTGATGGGTTTCAGGCGGAGGAGCTGAGGCTCCGGAGCAGAAAGAGGAGAGAGAAAAAGCGATGTGGAACGACGGAGACGAGGGGTGATGGAGTAGGGATGGCAAGTGTAGCTCACCCCTTAAACTGCAATGCATGCCACTTGACTGCACCAAGAGCATGAACAATGGTGAGCTAAATTTTTGACTTATCGATAGGATCTATTATTATCACATCAATTTTCTTTTTAATTTTTTACCTTATAAGTCTCATTCTTTTCAATAGTTGGCTCACTATTTTAACTCCCTAAATAAAATAATACATATAGACCTATACACCAGTATATAATAACTTTTTTTAAATCTGAAAAAAACAAAACACCAAGAGGACTTTAAAAAAAAAAACCCAAAAAAAAAGAAAAATGGTGGGGGGAAGGCCCGTGGCCCGCAGCCACCCCACGAGTTGAATTTCTCAAGGCAACCAGTGCAACAACACGGAATGAATTTCAGCTTGCCACCTCCAATTTTTAGCCTGCGGGCCCTTCACTGCAATTGCTCTAACCGTTGTTCGGTGCCTTTCAGTTTGTGGTGAAGGGCCCAAGGGAGAAGGAGCAAGCAGCAAGCTTTCTAAGCAGAAAAAAAAAAATCTTATTGTTCAATAAATTTATCAAATCAACTCAAAACATCAAGCCGTTACATTTTCCTTTCTATGGATATGAAGATTGATAAAATGTCAAAATATTTTAAAAAGTTCAATAGTATACTTCAATGATATACAAATTTACCATGAGTCCAAATATATATGACAATATAAAAGTTTGAATAATAATTCATTGTTCCGATTCATAGTCATATGAATATGACATATTTGAACTTATGCAACCAAAAAAAAACAAAAAAAAAATATAACATAATGCTCGTGACCGCAATTAAAATAGAAACACAGCCGTAATTCGCTACACCATTTCTTCTTCTTTTTTTTTTTGGTCGTTAATCTCTGTTAATTAGAGCATACTAACTACCATCATAAAAGATATAATTCTCATAATACAAATTTTATTTTTTCATAGGATTTGGATGTGGAATATCGTTTAAAGGGATTAAGACATAAAACGCACGAATTAGTTTTTTTTTTTTTTTGGGTTCTTTAGTGAGTGTTAAGTGAGATCATCTCACATGAGATATATGATGAGACAGATACTTTTATGGTGACTTTCAATAATAATTGGATTGACTAATAGTATATTTAGAAATGATTCTATTAAAAATCACTCATAGATGAACTTTTAGTCACACCAAAATTCAAAAGTCACTCTAAAATATATTATTAGTCATCTTATAACCTTTAAAAAGTCATTATTAAAAAGATCTGTCATCTGATATGAGACGGTCATATCTAAGAATTCGTGTTTGTTTTTTGGTCAAAGAATTAGATTTTCTCTTTTGTGTTTTTTTAAAAAAAGAACAGTAAAAATCAAGCCAATATGTGTATAAAGGTGGGTCAGGGAAAGCCCTTTGATAATGGCAACCGGCCCATTGGGCCGTTATTAAAGAAAGCCGCCCATTTTTTGTTTCTGCCGAGCAACCATATCCGAGTTTTTCTTCCTCCTCCATAAATTCTGCTTTGGCGGCCATTGATCGACCTTCTTAGGTCACACACTAGAGAGAGAAGGACATACACGCACACAGAGAGAGAGAGAGAGAGAGAGAGAGAGAGAGAGATGGAGGAAGAAGAGCACGAGGTGTACGGAGGAGATATCCCCGTTGAAGGAGATATGGAAGGAGACATGGAAGGTCACGGCCCCGACGTCGACATGTCCGCCGCCGATGACGACGCCGTCAAGGTTTTATCCCGATTCATTCAATCTGTTATCTTTCTGATTATTGTTTGACTTCTTTTTTCAAGCTTTAGCGTGATTGATTCGTCGATTGTTTGAATTTTTTCTTTGCGATTCTGAGAAACCCTAGAATGTATTGGTTTTATTACCTTTAATCGATGCGTGGTTCAGGAGCTTGATGAGATGAAGAAGCGATTGAAGGAGATGGAGGAGGAAGCCGCTGCTCTTCGGGAGATGCAAGCTAAAGTTGAGAAGGAGATGGGTGCTGTTCAGGGTTCGTGTTTTAAGTTTTCCCCCTTTCCAATGTTCGCCCCTGATCTTCTGGAAAATCTGGGGCTTTATCTTTTTTGAGCTGGAATTTGAATAATTGATTTGTCAAAATTGAACCTTTTCTTAGTTTATGTGGGATCAGCGTGAAGATTTCTGTTGCTTTTGTGGAGTATTTGTTATTTTACATCAGTCACGATCGTTTACTATCTTAACTGCAGACCCTGCTAGTGCTGCTGATATGGCGAGCAGGGAGGAGGTTGATTCACGTTCTGTTTTCGTTGGCAATGTAAGAATCAAAAGACCTTGTTTAAGAACAAGCACCATGGATAGTTTTGTTTCGCCATCTCTATTACATGGGCATACTTGATTACTGTCCCTTCTATAATAATTCTGCTCTATATGATTGTAAACCTTATTTAAGAACGAGCAAAGAAAGTTGAGGATTTTGAAATGTCTCTTACCATTGTAAACCTTGTTATATGAAGTCCTTAGAATATCCTATTGTTTAATGTCTCTTCAGACTCTTTTCTGTGGATACCATTGTCAATTATTGTTAGGAGTTTAGTTGCTATTTATTCTGGGATGTTTGTTGAGTCCAGTTGTGTTTCATGGGTATAGTTGGTTCCGCTAGTTGGCCAATACGAGAATTCTAGACATTGTGGCTGATTGAAGTCTAGGTTAGTAATTAAAGTAGTAACAGAGTCAGTGAATCACCATATATGGCCGGGTGGCAATGGAATAATGCATTTAGAGATTTTTATAATGTAAAACTGGTAGTTAAATTGAAGGGTCTCTACTACATGGTTGCAGTTGTGCCCTGCAGTACGGGGCAGGTTTTGGTTGATAACAGAGTGCATTTTTAAAAAATTGATGATAGTGGGCCCTATAAGGATGGGTAAGATTAAAAAAATGAAGTGATTTACGGATGATGTAGAGTGGCCCCCTTTTGAAAACATGAGGGAAGAAGCAAGGATTAGATGGTTGGGACAGGTCACGAGCAGGTAGTTTGCTGAGGAGATGTAATAAGTTCGTCGTAGAGGAAGAGGAAGATCTAATAAGATTTGGGGTGAAATATCATACAGGTTCCTATGGTTGTTGGTTCACATCCTACAACTCATCAAAGATATGGCCTTGGATAAGTGTAAATGGTAGTCTAAGGACTAGGGTCTAGGTTGCTTACCTTTGGTGAGGTGCTCATCTTGACTTGCTCAGTTAGCATATGATGTTTTCTCTTGTTGCCTGAGATTCAAGAAAGTTCTTGTTCCGTAATGCGAAGCGTGCTTGTATAGTCTGTAATTCATCGCGCCCTGTCGCTTGTTCTTGTTGTAGTAAACTAGTGATGCTTGTGAGTTGTAACTTTGGTGCTTATTTCACTTGTCTTTTCACACTTTTGACTACACAACTGTAGTTTATTGTGTTTACACTTCTTTCGATGTTATATGCTATACCATTGATATTTTCTTTACATTCCTATGTATGTGTATGTACTCCACCGATTCCTATGGGTTTTTTTGGGGCTTCATTTCATTTCAATTTTCTTTTCTCAAAATTTACAAACTCCTTAAGGCATATCTTGAAAAGATTTATTATCTCTGAAAAATGGCTTCTATTGGTTATCAGTGGTTGCTGTGCATTGAATTGGGCCCTATTTCAATGTGATTCTGATATTCTAGCTGTTCTTGTATATTTCATTTTACAACCATGGTTATAACATAGAATGCAATGCCATTTTGCAATTCTTCTGCTAATTTGTTGGCCTGTATATCAAAGTTCTTCTCCACTGTCCAGAAAGTACCTTGGTTACTATTGAGCCGCAACCTGCAAATAATTCACGAAGCTGCTGTCACGTTGACCATTTATTTGATTATTTATCTGAGGGCGTTTGATAGGTTACTTGAAATCTTGTTTTTCAATAGATGCTGGGTACTCTGCTGAAGGGAAAATAGAAGACTAATGCTTGTCATCGGTATTGTAGTCATTGTGTATTGGCGGTTAAGATGCAGAGATAATTAACGCCTCCTGATACAGAAAGCATGAGATGATTAAATAGTTTATTTACTGTGAAGCGAAGTTGTTCAGTTGTCCACTATCCTACTTGTGCTAAACTGAATGTGATGAAATATACTTTCCCGCATGCATGTGGGTTTGGCTGTAGATAACGGATATGAATACAATGTTCTGGAGTGACCTGTGCCTTATAGAGAATATTGTTATGTCTTGTGTCTGAAGCATATAGTGGTACAGAGTTAGCAATTTGACTAGTGGAACACAACTTTGGACTTTTGGGGTTGTGATGCACCAAAATATTTGTAGTATTATCCATGTGACTTGTTATTTAATTAACATGGGATGTATTTATATTAGCAAGTGTGCTATGATGAGATTGAGTGTCAAAAAGGGAAATGGAAAATTAATGGCCTTGCTTTTTGGCAGTGAAGGACTTTCTATTATCTGAATCAAGCAACACTATTGAGTGAAATATGTGTTTCTGAGATTTTCTACTGATGCTGTGCTGTTGTGGCCTTTTTGTCGACAGCATTTTCAAACTGCCTTTCTTTTGTGTGGCAATGCCTATATCATGCTTTGTGAGGGTGTGGGTGTGTGGCCACCATGATGTTCGAACTCGTCCCCCCCCTCCCTGCCTTCTTCTCCCCTCTCTTTTTTTTGTTCTTACACGTGCGCACAGACATGCACCTGTTGCTCAGCTAAAATGGATTTTGATTTTAGTTCTCGTTGTTCAATTGGTGTTAAACAATTTAAGATTAATTCATGGAATTGCATATCATGGAAAGCCGCAGTTACACCATGATATCTTAATTCACTTTTTCTGCTGGGAAAAATTTCAGTTTTAAATGCAGGAAAATCAGCACTCTAATTTTTCTTCTGGAACTTTTCTAGAGGATGAAATAAACAAACCCAATATAGTCCTTTCCTTTGCATTATCGATTTGAAATTTAGTAACATGAGACTTTTGTGTTTTGCATCAATCTTGATATATTAAGGTTGTTATAACTAGCACTGGGAATATTCTCTTTCTATACTGGGGCGATTTTATTCAATTTATAACCCCTCCCCCCCAAAAAAAGAAGTATGTGCTGCAATATAGAGCATTGAATCCTCTAGTCTTACCTGCGTTGTTTGTTTCTTTGGTTAAGTGTTTGAATCCCCCTATATAATTGTGTTAATATTTCCAAATCCTTGTTCTTTGAGTGAGTCATGGTTTGACTCAAATGTCTTACTATGATCGCAGGGTCCATCGTCAAGTTCCCTGTGTCTTAGTGCTGGACATGGTGCCCAGTATTTGGAGATTGGTTGAATATAGTGTAAAAAGTGCATCGTTGTTAGTGGAATGGCATTTGCATCTTCTATGATTTTAATAAAGTTGGGGGAAAAATAATAGAAGAAATCAAATTAAAGAATAGAAAAAAAGTGGAAAAAAGATTCGGAGAAAAAAAAGTCCCCTGAAAAAAAAAAGGAAAAAAAAGATTGAAAAGGATGTCATCTATTAAAAGAATACAAGAGAAGGGGACTATGGAAAAAATAATGTATAATCACTCAGGGGTCACATCTATTTCCCCCTTTCCCCTCTCTGTATTCTATTCTATTTGGAGTGGGAGAACTGGATGGAGTTGATGGATTGGTAAAGCATATATCATGGTGGTGGAAGGATCCAATGAATCTCTTTAGTACAAATTATTCACACAAGACTGCACCTCTTCCAGCTGCAGAGGCAAGCCACTACATCTGGAGCTAGTTCCTGGGGCAGTGGTGAGCAGTGATGCCCAAATTCATACCGTTTTGCAGGTCAGCAGGTGTGATGATTGGTGCCCTAGTAATATATACCTTTGGCCTTGTAATCTTCGTCCTCTTTTTTTTTTCCTTCTTTTTTTTCCCTCCCTCTTGTTATTTCTTATTGTAAATCCATTGCCTCCGGGTTTTTTTTGCATATTGGAAAAATTAATGTTCTCTGTTGCCCCTTGAAAGAAAGGAGAGGAATTAGGAGCTAAACTTCAGTTTCTTCAATTGAGGCTGTAGGATTTAAATTGAGTAGTTTTATGTGGGCGAGATTTGAAGCAAAGAATTGTAGCTCGATGGATATTAAGGAGGAATGCACTGAGGTGGTAGTTTACACAGGGGAAATTGTTCATATGTTCGGATCTAAGAGGAAATTGATACAGTTTGATCAAGATTGTTGAATCCTGCATTCATTCACAATAATTACTCTTGTTTCGCTTTTATGAGCCATACAGATAAATCTTACTTGTGTTGATGTTTTTGTTTTTAATTTTGTTGTGCAATTGATAGTCAGGGCATGGTAAATGGAGCATTTGAGAAATGGTCTGTCTTCTCCTGGACCCTGCTGCTGGTTGTTGCTCTATTTGAATTTAGCTCTCTACTTTTTAAATTTTCATTTGTTCTTTTGGATGAGCTGAATACTTGTTCTTAGTTTGATCACCCACCTACTCCTCCAAGAGGGACATTCAATTAGCTGACTAGGAGGCATACTTGAATTTGGTTGTCTTGGTGGTTGTCTGTCTTGTGTTTTCTTTTGTCCTAAAAGTGGCTCAAAAATCAAATTAGAGTGGATAGTTTACGATTGACCCTTACTTAGATTGCACTGGCATGTTCCATGATATATTATTTCAAAGTTTTCGTGGTTTAAGGATTGCTAGTTTGTGATCTGAGTTGATGTTTGCTTTTGACCATCAAACAGTTTGTGAAAATTGTACATCTTTCTTTATTTAACTTGCTCTTTCGATTATTTAAACATGTTTCCAGGTTGATTATGCTTGCACCCCAGAAGAAGTTCAGCAACATTTTCAGTCTTGTGGAACAGTGAATCGGGTGACCATTCTGACAGACAAGTTTGGCCAGCCAAAGGGTTTTGCATATGTTGAATTTGTTGAGAATGAAGCTGTTCAGCAGGCTCTCCTCCTGAATGAATCTGAACTACATGGCCGTCAATTGAAGGTAAGTTCAGGAGCAAAAAGGCTTTTGTCAGTGTCTACTTTTGGTTCTGGTGCCCTGCTGAAGGACATTTATCTCTATTGACTAGATCTGGTAAATGGCTTGTCTGGGTTAGGTTTGGGTTGACTAGATTTTGCTTCATAGTGGATCATGTTTTGTTCTGGTTGACTTTATGTCGGTTGATGTTTGTCCAACAAACTTGTCTGGCAAACAAAACAATTTTGGAGGGAAAATTGGGTGAGGTTCTGTCTGGGTAGGGTCAATTTGGGTTTTGGATCCAAATTAGGTTATCCAGGTTTGGGTCTTGGGTAGGGCTGTCAAAAGCTGACCCGACACGATTACCGATCCGAATCAAATACGAAATTAAGTGGGTTTGGATAAAGATTTTCAACCCGTTTAATTAAATGGGTTGACATGTTTAACCTGTTTAATTAAGTGGGTTAGGTTCAGGTTGATAATTTTGATACGAAAAAATACCTATTTAACCCGTTTAATTAAATAGGTTAAATAGATTGACTCGTTTACCCAATTTTACCATGTATTTTTGGGTAGAAATTGTGAAAATGTGAAGTTTAATTAAATAGATCTTTGTTTTGGGATTGTGGTGCTTGTGGATCATGGACAATAACATTATGATGATATATTGAGCTCAAAAGATTGATTTATAGTGCTCGATAATCATATTTTAGTGAATATATTAAGCGGATAAACAAATAACCGAATAATCTAAACTTAACCTGTTTATATTAAATGGGTTAATGGGTAAATTTCAGGTTAACCCGTTTAAAAAATAAACGGATACAGGTCAAGATTTTCAACCCGTTTAATAAACGGGTTAGGTTCAGGTCAAGGATTTCTCAACCTGTTTAAGTTCGACACGAACACGAACTCGAACTCAACCTGACTTGACCCGTTTGACAGCCCTAGTCTCAGGTCACATATGGGTTCGCATCATCCAGTTCGCATTTGGGATGTCAGGTCATCCTTGTCGAGTTTGCTATTGAGTATTGACAACTCATTAAATGGTTGTGCTGTGCTGATGCTGTTTAGGTTCTGCCCAAGAGGACAAATGTGCCGGGCATGAAGCAGTACAGGGGAAGGCGTTTCAATCCTTATTTAGCCTTCCGTTCCCGCAGACCTTTTCCTCCACCATACTTTTATTCCCCGTATGGCTATGGGTGCGTATTGAGGATTATGGTTTGGGTTTGCACCTTTTTTCCCCTTCTGTTTTTTCATGGCTCATTATTCGCCCTTCCTCACTGTGCTGCAGAAAGGCTCCTAGGTTCCGAAGGCCAAACCGTTACATGCCATACTACTGAAGATGACATATCAGCTCAAATGGTGGGATTCGTTAGTTGGACTAATCTATGTTGGAACTTCTTTGTCTTCAGCTTGACACTTGACAATAATGTTCAATCTTGTTGCAAATCCACTGTTAGATGTATTCCATATGTTATATTTGTAGTTTCGGTCTGATGATGGACCCAGATACAACTTTGCGACAACTGGAATTGTAAGGTCCATAAGGTCATTAGCAGGGACTTCAAGATAATTATTTGGTTTTTAACAGTTGCAGACATTGTGTTCCCTTGTTTCCGGAGTATTTATGGAAGAAAGACTATTTTAGCTGTTTCTAGTTTATACATGGTTGTCGTCCCTGGAGGGTTCTCTCTCTTTATTTGGCAGTTAATCATTCTTCTGGTTCACGGCTTCCTTATTCATCCGTATTCCTCATGGATCCAGGTTAAGGATTCAGACTCCCGTTAAGGATTTTAGAAACCGAATGGGCTCATTAATGGGAAGGTGGCAGACATGATTAGTTGCTTGGAAGCGTTGGAGTAGCGTGGTACCTGTTTCTTTGTATCTTGTCTATTGACTTTTATCTTTGGGTTTTTACTTTTTACTTTTTACTTTTTACGGCAATGATGAAGAGGGGGAGGGGGGGAGGCACGCCTATCGGGGTTGAATTACACATTTAGTGATGGAAGCTGCTCTTTGGGCTGTGGACACTGTGAATGTGGCTGCTAAGGGCGTGTTCTTTTTATGGGTAAATTGGAGTGGGTAAAAGAGTGAAGTGAATTGAAGTAAGTTGAGGTGAGTTGAAGTAGGTTAAAGTGGGTTGAATTTTTTTTATGTGATAAACTAAACTTGGTTAAAATAGTGAAAGTGGGTTGAAATAGGTTGAAGTGGGTTAAAGTTGATATTTTGAAATTTACCTATGAAAAGAACAGGCCCTAAGAGTGTTTTTGCGGTGACAGTGGGATCTCTTTGAAGGACCATCAACAAATATGCTAGTTATATCCTCCGAGTAGCTGTATGTGCCTTTGCCTTGTGAGTTGGACTAAGATATAAGATAATTGGCGAAGATTTTGGAAATTGAAGGGGAAGGACTAAGGAGTTAGAGAATCTCTAGAAACTGTTGAACAGTTTGGAATAGGGGCGGATATGGGGCGGGTTTAGTCGTACTTTCACCCATATCAATTTTCAAAATTAATACCCGTACTCATACTCGTCGGTATTGTAAAGTTATACTCATACTTATACCCACGGGACATAGCAGGTATGCAGGTTTTATTCAAATACATATAGACACAAAAAAATTAAACTCATTTTGTACTCATATTTGATATCAAATAGCCAATATGTTATATTAACACCAAACTTCTAACAATATATCTTATCACATCAAATATAACTAAAAGTTTGCCAATCAAATCAATAAATTAGCACTTGATAAGTTTTAAACAAAATATTCCGCCGAAGTCTTGAATATCATATAACTCAAAGTAAATAGTAAAATATTCAAGTACAAGTAATAAATTAGAACTTGAAACAAACGTGTATGAGTTTTATATGGGGCGGGTATGAGATGGGTATGGGATTGGTATTGATACCTATTGGGGTGCTACTAATCATTGTTTTGCGGTAGGTTTTGCTATTTCACCACCCATATCTATATCTATTGGGGTGGATTTTGCGAATTTTAAATAGATACGGATTTTTTTATCGGTCCTAATTTGGAGGTGCTACTAATCATTGTTTTTGTTTTGGGGGGGGGGGGGGGTGGGGGAAGAGCTAGAAGGCGGTAAATTATGGGATCGTTTTCGCCCTTGACATAGCAAGTCAAACAGGAAGAAAAAACATACAGGAGGGGCAAAACTCGAGAGTAACTCACGATTTTACTCACTGAAATAAAATTTCCCTAGTGTAGGTGTTTTCTTTTTCTTTTTTTTTTTTGGGGGGGGGGGGGTGTTGTTCATGTCGTCCTTTCAGGCTCTTTTTACTTCTATCAGTCCTCCAGAATCGGGTGTTTTCATGTTGAGCACGTATGCAAATATAAAGGCTTTGTGCCCTCGCCTTCTGGTTTCTAGTGTCAGTAGGACAAATATTTTCTAGTGTCAGTAGGAGAAATATAAAGGTGCAAATGGGTACAAATCCGAATATCACTCTATTCGTCCCCTCATTCGATAACCTCTACTTAGTTTAGGCAGGGAATATACTTTTTTTTTTAAAGGTAAGTATAAGTAAACATTAGAGAGTCCTTCTCTCTTGGGTTATGCATAAGTAGTCATGAGTAATGATATGTGAAAATTCTAGGAAATGGGATAAAGAAAAGGTAGCTCTAGACTTAATCGAACATCACAGCTTCGCTATTCTGTCAACTACTATGATACCTTCTCGAAACACATGTTACTTTGAGGTAACCGTAAAGTGTGGACGCATCATGCGAATATCATATGCGAATTTTTGAATTCTCTACGGAATACGCACAATACCCTAAACTGCTTGGACAACTAGCATTGTCACCCTCAATTTGGAGGTGACTAAATCTTGCCTCTAATGCTGCTTGAATACCATTGCGCAAGTTGTAATTTCAGATACAAGAATATGCACCTCATGCATAAATCTGATACTTTTTTGAATGAGACGTCTCTGCCAATCTCACAGTATATATATCCTGTTGTTGCTCCTAATGAAGACGAGGAATATACTTGTCCTTGTACAGAAAGGATTTTCCATTGATCTTATTTGCACAATATGGCATGTTGACCTCGACTTAACTGGTAGCTCAAGCCATTCAAGTAAAATCGCATACCAAATAACTTTATGAGTTTATACTTTACACACTGCATCCATAATTCAATTATCTAGTTAAATTACAAAACATTCAGAAGCAATGGTCTTGAAGAACAAGTTTTGTCCACTCCTGATACATTTATATCTCTACCTAATAGATAGAAAGCAACTTTTACGCAGATGTTGTTGAAGAAGTTCGCATGATTTGGTTGGAATGCCTAGGAGGAGGAGCAGCCTTGAGAGATCTAAGCACAGGCTTCAGCTTCTCAGTGAGTTTAATAATCCCCAAGAACAAAACTCTATAAACCACCACCATCCCTATCAAAATAGCAAGGTCTACCCATTTGGAGTAGCCCATCTCTACTTGCCAAAAGTTCCTCAACACCTCCTCCCCTGTTATCCTTTCCTGCCCCTCAACTTGATTATTGGGAAATGTGAGCCCTTCGAACTCATTCTTATAGAACCCTTGGTTTGCATACTTGTGGAATGCGATATAGTACATGGGGTACCTCCAGAAGGGCTTTGGAAGATCATTAGGCAACCGGAAGAACCCTCCATTTAGGATCATCACACCTTGTATTCCAGCCCCCGTTATGATCCCCATGAGAAAGTCTGGCACTATGCTTGCTACGATCATCATTAGGCTCTCCACTAGCATCATGCACACGAATAGCACCAGGGCAAAGTAGATGAAGTGTTCAATGCCTCTTTGCAGGCCTACGAGATAGTATGCTATGGCCCCAGGGATAAGGGAGATGATGAGCAAGTAAGGCATGGAGGAAATCGTGTTGCCTATCACATAGGCACCCACACCGTAGTGTCCATTGAGTCTTTCTCGTTCAAATATCTGATAACACAAATCAAATTTACATATAATCAAGCATTGTAGTTGATAGATTAGTAAAGGGAGCTTTCTCCGTTATTTTTTAAAAGAGATTCTCTCTACCTTCATGTCTTCTACAAAAGAGGGAAATCCCCCAATAGCCATGAAAGTCAAGAAAGCAGAAACAAACATGAGCATAGATCCTCTAGCCTGCCAATGTCATGTAACTTGTGTTAGTCAATATATTCTAAGCATGATTGATATTTTGAAAACTTATGTCTAGTTGATCAATTCATTAACCACCTGAATAGAACCATACGAGTGGCCGATATCATGAAATAGAGTCCCCACACATAAGCAAAGTGCAACATAAATTGCGAGCCGAAGCCAGTAGTAGCCTAGGTCGCGATGCATGTTCACAAATGATCTTTTGGTAAGAACCAGAGACTGAGTAAAGAAACTTGCATGGCTCCGTTTAGATTCCGTGGATCCTCGCTCCTGCAAAAATTAAGATACCGTGCTCTGATAACATGTCAGCTCTGAAAGGCATTGTGTTAGGATGCAACTATGTACATTGATAATTAAGCTGCTCATCATTATTGCCTGTTTACATATTTGTGGAATTAGCTGCTGAACTTCTTGGTAGGTTTGTGTTGATCTGTATGACTTCACGAGGGTGTTTATGGCTTCTTCAGTGCTTGTCATCCGACCAATTCCTTCTTCAGTGTCCTGTGGATTATACTCGAGTTTGCAATAATTTGAAATGAGTCCTTTGCTTCATTGTGTGAGCATATGATTAAAACTTACGTCTGAAAGGATGTTACCTCCTCGAAGTCCATGTTGATGGTTCTCAGGTAATGATCAGATGGGTTTTGCAAACTTGGACATGGGAAACCATTGGACGCAAAAAACTGCTCAAAAATTGGGAACAAATAATGTCAATCTACAATGATAAACTAAAATCTTCAGTAACTTCCATCTCCCTCTCGCGAGTTTACCTCATTGGCAGCTGAAGCAGGGCCAAAATACACCAGCTTTCCAGCGGAAAGAAGGCACAAATTGTGGAAAAGCTCAAAAACCTCACTGCTGGGCTGATGAATGGATGCAACAACCGTCCTTCGATCCTGTTGTGCAAGCTTGATAATACGACTCATGACATGGTAAGATGCCCCGCTATCAAGCCCACTAGTAGGCTCATCCAAGAAGAGAAGTCTCGGCCTTGTCAAGATCTCAATGCAAATGCTAACTCTTCTCTTTTGTCCGCCACTTAACCCTTTTACATTCCACCCTCCTATCCTTGTGTTGACACAACCTTGTAGCCCCATCTGCCTTATGGCTGTATCTGCTCGGTCTAACTTCTTGGATTTTGTCATTGAGTCCGAGAGTAGAAGCTGAGCTGAGTAGTACACGGCTTCTCTTACTGTTAGCGTTGTCATCAGTGTATCTTCTTGAGTCACATAAGCCTAATTTGAGCATAAGGGTCATTTAGATATAGCAGTGTGTACATGTAATATCATTGTTGATTTCAATGATTAGGGAAGTGATCAGTTCATCATTACCGAGGTTCCAAAAGCAAGAGCTTGCTTATGGCCATTGATCAGAATATTCCCTGTTTGTCTGGTGTTTGAGCCAAGTCTCCCTACAGATTCAACAAATTTTGTGAAAGAAAGTTATTTAGTAAATCAGACCATGAAATGGATCTCAAGCACTACTATTAGCTTTATTTAGTCTGTTTCAATCATCTTCAAAGTTAAATCAATGCATGAGGGGGGGGAAAAAAAAAGCCATTTTGTTAACTGGCCTTCAGTAAGACAGCCTCATCAGAAGAGTTGTGAGAGGACAGAAAAATGGAAGCACTCTGTCAACAAAGTAGGCTTATGAAATGATTGCATTCGACGACAACACCCAATTGGGTCTTGCTTCAGCGGGTCAGGAGGCATCATGATGTAGACATTCTTACCCTTATTAGTATCCCTACTAGAGAGACTGATTTCTATAGACCCATGACTATGAGACAATCTCATTGAAGATTTAAAATGTAGACGTTAATGAAACTTACCAGCCAGAGCATCCAAGAGAGTGGATTTGCCACAGCCAGAAGGACCCATAACAGCCAAGACCTGACCCGGCTGAGCATACCCATCGAGCCCTTCTAAGATGGGGCGTTGGCTGCCTTTCCCATCAGAAACTGTGACCCATAGATCCTTCCATGTCAAAGACACACCTTTTCTGCAAACTCCATCATCATCGTCTTGCTCAAATTCCATCTTCCTCAAAACACTTACAGGCACGTCTGAGTCTTGGACACTACCACTTATGATGTTAAATGGAAAATGCCTTCTTAGGCTGCTTCTATGTCCATCATCATCATCGCGCTTCTCCTCTAGTTTCTCTACCGAAGCCAGAGGCCTTGTTGGGCTCGGACTTGGAGTCCATCGTGGCACGGTGGTGCTCATCCATGACTCCATCAAGCTTGCTTGTAACACACAGATAATTCGTTGTCAATGTTTACTCGTAATTGAATACTTTGCAAAGAGGCTTATATTAACCTGCGCAATGATGTTACTACTGCCCAACATATTCTACACATTATATAATAGGCCCAGGTCTATGGACCCTGACATTCTTTTTCTGGCGCTGAAATGTACTCGCCCAACGGTTGGTGACTCCATCACTAGCTCCTTGATTTCTCACTAATTCTACACGTGAAACTTGGACGCAAAGTGGCGACTCATTGGCTTACATTTGTTAGATTTTTTTAGTTGATTTGATTCACTCTATCCCAGCAACCTTAAAATTCATTAATGATAATGTCTTTGAGCACTTTGACTATTCAAGTACTACAAACAACAAGTCTCCCATACATATTGAAGTATAAGATTGTTATTGTAATTCTACTTTAGTGTTGAATTGATCTAATTTGTCGGTGTATTTGAGAAGGATTATTTTTTTATTTATATCTCTCTTATCAAATTGAATATATATTTTTCAAAATTTGTGTAATGATCAAATCAAAGAAGTACAACGTACACTTTAAATAATGAACCATACATGATACAATGGAGAGGGGCACTAGTGTTCCAACTGTGACACGCGGGAGTTAAATTGTTGGCATCATATCATCCAGACAATACAATAGCCATGACAAAGAAATGTATGATTCTTATCATATTGCCTGCTTCCTATCACCTCATCAATGGATATAATTCAATGCTACTACGATAATTCTCCCTTATTAAATGCTTTTATTTATAGGTTCTTCAGTTGACCAAATTTTCTTGGAATGTGAATTTGTACTATCGAAGATTCAAAATCTGAAAAAAGTTAATTTCCTAGTATATAATAAATTGTATTAATTCCTATGTTTTTTGTTCTCGATAGTGCTTGGATCTTCTATATATAGTAGCTCGCCAAAATTCTTTCTAGATGTCTAGGCTTGACAGACTGCAATGTAATACAATAAGGAAAGAAAGAATCGAGTATACGTTATCTTGGTATTTGAATTTGTGCTATCAAAATCTAAAAAAATGGTAATCTCCATTTAAATCGCCTCCGTTCATATCTTTCTCGTTCCGATGGTGCTTTTATCTTCTATAGCAGTTAGGCTACATTCTTTCCAGATTCTAGGTGAGAGGTAGACCGCAATGCCACGCAATGAGGTATGAGAGAATTGCACTATTCGAATTTGGGGTATATTAAGGGGGTGTTTGGTGAGTAAAAAAGGGTTGGGGACTTGAATCCTCAGGTTTCAAGTTCCATACTCAACCCCCCAGGATTCAAGTCCTGATTCCATTCCATTCCAATTTTCCTCACCAAACAGGGCCTAATTTCCAATTAAGGCCGCGTTCCGCAGCGATGTTTTGGGTAATGTTTAGTGTTTTGACCAAATCAATATACTAATTAGTTAATTTTTAGTGTTCGGTAAATTAGTGTTTTGATTAGCATTTCAAATAGCATTTAACGTTTTAAGCAGCGTTTTTGAAAAGCTAATAGTTTTAACGTTTGATATTTAAAAGTAGCGTTTCATATTTTTTAGCCAAAAATATCCCTTCAAAATTTTATCTTTGAAAATTATCTATATCCTTTTATGTCAATTTACATTAATTAGTTAGCCTAACAACTAAATCTACCGAATATATTAGTTTCAACCGCTCATCTAAATAGCTCTTCGCTAACAGCTAAATTAGAAATGCTATCCACTATCTGAACCGCTATCTGCTACCTAAACAACTAATTTTGCCGAACAAAGGGCCTAAATCAAATCAATTGATGTCTTTCATTTCTAGCGTGCTTTGATCATTTGTAGTGGCTAGCGTAAATTTTTTTCTAGTTTTTAGGTGAGACATAGACGTTTAGAGTACAGTTTCAAACTCAGCTATTACTTACACAAAGTTGTACATTTTGAAGTTTGAAATTATACAATTTCGAAATATTAATTACTTCTTAATCATTTCTAAATATTATACAAAAGTTAATATTGAATCGTAGAGAATATTACTACTTATAGATTATGTAACATTATATTATCATCAACAAAGTCTCTTAATTATAAAATTACAAACATAATACTCTCTTCATTGATAGACTTGATCCCATCAGTATGTATAAAGATGTAATTGAAGAACGCTTAAAATTTAATAAACAATACAAATGAAGTCTAATCCTAGCAATTAAATTAAAATTGAGATCCTATATATATTGGATCTCAAATTTACTTAACATAAAATAGTTTTTTAATTTGGACCTTACTGCAAAAATTTTATTAGACCTAAGGCATTCATCTGAATCATCTGTCCAATTTTTCGATATCGTCAATGTCGTTTTGAATAATTACCAATTCCAAATGTGACTTCTGTTGCTGTCTTCATTCTGGACTTCACAAGATTACAAAAATAATTTTTAAGATACCGTCAATGTCGTTGAAACTATCGTCCGCGGCACTGCGGCAGTGCCGCTTGCTGCATTATTGCATGCATATCTTTACCGCAGAAAGCTTTCATTTTGAATCCCATTTTTAAAAAAAATAATTTTTTATAATTTTTGTTTGGTGGGCACTTATCAACGGGCTCAGCCTCCAAAATTTTCTTCCATATTACGAATTTAATTGGAGAAATGGGGATTGGCGATTCAATGAGAAAAGATTCAAGGAAGCTCTTTAGAGAGTCAAAGAGGATAACAATAATACAAGTAATGCAATAAACAATGATCTTTACCTGCTCAAATTGGCTCGTCTCATGCAACAATTGAAGTTTTCGAATCTAAATTCATGCCCTCAGAGCCCTATTAACATAGAGAGGATGCAATCTGATGATGACAATAAGGAAGAGAAAGATATCAGTTTCAATCTTACTAAAATTAATATCGATGATATAGATAAGAGTGTGACGAGGAGCAAGTACACAACATATTTGGAGGAAGTTGTTTACATAGCTTCTTTGCTATCAAACTTTCCCGAGCAGTCGAGGATAGAAATTCCCCAAGATCTATTTCTTGACTTACCATTCAAAATCTAGATTTTAATTGTATATAAGTATCTTATCTGTTCAGAACATGCAAAATTTTTATGGATAAAGTTATGTAAATCGATTTTGCTAAATATATTGTATATTTCCATGCCGTAAAACTAGTTTGTGCCTACGTGTTGCTTTGGAATATTTTAGTATTAGATAAATTTTTTAATAAATTCATTTATAAGTTGATTTTTTCTTTGGTTAAAGAAACATGTAAAATATTCTACAAATGCAATAAATTTATAGGCAAATAATTAATCATGTTATTATGTTATACATCAATGGCTATAGTACTATTTAATCATACAAGAGCAATTATTTATAAATACACATCAAACGTAAATCATGTGCCATTACCTCTTACCCCCTCCATTACCTTCCCCTACTTCAATCTCCTTCCCTTCTCCTCTATATTATCCAAATACAATGTAAAAGATAGTCACCTGCAATGCAATATCAAAATTTCAGTGCTATTTACGCTACTATTATTGAACTACATTAAAAAATACATTGTGAGCATTCTATAATGAAAGGGGAAAAACATAAATTTTATTCTTTTTAGTTCTTCGGCAAAAATAAACTCAAGCAATAAATTGTCATCCTGATATATGGCTATGTGTATCCAACAGACACTTATTATAAATGCGCGTTCAGCCGATGCACGAATATAGCAATAGCAGTGGATATCCAACTAAGTTAGTAAAATTTTGAAGATTTATTAACAACTATTAGCAAAACTGATAAATTTTTGAAAGTTTTTTAACAAATATTCATGTTTGAATTTCACCTACAATAGTCTTTATGCCTGGCTTACTTTTTTGTTTTTAAAAAAAGATAGTGAATATTTGTTTAGCTTATAAATATTTTGATAGTAAATATATAATATGAAATAGAATGGCTAATATGAAGTTGGGATAATCCTATATACATATGGGTTATTTAAAGATATCACCAACTATACCAATTTATGGGTATATAGCCGCAAACATGTCACTACTATAAGAAAATGCTTTAGTCGATCATAAAATGATAAACTTTTTTTTTTTTTTTCTGTTATGAAAATACCAAAGTAAAAGCTTTTCTTGCTTTATTAATATGAAACTTTTTTCTCTCCCTTCTGAAATCAGTTAAAAAACTGTGCATTAATAAATAGTATCCTCTTAAAAATTTCATTATTGGATAATCTTTACTAATGAAGGAGTATTTAAATACATATTTAATATGTAATTAATCATACACATAAAAATTTATTACCAAATAAATAATTCATCTATTGACGTTCCAAAAAAAAAAAAAAATCTATCAAATTTCTCGCCTAATAGATGAAGCTAAGAAGAAAGCTTCAACGCTACATCATAAATCTTTGAATTTTGATTCACGTATATAATAACAATGATTGTTTATTAGCTTGGTGCAGCATGTAAATTTGATCCATAAGGAGCCTATGGTAAAATTGAAAAAAAAAAGACAATTGCAATTAAAAAAAATTTGGGAAAAATTGCAATTTACATTGTAAGAATAAGTAAAAAAATGGAATAAACATTAGAAACAAAAATTTCTCATATCCCTACTTGATGAATAAAAAAGAATTATTAAAAACAACAAAATCAGAGGAAAAAAATTAGCGAACATCAACATAATAGAGATCTGCTTAATAATTAACAAAAAAGCAAGACAAAACTTGAACAATTAAATCACAAAATCTAACTTCATATGCAATTATACATCATGATCGTAGCTTGAAAGCATCCATTCTCATCAACAGAAGCCCAATGAACATACACAATATTACCTTTTTGTGGTTTTAATAAAGTTGAGAAGTTTTTTTTTTGGGGGGGGGGGGGTGTGGAGATTTGAGCCTTCATATATCTGCACATTATTTGTCATTCATTTGAGTTGTATATTGACGAAAATTATCATAAGAGTATCCAAAATTTATGGTTGAGTATCTATTGTTATAAGAAATTTGTTAGAATTACTAATGCTGCTTACTAATGCTACTTTCTCTCTTTTTGTATAATTAGTTAGTGAGGGAATAATTATTAGCTAAGCATTAACAGCTTTTCCGCTTTTCACGCTACTATGGCATTAGGCGGGAAAGTTATTTTTGTTTCCTACTACATGCATATAATGTGATTATGTATCAACTGAATGGTATGAAGTAATAGAATGAAATTACTTCTTATCTTTGCATCAAGCTCATCATCAGAGCACTCAGCTTTATGAATCTTATCATGGTATCAAAGCATGGGTTGGCGATTTCAGATCATCTTCCTAATTTTCTTTGCTTTTTGATTGATTGAATTGAGCCTTCAATCGATCCAGCCTATGATCCAATCCTCAAACGTAGTCATCTCCTTCTTTTTTGATTGGTTGTTTCAATTCATCAACCAATCTGGCTTCAATCTATGATCTGAAATCGTTCATCTAGGGTTTCTCGTTTCCAGTTTGATATTACAAACAACCAATATAAAATCTTCACTGTGGCTCCTTAAGGAAATCAATTACTTCATATCAAGCCCACTGATCCTTTATATATCCATCCTTCAGACAGTCAAGAACAATCCTTAGTCTCAAACATTTTCAATGGTGAGAACTTTCACAATTGAAAAAGCTCAGTGATCATCGCCTTATAAGCTAGACATAAGATAGCTCTTATCGATAGGAAATGCACTGATTCAGGTTCTGCATCACCTTTCTTCATTCTTTAGCAATGAAATAATGCTATGGTTCTTTCTTGGCTTTTAAATTCCTTGAGTGAAAACACCAGGAATAGTGTACTGTATTTTGAAACTGCAGGACAATTATAGATGGATTTAGAGGAGAGATTTGGTCAATCAAACAAGGCTAGACTATTTCAGGTACAAAAGGATGTTTCATGCCCGTCTCAAGGAGATCCAGATATTGCTAACTGCTATACCAAAGCTAAACAACTCTGCGATGAATTTAATGCTGTTAATGGGGTTCCTAGATGCACATGTGGGAAATGTGAGTGTACAATCAATGTTAAATTGCAAAAGTATATTGAATAGCAAAGGCTTATTCAGTTTTTAATGGGTCTTAACGGTAGTTACACTGCCATTAGAGGTAATATCCATATGATGACACCTTTTCCCACTATGAGCCAAGCATATTCATTGCTTGTCCAATAAGAAAGGCAGAGATAGGTTAAGATTGAGACGCATTTTCTCAATGAAAACACCTCATTGTCTACTGCCACTCATAAACAATCCTAACAACCAGATACCTAGAAACCCAATCAGAGGAAAACTGATATAAGAAGATCACAACTATACTGTCATCACTGCAAAAGATTCGGCCATACAATTGATAAATGTTCAAGATCCATGGATATCCTAATTGACCTCAAGGTAGGGGTAGAGGCAACCATGACTTCCTCAAGGTGGGCATACAACACCTGGACAGAGAATGATCAGTAGGAGGCACGATCTAAGCCAGCTATTCCTGTTCTACCTGGTCTGAACTCAGAACAAAGCAAACAGCTCTTTCAGTTCTTGACTAATCTCACTAGCAATCGACAGAAGCACAGTGATCAAGACAGTACTAGTGTTCATAAGGTAGGTATAACCTCCCCTTGAACAATATATGATCCTAAAGCTATCCGTTGCTTCTGCAAGTATGGCTCTTGGATTATAGATTCTGGTGCAAGTTATCCAGCATGGAAAGTTGAGACTCAATGACAATTTAGTATTGAAACATGTCTTACTAGTGCCACATTTCAAGTATAACCTACTGTCTGTCAAAAGGTTGGCAAGTTAGTTACAGTGTGAAGTAGTTTTTACTGAAGATTCATGTATGTTGCGGGGCCTTTCTCTAAGGAGGACAGTGGCAGTTGGTAAAGCAGCTTATGGACTTTACACATTGGACAAAGGATTGGTGAAAGAAGCCAAGTCTTTGAAGGATTTACCCTCTAGTTACAATAATTTGTCTGTTCATTATAACAAGGCATTTCAGACTTCTTGTAATCATACCATGAGGCAGTTAAGCTTTGATGTTTGACACAAAAGGGTTGGACGTATAGCTTGCAAGAAAATGAGATTTTTACCTTTGGAGATTAATTTCAAAGATGTAAATCATGATATACCATGTGATATTTGTCTAAGAGCAAAGCAACAAGAGGCTGCGCTTTCAGCTAAGCAGTATATCTTCTTCATCCCCTTTTTAACCTATTCATGTGGATAAATGTACCATACTAAGACATATGTTGGGCATAGGTTTTTCTTAACCATTGTAGATGATTATATAAGAGCAACTTGGACACATTTAATGGGGACAAAAGATGAGGTAATAAGTCTGATTAAGTCCTTTGTTCATATGGCACAAACACAGTTTTTCGCCAAAGTTAAAATCCTCATATCTAACAATGCCTTGGAATTTAGTACCAGTCATACAACCTTAGATTTCTTTGTAACAGGTGGGACCACCAAACTAGTTGTGTTCAAACTCCACAACAAAATTAAATTATGGAGAGAAAACATAAACACTTACTTGATGTGTCAAGGGCTTTGTTGTTTCAATCCAATATGCCTTTAAGGTTTTGGGGGGAGTGTGTTTTGACAGTTACTTACCTCATTAATAGGCTACCTACTGTAGTCCTCCAGAAAAAAAACACCTTTTGAACTGCTTTATGGTCAGAAGCCCTCATATGATCACCTTAGGGTGTTTGGCTACTTATGTCCACTACTATGCAAGGAAGAGATAAGTTCTAGGCTAGAGTTGTCCCTTGTATATTTCTTCGGCATCCATATGGAAAGAAAGCATACAAGGTTATGACTCTTGACACTCATAAATTCCATACATCCAGAGACATCATCTTTCATGAGCATATCTTTCCTTTCTCAAACTCTTCTTACCAACCTCTCTTTCCCACACCCTTAGAAGTCTTTCTTGATGGTATGGAAGTGCTACACAATTCCAACAGCGAACCTTAGCCAGAAATTCACTTAGAAGAAGAAAATAGTGAAGTAACCGTGTCTGATCTTCCACAATCACAACAGAGAAGATCAGAAAGATCACATAGGGAACCAAGATATTTAAGTGACTACATTTGCACCACCTGTACAAAATTAAGTTGTTTCACAACTCGTACCAACCTCAGCTTTCAACCACCAAGTGTACCAATTCATTGCCTCAATGTGGATAGCTAGTACCTATTTCATAATCTCAATTTTATAGAACCTCAGAGTTATGACCAAGCTGTGTTGCACCCAAGCTGGCAAGCAGCTATGAACAAAGAACTGCAGGCCTTGGAACACACCAAAACTTAGGAAATTGTTTCCTTACCTCAACGAAAAAGGCCTATAGCCTATAAGTGTGTATATAAGGTCAAGTGTAAAATAGATGGAAGCATTGAAAGGTTGAAAGCTAGGCTTGTAGTAAAAGGTTTCACACAAAAGAGGGAATGGATTACACGGAGACTTTCTCACTAGTTGTTAAGATGACAACTATCAGAATTTTAATGACAGTAGCTGTCAAGAGAGGTTGGGAATTGCATCAACTTGATGTCAATAATGCCTTCCTTCATGGTGATTTACATGAAGAGATTTACATGAAACTTCCACAAGGAGTTCACTCCACTATCCCTAATGCAGTGTGCAGACTAAGGAAATCTCTGTATGGCCTCAAACAGGCCTCTACGCAGTCGTATGCCAAGCTCAGTGAAGTTCTTTTCCAAAGGGGTTACAAACATTCAGAGAATGACTACTCCCTTTTCTGTAAACCGACCAAGGACTCAGTGGTGTTTTTAGTTGTTTATGTAGATGATATTTTGTTGACAAGGAATGATAAGAAGGAAATATCATCCCGTAAATGTTTTCTTGATGAGACCTTTAAGATCAAGGATCTAGGACATGTGCATTATTTCCTTGGGATTGAAGTCCTTAAATCCAGCCAAGGTTTGCTTCTAACACAGAGCAAGTTTACAAAGGATTTGCTGTAAGAATTTGATTGTGTTCAAGCCTCTTCTGTTGTCTGCCCTCTTGGTTACAACATCAAACTAGCTCCAGATAAAGGTGCCTTGCCAGAAGATCCTAGCAAATATCAAAGATTGATTGGTAAGCTTAATTTTCTTACCAATTCCAGGCCAGATATAGCATTCTCAATCCAGCACCTAAGTCAGTTTCTTCAACACCCAAGAGAACGTCATATGCAGGCTACTTAGCATCACTACAAAAAAGCAGTTAGTCTGCGACGAAATTTCAGTGACGAAAAAATTTTTTCGTCTCAAAATAAAACTGCGATGAAGTATTCCAATCCAGCCATGAAAGCTATAAGCTTCTGTAACTGATACGAAATTAGAGATGAATTTTTGTATTCGCCTCTGTCAGAGACAAAAAGGGGAGACGAACTTTTGTTTTCATTTCTAATAGCGTCGAATTAATTCATTCATAGTAAAATTGTCACAAGCTATTGAGAAAACCCCTCCCACAGTGAGTTTCATTTTGTGCTTCGCCTGTATTCCTTCCCTCTTTTCTCTCTCTGGCGAAAACTTAGGTTTCATTTCGCGCTCCATTGTTGGCTGAGGTTTGCAGGGCTTCGGGGGAAAATTGAGGAGGTAAGCATATAAAATTATGGTGCTTCTCTGTCTAGTTGTTTTTGTGTTTGTCTCTCTCTTTCTCTCTCTTTGTGTGTCTAATAGAGACCCTTCTGTATGTTCTGGTTGATTTATAGCGGTTGTGGAGATCTTGGTCGTCAACAAAACCCTTAGGCCACTTTCTTCCCTTTCTCGTCTCTCTTTGGCGAAATCAGCAAAGTAAGCGTCTAAAACTAGAGTGGGTAATTGATTTTTCTACTGTTGGGTCATTTTTCCATTCATCTTTGGCGAAATCATGCCCTCAATTATGTGTAGGTAATTCTAGGAATTTTCGATAATGGGTGTGAATCTTAGATTTCTGGGTTGTTCAATTTATGGGTTTTGAGCCATTTTAGGGTTTTGTTTTGTGATGAGGTTTGTGTTCTTGGGTGTTGTCATTCATTAATAAGAAACTCAGTGGGTTCTTTTCAGCTGGATAGTGGAGGTTTTTCTTGCATTGAAGTTTTTATCTTGTGGCTGTTTTGTGTCTTGTAGTTTTGATTCACTAAATTGGTGTGTTTTTAGTGTTCAATTCAACAATGTTTCATATATGCTATTTTCCTTTCATGTGTGACTGATTGTGTTGTAAAGTGAATAAATAATTTTCTTCAAGCAATCTAGCAACTCACTGCATTTTTGTTTTGATATTGGTTTCTGTTAATTTCTGGTACTTTGCCATCAATTTTCAAGTTTCATTCTATTGGTGGCTTGCAGTATTTGATGGGCAATAAGCAGTTAGATTATATCAAATTAATCACCAAACTGTAGATCAAGTCTAGAATCGAAAAACGCAGTTAAATTAAGCATCAAATATAGCATGAGTTTCTATGCAGGGATTTAGACAGGGGCTGTTAATTCAGGATCATTTTGGTTGTGTATCCAACACTTCTTCGCAAGAAAATCTAACTCTTTATGTAGTCAACATCTCTATGGCCAAAGCTAACCTGAAGTTTAGGACAGCAGTTAACATAAATCAACTCTTTATTTAGTCAAAAAGAAGCACATAAATCAGATCTTTCATTTTTGTTTTTAAAAAACTTTACTTTAAGATAATTTTAATAAATATCAGTGATATTCATTGTATTCGTATTGAGTTCTTTTAATTTCTCTTAAACATGGTACATGATAGTGCTTTTCATTAATTTTTTTTTCATTTTTCATGCGCTCAGTTTCAAGGCGCTTAAATTCCATTTTCAAAATTTGAAGATATAGTTATTCAGTCATATAGGAAATTAGGGAGTAAACGAAGCAAAATAAGCTACTTGCTAGAACCAACATTCTCTCTCTCTCTCTCTCTCTCTCTCTCTCTCTCTCTCTCTCTTCCCTTTTCTGTTTTTTTCTATAGCAACATTCTCTTTTAATTTCTCTTAAACTTGTGTATGCGTTTGTGTGTGTAAGAGTGTGTGCGCGCGCGTGCGCACGTGTTGTTCATGAATAATGAGCCTAGAGCAAAGGTTTCTCATTGATTTCAATGCCAACATCACGAATCTTGCTCTTTCACTTAGCATGCTAGTTTGTTGATGAGCAAAGGAGTCTCCTTGATTGATTCTAGAGTGATTTTGAATTCATTTGGCTTTTGATTGAGCGTTCAGCTTCTAAGTCATACATCCAACAACCATTTTCGAATGTTTTATGATACAGAGTGGGGGTGGGTGTGGGATACCGTAGTGTAGGAGTATATTATATTTCCTAATTAGACTTTGTGTAGGATTTCTTGAATTTGTTTGATATGTATAAAAGCATTGGACATGATGATTGATATGTATAACATAGGAGTATATTATATGACTTGCTGTTATTCACATCTAGAATGATATAGTGTTAGAGCTTGCATGAGTAATACTTGATGCATTCATGTGATTGATTGTAGATATAGATTTGTCTAAAGCCTCAAACATCATAACCTTGATTTTCTGTTGTCCAGTAATTGTCTTAGTTGTGTTTTAGTAATCAGTTCAATTTGATTGAGTATGTGTTTAATTTAGCTTCCCTCTTGTCTAATGATTATGTTAATTATTGAGCTTATGCTTTGTATTGATTTCTCCTTCACCATAGAATAATGTTTTATATGTTTAGTATCATTATACCTTTTTCAACAAAGCTATATAAAAAGATATGAAATACAGTTATGTATAGGTTGGTCGGCATTTATATATCATTATTTCATTTATAACTTAGAACCCGTTCAAAATGTCATGTATATCAAACTTATAGTCGCAAGTTACTTATTATCTTTCTTTGAGTAACTTGCTAATATGAGAAGTTGATATGAATAAGATTTTGAATTGTCCAAGTTGGACAATTTGGGAATCATTAAGTGTATAATTGTATGGTTACAATAGTTCTTGCATATATGCTTGAAAGGTTCGGCGGTGTTTCCTCATTTATTGTTCTCTGGGTACGACTTTTTTGGTGAGGCTAAACAAATTGGCTTCATTTAGAAAATCGTGCTTGGAGAACTATGGGGAAATACTGTCGAATTTTTTTCGCGGATATGCGAGAGTGTAACCTACACAATCATGTACTTTGGATTCTTGAATGGGTAAATTAGGTTACGATGATTATTATAGAGTTTCATTTTAAGTTGGATTTTGAGTAACCCCATAGCAAGTTTGAGTTTCTTGGATAATGATTTGAAAAGGAAGTGCTTGCTAGATAGGCATAGGATGCAGAGAATGGTTTGTTCTCTGGAAGGAGGGGTTTGGTTATGCAAGGTCTTTAAAGTCAGGAGGGGGTGGCCCTACATTTCTCTTGCCAAATATGAGCTGATGGTCCCTTATATTTTCTTGTTTGACAACATGAATAAGTGAAATGGTATTTTTAGTCTTGTACATCTCCTTGTCTTGGATAGTTTACCCGTTTGCCAGATCGCAATATTCTTTCCAAGGCGTTCATTTAGCGGACGAGCTTGCTATTCTTTTCTTAGACCCTTTGCTATCTACAGTTTTTAAGGTTGAAGGTTAGAAGAAAGTTTACTTTTTGCCAATTAGGCTTGCCCTTAGTTTTTTTCTCTGTGATGGTCCTCTTTGTTTTCCCACGTTGTTTAAAAAAATTAATGGTGATTGTTGGAAACAAGCCAGAGAAGTTGATGAGAAAAATCTCCTAGTTTCCTGTTGAAGAAAGATTAGAGAGATTTGTTTAGTTAGCACTTCAGTTTGGAAGCCTATCAAGGCAAAGCTTTGATTTTTCTGATATTCTGAGTAGTCAACAAATATTTGCCTGATTCTGCAGCATATAGTTTTTGGCTTGTAGTCATAATGAAATATAGCTTGAATGGAATGGTTGTGATGCTAGATTGATGTTGATTTGTTAATGAAGCCTTTGGATCCTCCCCACCTCTGGGTCAGCAGCCTAGGTTCTTATGGGGAAGGTCTTCCAATAAGGTCGCTTATTTTATTTTTCATATCTTTGATATGCCACTTTCATGTAAAATGTTGCTGCTAGATAAGTAAATTTTGCCAAACTGTCCCTGTCTCTCTCTCTTTCAACTCTTTTTCTCCCATATTGTTGTATTTTATTCTTGGTATACTCCGGGCGTGTGGCCCGTGGAGTTGCAGTCTCCAACGTGTAGCCGTTGAGTAATGAATATACATTGTACGACTCTTAGATGCAGGAACCTTATTATTGCAAGGCTTTGGCCTAGATTTAGCTCAATTTTAGGCAGAACTTTGTCCGTTTCGCCCCAAAATTTAGGAAAGACTTATGAAATCGTTAACACTCCTACCCTTAGGCGGTTAGGGGCGTAAATGCCTCATTTTAGTCATTTTATGTTCATTTATCCCTCACTTTTTTTTTTTCACCTATCCTATTGCAGGATGAGTTTGAGCGTATAAAGGCATAGGCTTCTCAAGTAGGAACTGAAGTAGATGATGATGAGCTTTTTCTGCAAGCTATTGGAGGGAAGAACAAGAAAGGAACTGTCTATGGACTTGGAACAGAGTTAGAAGCTTACTACCCAAGATCCAGTTGTCGCTCTGCCTCATCATCATCATACACACCCTCAGTTGTTTCTTAAATGGAGACTCGCTTGAAAAAATCAGAGGAGGAACTTCAAGCTACGAGGGAAGAACTTAGAGCTACTAGGGAGAAACAAAAACAACAAACAGAGTTGATCGCTAGCCTACTTACTCGGCTTGAGGGTCCCTCCTCTTCCCATTCGCTCCCACCCCCTAGCTAGCTCTTAGTTTATATTTGTGTTGGAGAAAGGGATTCAGATCAACTTTGTGGTACTGGATATATCAACGAGTCGTGAACGACATCACTTTTCGTAAGACTTATTTGCTGTGTACCACAAATAGTCTTCGGGATAAAACGCTGATTGACAAATGTATATGTTCATGTTTTCTCGAGTTCAAACTATGGAAAAGTGATTCATAGGAATGTATTTTTGCACACCTTATTTCCATCTTATTATCATATCCTCTATGTGTTTGTCTCTCTCCTTATACATGACTTTTATAACATGCCAAAAGGCGCCACAAAGGATAGGATAGGGCAAAAGGCACTATGCCAAAAGGCACCATAAAGGGTAGGATAGGATAAGGAGGGTTAAACTTAAAGAGGTACCTTAGTTATTCACCTTTTCACGAAATGGATTGGATAAGGTGGGTAAACTTGAAAAGGCACCATGCTTATCCACCTTTTCGGATAAGTACTAGAAAATCTGCCACTTTTATTTTATTCTTGGAAAATTCCAATAGTTTGTGCAGTTTATTGTAGGGTTACATGTTGCCTTTTTGGATGAGGAATCAATTATATGTTGGAATTGAGACTCATTAGCAATGGGTTTAGTTAGTACCTTGTAGCCACAATTAATTGTAGTTTGACATGTTTAGACTTTATATATTTAGGGGGACGTAGAATTAGGGGTGGAGATATGCTGGATGAAACTCGACA
Organism: Carnegiea gigantea; assembly: GCA_029747015.1. NCBI lineage: Eukaryota > Viridiplantae > Streptophyta > Magnoliopsida > Caryophyllales > Cactaceae > Carnegiea > Carnegiea gigantea. Next base: position 1,483,466 of record JAKOGI010000001.1, on the reverse strand, counting down.
CTTTTTGATCATCTAGTTTCACTTGTGCCTGCATGTGAAACTTGTGGCTGATTATATATTCTTCTTTTAGTTATATATTTGCTTAATATAGGAATACATTAACAAGGGTGCAGGGCACCAGTTCCATATCGTTCAAAATAGCTACAAAACAGCTCCGTCTCAACTAGAGATGAAAACAACTCGTCCTCATCCGTGATGCAAATTAATAAAAATCAATACAAATACATTTTCGCTATGGTAGAGAAGAAACACATCTCAAAAGCAAAAGTCGTCTCCATTTAGTAACAATGACGAATATTTTTTGATGGCAACCAGTTACCTTCACCGCAGATAGAGATGACAAAAGTATCGCAGCAATGTTCGTCTCTAACAGCGACGCATTATTGTGAAAAGGCAACCAACCCTTTTTCGTCTCTAATAGCGATGAATGTTGTTTCGTATCAAAAATCGTCTCTAACAGAGATGAATTTTTGCAAAATGGCACCCACATTATCTTCATCTCTATTAGCGATGAAAACAGTTTTCGTAGCAATTTTCATCTCTAACAGAGACGAAAAAGAAAGGCCATCGCTAATTTCATCTGCAACGGTGGGTTTTGAAACGAATGATTTTTTGTCTCTGTTTCGGCGCTAAATTATTTAGCGACGAAAAAATAAAATTTAGCGATGAATAATTTTCATCGCTAACTACGCGCTTTTCTGTAGTGCATGTTGGATATTTGAAAGGTGAGCCATCTTTAAGAATCCTTCTCAACAAAAGCTTTACCTTTGATCTCCTAGCATACTGTGATGCAGACTGGGCTTCATGCCCTCACAGCAGAAAATTAGTGAGTGGTTTGTGGTGTTTTTAGGCAATACTTTAATTGCCTGGACGTCAAAGAAACAGGTTACAGTTTCTTTATATCAGCTGAACCTGAGTATAGGAGCATGAGATGCCTTGTTGCTGAGTTATCCTGGAGGGGCAGACTGCTACATGAACTTACTTAGACCTGGCAAAACTGACCCGAGATCCGAAACCCGAACCGATTGACCCGGACCCATACCCGAACCGACACCCGAAATGGGTTGAACCAATTTGGACCCGAACATCCGACATAAACCGATCCATAACCGAACGAAACCCGAAATTAACCCACACCCGAAATAACCCGCACCCGAAATGACCCGACCCAATTCATACCCGATCCATAGTAACCCGACCCGAAGTGAACTGAAAATGGACAACCCAAACCCGACCCACACCCAACCCATTTTAAAACCGATCAGATTTTTACCTGCCTCAATTTAACCCGAATTAAACCCGGCCCGAATATAACCCGAACCGAGTATGCCCGACCCGAATATCACCCGAAAGCCTTTGGAATTCGCTCACATCCACACCTTTCAAACCATAATTAGCTTCAAAAATAAAAAACCCTAAACTTAAATAATGATCTAAAACCCAGATGAAGGTAACGAAACCTAACAAAACCCAAACCCCATGGAAAACAACTCAATCAAAATTTGACACCACAACAAGGGGTAAAATGCCAATAAAACAAACCTAAACTTAAAGAATTTAAAAGAGACTTACTCGGTTTGGAGGGGCGCCAAGAAGACAGCGACACAGAGTACCGGAGAAGGACGACGACGACTGAGGGGACGACTGCCTTGCATAGCAAAAGAGAAGAATGGTTGGGGTTTACTATGGTACAAGACATGCTGGACATTTGTACTTGGATTTGGCTTCATTACAGATCTTACATTGCTGAGGACCCATGTTTGCTTCCCAACCTCAGATCCTAGCACGACGAATTTGCCTCACCGCCAAATGGGTTATCTCGTTAGCGGCAAATCCTATCAGTCATTAGCACAGAGGAGCCCCATTTTCATCCCACCCAATTAATTTCTTTCTGAGCATCCTCATTTTTATGCCAACGAATACTGCACTGGAAAACCCAAAATCAAATAGGGTGCCCAATTGCTAACCTGAGGCCAAGTGATTTCAAGAATTGATGCAAAAAAAGATAACCCAGAAGAAAATTAAGGGCAAAACTAAAAAAAGAAGACAATGGTGAATTTTATTCTTCATGATATCAATTCAGCTGGAGCCCTGAAAGAGCTTCAGGTAAACAAAAGGGAAACCCAATCTGAATTGGAAAAAGTTTCGAGTCCCATAAGACAAACAAAGAATCCAGAAGGTGGTATTCAGCCTATTACTGTTATTCAAGCACAGATATAATAGACTGAGGAGAGAGAGGAAGACATACCAGGTCCGTTCACTTGGTGGCTCCGGCAGGTTCTGCCCAGAACTAGAAGGAAGGTTTCAGCCCTTGGCGTCGAGTGGCGACAAGCGACTGAGGGGAGGACCGGCGACGGCGACTGAGGGGACCACCGGCAGTGGGCGACTGTGAGAGACAAAGAGAGGGGTTGCGGGCTTGGGGGGCGAGGCGACGGTGATTTTGTGAGGCAGAGGAACAGAAGAAAGATTGAAAGAACACAAGCAGTGCTGCAGTGTGTGTCTGAGACCATGACTCTATGAGTACAAGAGTTTAGACTTTAGGTTTAGCAAATTTTTGGGGGGAGAATTCTAAATTTTTTGGGCTCAATTTGGGAGGGGAATTTTAAATTTTTTGGGCTAAATTTGGGAGGGCAATTCTGTATTTTTTGGGCTCAATTAATTGAGTTTAGGATAGAAAAATAAAATGACTTAAAATTTAAGAGAGACAAAAGTGACACAATGACTTAAAAAGTTAAAATTAATTGAGTACAAGAGTGACTTAAAATTCTGAAATTTGTGATTTTTGGGCTGAATTTGACAATATTATTTTACTAATGATAATCCACTTAATGACTTAAAGCATGCTACAATTATAATATCATTATGTGACTATCGTTATTTCGTCAAAAATATTATATTACTGATCTGCGATCCTAAATTATGTTCACAACATGCTCAAATTTTAATTCTACACAGTTATATTCAAGAATATATGTTTGCATATGATCTCATAATAATATAACACATTTGAATTTTAGACAACTAAATTTCAAGCCTCGAGTTTCGATAAGCAACATTAACAATCACATAAATGTAATGATAATTAACACATATTCATATATTGCAGTTGCTTTTGAGTTTTGACTCATTGAGAATATGTAAATCAAGTTGTTAATCTCACAAAGACAAATATTTGAATCTTGATATATGATCACTTTACGAGCTATTGAAACAACATTAAATCCATTATTGAAAATGTCGACTTCAACCAACCTATTTTTGTTTACCAGCTCAAATACGACAATTGACAAACGCAAAGTTATGCACTAACACGGCAACACCAGGGTGAAATAAAAACTTCATCATTTTTTTTTTTTTTTGGTCATTTTGCAAGGTATATATATAATATATTTTGGTGTTGAGCCTTACAAATTAGCAATTGACTCATGAATTAATAAGAATCATAATTGGAGACTTTGGCGTTAGGTTGGTTCATTAGTTTTGTCATAGACTCATAACATGACCTTAATTAAGATACTTGAATCTTGACTTAACAACCCGTAATCTTTCAGATAATTACACGTCACATCAAATATAGCCATATTAGGCCATGGATTGGATGCACTTGTAACTTACTAACTTTCATAGTAAATGCATAATTAAGCCTATAAACATTTCCATTGCAAAAGTTCCTGTAATTTTGTCTAAGATATATATATATATATACACACACACACACACACGGACGTATAAACTATAAATATTAATGTATGAATTAAAACAATAATATAGAATAAAGAAGCTTGTCTAATTAAACGGATTTTATCTTTTAAATATAATTTAAGATTGGAATTGAACACATTCAAAAATCAAAATATATACTCACCCGAAATCAACCCGACTTAATTTCTACCTAACCCGATTTACACCCGACCCGACATTCACCCGAACATTGAACCGAATCTCACCCGACCCAAATTAGACTTGACCCATACCCGATCCAAACCGGACTGCTGTAGACAACCCGAAACAGACCCGACCCGAATTTCACCCGAACTGAACCCGTACCCGACCCGAACATGATTGACCCGAAAATGACCCAAACCCGAACTTCACCCGAACCGAACCCGAACATAGTTAACCCAAAAGTGACCCGACCCGAACTATGACCCGACCCATACCCGACCCGAACGACCCGTTTGCCAGGTCTAAACTTACTATCACTTCAGTAACACCAAGACCTGTTAAGTGTGACAATCTTGCTGCCATTTATATTGCAAGGAATCCTGTTTTCTATGAGAGAACAAAACACGTCGAAATCGATTGCCACTTTGTTAGACAGAAGCTTATGGAAGGGTTGATTAGATTGAGTCATGTCCCTACTCAACATCAAGTGGCTGATGTTTTAACTAAACCTCTCACAGGGCTACAACACCACTCTATCCTGTCCAAATTGGGAGTTCACACTGCCTCCAATTTGAAGGGGGGTGTTAGAAGTACTGATGCTGCTTGCTGATGCTGCTGCCTTACTTTCTCTCTTTCTGGTATAATTAGTTAGAGAGGAAATAATTGTTAGCCGAGCAATAACAGCTTTTCCCCTTTTCACGCTACTGTTGCATTAGACGGGAAAGTTATTTTTGCCTCCTAACATGTATATAAGTATCAGATGAATGGTATGAAATAATACAATGAAATTACTTCTTCTCTTTGCATTAAGCTCATCATGAGAGCACTCAGCTTTATTAATCTTATCAGAATTAATATTTAACATAGTTATAACGATCATTTATCATTGCACATAAAATTTAAAGGTTTTTCTTTGTAATGTTTGAAATTTAAACATAAGTTAGAAGGAGAAAATGAATACAGAAACACCACGTAAACCTAAAACTTTTTTATAGCGCTGCATAAGTGATGACTATATTTATTCCTTTGGATTTAGTTACAGTTCATTCCTCCACAAAATATCTGCTTTTCAGTTGACTCTCGAGCAACAAAAAGCCTCATTGGCAGGGTTATGTGGCCTACCAAGTTCAAGTGCCCTGCTAACTCGAGCAAATGCACGTATGCAGCAACATCGGCAGGAGATAATGACTGTAACTGCGAAGTCTTTAAATTGCCACCACCTCAATATGATCTTCATCCGCAAAAACTGATTTCCATGAACAAAGCCCCGTTGTTCTACCATGTAAAATGTATTATTTAAAAATACAACGATTAATGGAATACTCATGTTTTGCTTCTCAGAATCGCCCTCCCACTCCAAGAAAGAGATTCCACTTGAAACCATTTTTCCCCCATACTTCCCACAAAAGTGCGTAGTTCTAATCAACCTGTAGGTGGAGGGCAACATGTTAAGTTCAGCTGGTGCAAAAGGCTGAACTACAATTAGTGGCAGATCTAGACATGTCGATTAGGGGTGTCTCCCTACTAACATTCATCCCTATATATACTAAAAAATAAAGTTAAAATAATACGCAAAATACAATAGTCTATTATTACCACTGTCGTTTATGTTTTTTCATGTTTGAAATTGATGCATGATAAAGTCATTAGAAAATGTGTCAAATTTAAATATTTTACAATATAACAAACTATATATAGGCCTAACCCCCCAATTTGATCAATTTGATCTGCTTTTGGCATATTGTTTTCGAAATTCAACTAAAAGAGAACTAGGACTAGGAAGATGATCAAAGGAGAGATATTAAAGAGAGTCATGGAGTGAGAGTGCGGGATGGAAGAGAGGTTGAGCTATTTGGTTTGTTGTTTTGGATTGCTTTTGGCCCATCTGTACAACTATATTTTTTATTAAAAAAGAAAAATTATAATTATTAGTAGTTGCGCCTGGTAATTGCAAAAATATCTTAGGCTTATTGAACCTTTTTTCGGGGTGTCCAGTTATAGTAATTTTAACCCCTTTAAAATAGTAACTTAAAATTTTTTTTGAGTTAGGGGTGTCCACACACACCCCTAATGTATATGAAGAACCGCCTATGACTACAATCGAAGCTTATGCTTGTCAGAAAGTGAGAAAATCAGTTCATAGTAAGTTCTGCTTCTTGGCCTTAGCCTTCCAGAATTGCTTCTCGGAATCGCTCTCCAACTCCGAGAAAGAGAGATTCCACTTGAAACCATTTTCCCCCCAAATACTTCCCCCAAAAGTGCCTAGTTCTAAGCAACCTGTAGGTGGCAGGCGGAAGTTAATATTCTTCTGGTTCACGACTTCCTCATTCATCCATATTCCTCACGGATCTAGGTTAAGGATTTTGACTCCCATAAGGGTTTTAGAAACCGAATGGGCTCATTAAGGGGAAAGCGGTAGACATGATTAGTTGCTTGGAAGCCTTGGAGTAGCGTGGTCTTAAAAATCCTCTTGCCACCTGTCTCGTTGATTTGCAGTTTCTTTTGTTTTGTAGCCGTGAATTTGCGTGCTGTTTTCTTTGTATCTTATCTATTGACATTTATCTTGGATTTTTACCGCCCTAGTCAGGGTTGAATTACGCAATTAGCTAGTGATGGAAGCTGCTCTGTGGGCTGTGGACATCATGAATGTGGTTACTGTAGGTACTAAAAAATTATTTATACCGTATTAAAATAAAATAAAATTAATTAATTGGGCCAATCCTTTTAATTAATTGAATCAGACCTAAAAGACTCTCAAGTCAAGCCCAAGACGAAGCCCAAATGGCTTTCAAGTCAAGGCTAAGTCAAAACTCAAATCAAAACCCAAATTGAGAATCAAGACGACTATCAAGTCAAGTCATAACCTAAAGTCCAAACGACTTCTAAGTCTCAGCGCGGTCGATACCAAGCCAAAGTCAAAACAAATGACTCTTAAGTCAAAGCAATCCAGGATGAGGCCTGATTGAAGGCCCAAACCCAAGTCAAGACCCATCTTGACTTTCAAAGGGGAGGGGAAAACTTTTCTATAAATAGGACCCTCCTCCCCTTGATTCAAGGGTTAGAAAATCTATCCAAAAGGAGATAGAATCAGAGGATCATACATATTGTATCCAATAGAGATTGTACCTATATTTTCAAATCAATATAAAGATTCAATCTTGTATCCACATTTCTATCTAATTCATTTAGACTTGAAATTTGTGTTTATAAATTTGGCACGCCCGATAGGATATCTCTATCTCTCATCTATTTCTCCTGAAAGATCAAGACTTTCAAGTCTTAAAAAGCTTCATCTTCAAACAAGACATAGCCATGAAGAATGTTGTCGCGCTTTCGAAGAACAAGAACACGGGATCTCTCTCTCGTAGATCCTGTGAAGTATGCACCACTTCTAGCAGGCGCGCTCACGCAATAAAGATCAGGAGTATGGCGAAAGCTACTGCGCCGACCGCTGCTAGGCAAACTACGTCGCCCCCATCCGAATTCCAGGACCCGAAGACGTAACAAAAGGCATCATCTTGGATAAATAAAATTCAAAACCCCCTGCTTCAATCTTCAGTCTACGAGGTTGAAGACTACTACAACAGTAATTCTTTTCGCCCTCACCAAAGGGACATGTCAGAGACTGAAGCTGAGTCTTCCAAAACTATTATCATGCCAGCCATGATGATAGACTTAACCACTCTGGAAGAGGAGATGGCTAACATGAAGGCCATTCTAGAAAAACTCACCAGGGAGAATAAAGAAAAGGAAGTGTGCATTAAGTTTCAAGAAGAAAAGATTGCTCAACTGACTAAGAAGTTAGAAAAACATACAACTCAATCTTCTTCAAAACATCCAGAAGGAGATAGAATCAGAGGATCATACACATTGTATCCAACAGAGATTATAACCATACATTCAAATCAATATAAAGATTCAATCTTGTATCCACCTTCCTGTCTAATTCATTTAGACTTGAAATTTATATTTATAGCTGCTAAGAGTGTTTTCGCAGTGATAGTGAGATCTCTCTAAAGGACCATCAACAAAGATTATAGTTATAACCTCCGAGTAGCTATATGTGCCTTTGCCTTATGAGTTGGACTAAGATATAACATAGTTGGCTAAGATTTTGGGAATTGAAGGGGAAGGACTAAAGAGTAAGAGAATTTCTAGAAACTGTTGAATAGTTTGAAAGCGCTTACTTATAAAGGCAACGTGAGTTGCAAGTTGAACATGTTGAGCAGTGAGCATCTCTTCTCGTCTACAAATGTAAAGGCTTTGTGCCCTTGCCTTCTGGTTTCTAGTGTCAGTAGGAGAATTATTGAGCAGTGAGCACCTCTTTGCGAGTTGAACATGTTGAGAAGTGAGCACCTTTTCGAAAAACATGTTAATTTGGGGTAACCGTAAAGTGTGGAAGTATCGTATGAATATCATATGCGAATTTTTAAATTCTCTATGGAATACGCACAATATCTTAGTGTTGTCTTAAATTGTTATCGCAAGTGCACAGTGCTAGTTGTAACTAGCAACGGCAAGTACGGGTCGTGTCTACAAGGAACTTGATTCCAATCACCAAATTCAATTTATAACACTCAATTTAGGCAAGAGTTTAATGAGGTTGAATGATTGCTAACTAGCAGTACCATTCTGTTGAAACTGACGAATTGTCAAGTTCAAAGATAATAAAGGTCTTAGATTGGGATTTACCACACTATTATACTATATGAACCATGACTAAAGCATACAAACCACGCCCACGAAAATAATCGAAGTGGAGAGGATTACAGTTTAGAGCGCATCTAAGCCTTCTCTCGAAGGTCAATAGACTCACTAAGTTAGCCTTAGTTATCTATTTTCATAAAACTAAGGTCATCAAGGTCACAAGATTAAGCAATCAATTATTCCCAATTGAAACCCTAATTGTTTTCACGTCAGGAAGATAAATCGCTCACAAAGTTGCACTAGATAAAGGATTTAACTTTCGTTGATCTCCTAAACCCTAATTAAGAACAGTGAATTAAACTCTCTCAAGCAATCCAACCATTAAGAATAGTGAAAGACTTCAATTCACAATCACAGGCACGATTCATAAAAACCTAAATCATGATTCAATTTGCATAATAGGGGCTACCTCCAATCCAAGACTAATAATTTAGCCTTTAGCCATACTAATAATCACAATCAAGAACATGAATCTAGAAACCATCACAAAAGATAAAAACTTTAATTTAGATCGCAAAGGAAAGAAAAAAAAGAAACGTACTTTAATTAATTCCAAGAGCAGTGGCACCAATTCGCATTCGATTCAACTTCAATCTAAAATCTAACATTTGTGAAAGTATCAAATATTGAAAACCTAAAATCGCCCATTTCCGAGAGCTTACAGCAAAAATTACCAGATGTCCAATTGTAACCGCGACGAAACAATTTAGCCGCGCTGGGCACTAAAGTGGCACAGTCGTGCCACACAGCACGGTGCCACCATGCCACTTTCCTGATCAGCTGGTCCTGCGATTCTTCCTTGGCACGACCGGGCTACCTGGCATGGGGTCCCCATGCCAGTCCTCTGCACCTTGGCAACCTCTTCCTTAGCTTGAAATCCGCCTTCTTGGCCCTCCTTTCACGCAGCATTAGTGGGGTTTCCTCTTTCCCTCAACCGGAACTCCTGAAAATATGAAAACATCTTACATGAGCAAATTCAGGGTAAATGAGGCCTATTCTATCCCTCTGCTTTGAGGCTCAACCCAAAAATCACTGAAAGGAGAGGTCAAAACTAAGTTCAAAAGAGGTAAAAATGGAGGTTTATCAACTCTCTCATGCTTATCTCTTGCTTGTCCTCAAGCAGGGTTATCAACTAGCAGAACGGTGGGGAGAGATTTACCTCCAAGTTCCATGCTCCTTAGGTAAGCGGTGACAACTAGGTCAATGATTATGGCAACTCACAGTTTAGAAATGCAATAAGGGCAAAATCTTTTTTCAAAAACATATGTTTCAAAATGTAAATCACTTGACTATGTGCAAGAATAAATACCCCATTTTGAACTGCTTAGAAGTGTCCTGCTTCCCCTGAATTGTTGGTGACTAGCTAGACTGATAGATTCTCATTTTAGGAGTAAGAACAGGAACTCTCCTCTAATGTGTTTAGGGCATAAATTGATCACTCAAAATTGCCCTCAATGCATGCATGCTATCATAAGCTTGGCAAAACTCTCAATTCTCCATCAATAGAGGCTAATGCACAGGTGTCAATCATAAGGCTTTTCAAAGGTTGTATCGGGGTTAGGACTATAGGTAAGGAGGGCTAAAGTTTAGGTGGGAATAGCTAATTATCTAAATAGAGAGCAATCACAACCTTCTCCACACCAAAACGCAGTTATCACCACTATCCCACAATTTAAGCACAAAGAAAGGGGGTTAAAACTTTTTCTCTTTTTGCTAAATAGAACTCCCTTGGCCAAACATCTTATTCATGCACATTCTTCTTCTTTGTTTGCCCTTTTTTTCCCTTTTGTTTTGTTTTCCTTCTTTTTAGAAGAAAGGAAAAGAATGGCCAAGGTCCAAGGGTTATTCAACTCCCAATCATGCAAGGCTAATAACTAAGCAGAGCCAACTACTGAGGTGCACCAACAAGCATATTCCTCAATCAAAGATAACTCACGACATTGCTCTACTAACTTGGCATAGGATAGGATTGTTCATTTCAGGCCATGGGTTAAATAGATATGGGTGAATCAAATGATAGGGAAAAACCTCAAAGGGGTAGCAAATAGATCATGATAAAGCAAGGTAGCTTTTTGGCTCATATGTCTTAAAAACAAACGAATGTCTCAATCATATTAACACCATGCATATGCCAAATGTGATTTCAAAGAGAGTCAAGCCAAGTTCTAGAGATGCACCTATAAAAGAGTTGAACACCCATGAAAGGATGTTAAAGATCATGTACAGTGAATGGTCATTAAGGCTCAAAAATCTCACTAGGTCTTCTATCAAAATCAAAAACTAGCTTAAAAGATTGGCCAACAATCAGGGTTCAAATAGTTCACATCACAGCAATGCTCAGGTGTAACTACGCAAGCATACATAGCCCAGCAAATCAAAACATTGTCACAAACTGTTAGCCCCGATTAAGCCTCTTTGCCATGAACTATCACAATCATCCATCCAAATCATCACCCCTTGAATGTCATCATTAGAGGGGTTTTCAAAAAGAACGTCAACTTTCTTTTTCTTAAAGCAATAAAACCAACTAAAGGATCCATAATTAGATAAATAGAGAGAAAGGTGAAAGGATTACCTTGTGGTCTTGTACAACCCTACTCAACACGTATCCACTTCGGATCAATGGTTAGGAAAGATATATGCAATGTATCATCTACCTAAATCAACGTCCTACATGCGTACCTAATGCAAGGAATGAAATTATGACTTAAGAATGCCCCTAAGCTAGAATGAAACCTAAAATTCTAAATGCAAGAAGATATATACACAATGCAATCCTTCAGTAATCACATCCAAACTCCCTAAACATGAATAAAACTAATGAGCTCACCTCCCATGCTTGAACTATTCATTGTCCCCAATGAAAAGAATATACATGAGGCGTGAAAATGGGAAGAGGGTACAACTTACGGTTACTGGGTCCCATCAAGTCTAAGAGGCGGCCAAAAATGTGGAGGAAATGGGTGGAAGGTGAATGAATGGCCCGGATCATATGATGAAAATGACGACGAGTCCCCTTGATTACCCGAAAAGGTGCGAACACGCTCCTCCAACTGTCTAATGGACTTTGATTGTCACCAGAGCAACTCATTCATCCTCCTCCTCTCTTCGTACTCCCTGGCTTCCCTCATGGCCTGTTCCTCCTCATGCTGAATCTGCCGCTACTCTCACTCCTATTGGCAGTCAACAAATCCCCAAAAATAGGTGACTCCCTCATCAATAGAGTCCATGCATCTATAGAGATGATGAAGGTCGTCAAGCATATCGGTATGTCCTTCCCGAAGATCCGCCAGTCTTATGGGTGAATGGTGGGTGAAATGGTGGTAGTGGTGAAATGGGCTCCTTCTCAGCACGAGTGCCCTCAGGCACAGGCCCCTCTTGGCCCTCATCAACGTCATCCTCATCATCATCATCATCATAGTCCCCCTCCTCATCAGTAACTAGTTGCTCTTCCCTCGGTAACATGGCCGCCCTACTAATCACTCTGTCACAATTCAAATTTCTCTTCTTGGCGACTGTGGTGCGCTCAACATTAGGAAAAGTGAAGAAGATCTGTTTGTGGTGAGGGTACCGAATGGTTTCACCCCGAGTATCAATGATATGCATATGGTGGAGGGTGCCGACATCAAGGTGACCCCCAAGGAAATGGGGTTCGAGATGGGAGAGCCTATCATTGTGGCCTAAAGCAATGGAAATAGTGGTAACGGTGCCCCCAATGCTTATAACATTTTTAGTGGTAGTCTTGGCCACTTCCGCCAAGTGATGGAATATGAACGCCTCAGTGTCTATGAGGGTGCCCGACAACGCACACCATATAATGAATAACTTCACCTTCCGACAACCATTTGGGTTGTTATTGCGATCGAAAATAATATTTGCGGTCAGTCAATTAAAGATAGTGGAGGTTGATATTACAGATATCAGTGGTCTTAGCCTGTCGGGGTCAAAGGCTCTAGGTCTCCCAAATCGGTCTGTGTAAGTCTTCCGTTTGGAGCAAGTAATACTCAACCAAACGGGGACTGGTCTCCACAAGGAGGGAACGTCTCTATATGCCCCGTCAACTGCTGGGAATTTCAATAACTCATTGAACATTCTCAAGCTCATCCAGTGGTCCACATTAAACATGCGGAATGAAATTTCTACCTCTTGGCCCCTAAAGGTTCCATCTCAATTCACATTCAAGGAGCTCAAAAACTCTATCATAAGTCGATCATAAGAGGTACTTTGTATGTCAAGGTACTCCATCCATCCCAATTTACGCATCAAACTCAACATGTCATCCAGCATGCCCAAAGCCTGCAAGGAAGACACATGAAAATACCTTTGCTCACTATTCTTCCTAGTGGCTAAAATCTCATATTGTGTCTTTTGTTCCTCACTAGAAAAATGCAAACCCCTAGTACTAGCAGGCAAGATCAATAGATAAGCATCTTTTGTACCTTTAGAAGAAGCAGGTGCAATTAAGGAGGAAATGGCCTTGGAGGACTTCTTGGGTATGGATGGAGCCTTGGAACATTCTCCAACTCTTTTCTTCTCCATAAGTAGCAATTACGAGTAGATCAGGGCTATGGAGTAATGGTAGAGGCTGAAAGTGGTAAGAGGAGGTGAAGTTTTTATCTCAACAACCTTCAACCTCAACAATGGAAGTTAGGGTTTTAGAGAGAGAAAGTTGGTAGTGTGAGGAGCTGAAATTGGGTGAAAAGTGCAGAAAATTTGAGAGAGAAGTGGGAGATTATAGGTGGAATTGAAGAAATTGGAAGACAAATTGAGAGTTTGAGAGGAGATTTGAGTGGAGAGTGGGGTAAGAGAAAGAGGGGGGTTGCGTACTTAGAGAGAGAAAGTGGGGAGGAAGAATGAAGAAGAAAGAGGAAGAAGAAGAAAATAAGGTTTTTCACCTAAAAATAAGGGGGCATGGCCGTGCTTAGGGGCACAGTGCCCGTGCCACTATGCTGTCTGGCTACCTGCATTCTGGAAACTACACGGTCGTGCCGTCAGGCACGGTGCCACCGTGCTATTCTGCTGTTTGTCATGCCTTGGTTTCCTCCCCCCCCCCTTTTTGAATTTTTAGGGGGTGGCATGGGCGTGCCATCAGGCATGGGGTGCCCATGCCAACTTGTTGGCTCCCAATTCAGCCTCTTTGGAGCGATGCTTCCTTCTTTTTTTTTTCTCACTTATTTTTGTCGTTTTGTTTTATTCCTCTCTTTTTCCCTCTTCTTTTCTTTTCCGAAAGCTGTAAAGCTTGGGTTGTCTCCCAAAGAAGCGCTTGTTTTAGGTCATGAGCTTGACCGTGAAGAATCTCTAAGAAGAAGAGACATCGGGGAGGGCATAATGACCTTCCCTTCAAGCGACTCACCGGCTACATAATGCTTTAGTCGAGATCCGTTCACCTTGAACGAGCTGGTGGCCTCTGTGCAATCTCAATAGCTTCATAAGTGTATAGCTTAAGTACTTTGAAATGACTCAGCCCTCAGGAGTGGAGTTTTTCAGGGAAGAGCTTCAATCTGGAATTGAATATGAGAACTGAGTCACCTTCCCTAAATGCTCTTCTGTTGATAAACTTATCAGGCCACCTCTTTACTCACTCCTTATATATCTTTGAACTTTCATAGGCATCCAACTGGATCCCCTCAACTTCGTTCAATTGTAACAATCTTTTCTCCCCCGCAGACTTCAAATCGAAACTTCTCCATTGCATACACGACCGTAAGCAACTCCTTTTCAGTTGCTGTATAATTTTGCTGGGCTCATCCACCGTTCTACTAGCATAGTATATCACTACTGGCTTCTTGTCTCTTCTCTGTCCCAAGTCTGCCCCCATCGTATAGTCACTGGCATCACATATGATCTCAAAGGGGAGATCCCAATCTGGTGGTTGTATAATGGGGGCAAAAATCAGTGCCTGCTTAATCCTACAGAATGCTTCATGGCACTCATCAGTAAAAACAAACGGGGCATCCTTGGCTAAAAGCTGGGTTAGAGGTTTTGCGATCTTGGAGAAGTCCTTGATGAAATGGCAATAGAATTCCACATGACCAAGGACATTCCGTGCCCCTTTTACTGAAGTAGGAGGGGGCAACCCTCAATAAGCTCAACCTTAGCTTTATCCACTTTGATGCCCCTAGCAGATGTGACATGACCTAGTATGACCCCCTCTTGTACCATGAAATGACACTTTTCCCAATTCAACATAAGGTTGACTTCCTCGCATCTACGGAGTACCCTGGAAGCTAAGCACAGGTCAAATGTACCCGCATAGACGGAGAAGTCATCCATGAACACATCCATGATGTTCTCAATGGGATCAGAACATATCGCAGTTATGCACCATTGGAAAGTGGCGGGGGCATTGCACAACCCCGAAAGACATCCTTCAATAAGCAAAGGTACCATAGGGGCATGTGAAGGTTGTCTTCACCTAGTCATCGGGATGAATGGGGATATTAAAGAAACCCGAATATCCATCCAAATAGCAGAAGAAGGAATGCCTTGCCATCCTTTCCAACATCTGATTAATGAATGAGAAAGGGAAATGATTTTTTCGGGTGGTTTGATTTAATCAACAATAATCAATGCACATTCGCCACTCGGTCACAGTCCTAGTCGAGATAAGCTCGTCTCGCTCATTCTTAATGACAGTTATCTCATCCTTTTCGGGAACTACCTGAACTGGACTCACCCACTCACTATCTGAGATAGGGTAGATGATCCCAGCATCAAGTAGTTTAACAACCTCCTTTTTCACAACCTCTTGCATGTTAGAATTTAAGCAGCACTATGATTGTCGGGAGGGGAGATGACCTTCATCAAAAAAGATGCGATGCATGCATAATGAAGGACTAAGTCCTTAATATCGTTGATACTATAGCCCATGGCTCCCCTATGCTTCCGAAGCACATCTAACAACTTTTCCAACTAGGGGACATCCAGCTTAGCACTGACAATAACAGGGAGGTGATGAGTAGAATCAAGAAACTCATACTTGAGAAGGAAAGGTACAGGCTTCAACTCTGCCTTTGATGGGCACTTCTCCTGCTCTTTGGAGGCGGGTTCCTCCATGCTAAGAACTTTCTTAGAGGACTGCCTATGCGTATAGACAGTTGACTCATTGATGAGCCTAGCATACTCCTCCTTCTCTTCTGAATAAGAGTCGGTTACATAGCAGCTGATCAGAGCGGCCTCTAGTGGATCCCCTACATAATGGCAAGTTTGGCCTTCTGTTTATGTGCTCTTTCTAGCACGTCGACTCTGCAGCCCGAGTCGCCTAGAGTGGTAGAGGCCATGAATTGTGGTGAGCTGAATTCGACTTTTTCACTCCCTCACTTGAAGGGAGAGCTTCCATTATTCACATCAATCATTGCTCCCATAGTAGCTAAAAAGGGTCGCTCAATTATGATTGGAATACGGAAGTCTTCCTCCAATTTCATAACCACAAAATCACATGGGATGAAGAACTTGCCCATTTACAGTGGAACATCCTCAAGAATACCCATAGGATATTTGACGGATTTATCAGCTAGCTGCAAAGAAATAGTAGTGGGTTTCAGGTCCCCCACTTGCAGCTTCTCATATATAGAATAGGGTATGGGGCTTACGTTAGCCCCAAGATCACATAGCGCCCTGCTAATAGTAACATCCTCAACTGAACAAGGGATGAAAAACTGCCTGGATCTGAAAGCTTATGAGGCAGCTTATTCTGAATGATAGTACTGCACTCCTCAGTTAGAGCTATTGTAGCATTCTCAAGCAATTTTCCTTTGCTGGACAGCAAATCCTTCAAGAATTTAGTATAGGAGGGCATGTCAGTGATAGCCTCCAAAAAGGGAATGTTGATGTGAAACTTCTTCAACATCTCGAGGAACTTCCCATACTTATGCTCCTCCTTAATCTTCAGTAGCCTCTGAAGATATGAAACGGGAGGCTTGTAAGGCTTCACTAGAAGTGAAACATGCTCAACTTGAACCTCTTTGGTCCCTTCACTATGGACCCTCTCACTTGGAGTCTCAATCGGGACCTCATTCTAAACATCTTCTGCATTATCAACCTCCCTCCTGCCCTCCTTCATAGGTATTTGAGAGCTCTGTAATGCCCTGTCACTCCGTAATATGATAGCATTTATCTGACTCTTAGGCTTGGCCTCAAGTTGACTTGGCAGATGCCCCTGGGGCCTGGATAGATGGCTCACTTGCTATGTAATCGGGGTGATTTTGTTCTCCATCATCTTCTGGTGAGTGGTCATAGTTTTAAATTTGAAAATTAATTGACTAACTGACTCACCAAGTGCCTGATTGGTCTTGATTTGGGTCGCTATGAAGCGCTCTATAAGACTCTTCAGATTAGACTTGGGTTAGGATGGTTGTTGTTGTGGTGGAGGTGGGGCATAGAGAGCTCTGTACTAAAAACCAGGGAGTTGGGGGTGAGTGGCATTGGGTGGAATGGGGTTGTTGTTACGGCAGGAGAAATTTGGGTGATTTCTCCAACCGAGGTTGCAAGTGTTTAAGTAGGGGTTATTTTGTGTGCATTGGTTGTAGGTTTGCATCGCATTGGCATGCTCAACACCTGGGAAAGTAGACTGGCACTTAGTAGTAACATGGCCTTGAATGCCACAACTCTCACAAAGAGCCCCAACCTCAAACATTAGGCCTAAAGAACTCCACACTAAACTCCCTGAGGAAGGAGTCCCAAGCCTATCAAATCATTGTACAAGAGCATCGACCTTGCTGGCAAGCAAGTTCACAGCGTCAATTCCATAAACTGTTCCGGTCCTCTTTGGGGTCACTTTCTCGCTGGATCAATGGTAATTGTTGGATGCCATATCCTCCAATAAGGCTCTCGCAGCCTCAATTGACTTCTCCATGAGTGCATCGCCAGCTACGACATCAATGAACATCTTCAGGGACTGGTACAATTTATTGTAGAAGGCTTGGGTTAGGAGTCCGTCGGATACTCCATGGTGGGGGCACTGGTGTTGAAGATCCTTGAACCTTTCCCATGCCTCATATAGTGACTCATCACCTCGTTGAGAGAATGAAGTGATTTTCGCTTTCAACTTAGCGATCTCGCCCGGAGGAAAGTACTTGCTAAGGAATGCTCTTGATAGGGCCTCCCAGGTAGTGAATGAATTAGGCTCTTTATTAAGGAGTCAGTTACTGGTTCTGTTCGTCAGCGAGGAGGGGAAGAGCCTTAGCCTAATTGCATCAGTGGAGACCCCGTTGAGCTTGATTGTGTCACACTTCGCTAGGAAGTTGCAAAGGTAAATATGGGGGTTCTCCGTGGGACGCCCACCGAATTGGTCCTTCTCTACGAAGGACATGAGAGCAGGCCGTAGTTCGAAGTTGTTTGCTTTAACGGCCGGGTTCACAATAGAGGAGGCGACGCCGGTGACATACGGTAAGATATAGTCCCGCAGCACCTTAGGATCTCTCTCGGCCATGACGATTAGCACTTGTTGCCTCATTCTCGCACTGCTTTGCCTCCGTGCAGTGGCTTCTATCTCAGGGTCAAAAGGAATAAGTTGTCGATCCCTCTTACTACGCCTGTGCATACAAAGCCAAAAAACTACACCAAGCATAAGCAAGTCCAAGCAAGGCTCAAAGAGCAAAAGAGAAAAAGGAAAAAGAAAAAGAAAAAGAAAATGCATAACCTAAAGTGTTTTGGTCGCTTCTAATATTGGAATAAACAAGTTCCCCGGCAACTGTGCCAAAAATTTGTTGTCTTAACTTGTTACCGCAAATGTATGGTGCTATTTGTAGCTAGCAACGGCAAGTACAGGTCGTGTCTATAAGGAACTTGATTCCAATCACCAAATTCGATTTATAACACTCAATTTAGGCAAGAGTTTAATAAGGTTGAATGATTGCTAACTAGCAGTACTATTGTGATGAAACTGACGAATTGTCAAGTTCAAAGATAATAAAGGTCTTAGATTGGGATTCACCACACTATTATGCTATATGAACCATAACTAAATCATACAAACCATGCCCATGAAAATAATCAAAGTAGAGAGGATTGCCTTCTCTCAAAGGTCAATAGACTGACTAAGTTAACCTTAGTTATCTATTTTCATGAAATTGAGGTCATCAAGATCACAAGATTAAGCAATCAATTATTTCCAATTGAAACCCTAACTGTTTTCACATTAGGAAGATAAATCACTCACCAAGTCGCACTAGATAAAGAATTCAACTTTCGTGGATCTCCTAAACCCTAATTAAGAATAGTGAATTAAACTCTCTTAAGCAATCCAACCATTATTTGGCGTACTAGGCAAGACTTCAATTAACAATCATAGGCACGATTCATAAAAACCTAAATCATGATTCAATTCCGCATAATAGGGGCTATTCCCAATCCAAGGCTAATAATTTAGCTCCTAACCATACTAATAATCATAATCAAGAACATCAATCTAGAAACCGTCACAAAAGATGCAAAATTTAATTTAGATCGCAAAGGAAAGAAGAAAAGAAACATACTTTAATTGATTCCAAGAGCAGTGGCACCAATTCGCATTCGATTCAACTTCAATCTAAAATCTGATATTTGTGAAAGTATCTAATATTGAAAACCTAAAATCGCCCCTTTTCAAGAGCTTACAGCAAAAATTACAAGATGTTCAATTGTAACCGCGACGAAACAATTTAGTCGCACTGGGCACTAAAGTGGCACGGTCGTGCCACACGGCATGGTGCCACCGTGCCAGTTTCTTGGTTCGCTGATCCTGCGATTCTTCCTTGGTACGACGGGGCTGCCTGGCATGGGGTCCCCATGCCAGTTCCCTAGGCCTCGACAACCTCTTCCTTAGCTTGAAATCCGCCTTTTTGGCCCTTCTTTTGCACGTCATTAGTGGGTTTTCCTCTTTCCCTCAACCGGAACTCCTTAAAACATGGAAACATCTTGCATGAGCAAATTAAGGGTAAATGAGGCCTATTCGACTCCTATGCTTTGAGGTTCAACCCAAAAATCATTGAAAGGAGAGGTCAAAACTAAGTTCAAAAAGGTAAAAATGGAGTTTATCACCTGGCTTGCTTGGACAACTAGCAGATTGTCATCCTCAATTTGGAGGTGACTACATCTTGCCTCTGTTTGAATACCATAGTGTGGGTGGTGACTTCAGATACAAGAACATACACCTCATGCTTAAATCTGATACTTTCTTGGATTAGATGTCCATGCCAATCTCACAATATATATCCTGTTGTTGTTCCTGATTTTCCATTAATCGTATTTGCACAACATGACATGTTGACCTCGACTTAACTGTTAGCTTTAGCCATTCAAGTAAAATGGTATACCAAATAACTTTATGAGTTTATACTTTGCACACTGCATCCACAATTCAATTATCTAGATAAATTACAAAATATTCAGAAGCAATGGTCTTGAAGAATAAGGTTTGCCCACTCTTGATACATTGATATCTCTACCCATTAGATAGAAAACAACTTTTATATAGATGTTGAAGAAGTTCGTACGATTTGGTTGGAATGCCTAGGAGGAGGAGGAGCCTTGAGAGATCTAAGCATAGGCTTCACCTTCTCAGTGAGTTTAATAATCCCCAAGAACATAACTCTATAAACCACCACCATCCCTATCAAAATAGCAAGGTCTACCCATTTGGAGTAGCACATCTCTACTTGCCAAAAGTTCTTCAGCACCTCCTCCCCTGTTATCCTTCCCTGCCCCCCAACTTGACTATTGGGAAATGTGAGCCCTTCGAACTCATTCTTATAGAACCCTTGGTTTGCATACTTGTGGAATGCGATATAGTACATGGGGTATCTCCAGAAGGGCTTTGAAAGATCATTAGGCAATCGGAAGAACCCTCCATTTAGCATCATCACCCCTTGTATTCCAGCCCCCGTTATGATCCCCATGAGAAAGTCCGGCACTATGCTTGCTATGATCATCATTAGGCTCTCCACTAGCATCATGCACATGAATAGCACTAGGGCAAAGTAGATGAAGTGTTCGATGCCTCTTTGTAGGCCTACGAGATAGTATGCTATGGCCCCAGGGATGAGGGAGATGATGAGCAAGTAAGGAATGGAGGAAATCGTGTTGCCCATCACATAGGCACCCACGCCATAGTGTCCGTTGAGTCTTTCTCGTTCAAATATCTGATAAGACAAATACATATAATCAAGCATTGTAGTTGATAGATTAGTGAAGGGAGCTTTCTTCTTGTTTTTTGTATAAAGAGATTCTCTCTACCTTCATGTCTTCGACAAAAGAAGGAAATCCCCCAATAGCCATGAAAGTCAAGAAAGCAGCAACAAACATGAGCATAGATCCTCTAGCCTGCCGATTTCATGTAACTTGCGTTAGTCAATAAATGTTTAGAACCATTGATATTTGAAAACTCATGTCTAGTTGATTGATTCATTAACTACCTGAATAGAGCCATACGAGTGGCCAATATCATGAAATATAGTCCCCACACATAAGCAAAGTGCAATGTAAATTGCAAGTCGAAGCCAATAGTAGCCCAGGTCGCGATACATGTTCACAAATGATCTTTTGGTAAGAACCAGAGATTGAGTAAAGAAACTTGCATGGCTCCGTTTAGATTCAGTGGATCCTCCCTCCTGCGAAAATTAAGATACCATGCTCTAATCACATATCGGCTCTGAAACGTGTTGTGTTAGGATGCAACTATGTGAATTGATGATTAAGCAGCTCATCGTTATTACCTGTTTACATATTTTTGGAATTAGCTGCCAAACTTCTTGGTAGGTTTGGGACGATCTGTATGACTCTGCAAGGGTGTTTATAGCTTCTTCGGTGCTTGCCATCACACCAGTTCCTTCTTCAATATCCTGTGGATTACACTCAAGTTTGCAAGAATTTGAAATGAATCCTTTGCTTCATTGAATAGCGTATGATTAAAACTTACGTCTGAAAGGATGTTACCTCCTCGAAGTCCATGTTGATGGTTCTCAGATAATGATCAGATGGGTTTTGCAAACTTGGACATGGGAAACCACTCGATGCAAAAAACTGCTCAAAAATTGGGAACAAATAATGTCAATCTACAATGATAAACTAAAATCGTTAGTAACTTCATCTCCCTCTCCCATTAACCCGCTCCATACAATAACTTCTAGTGTGGGTCTCGTTTTTATGGGTTTGATGAGATTCAGATGTAGACAATCTTACCCTTAAAAGCATTCCTACTATCAGAGAGATGCTAATACGCTCTGTATGCATCAAAAAATACGCAGGCTTACCTCATTGGCAGTTGAAGCGGGCCCAAAATACACAAGCTTGCCGGCTGAAAGAAGGCACAAATTATGGAAGAGTTCAAAGACCTCACCGCTGGGCTGATGAATTGATGCAACCACCGTTCTTCGATCCTGTTGTGCAAGCTTGATAATACGACTCATGACATGGTAAGATGCCGCGCTATCAAGGCCACTAGTGGGCTCATCCAAGAAGAGAAGCCTCGGTCTTGTCAAGATCTCAATGCAAATGCTGACTCTTCTCTTTTGTCCTCCACTTAACCCTTTTACATTCCACCCTCCTATTCTTGTGTTGACACAACGTTGTAGCCCCATCTCCCTTATGGCTGTATCTGCTCGGTCTAACTTCTCGGATTTTGTCATTGAGTCTGGGAGTTGAAGCTGAGCTGAGTAGTACACGGCTTCTCTTGCTGTTAGCGTTGTCATCAGTGTATCGTCTTGAGTCACATAAGCCTAATTTGAGCATAAGGGTCATTTAGAAATGTAACATCATTGTTGATTTCAATGAATAGGGAAGTGATCAGTTCATCATTACCGAGGTTCCAAAAGCAAGAGCTTGCTTATGACCATTGATCAGAATATCCCCCGTTTGTCTGGTGTTTGAGCCAAGTCTCCCTACGGATTGAACAAATTTTATAAAAGGAAGTTATTTAGTGAATCAGACCTTGAAATGGACCTCAAGCACTACTATTAGCTTTTATTTACTCTATTTCAATCATCTTCAAAGTTAAATCAATGCAAAAGGAAAAAAGCCATTGTTGGACTTGACAATGAATGGACTTATTGTTAGCTGGCCTTCAGTAAGACAGCCTCATCAGAAGAGTTCTGAGAGGACAGAAAAATGGAAGCACTCTGTCAACAAAGTAGGCTTATGAAATGATTGCATTCAACGACAACATCCAATTGGGTCTTGCTTCAGCAAGTCAGGAGGCATCATATGTAGGCAACCTTACCCTTACTAGTATCTCTACTAGAGAGACTAATTCCTACAGACTCATGACAATGAGACAATCTCATTCAAGATTTAAAATATAAACGTTAATAAAACTTACCAGCCAGAGCATCCAAAACAGTGGATTTGCCACAGCCAGAAGGACCCATAACAGCCAAGACCTGACCCGGCTGAGCACACCCATCGAGCGCTTCTAAGATGGGGCGTTGGCTGCCTTTCCCATCAGAAACTGTGACCCACAGATCCTTCCATGTCAAAGACACACCTTTTCTGCAAACTCCATCATCGTCATCTTGCTCAAATTCCATCTTTCCCGCTGATAAAACACTTACAGGCACGTCTGAGTCTTGGACACTACCACCTATGATGTTAAATGGGAAATGCCTTCTTAGGCTGCTACTCGAACTCCTCCAGCTATTACTTCTATGTCCGCCATCATCATCGCGCTTCTCCTCTGTTTTATCTACCGAAGCCAGAGGCCTTGTTGGGCTCGGACTTGGCGTCCATCGTGGCACGGTGGTGCTCATCCATGGCTCCATCACTAGCTTGCTTGTAACACACAGATAATTCGTTGTCAATGTTTACTCGTAATTAAATACTTTGCGTAATGATATCGCTACTACCCAATATATTCTACACATTATATATAATAGGTCCAGGTCTATAGACCCAGACATTTTTTTTTTTTGGTACTGAAATGTGTACAAATATGGGTTGTCTACTCACCTAACGGTTGGTGTGCTTGCTACTATCATTCATTATCAAGATCACCGGCTCAGATTTGCAACCTGTTGAGTTTATTCTATTTGTTTCTTATTTCTCAAATTTATAGAGTTAAACATTTTATTTTCATCTACTTGAATAATCTATTGTATTCAATTAAATATTTTAATTTTACTAATTTAAACATGTTTCGAATCTATAGAAACGAAACTATAATATATCTACCAAATTATTGTCAACTGTCTGTTCCGAGACCAACTCAATTCCGAACAGCGCCCGCACTGGGAGTTCACACGTAGCTTCTTTTGTAACGTGTTGCTGCCAAATCCATCTCATTCACGCATCTTAACTAAAAAATTGAGAAGAAGAACAAACCAAATAGGATGAGAACCAACCTGGGAGAGCCCCTTGATTTCTCATTAATAATAACGTCTTTGAACAGGTTTGACTATTCAAGTACTACAAACAACAAATCTTCCATACTGGTCCATACACATCGAATTATAAGATTGTTATTGTCATTCTACTTCAGTGTTGAATTAATTGAATTAGTGTAATTTATCGGTGTATTTAAGAAGGATTATTTTTTATTTATATCTCTCTTATCAATTTAAATATATATTTTTTATAATTGGTATTTATAGAGCACTAGTGTTCCAACTGTGACAAATTGGAGTTAAATTGTTGGCGTCATATCATCCTGAAAGTACAATAGCCATGACAAAGACATACACGATTCATATCATATTGGTGGCTTCCTCTCTCCTCATCAATGCATCTAATTCAGTGCTAATTGGAGAACTCTATCTTATTAAATACTGCTATGTATAGGTTCAGGTTCAGCTAACCAAATTTTCTTCAAATGTACGTTTGTACTATCAAAATCGGGAAAAAAGTTAATTTCCTAATAATTAAATAGCATCAACTCCTATGTTTTCAGTTCTCAATAGTGCTTTGATTTTTTATAGTAGCTCGCCAAAATTCTTTCTAAATGTTTAGGTCAGACAGACTGTAATGTAATACAAGAGGAAAGAATGAATTAGGTAAGTATTATCTTGGTAAAAAAATGATAATTTCCAACGAATCACATCTCAACCAACTTGTACCCACCTCAACCAACTTTACCTTTTTACCAACCCTAATTTACCAACGAAAAGAACAGACTCAATAGCAGAGAATATTACCACTTTATAGATTATGTAACATCATATTATTATCAACAAAGTTTCTCAATCATAAAATTACAAACATAAAACTCTCTTCACCGATAGAATTGATCCCACCAGCATGTATAAAGATGTAATTGAAGAACACTTAAAATTTAATAAACAATACAAATGACGTCTAACCCTAGCAGTTAAAATCGAGATCCTCAATATATTGGATGTCAAATTTAATTAACATAAGATAGTTTTTTAATTTGTATCTTACTGCAAAAATTTTATTAGACGTTAGGCATTCATCTGAATCATCTGTCCAATTTTCCAATATCGTCAATGTCGTTTTGAATAATTACCAATTCCAAATGTGAACTTCTGTTCCTGACTTCATTCTATGACTTCACAAGATTACAAAAATAATTTCTAAGAAATACCACCGCGTTGAAACTACCGCACCGCGGCAGTCCGCTTTCTGCATTATTGCGTGCATATCTCGACTTCAGAAAGCTTTCATTTTGAATCCCTTTTTTTTAATTTTTTTTTTTTTGGTAGTATTTTTTGGTGGGCACTTATCAACGGGCTCAGCCTCCAAAATTTTCTTTCTGTGGTTGTTTCCTTCGGTTTAACATCAAGTCCTCTAACAATCCACATGCAGAATAATACTGTGTACCTTTCAAATCAAATCAGTATATAAGCATGAATCAGTGATTAAGTTTAGCACATTCAACCCAAGAGAAGATCAAAGATCAAAATTAATAAGGTAGGATCATAATGGAAGTGCCCAAAATCTGTTCCAAAGACACCCCAGAAAAGAAGCTCAGCTGGTTGAGGTCACAGATCATAGGCTCCACTGCAGAATTCAACTCTCCCTTTGGCAAACGTCGAATCACCTATGCTGATTCTACTGCCACTGCTCGCTCTCTTCATTTCATTGAAGATTGCATCGTCCATAATGTTCTCCCATTTTACGGTAATATACTGGTAAAATTGCTTGCATCTGGATCTGTCTAGCCCTGCTATGACAGAAACCATGTCTGGATGGTTCTTGCTGCAGTCTATATTTTTGTGCTTTGAGAAATGGTTGATTAATAATAGTCATTAGCAATTATAGTTACATGATACTGATTGTGCTACTGATCATCAGGGAACACACATACAAGTGACAGCTATGTTGGGCAGCATAGCACGAAGATGGTGGAAGATGCTGCGCGGTATATCAAGAAATATATGGGAGGGGGAGAACAAGATGCCATCTTATTTTGTGGGTCGGGCTCAACAGCTGCAATCAAGAGACTCCAAGAAGTCATGGGGATCGCGGTTCCATCCACTCTAAGAGGCAGAGTTTCAGAAGTTCTAAGGGATGAAGAAAGATGGGTTGTTTTTGTTGGACCATATGAGCACCACTCGAACCTCCTCTCATGGCGCCAGAGCCTAGCAGAAGTGGTTGAGGTCGGGTTAGCCGAAGATGGTGGCTCAATAGACTTGGAAGCTCTAAGAGTCCAGCTTGAACATTATGCACAAACTAACAGACCAATGTTGGGGTCTTTCTCAGCTTGTAGCAATGTCACTGGCATTGTCACTGATACACAAGCCCTTGCCACTCTGCTTCATCAATATGGAGCCTTTGCCTGCTTTGATTTTGCTGCAAGGTGTGTATCTTTACATTTATAATACAGGATTTTCTCATTATTATATATAATACTTGATAAAATGGGCTATTATTTGGGTTAGGTTAATGTCAAATGGGGCAAGAAAAATGTTGATGTAACATTGGAGCCATGATAGATTAGCTGCGTGTGTATCAATGTATGACATTGTTTGGACTTTGGACTGGAAAGTTTTGCTAGAAAAATCCATGCAATATTGATAAAAGCAATTTTCAGGTTAATTAATTGATTCTGATGGAGTCAATCTGAGTTTGAGTCAAAACCAAGTCATCTTATTTTATATTCAAGTTGAACTTTGTTTCATATGGCTCATCATATATGCTTCAATTTTATTTAGACAGGATCCAAAATCAAGTTGCCTTAGTTTTTCTCGATGTTCGGTCCGTTTCTAATGAGTAATTGAGTATGATTGTCTGTTGATTCGA
Source organism: Carnegiea gigantea (assembly GCA_029747015.1). Lineage (NCBI taxonomy): Eukaryota > Viridiplantae > Streptophyta > Magnoliopsida > Caryophyllales > Cactaceae > Carnegiea > Carnegiea gigantea. Next base: position 1,456,706 of record JAKOGI010000001.1, on the reverse strand, counting down.
ATGGGTAACGTGAACTAATAACAATGTTTTCTTGTAGTGGACCATATGTGGAGCTCGAGATGAGATCAGGAGAAATTGATGGATATGATGCTATTTTCGTTAGTCCACATAAGTTTATAGGTGGACCAGGGAGTCCTGGAATCCTCCTGATGAGCAAGAAGCTGTATCAGCTCGGCACTTCTGCTCCATCAACCTGTGGAGGGGGAACAGTTAGCTATGTTAATGGATTTAGTGAAGAGGTACCACACATTCAATTACCCCCTAATTCATCTGATTTTCTTAATCTCTAACTAACTTAAAAAATTCATCAACAGGATACATTATACTTGGACAATATAGAAGGAAGGGAAAATGCAGGGACTCCTGCAATAATCCAGATTATAAGAGCAGCATTGGCTTTCTGGGTCAAAGAACACATTGGGTATGAAACAATCGTGAAGCAGGAGCATGATCACACGGTAAAAGCATTGGAAAAATTGGGCAAGATAAAGAATATACGGATTTTAGGAAACACAAACGTCAAGAGGTTATCTATTCTGTCATTTCTGATATACCCATCAGCCTCGAACGGAAATGAAAACAACTTTAAAGAAAGTCCAGAGAAGGAAACGAATGATCAGAAGCCGCTTAGTGGGCGTTTTGTCACCAAATTGCTAAATGACTTGTTTGGTATTCAAACTCGAGGAGGATGTGCTTGTGCTGGACCCTATGGTCACCACTTGCTTCATGTTGACAAGGCTTATTCTCTTGCCTTTAGGTCATCTATTCAAAAGGTAACTATCCCCATATATTATACATGTCCCCATGACTATATGCACATAGCTCAGTTGGTCAGTATGACAGCCTTTTACCCTGATCATAGGTTTCGCAGCAAGTGGTGACAGCTCCCACCTCTTGTGAGTTGGGAGCTTAATGTGTGCTTTGATTGTAGTCCTAGGCTCAAATAGAAGGGGGTTCTTACCATTCCCCTGTGACAAAGAAAGAGCAGGTCGTAGCAAGCACCTCTCTGTAACATGCTAATGACTCTACAACAACTCCTCTTAGTGTGATTTCCACTACTGCAGGCTTTGGGGAGATCCAAATACAGAGACACTTACCCTGATAACATGCAAGTTACACTATACCTGTATACTGCTAATTGATAAAGCCTGCAAATGGGTTGGTCCAGAGCGACCCCCACCTGCTCAAGAAGCAAGATGAGTTAGGGCATCTGATTCTTGAGCCCAATGCCTTGGCTAGCTCGGCTTGGGTTCCTAACATTCTAACAAGGCTAAGCCATGTTAGCCTAGCTAGACTTGACCTGCCTCTGAAGCCATCATTGCTATGGCCTTTAGATGTCTAGTATTGTATACACCTAATTCAAGTATCATAATTCACCCACTTGTATTTTTGGTCTAAAATGAACTAAGAGTCAACTGTTAATGCTCATGTCCAACTATCAAATCTGACAGGGTTATAAGGGAGCAAAACCTGCATGGACAAGGATCAGCCTTCCATACTACATGTCAAGTGAAGAGTTTGAATTCGTTATGAAAGCAGTGGCGCTCGTGGCAGTGTATGGGCATCGATTTCTTCCATATTACGACTTTAATTGGAGAAATGGGGATTGGCGATTCGATGAGAAAAGATTCAAGGAAGCTCTTCAGAGAGTCAAGGAGGATAACAACAATAAAAATAATGCAATAAACAATGATCTTCACCTGCTCAAATTGGCTAGTCTCATGCAACGATTGAAGTTTTCGAATCTAAACTCAGGCCCTCAGAGTCCTATCAAGACAGAAAGTATGCAATCTGATGATGACAATAAGGAAGAGAAAGATATTAGTTTCATTTTTACTAAAATTAATATCAATGATATAGATAAGAGTGTGACAAGGAGCAAGTACACAACATATTTGGAGGAAGCTGTTTACATAGGTTCTTTGCTATCAAACTTTCCCGAGCAGCCGAGGACAGAAATTCCACAAGATCTATTTCTTGACTTACCATTCAAAATCTAAATTTTGATTGTATACGAGTGTCTTATCTATTCAGCAAATACAAGATTTTTATGGATAAGGTTATGTGAATCGATTTTGATAAATATAATGTACGTGTCCATGTTGTAAAACTAGTTTGTGCCTACGTATGTGTTACCTGGGAATATTTTAGTGTTAGATATTTTTTTTTTTAATAAACCAATTATAACTTGATTTTTGCTTTGATTGAAGACACATGTAAAATATTCTTTAAAAAGCATATGATAACAATTTATGTAAATTCATGGCAAATTAAAATAAAATTTACCAAATAATTCTACAAATGCAACAAATTTGTAAGATAATAGTTGGTCAATGTTATTATATTATACATCGATGGCTATAGTACTATTTAACTATACAAGAGCAATTATTTATGAACACACATCAAATTTAAATCATGTGCCATTGCCTCTCACCCCCTCCATTACCTTCCCCTCCCCCTTCTCAATCTCCTTCCCTTCTCCTTTATATTATCCAAATACAATGTAAAAGACAGTCATACTGCAACATCAAAATTTCAGTACTATTTACGCTACTATCATTGAACTACATTAGAAAATACATTGTGAGCACTCTATAATGAAAGGATTCAAAGGAAACAAACATAAATTTTGTTATTTTTATTTTTTCGGTAAAAATAAATTCAAACAATAAATTGTTATCCTGATCATAAATGAGCGTTCAGCCCGTGCTTGAATGTAGCAATGGCCCATCGAAGCTAGTATGATTTTGAAAATTTATTGACAAATATTAGCAAAAATGGTAAAGTTTTGAAATTTTTTTAACAAATATTCACGTTTGAATTTAACTTACAACACTCTTTATGCCTACTTTGCTTTTAAAAAAAAATAATGGATATTTGTTTAGCTTATAGATATTTTGATAGTAAATATCTATATAACTATATATAAAATTGAGTGATAGCATATATAATTGATATGTGGATAGTTAGGTGGCGTTGAAAGGTGAGATAGCAAGTTATTATTGGTTTACTTTGTCTTTCATTTACTAATAAAATTTATTGGCGATTTCTTTCATATTAAAAGTGCTCATTATTGCATGCATTTATATGCACAAAATTGTTAATTTTTTTATTTTAAAAAATTATTCATACCCAACTTCCTTCCATTTTTTTATTTGATAGAAACTATTGAAACTTGAAGTTAAGGAGTAAGACAAGAATTTTCTTTTGATGCAATTTTATCATGTGGGTACAACAAGATTGAGATCAATGGGTGATATTTTTCAACGGAATTTTTATGTTGAGTTGGCAAAGTATTATTGGCTAATTTTTTCTTTTTTTTAATTCAATATTTATACTTATTAATTGTGATTTAAAATTAAAAATATTTTAATATTTTAATATTTTCTTTGACATTTTATTCGGGGCTTTTAGTTCTGCTGGAACTTTAAAATTGGTTTGACCATAATAACGTGCAAAATGTATGAGTTATAATTATCATTGATGCCTTTGTCAATGCTTTATGATTTTGAAATAAATATTAACTACTTGGCTTTTAAGTCCTGAAACTTATGCAAAAGAAGTATTGTTTGCAATGACCCTTTAAAATAGCAAGTCACGCAATATTTCTATATGTTTACATATTATAATATTAGTAAAATATAATTTTATAGAGAGATATTTGATTGACAATCTATATGTTTATAGTTTTATATCTTGAATATTGAGTAAGAGATTGGTTGAAGGACCTCTTCTACTCCATCCGAGAATGATCCACAATGTACAATCAAATATTATCGCAAATTAGAATTTTAAATATCAAATATCAAGCTGTATTTCGCCCATCATTACTTGTAATCTCTCATTCTTTTTCGTTTTTATTGGCCTCACACTTTTAAATTTTCATGCTATATTTTTAAAACAATTTGACTTGTAATATCTGATCTTTTTTTTTATTGGCCTCACACTTTTAAATTTTCATGCTATATTTTTAAAACAATTTGACTTGTAATATCTGATCTTTTTTTTTTCATTTTTCTTATTCTCACCCTTTTGGATTTTCATACCAAAAGTTTTTACTTTTGAAAAATTTTAGTTATCAATAAAACCTGTTTGTTTTAAATATAGCATTAAAATACTCAAACACCTTTAACTATAATGTGGAATTTTTTTAAGATTAATTATATTTCATGATTAACGTATTATACATATGCACAAGCTTATAATTTTTGAGTAATCCAATATTTATAGAAGAAATTTCTTAAATAAGCGAGACAATTTATTTATTTATTTTTGGTTCAAATTAGCCACAAGTGCAATATGAGGGAGGAATAATCGAACTTGAGATCTAATGTACCTAGGACCTCAATAAATAAGCGAGATAATGAAACACTAAACTCTTTTTTGTATGGTAGAGTAGAGATGTTACACATATAAAATAGAGAGGTTGAATTACTCTCTTTTGTGCACAATTGTCTTATTGGGATCCCTCTTATCCCACTATTTTCATGATTCTTTTTTATTTTTATTTTTTAAATATTATTCACTTCATTTTTATTAATTAAGAAATTACTTAACATATGTATATTAATCAATAAGAGAGAAAAAAATTAAAAATAGATAAAATATATAAATGATGAATCACACAGACATATTTTTTAAAAAAGTAAATCAAAACAATTCCTGCATTGTAGGAATATAGCACTAGTGTAATATAAAGTAGAACGGCCAATATGATGTTGGAATAATCCTGTAAACATATGAGTTATTGAAAGATATCACCAAGTATACCAATTTACGGGCATGTAGCCGCAAACATGTCACTACCATAAGAAAATGATCTAGCCCTAAAATGATAAAAAAAAATTTCTATTATTAAAATACCAAAGTAAAGCCGTTTCTTGTCTATTAATATGAAAACTTTTCTCTCTCTTTTCTGAAATCAATTGAAAACTATGCATTAATAAATGATATCCTCTTAAAAATTTCATTATCAAACAATCTTTACTAATGGAGGAGCATTTAAATACGTATTTAATATGTAATTAATCATACACATAAAAATTTATTACCAAATAAATAATTCATCAAATGACGTTCAAAAAAACACAATCCATCAAATTTCTCGCCTAATAGATAAAGCTAAGAAGAAGGGCTTCAATATAACAACAACAACAACTCCCAGTGTGGGTCCTGCTTTTGCAGGGTCTGGGGAGATTCAGTTGTAGGCAGTCTTACCTCAACAAACATCTCTGCCCGTAAAGAGGCTGATTTCAAACGACCCATGAAGCAAGAATTTTGTGAAAACAAAAGTATACATTTGCAAAAGAAAGGTTAGAGAGAAAGCCACTGGTATAGTAAAAGAGGGTTAGAGGGGGAGGTAACATACCTCAGCAACGATGGACCCATAATGACCTCTCCAGAAGCAAGTACAACTTACAAACAACACAACAAACGCAAACCCAAAACCCAACGAACCCTACTACAACCGAAAGGCACTAAGTCGACAAAACTCCTCGATCTACGACCTTAATCCTATCCCGCCAGAGTCTTCTATCCTGAGCCATGTCCTCCGTCAATCCTACAACTTTCAGGTCCCCTCTAATCACCTCATCCATACTCTTCTTCGGTCGACCTCTCCCTCTGTTACCGATGGGGATGTTAATGGTCTCACATCTCCTTACTGGTGCGTCCACACTTCGTCTTTTCACATGACCAAACCATCTTAATCTTGATTCTCTCATCTTATCTTCGATGGGCGCCACTTTGACTAAGTCCCTTATCACTTCATTCCTAATTTTATCCAATCTCGTATATCCGCATATCCATCTTATCATCCTCATCTCTGCGACCAACATCCTTTGAATCTAAGTCTTCTTTAATGCCCAACACTTCGAACCGTACATCATAGCGGGTCTCATTACCGTACGATGAACTTTGCCTTTTAAACCTACAGGCATCCGCTTGTCACACAACACACCTGTAGAAAGCTTCCATTTTAACCAGCCGACTCTAATGCGCTGGTTAATATCTTCGTCCATGTCACCATTTTGCTGAACGATCGAACCGAGGTATCTAAACTGCTCAACCTTCGGTAACGGCACCCCGTCGATGGTGATATCCCGCCACCTCCCCTCCCGCTAAAGCGGCAATTGAGGTATTCAGTTTTTGATCTACTCACTCTGAAACCTCTAGACTCCAGAGTGTGCCTCCAACTCTCTAACTTGCTATTAACTCCCTCTTTGGTCTCATCAATAGGAACAATATCATCTGCAAATAACATACACCAAGGTAACTCATCCTGGATCCCTTTAGCAAGCTCATCCATCACTATAGTGAACAGAAAAGAATTAAGAGCGGACCCTTTATGCAGGCCCATATCAACGTAGAAGTCGTCAGTATCCCCCCCAGGCGTCCTAACCCTCATCCTACCCCCCTCGTACATATCCTTAATAACTCGAATATACTCTGGCAGTGCTCCTTTCAGTTCCAAACAACTCCAAACTAGGTCGCGTGGAACTCTATCGTAGGCTTTTTCCAGGTCAATGAATACCAAATGAAGATCCATTTTTCTCTCTCTGTACAATCCATAAGCCTTCTAAGGAGGTAGATCGCCTCAATGGTCGACCTGCCAGGCATAAAACCAAATTGGTTCTCTGATATCGAGATATTCTTCCGCAACCTTCGCTCAATCACCCTCTCTCATACCTTCGTTGTGTGATTGAGCAACTTTATACCCCGATAATTGTTACAGTCTTGAACATCCCCTTTGTTCTTGTACAGTGGGATGACTATACTAAACCGCCATTCTCTGGGCATTCTAGAGGTCCTGAGAATAACATTAAAAAGCTCTATTAGCCACTCCAGTCCCTCCTCGCCCAAGTACTTCCAAACTTTCACTGGTATCCGATCTGGTCCTTCTGCCTTCCCATTGGGTATCCTCTTCAAGGCCTCTCTAATCTCGTCCCTGCTGATCGGTTCACCCAGGTGAATACTGATTCATGTCCATATACAATGATTGCTAGGTGCAGCTTGCAAACTTTATCAATAAGAAGCCTATCGTAAATTATCCCCCCAAAAAAGACAACTATAATTAAAAAAATTAGGAAAAAATTGTAATTTACATTATAAGAATAAGTAGAAAAATGGAGCAAATGTTAGAAACATAAATTTCTCATATCGCGGCTCAATGAATAAAAAAGAATAATTAAAAACAACAAATCAAAGGAAAAAAAGTAGCGAACATAATAAATAGAGATCTGCTTAATAATAAAAACATGTACAAATAAATCACAAAATCTAACTTTGTGTACAATTATACATCATGATTTTAGCTTGAAAACATCCATTCTCATCAAGGGAAGCCCAATTAACATGCACAACCTCACCTCTTTTTTGGGGGGAGGAGGGTAATAGATCGATTTGAGAGGTTTTTTAGGGGGTTTGAGTCTTCATATATTTTTACACATTATTTGTCGTTCCTCTAATTTAATCGATGCATATTGATGGAAATTATCATAAATCCATCAAAAATTCATGGTTGAGTATCTATTCTTATAAGGAAGTAATATTTAATATAGTTATAAAGTGTAAAAATTTTATTTTCCATTTATCATTGCATATAAAATCTAAAGTTTTTTTTTTTTGGGTAATGTTTGAAATTTGAACATAAATTAGAAGAGAAAATGAGTACAGAAACACCACATAAATAAACCTAATATTTCTTTCATGGCGCTGCATAAGCAATCAGTAGCTACGCGTAGACATTACATTTCTTATTTTAGTATCGAGTAACGAATCACTGGCTACGTGTACAGCTGTAATAACAGCTGAAAATGAGGTTTTAATTTAGTCATATGCGCATTACAAATGAAATTAATAACAATGTGGAATTTGGTATAATAGTGCGGTTTCACTCAATTTTCATATACAGTTATATAGATTAAAACGACCATAGTCAATGGAACGGCCAGGGGCGGCTAGCATACAAATTGGTAATTATAGAGCATTGGTGTTCCAACTGACAAATCGTTGGGATCATATCATCCTCACAATACAATAGCCGTGACAAAGAAATATGCGATTCTTATCACATTGGCAGCTCCCTCACCGCTCTTCAATGCATATAATTCAGTGCTACTTTGATAATTCTCATATTGATATCATTCTTATATTGGTATCATGACCCCACATCATTACAGTAAGTCAATATATAAAGCGGCCAGTGCCACTAACAAATTAACTCATTTCATCAGCAAAATAGTTAAATGACACGATACCAAAACCTATCAAAGCACGACAGCTCAGCCACAAGGACAGCTCAACAATATTCTTCAACAACACCCGTATCCTTCAACATCTTCTATAGTAAATTTTATTTTATTAATTTTAATCAATTTTAATCTACTTTAATTCGCCTCTACCAACTCTAATAAAAAATTTTCAGCTTCAACCAACTTCGTTCCACTTCAACTCATCTCTTTTAAAATTTTCACAATTTGTAGATTATCATGTGAAAATTAATTGTATTTTTAACCAAAAAATAACCTGCGGTAATTTTTTTGATTTTTTGTTTTTTGTGTTGGTGTAATTGTAGTAGCAATTTGTACATTACTATGTAAAAATTATACGTATAAAAATTCACTCAATAAATACATTAAAAATGTTATAAATAATTTTTTAATGCAAAAAGTCATAAATAATCTAGAAGTTGTTAACGTATTAGTATTTACAAGAACACTTATTAAATTATTAAAATAAATACAATCTACAAATTTATCAAATTTTAGTTTCCTTTTAAATTCTGAGAAATATTATACCAAAAACAAAATCAAATAAATTTATTCTCACTTTTTTATATTAACCAACTTCTACCTATCATACCAATATATATATATATATATATATATATATATATATATATATATATATATATATATATAATATAGATGTATGTATGTATATATATATACATATATATATATATATATTATATATATATATATATATATATATATGTACCAACTTCTTCCAACTTCAATTCATTTCAACCAAATTTGATGTATTTTAACCTATTTCTACTGACATCAACAAGAAAAACCCCAACTTCAATCGACTTTGACTAATTTCATCAATTTAATCACCCCTATTTGCCAACGAAAAAATGGGCCTTAAATTCTATCTAGATGTTGAAGCTAGATAAACTATAATGTAATGCAATAAGGAAAGACGGAATTGGATACGCTATATTTGAATTTGTACTATCAAAATCTAAAAAATGGTAAGTTCCAACTAAATTGGATCCATTCATATGTTTTCCACTTCTATTAACGTGACAGACCTGAGTTCTAATTGACTAGAAATGCTCTCTCTTTGGAGAGTAATATGTATATCATACTCTTAGGGGTATATATTCTCACAAGTCATATCATTACATATATTGAAAAATTAATATATGATAAATACACGTGTAAAAAATATGTACAGATAAATAATAAGAATATATACTTTTGAAAATACATAAGAAATTGCCTTAGGAGAGTAGTTCCAAACAACGTGCCGATTTGCGTTGGGCTGTTGGGCACTCCTATACTTTAGCTTTTTTTGTTGGTGCCAAATCCATCACATGCACGCGTCTTAATTAAAAAATTAAAAAGAAATCAAATCAAATGGCATGAGAATCAAGCTCTGAAAGCTCCGTGACTTCTCATTAATTTTTTGTTGGCCGCTCATTTTTAACTTAAATTTGTCAAACATTAATGATACTATAAACTGATAGATTTTTTAAATTGATTTGACTCCCTATGTCCAGCGACCTTGTATTTCATTTAAGGAGCACAAAACTAATTTGTACCGTCTTTGAGCGCGTTTGACAATTTCCAATACCATAAACAACAAGCCTCTCATACATATTAACATATAAGATATCAATACAGGTTGATTCAAATAATTTAATATTTATTTTCCTTAAGTAAGGTCTCGGATTCGAATCTTATGAATGTAGGAAATCTGTGATGAGAGAGCTCTATTCCTTATTGGACTAACAGTAGTTCGACTTCAATAAAATGGAGGATCCAAAATCAAAAAAATAAAATAAAAAGTTAAAGTATAAGATTGTTATTGTCATCCTACATTAGTGTAATTTATCGGTGTAGTTGAAAAGGATTATTTTTTGTTTATGTGTCTCTTATCAAATTAAATATATGTTTTTAGTTACAACTAGTACCGTACCCATGCGTTGCACTATTTGTATTATATTTCAATTATACTTTTATCACTTGAAATAACTTGATGTTTAACCCAACTCGCAGATACAAACATATTGGATTGATTTTTCAACTAAGAGACGGTACGAAATTCACAACTTGTACGGGGTGCAGAAAATACATATTGTAGGATACTTTGAATATTCTCCAGAACCAACACGTCAAGAGTTTAACAATGTTATAGTGTCCCAACAAATTGCTTTTGTTAATACATTTAATATAGAGTTTAAGAAATATAATTTTTAAATTTGTTAGGATATTTGACTATAAATAATAAAGAAACTATAATTAAAGTCTAATAAATTGTATTTTATGTTAATCAAAATTGCAACCATATATATATATACACACACACACACACACACATATATATAATATATATATATATATTATATATATATATATGTGTGTGTGTGTGTGTGTGTATATATATATATATATGTGTGTGTGTGTGTGTGTGTGTGTGTATAGTGACTAGTGTAAATATCATAAATTATATTTGAAAAACTATGCAAATGAAGTTGAAATATTGGGATAATTGATAAAATTAAATCAATAAAAAAGCGATAGAGTTAGAGAACAAATAAAATTAACATTAAACTTGTGAACAACCGGGTAGGGATAGAAGAATGGATGAACAAAGCCTACCATCCCAATAAATTGTACTTCTATTTGGGAATAACGAAAAAGTTCAGTTGCAACTAAAGCTGTATGAAAACATTATCTACCTATTTGAGTGGGTTTTAATTAAAAGTCTATCTCTATGTCGAATTTATATATAGCAAACGTTTGAAATGATTAATTTCGTAAGTGCCAACTTGTTAATGATCATGCTCACTGTAAATTGTAATAATGCTCACTGTAAATTGTAATAGAGCGAGATTAATTTGATCATCTGATTTGTTCTCGATACATGGTTCTACCCAATTCCTTTCAAGATTTGTATCCCAAACTGTTATGTCGAAAGTCTACATATTACATTTCTTATTTAGTATCGAACAATGAATTATCGGCTACGTGTAGAGCTCTCTAATAGGAGTTGAAATTGAGGCTTTAATTTAGGAGGTGTTTGGTGATAACAGCTATTTGAGAAAAAGTAGCTGTCTTGAAGGATTTTAACTGTTTTAACCAAGTCAAACAGTTAATTGATGTTTGATAAAAAGCTGTTTGCAATAACTATTTGGCTTCAAAAAGTTCTCTTCGAAAAAGCTATTTTTATTAGCCTTTTGAGAAGAGTTTTTTTGTGAAAATGAAATTGTCCATAAATTTGAAAAAATTACAGACATCTCATTAAAAACGAATTCATAAATAAGGGGATAAATGAAAATTTACTAACATATTTTTTAGAAACAGCTAATTTTTATCAAATATTTTTTTCTAAAATAGCTAATTCAAACAACTAATATAAATAACTAACAGTTAATACAAACAGCTAACAGTTGACAGCTAATAGTTATTT